>CM077215.1:21957365-22607365 GCA_039654625.1 Rhinogobio ventralis | reverse complement strand
CTTTTTAATCCTCCTGGCACAGGCAACTGTGTGGTGTGCAAAATCCACCAGAATCCCCCAGTAAGGGTCAGTTGTTTCAAATTGTTCCTCACCAAAGAAGTTATCGGGGAAATTGTGGAGGAAACAAACCGCTATGCCTCTGACTTGCAAGAAAAAGAAGTAAAAGGAAAACTGGTTAAATGGGTTCCAACAAATATCCCTGAAATGTACACATTTTTAGTGACAGTTCTCCTAATGGGGGTGATCAAAAAACCATCACTTTGTGATTACTGGAGCACAGACCCCATGCTCTTGACACCATTTTTCGGGTCTTTGTTTTCACAGGACCACTTCCTTCTGCTCCTCTGCTGTCTTCACTTTGCAAACAATGCAACAGCAGTTTTCAATGACCCTCTGAAAAAAATCTGAAATATTTTTACTGCTCTCACCTCCTCTTTTCGTCGCATTTTTGTGCCATACAGGGATCTGTGTGTGGATTGGATGAGTCAGTTCATTCCATCTAAACGGCACAGGTTTGGGGTCAAGTTTTTTGTTTTGTGTGATGTGCTCACTGGTTATGTGCAGGACATGATAATTTACTCCGGATCTACCAGTGACATACAACACTACCAAGGACTTGGTATTTCTAGGTCTGTTGTAATGACCCTACTAGCACCTTACCTCAGAAAGGGTCATGTCCTTTATGTGGATAACTGGTACAGTAGTCGCACACTTTTCCAACACCTCTTGTCTCTTGGCACTGGAGCTTGTGGGACTGTGCGTGCCAACAGGAAAGGGATGCCAACATTCACCTGTAAGATGAAAAAGGGTGAGGTGGAATTTAAAGAAAACGGATCATAGTTGGCAGTCAAATGGCATGATAAGAGAGCTGTCCATGTCCTTACCACGGTCCAACTGGTATGGCAGCCACAGGGAAGCTTCATCACATCACTGGGCAAGCAAAGATGAAGCCAGTCTGTGTGCTGGAGTATAATAAAAAGATGGGGGCAGTTGACAAAGCTGACATGATGACTGGTTTTCTTGAATGTACCAGAAAGTCTACCAAGTGGTACAAGAAGATCTTTTTTCACCTACTTGACACAGTTTTACTCAATAGCCACATTGTCTACCGGCAAATTACTGGTGAGAAATTTCTATAAATCAAAGAATATAAACAAGATAAAAAGTGATTACATTTTCAATTAATGTAAACAAGTGTTATAAAAGGTATGCATGGACGTCACTTGCCTGCTGAAACACGCCCCTCTCAGCCTGAGTAAGTGGCCAAAGAGCTGCTGCGTGACTGGATTTAATAGGAAAAACGGTGAAAACAACGAGTAAAACAAACAAGTTTCAGTTTAAACTAAAGGTTGGACTCGATATAGTGTTCCTTACAATTTTACCAAAGATCCAGTGATCCATGGATATTGACATTTCCTGACATTTATATGTGCCTGATTTCGACACCAGTAAAATACATAAATCAAATTTGCCTGTGAATGCTTTAAATAAATACAATATTCTAGGGGTGTAATGGTACACAAAACTGACGGTTTGGTAGGTAACTCGGGTTTTGAAGTCACGGTTCGGTACAGCAGGGTAGAGAAAACTAAAAATAAAATAGCTTTTTTTTTTTATTAAACAGTGGTTTACTGAACAAATTGTGCCTGTCCTTTAATTAAATTATAACTAAACATTTCTTAAAGATAAAAAAAAAAAGAGAAGAGAAAACTTCAGAATAATGTCACGGAGTTCATTCATGAAGTTGTGTGAACAACACGAGGTACCCGTCCGCGCACATGCGCACTTTTGGTCAGAGCGGCAATATTGCGATTAAGGTGTTTACATGCCTTTTTAATGCGTTGATATTTATGTTCATGCGATTATGCTTACTGTGATTATGAGCTTAATCGCATTCTAATTTTAATCTAATTATTGTTTTTTCATGAGGTGAAGTTTAATCGCAATATTGCCAAAATCTGATTTTAAACGCATTATGAGGGGGCAGGTAAACGCACTGATTGTTTACAAGCTGTTGTATTGACATCTTTCCACTGTTGAAACACTGATTGAGCGATTACACAACATATACGTTTCAGTAAGTTGTAATGTATCGTCATACCGTCAGATGTTGATTCATGTTTATTCTTTGACTAGGAAGAGATTATCGCATTCACTTGTGCGGCGCGCATATACTGTGATCTGTCATGTCACATTAAAGAGCGTTAAAACGGCATTTTAACTGTTAAAGATTGCATTTGGTACCGTTCGAGCACCCCCATGTAAACGGGTTGTTTCTGTCTTTCTGTTGCTCTTTTTAATGTTATTTTGTTAAGTAACGCCGTGGACTTAGAACGTTAGTGATCCCTATTTCTTCCGGACACACCACGTTACAAGTTGTTTCTGTGAATTGCAACAATCCATTTGTTTCTGTTTTCTGTAGCTTTCGTCAGTCTTTCAAAATATACCTCAGATTTACAGTCAATCTCAAAAGCTCTTTCTTGTTTTAGATGTGTTTTGAGTGTTTTCCGCGGCATTCACGTTGAACCAATGCTGCCTTTCAGTCTTTCTGCCACTCAGTGGGCATAACCGCAGTCACTCCGGCCGACTGTGATGTCACATGCATACCCTCTATTAACAAATGTACAATAATAAACAGACCACACTGTCACATACTATTCTATCCTCTTCCTCACTCCCTACTGATGTGTTCTACTGTGAGTAGGAAAGGAAATCACCTCCCTGCAATTCAGGACGAACCTGATGAGAGGAGTACAGAACATCACATTGTCTATCCAAAGGAGGGCGTCCAGCCTTAGACACTCCTCTGCGCCTTACAGCCAGGCATTTTCTGTCTGAAGTCCCTCAGACCACTTCCCAGGGCAGCAAGACCAGGCGGCACTGCAAGGTCTGCCTCTCCAGCACACGCAAGAGCAAGCAGAGGCGCCTCACCAAGCACATGTGTGTGCCATGCAACACTCCCTTGTGTGCTGTCCCATGTTTTGAGGAGTACCACACACTGAAGCATTATTAAGCCTGTAAAAAGTCAGAGTATATTTATTTATTTATTTGCGTTTATATTCATTGTAATTACATTTGTAATGTTATTAGTATAAACATATGTATATAGTTTGTTTAAAGAAAAACATTTACCATAGTATATTTATTGTTTTGTTTATGATACTTTTTTGATTTTTCGTTGTAAATATATTTTTCATTTGTTTTGTAATTTTATAAGTATATATATATGTGTATTTAGTTTAGTTTTAAACAAAAACATTTACCTTACATTGAAAGATATTTAATAAAACATGTATGAAATGTGTACATTTTGTAATTTCTTTTTAACAAATGACATACATTTGAATTATGCTAAACTTATACTACACATTTCTCACTAGCAAAGCAGAGAAAAGCTACATGGTATTTGACATCATGTAAACTATATTTCCATATATATGCAAGCTAATGGTAAGTGAGGCGTGACCATATAGCTTTTCTCTGCTTTGCTAGTGAGATATAAAACTCAGTGACAATATTAACA
This sequence comes from Rhinogobio ventralis, assembly GCA_039654625.1. Lineage (NCBI taxonomy): Eukaryota > Metazoa > Chordata > Actinopteri > Cypriniformes > Gobionidae > Rhinogobio > Rhinogobio ventralis. The sequence goes on along the minus strand of CM077215.1, from coordinate 22,603,842 downwards.
CTAAAACAAAAACAAAACAAAATTGCTGTAATGCAAATAACGTAAAATATATGTGCTTTGATAATATATTAATGTCACGTATCAAGTCAACTGAACCCTAATAACTTTACTGAATGCACGGAACATTTTTGCAATGTGCAAAACACCGCGTTTGACAAACATGACATTTGAACGTCCACATTATTGAGCATTGTTCGTTTTACAAGGGAATTTTTAAGACATAACATCTTTATTCATTTTTATTGCATGCTTGTAAATAATTCTAGATGCTTCAAAATCGGAAAAAAACTAAAATATACTCACCAATTGTCACGCGGCTGTTGTGAGGGAGATGCAAAGTGCCGTGTGCAAGCGAAATTCAAAGCGGTGGGAAAAAATAGCAACATAAACATGTCAACCATAGTGTGTACGTGCTAACAAATAACAAATAATGTAAGAGGTTTTTAATTAAAAATAAAGCAAAACATTCATAAAGTGCTCACAGGCACGCGGTCATCGGGTCATCCATCATGAGCGCCATTGTGACTGTGAAAAGTCACTTGTCAAGTTTGATGTGTTACCATGGAAATTAGAACGCATGTCATTGCATAACAACGGTCGCATTAAAAAACTCACGCATGGCGTTAGTTTTCATTGTTATGCTGACGATACTCAGCTGTATATTTCTTCACGCCCTGACGAAACTTACCAATTCACAAGATTAACGGAATGCATAGCTGATATAAAAAATTGGATGACTAGTAATTTCCTGCAACTTAATTCAGAAAAAACTGAATTTTTAATTATTGGACAAAAAAACTCCACAAGTAATAACCTAGAATTCTGTCTAACACTTGATGGCTGCTCTGTCAAGTCCTCGTCGTCAGTTAGGAACCTGGGTGTGCTCTTTGATACCAATCTCTCATTTGAAAGCCACGTTTCTAGCATCTGTAAAACTGCATTCTACCATCTTAAAAATATATATAAATTAGGGCACAAGCTTTCAATACAAAATGCTGAACAGTTAGTACATGCGTTCATGACCTCAAGGCTAGATTATTGTAATGCTCTACTGGGAGGTTGCCCTGCTCGCTTAATAAATAAACTGCAGCTGGTCCAAAACGCAGCAGCTTGAGTTCTTACTAGAACCAGGAAGTATGACCATATTAGCCCGGTTCTGTCAATACTGCACTGGCTCCCTATTAAACATTGCATACATTTTAAAATCTTGCTAACTACTTACAAAGCACTAAATGGTTTAGCTCCCCAGTACTTAAGCGAGCTCTTAACGTATTATACTCCATCACGTCTATTGCGGTCTCAAAATTCTGGCCAGTTGATAATACCTAGAATATCAAAATCAACTGCAGGCGGTCAATCCTTTTCCTATTTAGCACCTAAACTTTGGAACAGTCTTCCTAGCATTGTTCGGGAAGCAGACACACTCTGTCAGTTTAAATCTAGACTAAAAACGCATCTCTTTACTATGGCATACACATAAAATATTTCTAATTTATATTATTCAAATCAATTAAATGATTGTTAGGCTGCATTAACTAGGTCAGCCGGAACCAGGAAAATTTCTCATAACACCTGATTATTTACTCGTTACATCATAAGAAGAATGGCATCTACGCTAATGTTAGTCTCTCTGTTTATCCCGAGGTTTACTGCAGTCAGCCGGATCCGGGCCGTATCCAGATCAGATGGTGGACCTGCACCCAGACAGGACCAACGCATTCCTGAAGTGTCTGCAGAGACCATGCCAATTAGTCTCCCCTCTGAAATTGCCTTATTGACATGGCATCCTCAATGGATCCGTCTCCGGCGTGATGCCTCCGATCTTTCGAATATTCCGATCTAATATGACTTCTGACCAGTAAGGCTGCCAAAATAATAATCATACACTGTTTGTTAATTGGCCAGAGGAGAACTGGCACCCCGACTGAGCCTGGTTTCTCCCAAGGTTTATTTTTCTCCATTATGTCTCCTGATGAAGTTTTGGTTCCTTGCCACTGTCGCCTTTGGCTTGGCTTGCTCAGTTGGGGACACTAAATTTTCAACTATATATCCAAATAAATGTAATTACTAAACTAAATTAACTATATCAATTAAATTACTGATCTGCCCATAGTGTCACTATATGACAATTGAAGTGAGCTGGATGACATCACTGTTTTCTCCAAAGCGGATGTACAGCCGAATCAAATTCTGTTCATTATTTTCCTGTTCAACACTGTGAAGCTGCTTTGAAACAATCTGCATTGTAAAAAGCGCTATATAAATAAAGTTGACTTGACTTTCAACAGGATTCTCAGTGGGTGTGTCACTGAGTGGGGAGAACCTGTTTGATGTTCTAATAGGAACGGAAGAGTGGTTTTTAGATCCGCGACTATGCCGTCTCACAGTCACCCAGTTGCCCTGCTGCAAGGGCTCTACAGCCGGAACCGAACAATGTACAGAGTTCACTAAGCTATTCGCATCCAAAACAGTGTCTAATGCTGTTACATTCTCACTACTCTCAAATAAAGTCTGGATGCATGTCTATAATTCTGAAATCTTCTCTGTCAGCCTGACTATCTCCTTACATTTATCACATGTAAAGCCCTGTTCGCCAACGGAGAAAGATATACTAAACATGAAACATGCAGTGCAGTGCAAGTGACAATGACAGGAGAAGAAGACATGGCTTACCGTATTTGTTGATTAATCCAACTCACCACAGTTGTCTGATGGAGTCTATTTACTAATCCAACTCACCACAGTTGTTTGATGGAGTCTATTTACTAATCCAATTTACCACAGTTGTTTGATGAACTCAGAAAACAGGAGACCCGGTGGCAAGTTAAGAGATGGCAAGCTAACAGGCTAGCGAAATGCTAACGCGTGATATTGATTTAGATTAAAAGCTAGCGATGTCAGATTTAATGTGGTAGGCAATATTAGACAATATATGGTGATGGGTAAGTTATATTTAGCAGTTTAAACAACAGGAAATTATATCAAATAAAGATTCAAAAGCAAGTAGAGCGCACGCCAGCACAGCAGCAGACAAACAGGAGGCAGATAGGAGCAATCGATCAGGAGGAGTCAATCGATCCCAGTCTCGATTGTCTCTCTGCTTTGTTTTATAAGAAATATTTCTGTCTAGAGTTCCTAATGTCCTGTAATGTCAACTTTTATATAGTAATACTAGTCTTAATTTCAACACCAGCCATGCATCAAAGGGATGTTTTTTTACTAATGTACTACAGTAAAACTATAATAAAACAACATACTGCAACATACTGCAATGTATAGATGATTGGAAATATGGAATGATTTACTATCAGATATTACATATTTTAAGTAAAAAAAAGTTTGTACAAATCTTTAAAGGAACATTTAATGGCACAATATATAGTAAATTGTTGATTTTGATTTTTGGAATGAATTTTGGATTTGTATGTTTCATTGACTTTTTATTGTAGTGGATTTAATGTAGTAATGTATTTTTTACTTGTTGGGACCTCAGGAAGAGTAGCCACTGCCTAGGTACTGGCTAATGGGGATCCAAATAAATAAATAAACTTGGATCATAGGTGGAAAAATTTGCGTATTTAGGGTTAAGACTTGCAATTTGATGTGTTTTCATATGCCCATGCACTCATTAAATAGTTGCCCTTGCACCATTATTAAAAATGCATATGCTAAACAATTTACTAAGGAAACATTTTTAAATTAAATTTGAGCAGTTACAGCACCACATCTTGCCCAATCTCCACCACTTTTTGTTACAGTGCCACCAATTGGCCAATCATCGCGATTTTTTTCATGTGACCTAAATTTGAGCTCATAGACATGTGGACCGAGTTTAGTGAAAATATCTCATACCATTCAAAAGTTATAGTTATTTTAGTAAAAGTGGCCCTGGAGACATTGAACATTTTGGTTCCCCTTAGCGACTATGATCATTTTTTTCGTAATTATTGATAATTTCCCTCCAAAGAACATTTCTGCAGTGGTTTGGTTCCGATCAGGGAAAAAACCTGGGAGTAGTTTGCAAAAGTTCAATTTCTTGAAATTGCCGCCATTTTATCCGTCTTGAGCCAAGGATTCCAACAATATAAGTGTCACAAACTTGGCCTCTGTGGCTCCCTCCGATTACCACCAGAGGGCTTCCTCACCTGAGTACTAATCTTGCTGGACTACATTTCCCATCACCCCTTACCCGAGCTCATTACTCACAACACCTGTTTCCCATTACCCGGGCCATTTAAGCCGCTGCACACAAACACTCATTGTGAAGTCTTGTTCTGCCCTGGCTAACACTACTGAGCGTTCACCCTGTTGATTGTTATTCCTGTTTTGTTTTTTTTTTTACCTTGGACTGTTTTGCAACCCTTGTGAGTGTTTTCTGCCTGCCCCGAACTCTTCTGCCTGTTTTCTGGATTATTCTGCCTTGTCTGCCGCCTGTCCTGACCCTTTGCCTGTCCCGGTTTATGATCTGCCTTTGCCCTGGACACTGTCATTGTCACTGTCATCCTGCACCCCTGCCTGTATTACTACGATTGTTTCTTAATAAAGCTGCATATGGATCCCACCGAGTCTCCCATCTCGTCACAATAAGAGACTTGAGCCTACGCCTAACGGTTTAGGAGTTATGAGCCGTTTGGTACTTTTGCTCGCTGTAGCGCCCCTGTCAGGCCGATCGGGGGGGCGCCTCGGTGACGTTCGTAGTCGTTGTGAGTACTACCAGCCCTGAAATTTCAAGTCTCTACGACTTACGGTTTGGTCTGCCCGATCAGTTTTAGATGGATAATGATGCATCATGGGAAAATTAACGGAACTTTTAAAAAGGGCCTAAAAAAGGCCTATAAAAAAAACTATAGGGTCTCAGCACTTGATTTTTGAGCTGCTGGTTACAAAAACTTTATTCAGCGTTTTGACATGCACATCAGAGGGGAAAAAGGTCGGTATGTGCATTTTCATCTCATTTATCATGGAAATGTGATGTGTTTTTTTTAACCTGTTAAGCTGTAATACCTCTACTGATGGCCCGAATCTCCTTAAAAGTTTGCACGCTTCTTTACAATAATATGGCGCACATACTCCGCTACTTTGGTGAAGTTCTATGCAGAGCAGACAATTTTTAGTCATTTAAATGTCATTCATTTCTTGCTCTTTTTCTTTTTTTCTTTGCTGCAGTCAGCATAAATATTTTTGATTTTAGCTTGTAAAAAGCTTTCACAACCTTGTAGAGCTTATAATTACATTTTGTAAGCTGGGAATTTTTTTTCTTGTACTACATGATCGCTGTACCTGACCGATGCACCTCCTGACCGCTGCAGATATATTTGAGGTGTGTTTACTGTGCAGACCGATTGGCGTCTGACTTGCACTGCATGCCGGTTAGAAAGTATGTCCGACTTGAGACAACAGGCTTGCTTGAGATGCGCCTTGCCTTGTCTGAAATATAGGTGAGAGTAGGCGGCTGCAGTGACTCTTTTCTTGTAATGGATCAGACACCTGCGAGATCAAACACTTGTGCGCTTTGTTGCTGATAAACTGGATGTAATTTAGGTTATGTTGCTCTTATGTGAAAATAAATATGATGAACAAGAAACCCAAAGTTTTTGTTATTTATTTCCATTCGAAAGAATGTTTATCAATGATTTTTACTTTAATTACATACATGTTTTTATATTTTTTTTATAAATATGACAACAATCACATAACCCACAGAGAGATTGCACTGTCATTTATACACATAGAAACATGATATCAGAGTTTTAAAATCAAAATTTTAAAAGAGAACCATACATCACGGTTGTTTAAACCAGCAAGTCGTTTCCCATCATGCTTTTGATCAGTGCAGTCGGTGGAGAGCAACTGCAGAATCCGACAAGTCTGCCTTGCCATCGTGAGAGTTTTTTGACGCACGTCAGCATGACATCAGAGCAGATCAGACCATTTCTAACCGGCATGCATCTCGCGGTGATTGGTTCTGCGCAGATTTTGCTCATCTCAAACGAACCTAACATCGATGCCACGTCACTGTGACGTATGGCATCAAAGTACCGTGAGAGCTATTCGAGAGCAGCCGGCTGGTACATTCCACGCAGCTTCTCCAGAGCAACTGCACAACTCTGATGACGACACAGCTGTTCCAAGATTGGGCAGATTCACCGCATGACAGCGATCATGTGTGTTTCGTTCCACTAATGCTCACAAATAAATTTTTTTATAACAGTAAAACCTCTTTTCATGTAGTAGCAATGTTATATTGTCATGTTTATCAAAATAAAACTGATAAACAACATAGACCCCACTATATTTATAGTGTAGGCTTATATGTTGAACTTTATTCTTGTACTAACAGACACTGTATTGTAACTTTTGTAACTTGTAGTTTTTCGATTAGCTAATAATGAGGGTTTAGCACGTAGATCAAATAAATTGTTTAATGAACTTCAGCAAACATTCTACCGTTTTTTATGTTTTATTCCCCAAATGCTGGCACTTTCAAATGACAATTATACACTCACCTAAAGGATTATTAGGAACACCTGTTCAATTTCTCATTAATGCAATTATCTAATCAACCAATCACATGGCAGTTGCTTCAATGCATTTAGGGGTGTGGTCCTGGTCAAGACAATCTCCTGAACTCCAAACTGAATGTCAGAATGGGAAAGAAAGGTGATTTAAGCAATTTTGAGCGTGGCATGGTTGTTGGTGCCAGACGGGCCGGTCTGAGTATTTCACAGTCTGCTCAGTTACTGTGATTTTCACGCACAACCATTTCTAGAGTTTACAAAGAATGGTGTGAAAAGGGAAAAACATCCAGTATGCGGCAGTCCTGTGGGCGAAAATGCCTTGTTGATGCTAGAGGTCAGAGGAGAATGGGCCGACTGATTCAAGCTGATAGAAGAGCAACTTTGACTGAAATAACCACTCGTTACAACCGAGGTATGCAGCAAAGCATTTGTGAAGCCACAACACGCACAACCTTGAGGCGGATGGGCTACAACAGCAGAAGACCCCACCGGGTACCACTCATCTCCACTACAAATAGGAAAAAGAGGCTACAATTTGCACGAGCTCACCAAATTGGACAGTTGAAGACTGGAAAATGTTGCCTGGTCTGATGAGTCTCGATTTCTGTTGAGACATTCAGATGGTAGAGTCAGAATTTGGCGTAAACAGAATGAGAACATGGATCCATCATGCCTTGTTACCACTGTGCAGGCTGGTGGTGGTGGTGTAATGGTGTGGGGGATGTTTTCATGGCACACTTTAGGCCCCTTAGTGCCAATTGGGCATCGTTTAAATGCCACGGCCTACCTGAGCATTGTTTCTGACCATGTCCATCCCTTTATGACCACCATGTACCCATCCTCTGATGGCTACTTCCAGCAGGATAATGCACCATGTCACAAAGCTCCAATCATTTCAAATTGGTTTCTTGAACATGACAATGAGTTCACTGTACTAAAATGGCCCCCACAGTCACCAGATCTCAACCCAATAGAGCATCTTTGGGATGTGGTGGAACGGGAGCTTCGTGCCCTGGATGTGCATCCCACAAATCTCCATCAACTGCAAGATGCTATCCTATCAATATGGGCCAACATTTCTAAAGAATGCTTTCAGCACCTTGTTGAATCAATGCCACGTAGAATTAAGGCAGTTCTGAAGGCGAAAGGGGGTCAAACACAGTATTAGTATGGTGTTCCTAATAATCCTTTAGGTGAGTGTATATCTATATAGAATAAAGAATGAAAATTAAAAAAATAATCAAAACATTGTCTTTGATTTCACACACAAAAAAATCATCTTAGGGTTCTTATCTGAGATCTGTCCCGTGAAGTTATGCAACCCGAAGAAAAAACATTGAGTGTGCTGAAATATGTTGCTCTTCTTTAGCATTGTCCATTCCAACTGGGAAAAAAACAAATACACACCACACAGCATCCCATTGAACACAGCCTAAATTATGTTTGCATCCAAACTCACCGTAAAAAGTGAATAAAATAAAAGTTCCTATATTGAGCTATATTGAACTAGTACTGGTTCTAAGGTAGTCACAAAGAAACATGAGTTCCCTTTCAGTCAGTACACTACGAGTTACGTCAGTTACTGACGGAATGGGGGTTTCGCTTAGAAGCCAATCGCCTTTGAGCTCTACAAAACGAGCCAATGGCATGAAAATGCCATGGGTCTGCGGAATTTGCATGCCGCAACCCCGCCCCACGGCGTGGGTATAAAGGGCGTTGCGTGGCAATCTCGCATTATGTTTTTGCTTCAGAGCCGAGTTTACTGCCTGAGCGCTTCCTCTTCAAGACGAGTTTCTCTCCAGAGTGTTGGTGTTACGGCACGTTCCAGCGAGTTCCGCATTTCCTGTCTGATCTGTGCAGTGATCGAGCACAGCGTGCGCGTTCTCCCTGGGTGCTTCGGCATTCTGCAGAGCTTTTCACTCCTCTCTAAAAGAGCTGCACGTGGCACGTCTTTTTAAAGATGGCTCGCCCGTGCTCCGTTTCTGGGTGCGGTCGACTGGTACCTCCGTTTGATGGTCATGATCGCTGTTTGGCGTGCTTGGGCCTCGTGCACGCTGAACGCGCGTTCATGGATGAGTCATGTTCTCACTGCGGGAACATGACCATCTCAGTGTTGCGATCGAGACTCCATGATCTCCGTAATGGGGGGAGAGTCCCCTCTACCACACCCCAATCTACTTCCTCCACTGGAGGGGGTACTTTGGCTGGTGGTCAGGGTGATCTGAGGGTTACGGTGTGGAACAACTCGACGAATCCTCCTCGGGCCACACCCCCCTCCTGCACACTGCAACCCGTGGTGTTGCCTGATGAGGGCGCCGGGGCTTCCCGTTCGGGGCCCTGCGTTTCATTTGGCGCACCCGCGGAGGATGCTATGTCGATCGCCGCATCACAAGGTGGGCTGGACTCCTCCGGAGATGACGATTCGGCTGTGTTGCCTCCTTCGGGAGTCCCAGCATTGCCCGAGTCCGATCCGGAACTCACAGCCATGCTTGCCCGGGCGGCCGAGGCGATTGGGCTTGTGTGGAACCCTCCGCCATGTCCCGAGCGTTCCCGGCTAGATGATTGGTATCTGGGGGCGGCCCGTGCCGAAGGCGCCCGTCAGCCCCCAGTGCCTTTCTTCCCGGAAGTGCATGAAGAGGTGTCGAAATCGTGGAAGTCTCCCCTGACTTTTCGCGATCGCTCGGCAACCACTTCCGCCTTCACTGCCCTCGATGGCGGCGCGGTGAAAGGGTACACTGGGGTTCCCCCTGTTGAGCGCTCTGTTGCGATGCAACTGTGTCCTCAGAGTGCTTCGACATGGCGCGGTGACCCAAAGCACCCGTCCAAAGCCTGTAGATTCACGTCCACGTTGACGGCGAAGACCTACAGAGCTGCGGGCCATGCCGCGTCCGCCCTGCATGCCATGGCCACCCTACAGGTCTATCAGGCCAAGGTGCTCATGGACATGCACGAGGGCAATGCTGACCCTGCGTTAATGCAGGAGTTGCGGACGGCCACCGACCTCGCTCTACGAGCGACGAAGGTGACCGCTCGCTCTCTTGGTCAGGTGATGTCCACTTCGGTGGTCCAGGAGCGACATCTATGGCTCAACCTGGCTGATATGAGAGAATCTGAGCGGACACGTTTCCTCAATTCTCCCATTTCCCAGGATGGGCTATTCGGCGGGGCGGTCGAGGACTTCGCCCAACAGTTCTCGACCGCTCAGAAACAGACTGAGGCAATTAAGCATATTCTGCCCCGGCGCCCAGCTGCTGCCTCCACCCAGCCGCCGGCTCAGATGCCTCAGTCTGCTCCCCGCCGAGGCCGCCCCCCTGCGACTCCCGCCCCTCCTGCCCGGCCCCAGCAGCAGCCTTCACCCGGGCCGAGGCGTGGAGGACGTCGCAGAAAGGCGGCCCCGCCCGTCCCAGCCCCCCAGCCTGCCAAACGGCAGTCTAAGCGGCGGTCCTGAGACGGGCGGCTCGGAGGTGTCCTCGGTTCTTTCCCAGGAGATGGTAACAGGACCACTCCTTCCCCCGGTGGAGGGCCGGGGGAGAATCTTTTGTTTTTCCCTTCCGCCGCTGGCCTCACGGCCGGCGGTACCCTATCAATGGTTAAAGAAAGAACTGACATTCTCACCTCCGAGCCTCAAGAGGGCGCGGCGGGCAGTGCGCGACCCCCCATGGCCTCGCCGCTCTCGGCCCCCTCTGTCGCCAGCCCCCTGGCAGACGAGACCCCCGTGGAACGCTGGTCCTTCCCTGGTCTCCTCTGTCAGGGCGCGGAATTCGACCCCGCCCACACCCCGGGACGCTCCCATGCCTCCCTTGTCTGGGCCGGTCATTCCGCCTCGCTGCCCCATCGGGGGTACGCCGGTGGTTCGCATGACCCCGCTGGTTCAGTTCTTGGGAGCCTGGCTAGCGCTTCCCAACCTGTCCAGTTGGCTCGCTCGCACCATCCGGCTCGGCTATGCGATTCAGTTCGCTCGGTCTCCTCCCCGCTTTCGGGGAGTCCGCTACACCGTGGTGGGTGGCAATGCCCCTGTCATGCGTGCGGAGGTCGACACCCTACTGGCGAAGGGTGCGATCGAGATCGTCCCTCCAGCCGAGATGAAGTCCGGCTTCTACAGCCCTTACTTCATTGTACCCAAGAAAACCGGTGGGTTACGGCCAATCCTGGACCTGCGCGTCTTGAACCGAACCCTGCACAGGCTTCCATTCAAGATGTTGACAGCCAAACGTATTTTCGAGTGCGTTCGTCCCTCGGATTGGTTTGCAGCGATCGACCTGAAGGACGCGTACTTTCATGTCTCCATTCTTCCTCGACACAGACCGTTTCTACGGTTTGCCTTCGAGGGGCAGGCATATCAGTACACGGTTCTCCCCTTCGGGCTAGCCCTGTCCCCTCGCGTCTTTACGAAGATTGTCGAGGCAGCCCTTGTGCCGCTCAGGCAACACGGGGTTCGCATCCTGAACTATCTCGACGACTGGCTGATTCTAGGCCACTCTCGGGATCAGGTCTGCGAACACAGGGATCTGGTGCTTCAGCACCTCGCCCGTCTGGGCCTTCGGGTCAACTGGGAAAAGAGCAAACTCTCCCCAGCGCAGAGGATCTCTTTTCTCGGTATGGAAATCGACTCGGTCGCCATGTTCGCGCAGCTTACGAGCGAGCGCGCGCAGTCTCTGCTGACTTGTCTTCGCCAGTTCGAGGGCAAGAGTGCGGTTCCACTGAAACTTTTTCAGAGGCTCCTGGGGCATATGGCGTCAGCAGCCGCGGTGACCCCGCTTGGTCTGCTCCATATGAGACCGCTTCAGCACTGGCTTTGCGATCGAGTCCCGAGATGGGCATGGCAACACGGCACCCTCCAGGTCCCAGTGACCCGAGCCTGCCGTCAGACCTTCACCCCGTGGTTGAACCTCAGTTTTCTACGGGCAGGTGTTCCCCTAGAACGAGTTTCCAGGCATGTTGTTGTCACAACAGATGCCTCTTCCACGGGCTGGGGCGCCATGTGCAAGGGACATGCTGCCGCGGGCTCCTGGATAGGACCCCAGCGCCTATGGCATGTCAATTGCCTCGAGTTGCTGGCCGTACGTCTTGCCCTGCACCGCTTTCGAGCCCTGCTCAAGGACAAACACGTTCTGGTCCGTTCAGACAGCACGGCAACAGTAGCGTACATCAACCGACAGGGTGGTCTACGCTCCCGCCGGATGTCGCAACTCGCCCGCCATCTCCTCCTATGGAGTCAGAAGCATCTGAGGTCGCTTCGTGCCGTTCACATCCCGGGAGACCGGAACTGCGCAGCCGACGAGCTGTCGCGGTTCCAGCCGCTCCCGGGGGAATGGAGACTCCATCCCCAGACGGTTCAGCTGATTTGGGAGCAGTTTGGCGACGCACAGATAGATCTGTTTGCCTCCCGCGACTCTTCCCATTGCCGCTGGTACTACTCCCTGACCGAGGGGACCCTCGGCACGGATGCACTAGCGCACAGCTGGCCGCGGGGCCCACGCAAATATGCGTTTCCCCCAGTGAGCCTTCTCGCACAGGTTCTGTGCAAGATCAGGGAGGACAGGGAGCAGGTCCTTTTGGTCGCCCCATATTGGCCCGGCCGGACCTGGTTCTCAGAACTTGTACTCCTTGCGACAGCACCTCCCTGGTCGATCCCTCTGAGACAGGACCTCCTGTCTCAGAGACGGGGCACCATATGGCACCCGCGTCCCGACCTGTGGAACCTCCACGTGTGGAACCTGGACGGGACGCGGCAGGTTTGAGTACCCTGCCACCTCAGGTGGCGGCTACCATCACTTCCGCTAGAGCCCTGTCTACCAGACAGGCCTATGCGTTGAAGTGGAACCTCTTCGTCACCTGGTGCTCCTCTCGGCGAGAGGACCCCAGAAGATGCTCGATCGGGTCCGTGCTCTCCTTCCTCCAGGAAGGGTTGGAGCGAAGGCTGTCTCCCTCCACCCTGAAGGTCTATGTGGCTGCTATTTCAGCTCATCATGACCTGGTGGACTCTAAAACGGTTGGACAGCACGACCTGGTCAGTAGGTTCCTCAGAGGTGCGAGGAGGTTAAATCCTCCTCGCCCACCTCAGGTACCCTCTTGGGACCTAGCAGTGGTCTTAGCTGCCCTGCAAAAGGCTCCCTTTGAGCCATTGCAGTCAGTCGAGCTGAAGTTCCTTTCATTGAAAGTGGCGCTCCTGACTGCTTTGGCCTCCATCAAGAGGGTAGGGGACCTGCAGGCATTTTCGGTTGACGAAGCGTGCCTGGAATTCGGGCCGGCCAATTCTCACGTCATCCTGAGACCCCGGCCTGGATACGTGCCCAAGGTTCCCACCACTCCCTTCAGGGACCAGGTGGTGAACCTGCAAGCGCTGCCCTTGGAGGAGGCAGACCCAGCCTTGGCACTGCTCTGTCCAGTACGCGCCCTTCGCGCTTACGTAGACCGGACGCAGTGTTTCAGGACCTTAGACCAGCTCTTCGTCTGTTACGGAGGGCAGCAGAAAGGGAAGGCTCTCTCCAAGCAGAGGTTGTCCCACTGGATAGTGGACGCCATTGTCCTGGCATATCAAGTCCAGGGCATGCCATGCCCCCTCGGGGTAAGAGCACACTCCACCAGGAGTGTTGCCTCCTCTTGGGCTCTAGCGCATGGCGCCTCGCTAACAGACGTTTGTAGAGCTGCAGGCTGGGCGACACCCAACACATTCGCAAGATTTTATAATCTCAGAGTGGAGCCTGTATCCTCTCGTGTACTCGCCCCTACTGGCCAGTAACCGGACAGGCTCAGGTGTCTTCGCTTGCTGCGCCATTCCACTCCGCGGACTGGATGCGTGCGCTATTCCTCTCAGGTGAGCTTCCCAGTAAGCCCTGAGCTCCTCCAGCACTGTCGATGTCGTCACCAGAGCGAGTGCCCTTTCAGGCCACCCCTCGTGTTCGGCTAGGTGCCTCCGTGTGCATGGTTCCCCCGCTGGGTAACCCCCACATGTGTATTTCCACGGTAAGTCTCTTGTAGCTCGTGTCTTCCCTTGGCAAGACACCTTGCCACGCCTGGGGTTGAAATTTTCCACCTTCGGCTGGATACCCCAGAGTGTTCCCTATGCAGCTCCTTCGGGTCATAGGTGTATTCTTCAAGTCCCCCCCTTTGGGTTGGCATTGTGTTGCATTCTCCACGTGGGATATGCTTCCCAGTGTACCTTGGTAGCGTTGAGCCTAGCCCCTCGTTCGTGCCACACTCACGGCAGGGAGCCCGGGTCAGCGCAGGACGCTGGAAGACAGCCGTCATGGCGAGATTGTATTGGACCCCCATTCCGTCAGTAACTGACGTAACTCGTAGTGTACTGACTGAAAGGGAACGTCTCGGTTACGTATGTAACCCTCGTTCCCTGAAGGAAGGGAACGGAGACGTTACGTCCCCCTGCCATGACCGCTGTACCGCTGGAACTGGCCGGGCGCTCATGCCTCGGCTCTTCAGCAGGTAAACATAATGCGAGATTGCCACGCAACGCCCTTTATACCCACGCCGTGGGGCGGGGTTGCGGCATGCAAATTCCGCAGACCCATGGCATTTTCATGCCATTGGCTCGTTTTGTAGAGCTCAAAGGCGATTGGCTTCTAAGCGAAACCCCCATTCCGTCAGTAACTGACGTAACGTCTCCGTTCCCTTCCTTCAGGGAACGAGGGTTACATACGTAACCGAGACGTTCCCACTACCCCAAACTGACTTCTTCTTCTTCCTTCTTGTTTACGGCGGTTGGCATCCAGCTTATTGGTGCATTACCGCCACCATCTGCTCCGGAGTGTGGATCAGATAATAGATTTACAAGCTACTTTTTCCTTACCATCGTTCCCCATTAATACATTCTAATTACCCATTCACTCATACCCATGCCCTCATGCCAAAAAAACCAAACAAAAAAAAAAACACTTTAACGATTTCATTTCTAAAATACCTAGCTCTGTTATTCTGTACTCTACTTATATCTCTACTATACAATACCTCTCTCACATTCTACTAATTCTTCTTCAAATCCTATTGAAAACCCCTGATTCTCTTAAAAAAGTCATCAGTATTCTGATCTGTGATGTATTCTGTATTCAGTATTCTGATCTCTGATCTTTTGAACTCAGTAATCTTTTTAATGTGAACTCCTGCACCCCTATATCCCTCAGTTTTTCCCTCATCACCTCTCTCTGTGTTTCATATTTTCTACAAATTATGATTACATGCTCTACTGATTCCTCTTCTTGACATCCCTCACACAATCCTGTCTGATGTTTTCCTATCATCTTAAGGGTTTTATTTAGTGTACAATGTCCCAACCTTAACCTTGTCAATACTCTATCCTCTCTCCGATTCCCACTTCCCACCCTATCTCCTTTGACATTTCTTTGAATTTGATACAATTGTCTCCCTTTCTCCTCTTTCCCACCTATCTTGCCACCTTTGATTTATTCTCTCCCATATTATGCTTTTAACCTCTGCTTTGCTAATTTTAATTTGCATTTCTATTTTATCTTTCAATAATGCCCTCTTTGCTAGCTTATCTGACACCTCATTCCCCCTAATCCCTACATGCGCTGGAACTCACATAAATATTACCTGACTTCCTTTATTAACTATACTTGTAATTAGCTGAAGAACTTAATACAGAATATCTTGCCGGCTTTTTGAAAGAAATTATCTTAAACTAGCTAAAGCTGATGAAGATTCAGAGCATATCAATGTTTTGTCCTGTCCCGTCTTTTCCACCCAACTTAATGCAATTAATATTGCCAATATTTCTACAGTATATACTCCTAATTTATCTGATGTTCTTCTATTTATACCAATTCCTTTTCCTGGTATTACTCCTATTCGATAATTAAAAACTCTTACCAAATTAATTTCCTCCTTTGCTTTCCTTTTTTCCTCTAGCATAAACCAGTCTACTTCAGGCCATACCATCTTTCACGAAGCCATCACTGAAAAAACTACCGTAGGACTTATCCTTAAATTAAAAACTTCTAGATCTTTAGCTATTTTATTTCCAATCCGCCCAAAATTGTCCCTTTGACTTCTACCATTTTCCCAGCACTCCTGGAGTACTGCTTTTGTGGGAGGGGAGTCCTTATGCCCCTGCAAACTAGCCCAATAGTTTGCCATCAATTGGATCCTTCTTAAATCCAGTGGCATTTCTCCCATTTCAACCTTTATGGCTGGTACTGAAGACGTTCTAAAAGCTCCACAACAGATTTGCAATGCTTGCATCTGTATCACCTCTAATCTCTTTAACAGAGATTTGGCTGCAGATCCAACCACTATGCTACCATAATCCAAAACCGATCTAATCAATGCCACATATATACTCTTTAGAGCAGAGCGACTAGCTCCCCATTCTCTTCCTGTCAGACATCTCATCACATTTATTACTTTTTTGCACTTACCCTCCACTTTCTTAATATGCTCTGCAAATGTCAGTCTTGCATCAAATGTCACTCCCAAAAATTTTAATGTACCTACCCTCTCTAACTCTTTCCCATACATCCTTAGCCTCATACCTTCATGAATTCTTTTCCTTGTAAAAAAAGACTGACTGCGTCTTTTCCACTGAAAACCTAAACCCCCAATCATAACCCCATTCTACCACCTTATCAATTGCCTCCTGTACCTTCCGTACAACATATTCCACATTCCTTCCTCTTTTCCACACCGCCCCATCGTCTGCAAACAAGGACCTTCCTATGTCTTCTGGACCCTGTACAAATATATCATTTATCATAATGATGAACAGCAACGGGCTCATCACACTCCCTTGAGGTGTGCCGTTTTCAACCATATACAGATTTGACATTTCTGCCCCAATTCTCACTTGAATTTTCCTTCCAATCAGAAAGTCTTTTATCCAGTTAAATGTTCTTCCACCTACACCCATCTTATTCAGCTTGATTAATAATCCCTCCTTCCACATCATGTCATAGGCCTTTTCTATATCAAAAAAATACTGCAACTACACTCTCTTTATTTGCTTGTGCTTTTCTTATCTCAGTCTCTAATCTTAAAACGGAATCCATAGTATTCCTTCCCTTTCTAAAACCACTCTGACAACTTACCAGTAAACCTCTTTTTTCAAGTTCATATGACATTCTATCTGTTATCATTTTTTCCATTATTTTACACAAGTTTGATGTTAGAGCTATTGGCCTATAACTCGTGGGAATAGTTGGATGGCTTACTTCTTCATGTCAGCTCTCACCTTATATGCAAACTAGGTGAGTCTATCGAGTGCCCTCTAGTGCCTCGTAGTATTACTACACCAAATTTTTTATTCTTACATGGATGTGATAAAAAAAAAAAAAACTGAGACAGGTATTTCACTCTGTTACATACCCCCTCCCGTGTTTAAAAACAAATAGTTACAGGGAAGGTAAAAATAAAGCATCCATAATAGAGTACATAATAAAAATACTTAAAATGCAGGAAAGCAGCAGTGATGTCTGTGTGAAATAGTATGCAGTATGTAATGTTACACTGTTCTCAAATAACTTATACGTTAAGTTTCTATTAGCCTGTGGTGCCCAATTTCAGGGAAAATACTGTACTGCAAAAGTACCATGCACTAGTTAGTTGCAAGTTACAGAATGCTAGTGTAACATAATCACAAAGTGGAAGTTTTTGTTTACAACTTTACAAATGTCTTAAATCAAATAACAGATCACAAAGATGAAAGTAGTAGAAGTAGTAGGTTTACTTCATCCAAAAATTTATATTGTGTCCCATTTTGCTCACCATTAAATTAAATTCAGGATTGTGTGTATAAGAGAAATAATTTACTTAATTTAAATCATTTAATTAACACTGAAGAAAGACCTCACGCTAGATTCTGTGTGGCAAAACTCTTAAACATTTAATAATAAATTACTACAGAAATTACTTTACAATGAATTCAATTGAATTTAATTGCACACTTGACCTGAATGACTAGACTCCTTCTGTACTCTATCCACTGAAATACCCTCAAAACTGTGCCATCAAGATTACAATATGTAGAAACGGTAACATTCTTGGTTCTGACAGTTAGTGTAATATTCACGCTCACATTTTATGCTTTGCAATCCTGTTGAGTCCTGATATTGGAAGAAATCGGTGACAGTCACAGTCCATTAAAAATATGAGGGGCTGATACCTCTTAATAGCTAAACAGCCAGAGTAAGACTTCTCACACACAGTCCCATGGCCAATTACTTGTCATTGATAATTTTATTAATCGCGATTTATTTATTTACACACACCAGTGGCTTCTAGTACTTTTTGATCTCCTAAACTTGGAGAAACTACAAAAACTACAAAAACTTTTGAAACTACAAAAGGTAAACAATATAGAAAGATGCAAAAAAAAAAAAAAAAAAAACTAAAGACATTACATTTAAACATATTTTGAAGGGGGAAAAAAAGAATTACCAGGATAATAAAATTGTCCAGTTTTTAAGTTAAATGTAGCACCTGAGCACATTGCAAAATGGCTACACCTGCTAAAGCCAAAGTATTAAAAATTATATTCTGATCAAATAAAACTAATATATGCATATTATACAATTGTGAGTTTATTATTTAACCCAGCATAAGAAGACAAAAGTCCAAAAGTCTGAGACTAGTGAAAAAGCCTTTGGCTTTTTTATTGTCAATTGTGTAATAAATATGTACATTAAACATTCAATAAAATGTACTGAAAAAGTACACCTTTCATAAAAGATTTCTTTCTATGTATTCTTCGAGATGTTTTTTAGTGCATCTCAGAGGCCTGTGCATCAGGCAGATTGTGTAGCTGAAGTCCTTTGCTTCAGGAGCTGCTCTTTTCGAGTGTTCTGGAAGGTGGTCATGCACTCCTTAAACTTCTGGACCTCAGTTTGACACTTCCTCCAGTCCTGATGCTCAGCCATACAGTCCTGCAGAGCGTAGTGCAACTCAGCACAGCCTGTCCTGGAGATCATCCCATCCACTGGATCAACCTCATCCTCATCCCTGCTCCGGTTGTGAGGGGATGGAGAAGGAGCCGATGCCATACTATTAGAAAGATGATAATTTAAAGATGTGTGTTATTATATAGTTTGAATAAAATGCATGTATGTTGTAATGCATGTTGCTGGCGGCGGGGAGGGGGACTATTATATTATATCTATTATATACTATTATATCTATCTATCTATCTATCTATCTATCTATCTATCTATCTATCTATCTATCTATCTATCTCTCTCCTGTATGTGTATATGTGGCATTGGTCTCTTACCTTGTATAAGCTACTATATGTCTTGTTAATTTGTAATTCTACTCAAAAAAATAATAATTTGTGTAAACAAACCGCACGTATATCAATATTCGATTTTGTTTCACCTGGAGAAAAAAAAACTCTTAAAGGTGTAATATTTGGATAAACTTGCCTTTACAGTTTGTAATGATATCAACAGTTTACTTCAAGAAGGTTTCATAACTGGTCTAGTCGGGCACATTTCATATCACAAACAGGAAATGTGTTACAGTTTTAAGGGTCCCCTCCCCGTCCATTCATCTACATAAAATAACAGTACATGTAATTGCAATTGTTTTCCACTAGATGTCAATGTTATATAAGTCAATAGCAATGTGCTATTTAGTAATAGCACATTGCTATTACTAAATAGACACATTTAGTAAATCAAGTCAAAATAGTTCCACTACATATTGCATGGTTTATTGTAACTTTCTGAACAAATGCTGGTCAGCGAGCCAGCAGTTTCGACCTTGTTAGAGTAGGTAAATCTGGCACCAACTTTGCACTTTGAAGATCAAGCAGCTTTTGATTTTCATCAGAGACATGCTGTAGTGTAGGATACAGGGTAAATCAAGTTTTATACAATGCAGACTTTATGTTAGAAACTTAAAGAAAGTTTTATGTGTGTTGTGTTGTAATAAAAATATAGAATAAAGCTGCTGAGGAATTGAATAATGCTGCTATCTCTTGGTCGAGTTCTGACACTTACATGCCCATTGTAGGCTCTTTCGGTGGTGGACAGGGGTCATCATCATAAGCACTTTGTCCGGTCTGCTGCCAAGCAGCAAGCTGCTATTCACTGTGTGTTCTGACACCTTTCTATCATGGGCAGTTTTTCTGTGATTTTTGAGCTACAGTAGCTCTTTTGTGTGATCGGACCAGACAGATGAGCCTTTGCTTCCCATGTGTATCAATGAGCATACATGTGCATTTCCATGTCTGGCGTGAGAAAAAGTGTCTGTGTAAAAAAAAAAAAAAAAGAAAGAATCCAAAGAAGAGTGTTGGCAGCCCTGGTTTTATTTTAAGATATCACTGAACATTTATTTAACAATAACAAAAGTACATTTCTTACCGCATATGTTATTTAACAGTTGAGATAGTTCTTTAATTCTGATCTAACCTGCAGAAGACACGAGCCGGGTTTAAATCCCAGTTGCGCAGGTGGGGCATGTTGTAACACTGAGTTACAATGAGCCCCTATTAGAACTATGCTATTCTATTCTATACTTTTATGAATTATATTGAGAAACCACAAGAAAAGGTGAATAAAGACAGAGTCAATGTTCAGAAGTTTTTAATTATTATTGTTTTGAACTATGCTGTATAGCTGTGTTTTTAGTTTATTCGTTTATTTTTAATTATTAAAAAATGCCATTATTTTATATGAAAAATTTGATAATTGTATTTTATTGACAAAATATTTTAGTTTGTTTTGTACATTTTTTTGATTAGATCAGATATGTTACAGTTTTTTACAATCGCTATGACAATTTTTTCAATACTTTTAAAATGTTTCCTAAACTCTTAACGCAGTTAGCACAACATCTGTCTGTGTAGGCTATACAATTAACACATTTCTTGTTGCTTTTACACATAATGCATACAGTTAACACAAATGTAAAATGCTTGAACTTCTTTTACACACAAGCTCAACCAAGACCAAAACAATGTATTTTTACTGCCAAATTTACCAGTGCTTTAACACTGTATGTCAGAACAGTTAACACTATGTTCTAAACTTAACCTTATAGGCTAAAGTCAAGGTAAACAGCAGTTTATGTTGTGAATTGAAACACAAATATATCCCCTGTATTTATGCAAATATATAGATCACAGCTGATTCCCATCTAGGAATTGTTCAGGTGTTGATGTTCTTTCAATCACATGATCTTTTGGTATACAGTAAAAGAGGGCCTCTTTGGCCCGATCTTGTGTGAAAAAGGAACAATATAGAGCAACACAAAGAAAGTAAGAAAAATGCCTGCATGAGGGAGAGGAAGATGAGTACCAGGACAAGGCCAAGGGAGAGGAATGCCTGGACGAGGACAAGGTAGAGATTGAGGAGTTAGAATGCTCAAAGAAGGGCCAGAATTAGGGTAAATGATGAAATAAGAGCTACTATCACCATGTCATAAACCACAGGCTATCATACAGAGAGGCTGGTGAACGAGTACAGCCCAATCTCAGCCGGGACACAGTGGCATCCAGGTAGGATATGTATAAGGGCTTCTCCTACTGCAAAGTGTAAATACTTTTACCATGTATTACAGTGACTGTATGCCTCTGGTCTCTAATATGTAACTGTATTTAGTCTATCTAAGGATTCAACACCTCCCTCAGGGGGCAGAGGAAAGCTCCTAAATGATGAACAGGAACTTTCTATTGTCAACATGGTGATTGCTGATAATGAAATGAAACTGAAGGGCATTCTATAAAGCTACTCTGAGATGGGTCATTAATTTTTTTAACTGAATTTCTGCAGCAAAAGAAACAAAATTCATGCATTTACTAAACCCAACAAAACAGAAATGTGGAGAGGCTTCAAAAGACACACAATATGATCAATAAAATATACTGTCTATTGTTTAAGGGCAGACCTGACACATAATGCAGTTTCTGTAATTCCATCTAGTGTTAGTGTTTTATGACATTGTGCTATGATTGACTAAATGTTCCCGTTGGAAGAGAACATGCGTTAGGGTTTTGGTAGACATAGTGTATTGTGTTAGTGTATTATTGTATTTTGAAAATTAGTGTTGGAGTTTAGTTTACAATGTGTGATTTTGAGCATGAAATTAATCGTTTTAGCAATTGTGTGTTGTAGGTGTGTTAAGAGTTTACTAGAGTTGTACTAGACGTGTGAAATGAATGTGGGAAAAAAATACTCTGAACCCCAAGTGAATATACACAAACGGAGAAAGTCAAAAAGGTTGTGCTCTGCTCTACCCTACTGTATCTTTCAACATAACTTCTTATGTTTCATGTTTATTTATTATTAAATAGTGTTAAGATATAATCAGTTCATGAGGGCTTGAACTGATGCGCTAATGGCTGTAAAATGGATGTGGATGTGTGGCGTGAGAGTGTGAGAACAGTGTCAATTGTGCGAGTTGGCAGCCTTGGTTGTAAAAAAAAAAAAAAAAAAAAAGATATATATATATATATCTTAAAGCTAATGTGAAACATGTGATCTCATGGGTTTCACATGGGAATTTAAGGGTTTAACATGTGATCACATGGGTTTCACATGGGAATATACGTTTCACATGTGATTACTTGGGTTTCTCATGGGAAATTATGGGTTTCACATGTGATCACATGGGAATTTTATACGTGTTTCACATGTGATCTTTATGTTTCACATGTGATCTCATGGGAATAAAGCCTGCTTCGAATCTCTAGTTTTCAGTGAGTAAATGATGGGAGTTCTTACATTTGGGTTTATAATTGTTCCAGAAAATCCAAGATTGAAGATAATATGAATTGGAATGAAAAATATGGCCACTAACAATAGGTGTTCGATACATGTGGCCACGTCACATGTTCATTGGCTCGTTTATAACACTCGAAGTAGATTGGTCTCTGAAAATAGATCCCAATTCGTCAGTCAGTTCCGACGTACGTCTCCATTCCCTCCTTCAGGGAACGAGGGTTACATACGTAACCGAGACGTTATCCCAGTCACTTTCTTTAGGGGAAATTTAAATCTGGAAACAAGGTCTACATTTAGAGGGATCGGTCAGGTCGGGAAGAAAATCATTCTAAGCGGTAAGTGGGTGAACACAGAGTGAACTGATGCCTGTCATGGTGTTTCTTATTTGTTGTCTCTAATTTAGATGTGTGTCCTCAGCCAATGCATCAAAAGGTGAAGTCCACCTAGCGTAATTGCAAAAATACAGCATATTTTGTCTCTTTCCCGCATTGCGCCTGACCAGTGGTTAAAATTGGGATTTATTATGTAGGGGGGCTCTCCCTAGGGGGTTCCGGGGGTATGGTCCCCCCGGGAATTTTTTTTTGCAAAATAAATCATTAAATGGCACTTTCTGGAGAGTTTTGTGCAAAGAAATGGAGAAATTGAGTCTTACATGATATGTGAAAAACTCACCTAAAGGATTATTAGGAACATCATACTAATACTGTGTTTGACCCGCTTTCGCTTTCAGAACTGCCTTAATTCTACGTGGCATTGATTCAACAAGGTGCTGAAAGCATTCTTTAGAAATGTTGGCCCATATTGATAGGATAGCATCTTGCAGTTGATGGAGATTTGTGGGATGCACATCCAGGGCACGAAGCTCCCGTTCCACCACATCCCAAAGATGCTCTATTGGGTTGAGATCTGGTGACTGTGGGGGCCATTTTAGTACAGTGAACTCATTGTCATGTTCAAGAAACCAATTTGAAATGATTCGAGCTTTGTGACATGGTGCATTATCCTGCTGGAAGTAGCCATCAGAGGATGGGTACATGGTGGTCATAAAGGGATGGACATGGTCAGAAACAATGCTCAGGTAGGCCGTGGCATTTAAACGATGCCCAATTGGCACTAAGGGGCCTAAAGTGTGCCAAGAAAACATCCCCCACACCATTACACCACCACCACCAGCCTGCACAGTGGTAACAAGGCATGATGGATCCATGTTCTGACTCTACCATCTGAATGTCTCAACAGAAATCGAGACTCATCAGACCAGGCAACATTTTTCCAGTCTTCAACTGTCCAATTTTGGTGAGCTCGTGCAAATTGTAGCCTCTTTTTCCTATTTGTAGTGGAGATGAGTGGTACCCGGTGGGGTCTTCTGCTGTTGTAGCCCATCCGCCTCAAGGTTGTGCGTGTTGTGGCTTCACAAATGCTTTGCTGCATACATCGGTTGTAACGATCAGTTATTTCAGTCAAAGTTGCTCTTCTATCAGCTTGAATCAGTCGGCCCATTCTCCTCTGACCTCTAGCATCAACAAGGCATTTTCATCCACAGGACTGCCGCATACTGGATGTTTTTCCCTTTTCACACCATTCTTTGTAAACTCTAGAAATGGTTGTGCGTGAAAATCCCAGTAACTGAGCAGATTGTGAAATACTCAGACCGGCCCGTCTGGTACCAACAACCATGCCACGCTCAAAATTGCTTAAATCACCTTTCTTTCCCATTCTGACATTCAGTTTGGAGTTCAGGAGATTGTCTTGACCAGGACCACACCCCTAAATGCATTGAAGCAACTGCCATGTGATTGGTTGATTAGATAATTGCATTAATGAGAAATTGAACAGGTGTTCCTAATAATCCTTTAGGTGAGTGTATACTTTGCATTGTTGTAGTATCAACAGGTATTAGGACATTTGGCATTTACATTACTGTTAATCAGTCAACACTTGATTACACATTGTATTACCTTGTTATGATATAGTGACCAATACAATGTGCCAAACATAATGTTGTGCCACATGAAGAGACAGTGCAGCATATGACAGTAGCAACAGCTGAGAAGATTTAGGTCTGTGGTGACCAGGTCCACCTCACACAAACTTCCTTCTCCCATTCTCTCTCTTTACTACTACAACACACACACACACACACACACAGAGCCTACTCTGCGTCATTTCACATCAAGGTATGCACAAGTCACAAAAATAAAATCAATCTATCCTTGTGGAAAGGTTGCTTGGTAGCTAAAAGTAGGTCTAGCAAGTCTTATATTTCTGTAATTCACACAGATCAAACACAAATATGCTGACTGAATAGATTGCTAGTTTATTTTGAGTAGCCAGCTAGCAGTTCTCTTGGCAGTTTGCTGATAATCCGGTGTCTAAAGTAAAATGCTCAAAACATCTCCTGAGAAAAATCACATGGTCAACCTAGTCTTGGTTATTTAATTTTGATTTAGTCTTATTTTCCTTACCGTGTCATTCAAATTCACTTTTTGTACATTTCTGGAACTTTCACACGTTTCCACATCCCGCGCAACTACGGATCTCCCAGGAACATTCATTATATATTGCTACGTACATTTATCCGTGTCACCTAGATGCGCATGCGCAAGCGGTGCGTGATCATGGTCGACTGACAACGAGATTAAGTCGCTGAACAAGAATACGGCCGTGTTCCGATTGTTCTCATCTCAGCTCCGCCGAGACAAAATAGACATGCCATTTCAAAAGCATCACTTTCATCAAATTTTATGTGACATAATTTCCAGTAGGCAACTGACTGCTAACAGGCACATCAGGACACAAACGAGCAGGCTTATGTGCCGGGGCTGAGCCCCGGAGAGCCCCTGCTCAATTTAACCACTGCGCCTGACTCAACTACTTTTACGGGTGCTTGTGAAGGCATCAACAGGTAAATGTATGCTACTTTCAATAAAAGGTCTACATATTAGGAATGTTTTTGCTGTATTGCTATGTGACATGAGAGTAAGCAACTGAGCAGCTAATACTCTGTCTAGTGGGAACGCGAGCGTCTTGCTTATTATAAACCCATCCAATTGATCTGCATGCACATTTTGACATAATGCTCCACCCAGCATAGCTGGATAAATAAGTCACCGCTCGCCACTACTTTGTACATATCACAGCCCAGCAAATATGACAGAAAATGTACTCGCAATTGCTGTCCTGTGGCAAAAATTAGAAACTTTTGGAAAATGCTTGAAAACGCTAGTGTGGATGGAGATCATTTTAAAACGAAAATGCCATTTTCAAATTTAGCCATTTTAATGCCTCAGGGCTTAAATACATGGAGAGGGTAATCAAACTGAACAGAAACAGATATATTTGCAAATCCTCTTCAAATTCAGGTTGTATGGGGTCTGTCCATGCACTGCTATCTTCAGACTTGCCATACAGTACATCACCAAGCTTTACCGTTGGGATGGTATTGTACCTGCACAGGTGCTGGTCATATAATTAGAATATCATCAAAAAGTTGATTTATTTCACTAATTCCATTCAAAAAGTGAAACTTGTATATTATATTCATTCATTACACACAGACTGATATATTTCAAATGTTTATTTCTTTTAATTTTGATGCTTACAACTGACAACTAAGGAAAATCCCAAATTCAGTATCTCAGAAAATTAGAATATTGTGAAAAGGTTCAATATTGAAGACACCTGGTGCCACACTCTAATCAGCTAATTAACTCAAAACACCTGCAAAGGCCTTTAAATGGTCTCTCAGTCTAGTTCTGTAGGCTACACAATCATGGGGAAGACTGCTGACTTGACAGTTGTCCAAAAGACGACCATTAACACCTTGCACAAGGAGGGAAAGACACAAAAGGTCATTGCAAAAGAGGCTGGCTGTTCACAGAGCTTTGTGACCAAGCACATTAATAGAGAGGCGAAAGGAAGGAAAAGATGTGGTAGAAAAAATTGTACAAGCAATAGGGATAACCACACCCTGGAGAGGATTGTGAAACAAAACCCATTCAAAAATGTGGGGGAGATTCACAAAGAGTGGACTGCAGCTGGAGTCAGTGCTTCAAGAACCACTACGCACAGACGTATGCAAGACATGGGTTTCAGCTGTCGCATTCCTTGTGTCAAGCCACTCTTGAACAACAGACAGCGTCAGAAGCGTCTCACCTGGGCTAAAGACAAAAAGGACTGGACTGCTGCTGAGTGGTTTATGTTCTCTGATAAAAGTAAATTTTGATTTTCCTTTGGAAATCAGGGTCCCAGAGTCTGGAGGAAGAGAGGAGAGGCACAGAATCCACGTTGCTTGGTGTCC
Organism: Rhinogobio ventralis; assembly: GCA_039654625.1. Lineage (NCBI taxonomy): Eukaryota > Metazoa > Chordata > Actinopteri > Cypriniformes > Gobionidae > Rhinogobio > Rhinogobio ventralis. The sequence goes on along the minus strand of CM077215.1, from coordinate 22,577,335 downwards.
AGTGTAAAGTTTCCACAGTCAGTGATGGTTTGGGGTGCCATGTCATCTGCTGGTGTTGTTTCACTGTGTTTTCTGAGGTCCAAGATCAACGCAGCCGTATACCAGGAAGTTTTAGAGCACTTCATGCTTCCTGCTGCTGACCAACTTTATGGAGATGCAGATTTCATTTTCCAACAGGACTTGGCACCTGCACACAGTGCCAAAGCAACCAGTACCTGGTTTAAGGACCATGGTATCCCTGTTCTTAATTGGCCAGCAAACTCGCCTGACCTTAACCCCATAGAAAATCTATGGGGTATTGTAAAGAGGAAGATGCGGTATGCCAGACTCAACAATGCAGAAGAGCTGAAGGCCACTATCAGAGCAACCTGGGTTCTCATAACACCTGAGCAGTGCCACAGACTGATCGACTCCATGCCACGCCGCATTGCTGCAGTAATTCAGGCAAAAGGAGCCCCAACTAAGTATTGAGTGCTGTACATGCTCATACTTTTCATGTTCATACTTTTCAGTTGGCCAAGATTTCTAAAAATCCTTTCTTTCTATTGGTCTTAAGTAATATTCTAATTTTCTGAGATACTGAATTTGGGATTTTCCTTAGTTGTCAGTTATAATCATAAAAATTAAAAGAAATAAACATTTGAAATATATCAGTCTAGGTGTAATGAATGAATATAATATACAAGTTTCACTTTTTGAATGGAATTAGTGAAATAAATCAACTTTTTGATGATATTCTAATTATATGACCAGCACCTGTATATATAATGGTATACATATTTAACTTTAAAATATATAAAATATAAGACAATCCTGCATGCTTCAGGAAATACTGAAAGTGGAAATGATGGAGAAAAAAAAGAAAAGAAAAAAAAGAGACTTCAATGAAGTATGAACACAAGTTAAACAGCTTGATTGATTGAAGTGCTACATGGACAACAGTCATGAAATTTACTTTCTTTTAATCTTTCTGTCTTTCAATGAATACAGATAGCAAGTGGTTACTGTGAGTAGTTTAAATTAAATTAAAATGAGACACTTGAAGGCACTGTTTCATTTGAGAATCTTATTGCTTCATGAACAAACATCACAGTAGACATTTGTCTTAATATGGAGAGTAAAATAAAAAAGTTTTCACAGTCCTTTATGTTTTTTATCTTCTTTAATCCATTTTAACTACATCAAGACAACTTATAAATAGCTCTGATAACACGTGATAATCAGAATTCAATTTAATCAAAGCTTCCACTACAAAGGATTTGAGCTGGTCACAAGCTATTGGATTGATCAAATGTCTTAATTCGAGGTGTTTCGAGTGGTCACAGCCTCCCCAGAATGTTTCCAGTCTGACATTGGTCAGACAAGAAGTTAACAGAATGACCGTTGTTTGGCCTTACAAATATAGTTTAAAACAAAATTCAGTCAGAAAATCTCATTGTAAGCGCTTACACCTGTGCCACACTGTATAAAGAAATTACAACCCAAAGGGAGAAATACACACTCATAAACAATCTAATGACTCCCTGACAACCTAATTGTCTCTAAAAAAAAAAAAAAGACAGCATTGACAAAATGACTAATTCGCCTGTCTTATTAGGGCAAATCTGAGACAAAAACAAATTAGGTCTAGTGCATGAATGATTTCTGCCCTAATTAGCCCCAGGCTGCTCTCATCTCATGAGAGTAAGAGGTAATGACCTTAGCGGAGATGCAATGTAAACATGTTTGTCCTCAGAGCAAGCTAATTGATCTTCCCAAACTCAAAAAGACGTCATAACACTGACTATGAAAAAATGACAGACAAAGCTTCCTATTATTAACATAAAGATTTATTGAGGGTACATTTACACGAAAACGATGTACTGAAAATGGAAACGTTTTTCATTTGCATTTTTCGTGTACAGATGACACCATTTTCAAATCAATCCCCGTTCACACGGATTCACGAAAAGTGCTTATATTTTTCAATATACTGCAATATATGCATTGACCATGTATGGCTATATATTGATATATATATAAACTATTTATAAATGAAGACAAAAATAGCATTGCATGTAATATTCATAAAGTTTTATCCACTTTACCAGCCATAAAGTTTTATTTGTACATATATTGCACAAACATGTTCCCATGTAAATGTGAATGTATTGTACACACATATACACCATCAGGCATAACATAATGACCACCTTCCTAATATTGTGTTGGCCCCCCTTTTGCTGCCAAAACAGCCCTAACCAGTCGAGGCATGGACTCCGCTAGACCCCTGAAGGTGTGCTGTGGTATCTGGCACCAAGATGTTAGCAGCAGATCCTTAAAGTCCTGTAAGTTGCGAGGTGGGGCCTCCGTGGATTGGACTGGTTTGTCCAGCACATCCAACAGATGCTCGACTGGATTGAGATCTGGGAAATTTGGAGGCCAAGTCAACACCTCAAACTCATTGTTGTGCTCCTCAAACCATCCCTGAACCATTTTTGCTTTGTGGCAGGGCGCATTATCCTGTTGAAAGAGGCCACAGCCACCAGGGAATATCGTTTCCATGAAAGGGTGTACATGTTCTGCAACAATGCTTAGTTCTGTCAAACCATCATCAAAGATTTATTAATGATAACAAAGAACGTTAGCAATAAAACAATTTAAACGATAGCAATAAACAATAGCGATAGCAATTTAAGGTTGGCGGTATGGAACTGTTCTGAGCAAACCTCCCCGCTCATTCAAGCAGCCATGCCTGGACAGAGCAGGGAGCACAGTGATACTGTAATGAAGTATGTTGATATGGGAAGAAGGAGGCGGGAACCGGCAAATGTTTAACAAACTTTAATAAATAAACAAACTGAAAGTAAAAACGGCAGCCTCCTCACGGACGACTGCCGCACACACATAATAAAACGTAAACAAAGCACAACATAAAATCCAGGCCTGGTCCTCTCTCATCCTTCACTGTAGTATAACGAGCGCAGCATGGCGATCAAGCAGCTCTGAATGGCTGGAAGGTGTATTTAAAAGACGCAGTCTAATCTGAAATGTATCCCTATTGGATGGCATGCATCAGCTAAATGTCAGCTGACGCAAGCTTGACTGACATGTCTTGACTGAACTGACGCTATACACCTGATGTAGGTGGTACGTGTCAAAGTAACGTCCACAGGATGGCAGGACCCAAGGTTTCCCAGCAGAACATTGCCCAAAGCATCGCACTGCCTCCGCCGGCTTGCCTTCTTCCCATAGTGCCATGTGTTCCCCAGGTGAGTGACGCACATGCACCAGGCCATCCACGTGATGTAAAAGAAAACGTGATTCACCAGACCAGGCCACTTTCTTCCATTGCTCCGTGGTCCAGTTCTGATGTCCACTGTTGGCACTTTCGGCGGTGGACACGAGCCGCGTCTGAAAGGTAAAGGGGGAGGTGTTGCTGTAATTTATAATAATATCTTCAGTATTACTCAGAAGTCTAGTTTCAAATATAATTCCTTTGAAGTTTTGGTGCTTTATGTAACGTTATGTAGTGAAATTAATAAATCCCGTTTGACATTTGTGTTGGCTACTGTATACAGGCCACTAGGGCACAATACAGACTTTACCAAAGAATTTGCTGATTTTCTATCAGAGTTAGTACTGGCAGTAGATAAAGTACTAATTGTTGGTGATTTCAATATCCATGTAGAAGACGCATTGGGATTAGCATTTAGAGACATTCTAAACTCTATTGGAGCTAGGCAATACGTGTCAGGACCCACTCATCACCGTAATCATACTTTAGACCTAATATTGTCACATGGAATAAATGTTGATACCGTTGAAATTCTGCAGCAGAGCGATGACATCTCAGATCATTACCTAGTATCATGTATACTTAATTTAGCTAAGGTTGCAAAGCCGTCCCCTCGCTTCAAATATGGCAGGACTATCACTGCTGCCACTAAAGTTTGCTTTGTAAATAATCTTCCTCATCAGTTTCATCTCCTCAGCATCCCAGATAGCCTAGAGGAACTCAATATTGCAACAGAAACTATTGACTCTCTCTTTTCCAGCACTTTAGACAAAGTTGCTCCCCTGCGCTTAAAGAAGATTAAAGAAAATAGTCCAATGCCGTGGTACAACGAGCACACTCGGGCCCTTAAAACAGCAACCAAAAAAATGGAGCGCAGCTGGAAGAAAACAAAACTGGAGGTTTTTCGCATTTTGTGTTAAGAGAGCATGATTGCGTACAGAAAGGCTGTAAAAACTGCTAGATCTGCTTATTTCTTGACTCTCTTAGAAGAAAACAAACACAACCCTAGGTATTTATTCGATACAGTGGCCAAATTAACCGAAAATAAAGCTTCAACTTCTGATGTTTGTAAACAGCACAGCAGTAATGACTTTATGAACTTCTTTACGTGCAAGATTGATAATATTAGGGAAAAATTATAACCATGCAGCCGTCTACTACTGTATCACATCAGACAGAGCATTGTAGTGTCACTGAGGAAAATTTACACTCATTCACTGCTATAGAAAAAGAAGAATTGGCTAAACTCGTTAAATCATCAAAATCAACAACATGTATGCTCGACCCTATAACGACTAGGCTATTAAAAGAGATGCTTCCAGAGGTCATAGATCCTCTTCTTAATATCATTAATTCATCCTTGTCATTAGGATATGTACCGAAATCTTTTAAGTTGGCTATTATTAAACCACTTATTAAAAAACCACAACTTGATCCTACAGAATTAGTCAATTACAGGCCAATCTTAAATCTACCCTTTCTGTCAAAAATACTAGAAAAGGCAGTGTCCTCACAATTATGCTCCTTTTTAGAAAGAAATGGTATCTTTGAGGATTTCCAGTCAGGATTTAGACCATATCATAGTACTGAGACTGCTCTCATCAGAGTTATAAAGATTTACTCTTACCATCCGATCGTGGTTGTATCTCTCTATTAGTGTTACTCGATCTTAGCGCTGCATTCGACACTATTGACCACAACATTCTTTTAAAATAGACTCGAAAATTATATTGCCATTAGTGGAATTGCATTGGCATGGTTTAAATCATACTTATCTGACCGTTAACAGTTTGTAGCAGTAAATGAAGAGATGTCTCACCGATCACAAGTTCAGTATAGAGTTTTTCCTGCAACTTAATTTAGAAAAAACTGAATTTTTAATTATTGGACAAAAAAACTCCACATGTAGTAACCTAGAATACTGTCTAACACTTGATGGCTGCTCTTGCAAGTCCTCGTCATCAGTTAGGAACCTGGGTGTGCCCTTTGATACCAGTCTTTCATTTGAAAGCCACATTTCTAGCATCTGTAAAACTGCATTCTACCATCTTAAAAATATATCTAAATTACGGAATATGCTTTCAATGCAAAATGCTGAACAGTTAGTTCATGCGTTCATGACCTCAAGGCTATTGTAATGCTCTACTGGGTGGTTGCCCTGCTCGCTTAATAAATAAACTGCAGCTGGTCCAAAATGCAGCAGCTAGAGTTCTTACTAGAACCAGGAAGTATGACCATATTAGCCTGGTTCTGTCAACACTGCACTGGCCATTTTAAAATCTTGCTTATTACTTACAAAGCACTAAATGGTTTAGCTCCCCAGTACTTGAGCGAGCTCTTAACGCATTATACTCCATCACGTCTATTGCGGTCTCAAAATTCTGGCCAGTTGATAATACCTAGAATATCAAAATCAACTGCAGGCGGTCGATCCTTTTCCTATTTAGCACCTAAACTCTGGAACAGCCTTCCTAGCATTGTTCGGGAAGCAGACACACTCTGTCAGTTTAAATCTAGACTAAAAACACATCTCTTTACTATGGCATACACAAAAAACCTTTTTATATTTATATTATTCAAATCAATTAAATGATTGTTAGGCTGCATTAACTAGGTAAGCCGGAATCGGAAACACTTCCCATAACACCTGATGTACTCGTTACATCATAAAAAGAATGGCATCTACGTTAATGTTAGTTTCTCTGTTTATCCCGAGGTTTACTGCAGTCAGCCAGATCCGGGCCGTATCCAGATCAGATGGTGGACCTGCGCCCAGACATGACCAACGCATCCCTGAAGTGTCTGCAGAGACCGTGTCAATTAGACTCCCCCCTGAAATTGCCTCACCGACACGGTATCCTCATAAACCTGTCCCTGGCGTGATGACTCCGGTATTTAGAATATTCCTATTTAATAATTGTTTAATCGACATGTCATCCTCAATAAACCCATCTCCAGCGTGATGACTCCGATCTTTCGAATATTCTTATTTAATAATTGTTTAATCGACACGTCACCCTTTAATAAACCTGTCTACACTGTTTGTTAATTGGCCAGAGGAGAACTGGCACCCCGACTGAGCCTGGTTTCTCCCGAGGTTTATTTTTCTCCATTATGCCACCTGATGGAGTTTTGGTTTCTTGCCACTGTCGCCTTTGGCTTGGCTTGCTCAGTTGGGGACACTAAATTTTCAACTAAATATCCAAATAAATTTAATTACTAAACTAAATTAAGTATATCAATTACATTACTTGAATATATATGATAATTCAAGTCAAGTCAAGTCAACTTTATTTATATAGCGCTTTTTACAATGCTGATTGTTTCAAAGCAGCTTCACAGTGTTAGACAGGAAAATAATGCAACCGAATTGGAGAAAACGGTGATGTTATCCAGCTCATTTCAATTATCATATATATTCAAGTAATGTAGTGAGATCATACACTGTTACAATAAAATAAAAAATTTCTGTGACCTGGAACTTCAACTCTGAGAGATTTTCTTCAAGTGCTGAATTGGAGACATTTAGACTTAGAATATTCTACTACATATTGGCGAGCAGAAGCAGGAAAAGGCTGGGCTGGGGACCCGCGGTGGGCGTGCTGGCACGAGGCCTCACAAAACAAAAGGCACCATACAAATAAAAGGTAAGCAAATTTGCTTATATTTGTTTTGTGTGGGCCCTTGTGAGCTGCTGCCTGGCCTAAAAAGCCTTACTATACGAACCAACAATTGATTATGACCAAATAAAATGTTTGAATGTATATTTACATTTCCAGGTCTAGGAAGATGGCGCATGCACAGTCTGACACGCAGAAGTGCGTATTAAAAATACATTATTTAATATCCTGAAGTTGTAGTACACTCACCTAAAGGATTATTAGGAACACCATACTAATACTGTGTTTGACCCCCTTTCGCCTTCAGAACTGCCTTAATTCTACGTGGCATTGATTCAACAAGGTGCTGAAAGCATTCTTTAGAAATGTTGGCCCATATTGATAGGATAGCATCTTGCAGTTGATGGAGATTTGTGGGATGCACATCCAGGGCACGAAGCTCCCGTTCCACCACATCCCAAAGATGCTCTATTGGGTTGAGATCTGGTGACTGTGGGGGCCATTTTAGTACAGTGAACTCATTGTCATGTTCAAGAAACCAGTTTGAAATGATTCGAGCTTTGTGACATGGTGCATTATCCTGCTGGAAGTAGCCATCAGAGGATGGGTACATGGTGGTCATAAAGGGATGGACATGGTCAGAAACAATGCTCAGGTAGGCCGTGGCATTTAAACGATGCCCAATTGGCACTAAGGGGCCTAAAGTGTGCCATGAAAACATCCCCCACACCATTACACCACCACCACCAGCCTGCACAGTGGTAACAAGGCATGATGGATCCATGTTCTCATTCTGTTTACACCAAATTCTGACTCTACCATCTGAATGTCTCAACAGAAATCGAGACTCATCAGACCAGGCAACATTTTTCCAGTCTTCAACTGTCCAATTTTGGTGAGCTCGTGCAAATTGTAGCCTCTTTGTTGTGGCTTCACAAATGCTTTGCTGCATACCTCAGTTGTAACGAGTGGTTATTTCAGTCAAAGTTGCTCTTCTATCAGCTTGAATCAGTCGGCCCATTCTCCCCTGACCTCTAGCATCAACAAGGCATTTTCGCCCACAGGACTGCCGCATACTGGATGTTTTTCCCTTTTCACACCATTCTTTGTAAACTCTAGAAATGGTTGTGCGTGAAAATCCCAGTAACTGAGCAGATTGTGAAATACTCAGACCGGCCCGTCTGGCACCAACAACCATGCCACGCTCAAAATTGCTTAAATCACCTTTCTTTCCCATTCTGACATTCAGTTTGGAGTTCAGGAGATTGTCTTGACCAGGACCACACCCCTAAATGCATTGAAGCAACTGCCATGTGATTGGTTGATTAGATAATTGCATTAATGAGAAATTGAACAGGTGTTCCTAATAATCCTTTAGGTGAGTGTATATTTAAAGTAAAATTTGAGTATAATTTTTTTTTTAAGAAGTTTATTTATTCATGCTTTGAATTCACTTAATTACTTTATTGTATATTACCCAAGCCATTTGTGGACACGCTAATTAACATTAACACTAAATTCCCTTGTTTGAGATGTATCATAAAGCTTACATGATAAAATGTTGGTAACACGTATGTAACTCCGTCATTTATTTATTTGCCAAACAACGGTATTTTTCTTCAAATTTGCCAGTTACAGAGGGTTTCGGGTAAGCGGATCCACAGCAGCTTTGGCGCTGTTGTTATTGTCATCATTGTCCCGCATTCTCATTGGTTTGCTGGCCTATGGGCGATTTTATACACAGGTAAAGCTGTACAAATCACTTGCCCAAGCGGAAAAATGTGCTGTTAGCCTCTCCATTAACAAAAATCACATTGCATTTAATACAAAGCTAAATAGACTAAATCAATTTAAAAAAGGTCATATGTCACGAAGATGATAACAGTATCGTTTTAAAACTATTTCAAAACCTGCTTCGGGGTTTGCGTTCTCTAGCCGCCGGGCACTATTGCCGTGGGGATGAGTGGCCGGAACACATTAAGAGTTTTCTATTTTCTTTGAAAATGGTGTCGTGTAAGTGGCCACAAAGTAAATAACTAATGCTTATTTACAACGTAAATGAATCAATTAAAAAACTTACTTTAGCTGGACAATAACTTTTTTCTAGAGCTGATGTACAGCCAAAATCTCTCTTCCATTAATTTCCTATTATCACTGTAAAGCTGCTTTGAAACAATCGGTAACACTTTACAATACGGGTGCACTAATATGCATTAATTCATGCTTAACTATTGCACAGATAATCATGAGTTAATGTATGACTCATGAAGAACTAAACCATTTATTAATGATTACTGCATCAGCAACTAATGAAGATTATATAGGATTACAGTTTTTTCAGTTGCTAACAAGCGTTTGTCCAACCAGTTGTCACATTTTCAAAACTCTAAAGTCAAGTCAAGTCAAGTCAACTTTATTTATATAGCGCTTTTTACAATGCAGATTGTTTCAAAGCAGCTTCACAGTGTTAAACAGGAAAATAATGAACAGAATTTGATTCGGCTGTACAGCCGCTCTGGAGAAAACAGTGATGTCATCTAGCTCATTTCAATTATCATATATATTCAAGTAATGTAGTTGATATAGTTAATTTAGTTTAGTAATTTAATTTATTTGGATATTTATTTGAAAATGTAGTGTCCCCAACTGAGCAAGCCAAAGGCGACAGTGGCAAGGAACCAAAACTCCATCAGGTGGCCTAATGGAGAAAAATAAACCTTGGGAGAAACCAGGCTCAGTCGGGGGGCCAGTTCTCCTCTGGCCAATTAACAAACAGTGTATGATTATTATTTTGGCAGCCTTATAGGTCAAAAGTAATATTAGATCAGAATATTCGAAAGATCGGCGGCATCACGCCGGAAACAGGTTTATTAAGGATGGCGTGTCGATTAAACAATTATTAAATAGGAATATTCTAAATATCTGAGTCATCACGCCGGAGATGGATCCATTGAGGATGCCATGTCGATGAGCAATTTCAAAGGGTAGACTAATTGACACGGTCTCTGCAGACACTTCAGGGATGCGTTGGTAATGTCTGGGCGCTGGTCCACCATCTGATCTGGATACGGCCCGGAACCGGCTGACTGCAGTAAACCTCGGGATAAACAGAGAGACTAACATTAGCCTAGATTCCATTCTTCTTATGATGTAACGAGTACATCAGGTGTTATGGGAAGTGTTCCCGGTTCCGGCTGACCTAGTTAATGCAGTCTAACAATCAATTAATTGATTTGAATAAAATATAAATTAAAAATGTTTTATGTGTATGCCATAGTAAAGAGATGTGTTTTTAGTCTAGATTTAAACTGACAGAGTGTGTCTGCTTCCCGAACAATGCTAGGAAGGCTGTTCCAGAATTTAGGTGCTAAATAGGAAAAGGATCGACCGCCTGCAGTTGATTTTGATATTCTAAGTATTATCAACTGGCCAGAGATTTGAGACCGCAATAGACGTGATGGAGTATAATGCGTTAAGAGCTCGCTCAAGTACTGGGGAGCTAAACCATTTAGTGATTTGTAAGTAATTAGCCAGATTTTAAAATGTATGCAATGTTTAATAGGGAGCCAGTGCAGTGTTTACAGAACCGGGCTAATATGGTCATACTTCCTGGTAGTATGCTGCTGCGTTTTGGACCAGCTGCAGTTTATTTATTAAGCGGGCAGGGCAACCACCCAGTAGAGCATTACAATAATCTAGCCTTGAGGTCATGAACGCATTAACTAACTGTTCAGCATTTTGCATTGAAAGCATATGCCGTAATTTAGATATATTTTTAAGATGGTAGAATGCAGTTTTACAGATGCTAGAAACGTGGCTTTCAAATGAGAGATTGGTATCAAAGAGCACACCCAGGTTCCTAACTGACGACGAGGACTTGACAGAGCAGCCATCAAGTGTTAGACAGTATTCTAGGTTACTACATGTGGAGTTTTTTTGTCCAATAATTAAAAATAGTTTTTTCTGAATTAAGTTGCAGGAAATTACTAGTCATCCAATTTTTTATATCAGCTATGCATTCCGTTAATCTTGTGAATTGGTAAGTTTCGTCAGGGCGTGAAGAAATATAGAGCTGAGTATTGTCAGCATAACAATGAAAACTAACGCCATGCTTCCTAATGATATCTCCCAGTGGTAGCATGTACAGGGTGAAAAGCAGCGGTCCTAGCACTGAGCCCTGCGGTACTCCATATTGAACTTGTGATCGGTGTGACATCTCTTCATTTACTGCTACAAACTGATAACGGTCAGATAAGTATGATTTAAACCATGCCAATGCAATTCCACTAATGCCAACATAATGTGGTCGATGGTATCGAATGCAGCGCTAAGATCAAGTAACACTAACAGAGAGATACAATCACGATCGGATGATAAGAGTAAATCATTTGTAACTCTAATGAGAGCAGTCTCAGTACTATAATACTGTCTAAATCCTGACTGGAAAACCTCACAGATACCATTTCTTCCTAAAAAGGAGCATAACTGTGAGGACACTGCCTTTTCTAGTATTTTTGACAGAAAGGGTAGATTTGAGATTGGCCTCTAATTGACTAATTCTGTAGAATCAAGTTGCGTTTTTTTAATAAGTGGTTTAATAATAGCCAGCTTAAAAGTTTTCGGTACATATCCTAATGACAAGGATGAATTAATGATATTAAGAAGAGGATCTATGACCTCTGGAAGCATCTCTTTTAGTAGTTTAGTCGGTATAGGGTCGAGCATACATGTTGTTGATTTAGATGATTTAACGAGTTTAGCCAATTCTTCTTCTCCTATAGCAGGGCCAGGGAGAAGAGCAGGGCCAGGGAGAGGGCAAGATAGAGGTGTAAGAATGCGTGGTGGTGGCATTCCAAGGGCTGCAAGAACAGTAGTCAGTGATGAAATTCGTGCCACTATCATTGACTATGTAATCAACCACGGTCTTTCACTAAGAGAGGCTGGTGAAAGAGTGCAGCCCAATTTGAGGCGGTCAACGGTTGCCTCCATTATACGCATCTTTCAACAAACCAACAGGTAAGTATTGCATTTTACATGGATTGTTTCTATTCTCACTTGACATGTCAATAAGATCATACAGTAATGCATATGTAGATTTTTTTTTTCCCTCTAAAGAATGCAACTTCTTTCACCCTCTGGGGGAAGAGGAAAGCTCCTCAATAATGATCAAGAGCTTGCCATTGTAGAAATGGTTGTTGCAAATAATGCAATAAAACTGCATGAAATTCAAACTAGAATTGTGGAGGACCATGAGATATTTGACAATATCGATAGCATCAGCCTCACAACCATTACGCATTGTCCAAACACAGAGTGCGGATGAAGCAGCTCTACACTGTTCCCTTTGAGAGGAACAGTGAGAGAGTCAAGGAGCTATGATGACAATATGTCCAGGCATAGTGTATATTCAATTCAATGTCCAGTTCTATAAGCTTTGCACTTTGCAAGTAGGTAACCTACACAGTAATATGTTACAGTACAGTATGGTATACAGTAATGACATGATTTACATAAACTTTGTTTCAGAGAGTTATGGAATTGGAGGCCAACCAGGCCCCTCATGAATTCATATACATAGATGAGGCAGGATTCAATCTGGCCAAAAGGCATCGACGTGGACGAAATGTAATTGGAAAAAGGGCCACAGCTGATGTGCCAGGACAGAGAGGGGCAAACATTACCATGTGTGCAGCAATTGCAAATGGATTACTCCTTCACAGATGTCAGGTTGGACACTATAATACAGAGCGCCTCCTTGCCTTTCTCAATGATCTCCACCATGACTATTAAGTAATTCAAAATTAATTCAAAACCCATAACCACAATGACATATTACTTAACAATTAGTTAATAGTCATGTGCCTCAACACCCAAATACACTGTGACAGATCCCCCCCTTCTATGGGCGGCTCCCGATGCCCAACAACACCAAAACATACAAACAAAAAGTCTAAGAGGGCGGTCTTGGGGGAGGGATGGTGGACCCCCCCCCCCCAATAAAATGTTACGACCTTTGTATGAGTTCAGCAGGTGTAGGTTCCATTTCCGGAGGTGGGTGTTTGTGTTTACTTAGGGGGCAATATATTTTTTATGTGATCAGGAAGGGAATATTCAGGGGTGTTTGTGTTTACGTTGGGGGCCATATGTTTTTATGTGATCAGGAAGGGAATGTGCAAGGGTGTTTGTATTTGACACTGTATATTTGAGCTCTGGCACGTTTGCAGGTCATGTGTTGCATTCGCAACATCCAGGCATTTGTCTGTAAATGAAACAATACAAATTAGTTGAATTAACATTGTTTATTTCAGTACACTTAAATATCACTTTTTACATAAGGTTAATTCAATGTCATTTAGTTAAATCAGGTTAACACGCTTAATTTTGTCCAAAACGATTAAGTTCAATTATTCTAAAATGAATATCAAACAAAAAACAGAACAAGTAATCCAGTTTAATTGATTATTTTTATCTAGTGAAATACAATTTTTACAACATTTACAAATGCTATCTAACAGGAAAACCTTTTACAAAATCTTATTGGCTAGCCAGAAGATGGTTTAGTTACATGCCCAAAGTAGTTGTTTTTCTATTATTAAAACAACTTTAATTGTTATTAGCAGGTCTTCACCCCAAGCACATACTCTACACTTAAACCTCCAAAACACTATAACATAACACCAACTTTTAAATACCAACATAACAAAACATTAAACATTAAAAAGTCTCTCCATTTTCTCATCTTGTTAAAAGTTCTTATTTTGGACTGTAAGCTTTGTGCAAACATACCAAACTGAAACAACAACAACAACAACAACAACGAAACATACTGAACAGCATATTGAATGTCTTTATTGACTTAAATGAAACGACATTACAGTACACACTGCTGTAATGGAATTGGGCCACAACCACACTGTACAGCACTGTAAAGGTAGTAACAGTAATAACAATATCCCGCATCAACTAATGTGCTACAGAAATTGTAGAACTCTGTGCACTTAATTTAAACATCACACTTTTTAGCCTGACACTTATGTTCCTATGTAGTGAGCATGTAAATGTAGCAATAATTAAGTTCTTATTACATTTGACTGTTTAAGCTTTGGGCAATCATACTGAGCTGAAATAAAACATACTGAACAACATATTCTGTCTCTGACAAAAATTTCACAATACTAATGAAATACAGTACATACTATACTGTAATGGTAATGTAACTGGGTTACAACCACAACTACTAACTATATCAATGGACTCTATGCACTTAATTTAAACATACTTTTATTCTTCATTAATGGATAATGGAGTAAAAAAAAAAAAAAATGATACTAATATGTACTGAGCCGACAATACTAACAATGCTGACACAAGTCTGCAACAATGAGACAAACATTTTTCTAAACCAAAAAGCTGGTTTGCCAAGACTAGCTTCAGCTTGAGGGCATCCCGTCCATTGACATCAGTACACGCTGATTTCTCAAACATACGGTCAACAAAATGATGAAAATATCGTTATTATTTTGAAGGGACAACATCACTAACTGGCCTCAGAAATAGTCGAATGTTCTTTCTCACAGAAACACACGATTACACTATGGTTAAGCAAATTAACTAATATGTTTCAATATTACAAATCAAATAAAGAATCATTTGATATCTCAGTTATACCATCACAAACCCAGCAATAAAAATATTGTTAATTAATGGCTACATTAGTTAGCAAAGTTTCACATTTGTAATCATGGCAGCGATCTGTTTTACTATAGCAACGTACCATTAAGATTTAAACAACCATTTCACTATTAAAAATCACATATTTTTACTTAAGATTCACACGATGGAAAAGTCCCGTCTTGATTTGAATCAGCAGCAACAGACGACGTGGCGAAAAGGACCACCTTTTGCAAATATCCACCAATCAGTGCAATTGTTCTCTTGTTGCCAGGCAGAACTCCTTGCATGGACAATCACATCAAAGGAAGACCAGAGTGAGCTATTGTAATTATGATTTTGAGTTCATAACACTTGAAATCTTAAGTTTATGTAGTTTGTAGTTTAATAAGTTAAACTCACGTATATTTTGAGTAAAGTAATATTTAGTCAAGATTACTTGATTGTTTAAGTAAAGACAACATTAGGGTTTACAGTGTATAAATTAGTTTAAGAAAAGCATTACTGATAAATAAAGTATAGTTTAAAAAAAAAGAAGCTTACCCAGAGTTGAATTGGGATGCATGCAGTTCACTTGGTTGATAAATTGAAAATGAAGTTCGTTTCCAGCTTGGCTGCTGGGCCGGCCCGCCCTTTCCTGTTTGGGGAGGTCTGTCATAGAAGTGTATTTGGTTTACCATGTGTTGCCGCATAGCAAACAATTAAAAGTTAGTCAGATGGCCTCCTTTAAAGTTTTATTATCATGTGATCAAAGTTAAAATTTTCCATTCTTCCTTCCTTCCTTCCTTCCTTCCTGTCTTTCTGTGAGAAAGGATGTTTTTTTGTTTTGTTTTGTTTTGTTTAAGTTGTTTGAGGGGAAATTACATTAATATATTGCAGGGCCAACACCTCTACACTGACCAGTAGTGTAGATCAATAGGACATGTTAACCGCCCTTGAGGAAGCGGAAAGTGTCTGTGACCCGGTCTGCAAAACTACAAACACATTATATGCTTTACACTCAGTCTGCATTTGTAAAACAAACTTTTTGCAAATCGCTAAACACAGTTCCCTTTCAGTCGGTTACGTTCGACGTAAGTCGGACGTCACCGACGAATTGGGATCACTTCAGGGAGCCCCTATCAGCTTCGAGATATAGAGAACCGGCCAATGACTATTGGCGTGCGAGATTTGCATCTCGCGCTCCGCCCCGCAGCGCGGGTATAAAGCGGAAGCGAATGCAGCGCACTGTTGTCATTCACTTCGGAGCCGAACGGCGTTGATGAAGCACAGACTGCCTGTATTTAGCGAGAGAGAGAGAGAGAGAGAATCGGCTGAGGATCGTTCTTGTGCTGGTCAGACGGCACAAAACAGCGCGACCGCGGGCTCACCGCTGCTGGAAGCAGAAACCAACTGCTGTTTTCACAGCAACAGTTTAAAACTGCTGGTTCGTGAAGCGTTTCACTTGAGAGCAGATACAGGCTGCACTATCTCCTGTATTCTGCCGCGGTCTTCCCTGGGTGCTTCAGCACTAAAAGAGCGTTTTTCTCACAAAAAGAGCAACACGGGTGTGACACTGCGTCTTTTTCAAGATGGCATTCCACCCGTGCGTTTCTGGATGCGGTCGTTTCCTGTCGCCCGCTGACGGTCACAATCGCTGTATCACGTGCCTGGGCATTCAGCACGCTGAGGCAGCTTTTGTGGATAGTTCATGTTCCCACTGCGCCAGCTGTACCCAAATTTTCAAAGAAAGAGCAGTTTTCAAAATCTCTGGGTGCCAAGAGAGCGCGCTTGGCGGTGTTCGACGCTCCCATGCCTTGTCACCCTCAGGCGCCTCTCCAATCGCCAGCAGGGGGTGCCGGCTGTGGGGACGCACACAAGCGGCCTTCTCACACTCGCACACCCCCTCAGCGGAAGCAGGTAAGTGTTACGCAGTTCACTCAGACCCCACTTCGGGCCGCTCTCATGCCGTCCGAGTCGGGTCCCTGCATGCCGCCTCGCTGCCCCGCTGCGGGTACGTCTGTGGTGCCAATGGTCCCGCTTGTACGGTCGCTGGGAGCCTGGCTAGCGCTCCCCAGCCCGTCTCGCTGGCTCATCCGTACCATCAGACTCGGCTATGCGATTCAGTTCGCCCGGCGTCCCCCCAAGTTCAGGGGCGTTCACTTCACCTCTGTGTCGAAGGAGAATGCCCCTGTGCTTCAGGCGGAGATCGCAGTCCTACTGGCGAAGGACGCGATAGAGCCGGTCCCTCCAGCCGATATGAAGACCGGCTTCTACAGCCCGTACTTCATTGTACCCAAGAAAGGCGGCGGGTTACGGCCGATCTTGGATCTGCGATTCCTGAACCGGTCCCTTCACAGGCTACCGTTCAGAATGCTAACGCAGAAACGCATCTTCAGGTGCATCCGTCCCCAAGATTGGTTTGCAGCGATCGACCTGAAGGACGCGTACTTTCATGTCTCGATTCTCCCTCGACACAGACCGTTTCTACGCTTTGCGTTCGACGGACGAGCATATCAGTACAAAGTCCTACCCTTCGGGCTAGCCCTGTCGCCCCGTGTCTTCACGAAAGTCGCGGAGGCGGCCATTGCTCCCATGAGAGAGCGTGGAGTTTCGCATCCTCAACTATCTCGACGACTGGCTGATCCTTGCCCAGTCGCGAGAACAGTTGTGCGAACACAGGGACATGGTGCTCAGTCACCTCAGCCGGTTGGGTCTTCGGGTCAACTGGGAAAAGAGCAAACTCTGCCCCACGCAGAGGATCTCTTTTCTCGGTATAGAGCTGGATTCGGTCGGCCTGACAGCGCGCCTCACCGAGGAGCGCATCCAGTCGGTGTTGAACTGCTTGAATTTGTTCAAATGCAGGACAGCGGTACCACTGAAACATTTTCAGAGGCTCCTGGGGCATATGGCATCCGCAGCCGCAGTAACGCCGCTCGGGTTGCTTCATATGAGACCGCTTCAACGCTGGCTACACAACCGAGTCCCGAGATGGGCGTGGCACAGCGGATCCCTCCGTGTCCCTGTGACTCCGAGGTGCCGCCAAACCTTCAGCCCGTGGTCGGACCCTTCATTTCGACGGGCAGGAGTTCCCCTAGAACAAGTGTCCAGGCATGCTGTTGTCTCCACGGATGCCTCATCCACCGGCTGGGGTGCCACGTACAACGGGCTTGCAGTTTCGGGTCTGTGGACGGAGCCTCAACTACAATGGCATATCAATTGCCTCGAGTTGTTAGCAGTTCGTCTTGCGCTGGGCCGCTTCAAAACGCCGCTACTAGGCAAGCACGTTCTGGTCCGTACGGACAACACTGCGGCCGTTGCGTACATCAACAAACAGGGTGGTCTACGCTCCCGTCGCATGTCACAACTCGCCCGCCATCTCCTCCTATGGAGTCAGAAGCATCTGAGGTCGCTTCGTGCCATTCACATTCCGGGCCTGCTCAATCGTGCGGCCGACGAGCTCTCACGACAGCCAGTGCTCCCCGGAGAGTGGAGACTCCATCCCCAGGTGGTCCAGCTGATCTGGAGTCGCTTCGGGACCGCACAGGTAGACCTGTTTGCCGCCCCGGACACGACCCACTGCCAGTTGTTTTATTCCCTGACCGAGGGGACCCTCGGCTCGGATGCGCTGGCACACAGCTGGCCCCGGGGCCTACGCAAGTATGCGTTTCCCCCAGTGAGCCTTCTTGCACAGACTCTGTGCAAGGTCAGGGAGGACGAGGATCAAGTCCTGTTGGTCGCTCCGTATTGGCCCAACCGGACTTGGTTCCCGGAACTAGTGCTTCTCGCGACAGCAGGACCTCCTGACTCAGAGACGGGGCACCCTATGGCACCCGCGTCCGGACCTCTGGAAACTCCATGTCTGGTCCCTGGACGTGACGCGGAGGTTCTAGGTGGCCTACCACAGGCTGTGGTAGACACCATCACTTCCGCTAGAGCTCCCTCTACGAGGCGCCTCTATGCGTTGAAGTGGAACCTGTTCGTCGGCTGGTGTTCTTCTCGCCGAGAAGACCCCCGGAGATGTTCGATCGGTTCCGTGCTTTCCTTCCTACAGGATGGGTTGGAGCGAAGGCTGTCTCCCTCCACCCTCAAAGTCTATGTTGCCGCTATCGCCGCTAATCATGACATGGTAGGTGGTAAGTCTCTAGGGAAGCACGATCTGATCGTCAGGTTCCTGAGGGGGGCGAGGAGACTAAAACCGCCTCGCTCTCCCTCTATACCCTCTTGGGACTTAACTCTGGTGCTAACCGCACTGCAGAGGGCGCCCTTTGAGCCTTTGCAGTCAGTTGAGTTAAAAATCCTGTCTCTGAAGACAGTACTCCTGACTGCATTGGCCTCTATCAAGAGGGTAGGGGACCTGCAGGCATTTTCGGTCGACGAATCGTGCCTGGAATTCGGGCCCGGTAACTCTCATGTAATCCTGAGACCCCGACCCGGATATGTGCCCAAGGTTCCCACCACTCCCTTCCGGGACCAGGTGGTGAGCCTGCAAGCACTGCCTTCGGAGGAGGCAGACCCAGCCCTAGCTTTTCTCTGTCCAGTCCGCGCCCTACGGACTTACGTGGACAGAACGCAAAGCTTCAGGACCTCAGAGCAGCTCTTCGTCTGTTATGGAGGCCAGCAGAAGGGAAAGGCTGTCTCCAAGCAGAGGATGGCCCACTGGATAGTGGATGCCATCGTCTTGGCGTACCAAACCCAAGACGTGCCCTGCCCGCTCGGGTTAAGAGCCCACTCCACTAGGGGTGTAGCTTCTTCCTGGGCGTTGGCTCGTGGCGCCTCGCTGACAGATATTTGTAGAGCTGCAGGCTGGGCGACACCTAACACGTTCGCTAGATTTTATAGCCTCCGTGTAGAGCCGGTATCTTCCTGTGTGCTCGCTTCCCATAGTCAGTAACACCGAAGTGCCCGTTCTATGTGTCGGCTTGCTGCGCCACTCCCTTCCCTGTGGAACGGATACGTGCGCTTATATGCTTATATGCTCCTGTTGAGTCCTCCGCAACCCGCGGCAGTCGGATGTGGCGGAGCGTCCGACGCCAGGTCTAACACTCGTATGCATTGGTGGAACTTGTGTTAGGCTGGGTTCCATATGTTGTGACCCCCACGGCGGTCCCATATGTATATTCTTCCACGGTACGGCTCCCTACGGCGAGCCCGTGTCTTTCCCTCGGCAGAGCTTTCTGTCGTCTCAGTTAGGTGTTGTTCCCCCACCTGTTTGGCCGGGGCCACCCCTGGGACTTCCGTATGTTGCACTGCCCACGGCCAGTCCATACGTGTATTTTCCACATGATAACTCCCTTCGGGCATGATGTGGCTTCCGCAGCGTCCCTCTGGGCACGCTTTCCCAGCGTTATCCAATAGTCTACTGAAGTGGTTCTTGCGGAACAGCAGTGTGACTTCCCTGCGTGAATTCCCCGCCCGGAACAGACGGGGTCTGAGGGGCTCTCGCTGGGCGCTGGAAGTGGTAGTAACTGTGGCATTTTCCAAAGGGATCCCAATTCGTCGGTGACGTCCGACGTACGTCGAACGTGACCGACTGAAAGGGAACGTCTCGGTTACGTATGGTAACCCTCGTTCCAAGGAGGGAACGGAGACGTACGTCCCATCGCCACAGTTGCTGTACCATCACTGCATGGCCGAGTCACTAGTTCGGCTCCTCAGTGAAAAACAACAGTGCGCTGCATTCGCTTCCGCTTTATACCCGCGCTGCGGGGCGGAGCGCGAGATGCAAATCTCGCACGCCAATAGTCATTGGCCGGTTCTCTATATCTCGAAGCTGATAGGGGCTCCCTGAAGTGATCCCAATTCGTCGGTGACGTCCGACGTACGTCTCCGTTCCCTCCTTCAGGGAACGAGGGTTACCATTTGTAACCGAGACGTTTTCTACATTAGACACATCACTCAAAACTAGCAGTACTTGCGTTTCATTTAGAAAACACCGCCATTTAAATTCCACAGCCTTTTACTGTTTATAGATTATAGGTTAATTGAAAATCTAAACTCAATGTTTTCAGAAAGAAATACATAATTTTTTACCCCTCTTGCATTTCTGTTTATAGTATAAATACCTAATTTGATTACTTAGAAATCAAAACTCAGTGTTTTGCGGAACAAAAAAAATTCACCCATGCCTTTGTTTTTGTTTTTTTGTAAATATATACTGAATATAAATACGTCGTCACCTTTATTTCTGTAGCATTTATACAATACAAATAGTTTAACATATTCAAATTCTGCTGTAATGCAGCTCTAACATAAGTCAGTTCAGTGTTATTGATTCAGTTCAGCTCAATAACTGTAAAGTACATTAATTGTACAACAATTGTGCATGCATACATGTACACTGCACACTGAACAAGCAAAAGACACAATAGAGTAATGTTGTAAATTTTTTCACATCCGTGTAAAGTTTATTGTGACTAATCATTTGAGGATTATGTGTTACTATACGAAAACACAATTTTTAGAAGACTTTTGAATGAAGCGTTTGCTTTTGCAAGACATGTTGACTATTGTCTTTAAATGAAACTTTTGTTCCCTTTCGTTCAGTCACTCCGAGTAACGTCAGTGACTGATGAAATGGGGGTTTCGCCTAGAAGCCTATCATCTTCGAGATCTTAGAAAACGCCCAATGGCAGGCCAATGCCATGGGCATGCGGAATTTGCATAGCGTAGCTCCGCCCCACAGCGTGGGTATATAAGGAAGTACGCTGGCAACATCGCATTATGTTTCTGCTTCGGAGCCAAGAGTTTCTCTTCACTCCTCAAGCCTTTGACTGAGTATCATCAGCTTCTTCGAGACGAGCAGCTTTCCAGTCGGTGTTGGTGTTACGGCGTGTTCCAGCGATCGTTTACTGCCTGCCTGCTGATCTGTGCAGTGGTCTGCATTCAGCTGGTATTCGGTCCCTGGGCGCTTCGGCATCACTGCGAAGCTTCCTCTCACAAAAGAGCTTACACGTGGCACGTCTTTTTAAAGATGTCTCGCCCGTGTACTTCTGGGTGCGGTCGGTCTCTGCCGCCCTCTGATGGGCATGAACATTGTCTGACGTGTTTGGGTTTACAGCACGCTCAGGCAGCGTTCATGGATGAGTCATGTTCCCACTGCGGGAACATGACCATCTCTGTGCTGCGGTCGAGACTCAATGAGCTCCGTTCCGGAGCGAGAGTCCCCTCTGCCACACCCCAATCTGCTGTCTCCTCGCGAGGCAACACTTTGGCACATAAAGCCCCGACGCTCATGCCTCGGGCCACACCCCCCTCTAGCGCACCGCTCCCCCCGTGCGCACAAACTGTAGCAACGGAGCCGGCTCCTGCTGTTCCGTCTGTTGCGTTTGGGCCCGCAGAGGACGAGGATCACCGCATCTCAAGGTGGGCTAGAGTCCTCTGAGGATGATGATTCGGCTGTGCTGCCGCCTTCCAGTGTGCCAGCATTGCCCGAGTCGGACCCAGAGTTGACAGCCATGCTTTCCCGGGCAGCCGCGAGTCTCGGGTTGGAGTGGAACCCTCCGCCCCGACCTGAGTGCTTGCGGCTGGACGATTGGTTTTTGGGGGCGCAGCGCTCTGACACCCGTCAGACCCCGCCCCCAATACCTTTTTTCCCGGAGGTGCATGAGGAGGTCACGCGGTCCTGGAAGACCCCGCTGTCTTCCCGCGACCGTTCGGCGGCCTCCTCCGCCTTCTCTGCCCTCGATGGGGCCGCGGCCAGAGGGTACACCGGGGTTCCCCCGGTTGAACGCTCTGTTGCGATGTCCTCAGAGTGCTTCAACCTGGCGTGGCGACCCTAAGCACCCCTCCAAAGCCTGTAGATTCACATCAACATTGGTGTCGAAGACCTACAGAGCTGCGGGGCAGGCTGCCACCTCTTTGCATGCCATGGCTATCTTGCAGGCCTACCAGGCCCGGATACTATGCGACATGCACGAGGGTAGAGCTGACCCAGGGCGACGAAGGTGACCGCACGCTCCCTGGGCCAGGTGATGTCCACAGCTGTGGTCCAGGAGAGACACTTATGGCTCAACCTGGCCGATATGCGGGACGGCGAGCGGACCCGGTTCCTCGACGCTCCCATATCCCAGGCTGGGCTATTCGGCGGCGAGGTTGAGAGCTTCGCCCAACAGTTCTCAACCGCCCAAAAGCAGACTGAGGCTATTAAACATATACTGACCCGGCGGCCAGCTGCTGCTTCCGCAGGAAGGCGCCCCAGTCCGTGTCAGCCCCGCAGCCCGCCAAGCGCCAGGCTAATCGGCGCTCCTGACACGGACAGCTCAGGGATGGGCAGTTCTTTCCAGGAGATGGTAGCAGGACCACTCCTTTGTTCCACTGCTGGCCCCCGGGTCAGCAGCACCCTATTTTTGTCAAGAAAGAACTAACCCGCCCATCCCTGAGCCCCCAGAGTCCGATGGCAGTGTACGCCGCGCCCGGGCCACGCCACTCTCGTCCCTCTCTGGCGCCAGTTTCCTCTCAGAGCAGACCCCAGTGGTGCAGTTCCTGGGAGCCTGGCTAGAGCTTCCGGGGCTGTCCCGCTGGGTCGCGAAGACCATCAGGTTCGGCTACGCGATTCAGTTCGCTCAGGCTCCTCCCCGCTTCCGGGGAGTCTGATTTACCATGGTGGGGCCCAATGCCCCAGTCATGCGTGCGGAGGTTGCTACCTTGCTGCCGAAGGGTGCGATCGAGCCTGTCCCTCCAGCCGAAATGAAGTCCGGCTTTTACAGCCCCTACTTCATTGTACCCAAGAAAACCGGTGGGTTACCAATCCTGCTTTCTACGGACCGGAGTGTCCTTAGAACGAGTTTCCAGGCATATTGTTGTATCAACAGATGCCTCCACCATGGGCTGGGGTGCCATGTGCAATGGACATGCTGCCGCGGGCTCCTGGACAGGACCCCAGCGCCTCCTGCATGTCAATTGCCTCGAGTTGCTGGCAGTACGGTTCGCCCTGCACCGCTTCCTAGCGTTGCTCAGGGGTCAACACGTACTAGTCCGGTCAGACAACACGGCCACAGTAGCGTACATCAACCGCCAAGGTGGTCTACGTTCCCGCCGTCTGTCTCAACTCGCCCGCCATCTCGTTTTATGGAGTCAGAAGCATCTGAGGTCCCTTCGTGCTGTCCATATCCCAGGAACCCTGAACCGTGCAGCCGACGAGCTCTCACGGCTTCAGCCACTTCCGGGAGAATGGAGACTCCGTCCCCAGATGGTCCAGCTGATTTGGGAACAGTTCGGCGACGCACAGGTAGATCTGTTTGCCTCCCACGACTCTTCCCATTGCCGCCTGTTTCATTCCCTGACCGAGGGCCCCCTCGGCACGGATGCTCTGGCGCACAGCTGGCCGCGGGGCCTCCGCAAATATGCGTTCCCCCCAGTGAGCCTTCTCGCACAGGTTCTGTGCAAGATCAGGGAGGACAAGGAGCAGGTCCTTTTGGTCGCCCCATATTGGCCCGGCCGGACCTGGTTCTCCGAACTCTTACTCCTTGCGACAGCCCCTCCCTGGTCCATACCTCTGAGGAAGGACCTCCTTTCTCAGAGACGGGGCACCCTCTGGCACCCGCGTCCCGATCTTTGGAACCTCCACGTGTGGCTCCTGGACGGGACACGGTAGGTTTGAGTACCCTACCACCTCAGGTGGTGGCTACCATCACTTCCGCTAGGGCCTTGTCTACCAGACACGCCTATGCGTTGAAGTGGAACCTCTTCGTCACCTGGTGTTCTATAATCTCCAGATTCTATAATCTCCGAGTGGAGCCAGTGTCCTCTCATGTACTCGCCTCTACAGGTGGCCGGTAATAGGCTAGGCTCAGGTGTCTTCGCTTGCTCGCCATTCCTCTCCACGGACGGGATACGTGCGATATTTTCCTCAGGTAGTTTTCCCGAAACCCTGAGTTCCTCCAGCACTGTCGATGCCGACACCACTGCGTCTGCCCACTCGCTCAGGCCCTCGTGTCAGGCTAGGTGCCACCGTGTGCATGGTTCCCCCTATGGGCGACCCCCACATGTGTATTTCCACTGTAAGCCTCTCCGAGCATGTGTATTTCCCTCAGCAAGCCCTTGCCTCCCCTGGGGGTAAAATTTCCACCTTCGGCTGGTTCGGCTCCATATGCAGCCCCTCGCGGGTCATATGTGTCTCCTTAAGTCCTCCCTACGGGTAGGCACTTTGGCGCATACTTCCACCTGGAATATGCTTCCCAGTGTACCTTGGTATTCCTGTGCTGAGTCCTTCGTCCGTACTAGCTTACGACAGGGAGCTCACACTTACGCAGGGCACTGGACGACAGCCGAGTGGCGTGATTGAATTGGGACCCCCATTTCGTCAGTCACTGACGTTACTTGGAGTGACTGAACGAAAGGGAACGTCTCGGTTACGTATGTAACCCTCGTTCCCTGAGGAGGGAACGGAGACGTAACGTCCCTCTGCCACATCTGCTGTACCGCTGAAACGGCCGGGAGTTCAGTCTTGGCTCCTCAGCAGGTAAACATAATGCCAGCGTACTTCCTTATATACCCACGCTGTGGGGCGGAGCTACGCTATGCAAATTTCGCATGCCCATGGCATTGGCCTGCCATTGGGCGTTTTCTAAGATCTCGAAGATGATAGGCTTCTAGGCGAAACCCCCATTTCGTCAGTCACTGACGTTACGTCTCCGTTCCCTCCTCAGGGAACGAGGGTTACATACGTAACCGAGACGTTTTATTCTTTATTCTTTATTTAAAATAGCCTGATAACCAGCATTGTTTCTTCAGGGGTGATCCGTAATGTACACAAGTTGTTTCTACACATGAAAACTCTTTGGATGTGTGTGTGTGATAATTATCACTTTAGAACATATTTGACATATTTACCTCAGGTGTTTAACAACCACAGGGAACACTCATGAAAACTAATCTCTGTGTATTTTTCTCACCTAAAACACAACATTTGTTCATACCAAACAAGTACTGTTTTACACATGTTGACTATTTGATTAAGAAATGAAGTGATAGTCTTTCTATTTGATAGTTTTTGACTAAATTGATATTTTTAGTGTAACGTTCCATCTGTATACGATGTGGAAACAAGCCTATCAATTAAGTTACACATTACAAGGCAAGGATGTCGCGGACACATTATTTTCTTTGTACGCGTCTCTAAACACGACTCCAATAAAAAAGTAAACTTGATAAATAGTTGTTTTAAGTGAGAGGTGAGTTGATTCAATTCGTTTTATTTTCCCCCGCTTTCCTCTTTTAGGCGTCTGCCTTTAGGTTTGATCCATGAAACAGGCCCAACTACACTACAGTGTGTCGTCATGTTTGTCTCAATCATTTTTCAATAATCAGTAGAATACCAAAATTGTTTAACAACTCTTAATTTTTAACAATTTTAAATATATGTTCAGCTTAAATATTAGCATCGGTTCATTTCAGTTGTTACCAAATGCTAGTGAAGAGATAATCTACAGAAAGTCACAGTCACATTAGAGTCTGGATTCTAGTTTATAGCAAACAATGTTTGTTATTACCAGTGATCGTGTTCCTGGCATCGGCACACCGATGTGAGTATACATATAAACCATAATGTTTTTGACTATGACCAAGAAAACCAGACCAAAAAATGAGCATTTACAAAATGTTTCCTAGAATCTGCTGTCATGTTAGTGAACTCTAGGTGTTCTCTGTGTCTCTTTGTTCACGTGTTCCCTGTAAATTTGTTTGATTTAATAAAATGGTGACTTACAGACTTAATAATGGTTTATTCAAATTGTAGAATATTGTCTGTATATTTTTGAAAAACCTTTAAAATTATTATTGATACATTGCATTTTTTATTTTACTCGTGGCAATTTAATATGACAATGTCAATAAAAGTATTTAACTGGACATCTTTGGTAATAGTTAACTTAAAGTATGCACAATAAGAAATTCCATGCTATCTGCTTTTTTGTTTTTGTTTGTCCAGTTATGATTTGTATATCATAACTGGATTGAGTTAAAATGATAAACTTCTCTCTGGGGACATATAGGACTTTTACATGCGGCTACTCTGCCTCTACTACTGCATCAACAGCAGCAGCTCAAACGTATTGAAAAAATATATAAAAGAAAGACTGAAACTGATAAGCATTTTAAGTAGTAGATCTCTGAGATATTTTATCTTATTTATATTAAATATTTTAACATCTCTGTTTGAAATCACTGAAGATGATTATTTTATTATTATTATTATTTACCTCCTAAAGAATCAGGGTTGCAAGCTGTGTAATACTGTTTGTAACTAGCTCAGACATGCTCATAAAATAATAACAAGTGATTGAACCTTTTATTTTTCAAGAAACTGTTTCTGGACCTTGATGGACTTAAGCTCTCTCCTAAAGTACGTTTTTTGAAAAACAAGCTGCTTTCTTGACATTTTTTTTTGTACTGTGGATGTTCATTTATCTGCCTTGTTGACTTTTTTTGTGACTGGAGAACTCTACCCTTGACAAAACCTGTGCCCTGTGACATCCAAAATGTTCATTGTGTGCAACCTTTACGTTTACATTTGTATTAGTTGCATGCACATCTCTTACGTTGTATTAAAACAACAGAGTTGATAATGAGGGATGCCATCATTTGATAACTGTTTTGAAAAAATATTTTTATCTATGCATAGATAATCTATGCATACGCTATCTATGCATAGAACTGTTCATTTTAGAGTTCTAATATGTGTTTAATATGTCACTGAATGCGGATGTTTATCATTGCTCAAGCTCTTTAAACCTTTAAAGTGATTGTAAGCATTATAGGTTTCTGTAAGTGCTTGCTATTTCTTCTTAATAAATGAGGCTTAACTGCACACTTTCTGAAGGGGCATAGACCAAACAGATTAAACATTACAGATTTTCAAATAACAAATTAATTAAAAAAATAAATCAAACTGCACATTGTCACAGTATTATTTTGTCATATTAAGAGTAACATTTAATTCAATTTAAAATAATTACCAGCACGGCATAAAACAAGTCAAACGTATTTAAAAGAGCAAATGATTTTACTTAATGATATTAATTACATCAGATTTGTAAGTAAAAATTACTCAATATAATTTAACAGGCCAAGATATATTTACTTACTCACTTTGTTAATTTTACTCCGCTTAGTTAAGTAGATTTACTTAATTTCCATATGTGTAAAATTTACTTAAAACATTTTTGTGCAAAAACTTGCCAAATAAAAATTTGTTTTTCTCAATGTATTGATAAAAATATATAATACAAAGACTGAAAGAACTTATAAGCATTTTAAGCATTTAAGCATTGTATGTAGTGTTAGAAATCATTGTTGAAGTTCTTTCCATTACTTGGACATACAGTAAAAATAGGACTCTATTGCTTCTTTAAATATATATAAAAAAAAGAGTTGAATCTTGTATAACTTATAAAAAAAGTTGAAAATAGCTTAACTTATTTTGACGAGTTAAAGCAATGTAAAACAGATGTCATAACTTATTGATCATATAATTTTTTACAGTGTACAGAGGAAGAGAGTGATAATGTCTGGGCGAGGGTGAGGAGTAGATGGAGGAGAGGAGTAGTAGGATCAGGACAATGGGGGAAGGAGAGGTAGAGGAGAGAATGTGTGCATTCTTGGCAACGTGGCAAACATCTAAAAGTGAATGAGTCATTACTTTATAGAACACATTCAACAAAATTGGAGGTTAGATATCTTGACTTTAACCGCGATACCGTTCTTGGCCTCGTGCGCACATAACCCGCAAAGTTTTTTATAGCGGTAGACTTGCCAGACCAATTTTATGTTTTTTGGATTTTGTTCAAGTTTTTTTCTGAAACAGTGTTTTACCCCTTTCATTTTTTAAAACATCACCATTCTTCTTTGTGTGTAATTTTAATTATGAGCATGTTTTCCCTTTTCATTTTGTCCGAAAACTATGTTTCCCGCATTTAGCTGTAATACTAGTGAGTGCTTGGTGTTACTCATTGTTCCAGTAGGCTACAGCATTTGGCTGATTCAATAAAACGATGCATTAAACCGCTGCAGTTGCTTGAGTCATTTACATAGCATTTATATTACCATAAATATATTTTTGGAATGGGAAAGAATGCTCAGACACAATCATAAAATCAAGTTAAGTGATTGAGCATTTTATTTCAACAATATATTGTTGAATATACTTTCATACATTGAAGTAGTAAAGAAAATTATAGATTGGCATTACATACATAAAGTAAAACAATACAAATTATATTACAGACGGTCTAGCCAGAAAAGAAAATCTCTGCATGCTATCATGTTTTGGTGTAGTATGTAGTCGACCGTTATTTCAACAATTTCGCCGATGGTGAGATCATTACCAGCATTTTTTGACCCCAGTGATACACATTGATCTGTTACAAATGTACACAGAGTACTTCGGTAACTCCTAACACGTCGCTACAACCACACATCACATTCAGAACTTTTCTGAGGATTACACAGATAGGCTCTTTGCTAATAAACATGCTCGTCACATCAGGCAATTAATTTGTCAGGTCTCTTATGTCATCCATTTCATTTTTGAGATTTTTACACGTTTGGTATCCCCCAAGCAATCATTATCCTGTTTGCGTGCGGCATTGATAATCTTATGCATCAAGTCAAGTTACTTCTGCACAGCATTGCCAGAACACAACGGGCAGTCGCTGCCCATCAGCTTTTGCATAGCCATTCCAGAAATCCACAGCGTTGAAGAATTCTTCTTCAGAACTCAACTTTGTGCACGGTATAAACTTTGTCCCCTATTCGATGCGGAAAGATTCTAATAGTTCCTGGAATCTCCTGTGAATGAGTCTTTTGTCCACAATTGTCCAGGCCTTGTGCGTCAACGCTCTGAAGTTTGGGTTTTTGGGTCTGATCCCTCAAAATGCGAGTAGAAGAAGCGATGTATGCGTTTTTAAGATGGTGAACACAAAACGGAATCACCAGCACAACCTTACTAAATTATTGCCTACAACAAAAACAACTCATAAGTGAATCAACAGTTAGGTCTAAAAATGTTCAACTGTAAGCTATAAGACATTTGCATGGATTTAACTGGTCTTAGACAAAGTGCCATGCCTGTGAAACTCCACTACAGGCCAACAATTAAGCGAGTAAATGAATGGGTGACTAATGCGTCTGAGGTGCTTTGCATCTAAAAACCTACCTCTTCCATCTGAAAAAGTGCAGGCCGTCTCTCGAAGACGTCTTCAATGCTCGGCTTCTTATGCACAATTTCTTGCCATCTTTTCTTTTATTGCTTGTGATAAGGCGAGGTATGTAACTTTCAACTCAAAGAACCAAACAATGGGTTTTGTTTTCAAGATCATTTTATTCACTGTTTTGTCTCACACATGTGTCAAATGGAAGGTGCACATTCCATTGTGACTCATGTTTGTCAGTCTTATTCTTTTTGTGCCTGTAAAAAAAGAAAAGAAAAGGTGAATGAAAATTAGACAAATAATGATTTGTTTGTTAATGGTGATTCTCTTTGTCTTACCTTCTTCCTGGAACTTCCTAACAGGAGGGGCCCGTGAACAGGAAGTTTGATTTATACCATTCCAAAGGAGGAGGAGTTCAAGCATTGAGTGTTGATGTTATTACATTGAATGCATGTCTTTTAAGATTCTCGTTGGTTTTCATGATGAAAATGGAGCTTGATAAAGAAGATGCTAATATTCATGTCTGAATTTTGATGTAAAATATGATCTCATAAAGAAGCTATGTAGATTGTAAGTGAAATGGCCCTGTCATTGGTTTGTCTGAATTTAAGGGGAGGAGCCTCAGCTATACAGAGTCTAATTGTTTGGACAAAGGGAAAGAGAGTACTGAGTGTGATTGTTGGGCCAGTAGCCAACGTGTTGATGTTTCGCATGTAAATATTATTTTCTTTAGTTTCGTTTTTTTTTTTTTTTTTTTTTTTTCTGCTACTTTTGTTTGTACTTTGTTTTTCCTGTATTGGAATTTTGGTAGATAGAACTTGGTTACACTGTTTGGAGCATGCCCTGACAAGAAAATTAAATCACCTTTAAGAGACTTAAGAGAGTTAAGAGAGTTTTTATTTTTTCTTGCTGCCTGCCTTGCCACTGCTAAGACTTCGTTACAATATTGCTTGTAGAGTGGGAGAAGAGTGGGATTGGGAACACTTTTGGCCACTGCTGTGTTCTTAATGATTCTGGGGAACTGCTGCTAAGAATGATGGTGTCATCTGTATGTGCAGATCCTGAGGAGGAATCTTCACTGTCCTGTCCATCTGAAGGGATGCTATTTATTGTGGGATCAACTGGGTACAAGACAATAGTTGTGGTATCAGGGTCTAATTGGACAACTTTGATAACTGAGAGATCCTTAATTACAGTTGTAGAGGTCAGATTCACAAATATGTTCCCAAAATCAGTGTCCTTGTACTGCAGTCTTATGTGTCCTCCTAATCCACATGCATTCTTGACCTTCATTCTTCAGTTCTTCCAGTGATTTGTGAATTCCATTGCGTAGCTCCATTCTTACACTGTTGTCTTCGTTCAAGATGATCAGCAATCGAACAGTTGCAATATCTGCCATGGTGCCCTAAGTAAGGAAGACAGAGGGGAAGCAGAGACGCAGATTTACACTTTATAGCCAATGACTAAGGATGCTAATTTAGATGTTTTTTTCTGATAGCCGACAACAATAACCTGCATGAATTTAATTGTACTTGTGTTCCACTGTAAGAACCCCTGTGCATCACTTTAAAAAAATCGTTGCTCTGATGTCCTGAGGAGACAAAAATGTCCACGACCGCCCAAAAAAAAACCTGTGCGAACTAAATGATCAGGTTTTTTTTTTTACAACTACAATTTTGAAGACAGGGCTTGTAAGATTGGAAAAAGCTTGCATATGCCAGAATGTCTCTGAGAAAATAAAGGACATTAGCATCTGAACTCATGCAGTTAGCATCCCCATCCGAGACGACGTCACGCTGAGTGAATCATCTACGAATGATGCTCAGCGTTATGTAATTCTCAGAAGTCAGGTATCCATATTTTATTCTATACTTCAGAGCATTTTATGTTATGTATGGATTATCTATAATTGATTATGCAATTGGCATGATACATTTACCTAATAATAAATTGTTACACTGATTTATTCTGACTTACTCTGGAATTATTAACTATGAACGGGTATAATTTCAACAAAGGGTTAAACTGAATAATTAAATGTGTAAACTATTAAATATAAATGACCAAATAACCAATTGGCATTCTAACCTAAATTCGAGGACATAAATAAAATGGAGTCAGATAAAGATAAATTAAAATTAAATCCCTTTGCCCCGCTGAAAAGACCGAACGCGCAAGAAACCTTCAACCACCAATCGTACGCCTCCATTGGGGCGATTGGGCGGGCTTACAGGCTCTAGATTGAAAGCCTGATATAATAGAATTCATGATATTATTTTTTTTTCCTTTAATATTTCGATGTCCCCGTAGTAACACATTTAAACCAAATTTTATTCCCTGTATTATTCCCTGGTGAGGCACAAGGGTTAGGACTGTTACATGCAAAAGTCATACAACCACTTACTAAATCCTGACCTTAAACATGTATGTATCTTTTGAGAGTAATCAGCCGCATCCCCCCAACTGTGTAGTCAGCCAATGGATATGGATCTGTCAGTTCGTTTGGGCAAAGAAGTTCCACCTCCTTCGTAGGACACATTTTCAGTTCATAAGCTCTGTAATATTCCCTGTACCAGGCACTCAGCTTTCTGACAATAAAAAGCAGCTTATCCTTGACAACAATCATTTGGATTATTTCAGTCAATTCCGGCAGCCCTGCCAATGAGCCATGTGCAAGTATCATTCCATTCCTGTAGTTAAGGCCACTATACGTTGCATTTTTAGCCAAGCACACACAATCCAAGTCTGGGTGCCTCCGTTTAATAGCAAATGCAATGTCGTCTTTCAAAATGTCTATGGGAAGAGTTAAAACATTTGCTACATCCAGGGGGGATTTAGGAAAGTTGCACATGTAAAGGTGATGTGCCATGAGAAACTGATGTCTTTCTGCTAAGGAGCACATTTTTGAAGCACGTTGTATGGCGCACAACTCTTTTGAAAAAGCTGTGCTTCGCTTCGAAACACATGGTCTATAGTGCAACTAACGTTCCAAATCCACAGATTAACTGAGGATAATGCTCCAGGAAATTGTATTTAGGCAGAAGATTTGTCTCCGGGAAAATCTCTTTAAATCTAACTCTGTGCTCAGAGATCTTAAAGTTCAAATATCCAACTGATTCTTTAGTTTGAACTGGAGAAACAACAAGCTCCACAATGTCCTTTAAGTCAGCAAGGAGATGCCAGGCTGGTTCATCAGTGGGAACTTTCTGTCCAAGTAGTAGTGGAAGAAATCTTATTAAACTCCAGTTTTCATGTGCGTTTCCACCAATTGTTCTCCTGGATGAATAGGTCAGTGGAACATGATGGGGGCGATTTGTTTTATCAGTCCATTTAAAGGGAAAATCTTATATTGCCTTGTTCAAAGTGGCCAAAGTAAAATACTTTTTGGAAATTAATACAGTCAGACAGAGAGATACTTCAACAGGAACTATTCCCTCAAATAAAGCATGGGCAATGTCTGGAGGAAAATCAGTAGTAACATTGAAAGGGGAAAGTTTTTCTGACAAAACACATTTTCTCGTAACACCATAACAGTTGGCCAAAGAATTTTCCTCAAGGGTTTTAAGATGACTTGAAAATCTGCAAACATATCTGCCAGAAAAACTTTATACAAAACCAGCAATACTGTGTGCTCCAAGGTTATCGGCAACAACACACTGCACTGTGCCCTTCAAAGTTTTCCCCAACTTACTCACAAAAACCCCATTTTGTTCTAATGTTATGAGATCACTAGTCAAAGGCTCTAAAACTTTGTCATAACCATAAACCTTGACATCATTGCTATTGATCAATGCAGCCAAATGGATAGAGGACAACAATGACTGAAAACCAGGTGGCAGATTGCCTAAAATTCAATACAAGGCACATATTTTGTGTTTTTTACGTGATGTACCAAGGGGATTGCATATTTCAAAATCGTCAACGTACAAAATCAAAGAAATTGCACACTCTTTTGAGAGAATAGCATTTCTTTTAAAGAGAAGTCCATCCCAAAATGATCTGTATACCTGCCTATCACTATCCCCTGGCTGATGTTTTTCTTTCAAATTTGTAGCCTTATTTAGTATAGGTTCACAATTTAGAAGTTGCTGCAAAGTAGTAAAGGCACATACTGAAAAGACTTTCCATTCTTTTGGTCTAACACATATTTAACTGGTTTCACAAGACTGACGTTTTTTTCTATAGTATGTCTTCCGTTTCTAAGTGGTTGACAGTGGACCATGGTTTCCTATTGCAGCTTGAATGGGATTTGAAGTGCAAAGTACGGTGGCCAACTCTTTCACAACTGATTCATCAATCTGGCAGTGATCCTTTAAGAAGTGGATTATAGTCTTTTGGGTGGCCGGCACAGAGACAGTACCAATTAAATATTGCAACTCTTCAAGTAGTTCATTCACAGCTGCACTTGGCACCAGAAAAGCATTTTCTAACTTAATTAAGACTGAGGCTAATTTAAGTTCAATAACATTTGTCAAATCCATTGATTCTTCATCAGGAAGTTCTTCAGATAGTAAATCATCATTTGACAGCTCGGTA
The DNA here is from genome assembly GCA_039654625.1 of Rhinogobio ventralis. Classification (NCBI taxonomy): domain Eukaryota; kingdom Metazoa; phylum Chordata; class Actinopteri; order Cypriniformes; family Gobionidae; genus Rhinogobio; species Rhinogobio ventralis. The sequence continues at coordinate 22,543,103 of CM077215.1, read as the reverse complement.
TTGCCTCTTACAAATGATTTTACAACAGCAGGACTATCAACAGGTCCATCAACAATTCCTAGCTTTAAATCATTAATTGTATGGGGGGTATGTTTTCTCCATTTGTGAGTATTGAAAGCTCCATACAGATTGGTTTTGTATGAGCAATCAGCAAACAACTGACAGATTCATGATTTTTCAAATGTTTCCCAATGTGTCAAAAATATCTATCTTTCTGTGAGGAATGTTGAGCAGGATGGTATTTGCTTAGATGGGTCAGTAGAGCTTTCCATGTCTTGCATGTGCATGGGCAATTCTTATAAGTACAGGGGTAAGCACGGCCCCGTCCATAAGGCTGATGATCAAGTTTATAGTGTTTCAAAAGTTCAGATCTTCTTGAATATGAATTGTCACAGTCTTTACATTTCCACATGTACAGATAACTGAAGAAACATGAGATACCTTTAGGCAACTGAGTAGACCACATCTAGTTTTACTTAGTAGATCTGGTAGACAACTTCCCAGATTCTACACTTTAGGATGCCTAATTATCACAAATGCCCTCATGACATTGTAAATAGAACTTACCACAAGCAATGATCACTAGCAGGAGCTTCCAAAAAAGTTGCACAGCAGGAACACAACTAATTGGTGGCTGCTTCCCTGAAGTTGAAAGAGAAAACATGATTAAGTTTTAGCTGCTAGCCATCAAAGTGTGTTAACTACTAGCATCATGCACAAATTAAGAATACCCAACATTTAACATAAATAGATATATACTTTATTTTATGGATTTTAGGAAAGCTGGCTAACATTTTGGTACATTTCTACCACATGTAAATGCTGTTAACAGTGTAGCAAACTAACATTACCAGCTAGAAATGCCTTGTAATATTATGGCTGATAAATACTGAACACAAGATAATTAAGAGTGTAAATAAAAGATCACATATGACCTTATGCTATTGTACGGCGCCCCTAAAGGGACGTGGTGGTGGAAATTTTTTTAGGATGGGAGAATTATTTTTTTCAAATCTTTTGCGTTCCCTCGCAAAACTTTTGCGTTCCCTCGCAAAGATATTTGCATTCCCACGCTAAACCTGTTATGAGCTCGGACAGACACTTCCTGTTTAATGTCCAGCTGCCAGTATTTCAGAGCTCTGTACGTTAATGGAGCGTTTCATAGTGTTTGAACTTGAACTCAAATATGAAGAAATGCGGTCAGTGCTTAACTCAAGGAGTTCAGTGAAGTTGGCAATATATTCACATAGGCTATTCGAACTTCCCGGATCAATATTCTTGAGCTAAACATTGGTAAAACACAAACGACACCTATTTACAATCACAGTAACCTAGACAACGAGCTACAACCCAGTTTTCCTCAAAACGAGCTTTATAATATAAATTTGTCTCTAACCAGCCTAATGAGAGACAAGTCCAAATAAGGGGCCGTCTGCAAAGTGCAAATCCCCAAACCCTTCTGCATTAATCTTTTATATTATTAATCTTTTATTTATCTTTTATATTATTAAACATATTTTAAATTGATGACTGCCATATTCTTATTTGTCATCTCTAATTTAGATGTGTGTCCTCAGCCAATGCAGCATTTTAAAGCATGTAGTTTCTGTTCCACCTAGCGGAATTACAAAGATACAGCATATTTTGTCCCTTTCGCACATCACACCTGACTCAACTGCTTTTACGGGTGCTTGTGAAGGCATCAACAAGTAAATGATATTGGAATTTCTAACTTCGATACGATACCTGGAAAAAAGGTTCACAAAAAGGTTTTTGTCCATCTATTGAAAGTCTAGGCAATCAAAAATTTCTTCTGAAGAGATCACTTTATATGATAAAGCTTTTAAGCTCTTTTTTTCATATATAAACGTTGATCAATTACCATTACAATTATCTCACAAATATTTGATAACTTAATGTATTTTTTACAATGGGGTCATTTTGTTGCAATAGCTTACACACAGCAGAAGGATGCTTGATTTCAAATGGTAAATTGAATTTAAAAAGACAAGTAAACGCTAATAAAATAAGAACAAATAGACAAATTACTAACAATAACACAAATAAATACAATAGAATAAAGATACAAATGAAATAGACTGCTTTTTTTCAGGTAGGTCTAACAGGTCTTCAGGTAAGAAACTGAATAAAAAAAAAACAAATGTAGTGATTTTTACTCAATTCACCAATGACGTAGTGATTTTTAGATCACGTGTCACTTAAGGTGTGGTTATGAGTGTTTCAGATGACCCCTCCCCCCTTTTGATACGGGGCACCAGCTAAGAATACGATCTTAACAATATAAGAACACTCCCAAAAGAGCTGTTCAATAATTCAGAATTAATGTAAACTAGAGGGAGTTGGTCAGCTAAATTTATCTGAAGGATTTGTGAGTCTGGACAACTAGTAGAGTCTTTGATCATCAACACAATGAAGACACAGTGTAATAAAATTAATGAAATGTATTAACAATAGATATGCAAGAGTAAATACTTCAACAATTAATAATGCTAGTAATGAATATGCACTTCTAAAGGATAGTAAACTAATAACCAAAAAGAAAAGTACTGAATGAAACAATAAAACCAATAAATGATGTGAACACAGAATGGATAAATGCAATGCTGTTGAACAGAATGTAGCAATGGAAGAGAATTGTATGGGGATGCTTCTTATGGAAACCACCTAAGGGTTCTGGCAAATGGTGATAAATAAATGCTTATTTATCATTAAACAAATAATAAACCTATTATTTGTAACAAGCTGACCTCGGGTAACTGTTATCTAAGCAGGTTAGAAAAACATATGCTGCATGTATAAACTAATGCCAAGGTCTCTAGAAAGAGGTTTGGTAAGTTTATATTTACGTTCCACACATTCGGGTGATCAGTCCTGGCAGTATAGACGTCTTCCACTGGTTATGCAGAGTTGCGATCCAGTAGTCGTTGCCACACTGGGCTAAAGGATGCAGAACTTTGGTTGCGCCATGAGGGTCCTTAAGAGTGGACCAAGCAGCTGGGTCAGTCGAATCTTTACAGGGTCCGTTGAGGAGCCGTGTGGGACAGGCAATGTATGCCGAAACAGAGGTCCTTGGTGGACTGGGCTGTGCTGCTGGAGGAGTCGTAAGGGTCAGATAAGATCTCTCAATGAGAGAGCCCTTTTGCAGCTTGAGTGCAGCCGAAAGCAATATAAAAGGCTTTGCTCGCAAAAGCTTAATCTCAACTGTCTTGTAGTCTCTTTCCTCGTCAGGTCAGAAACTCAGGACGTGGTGTGTCTGTTAGTGTCTCCTTCCCCGTCGAGGGGAAGGGTGTGTCTACCCAGGAGACATATTTATCCCTTTCTGATGAGGAGGAGATTGAAATCCAGCGCCTTTCCGATCCTGGAGTGTGATTGGCCACTGGTGTCCAAAGTAGCCACGATGTTGCCCACCCTAGTGTGGAACTCATTTGCATAGCATAAAGTTACGTGTTAAAACAGTGTCTTTAATGTTTTACCCATGCATTATTTCTTTACCAAACCTCTTTTAAAATGTAAAAGGCATCATATGGAAAAGATAGAAACCAAACATGATAAGAAACGGTTAAGTCATCATCCACGCATTCGTTTATCTGTTAATGGCTCTGTCCCATGAACTGCTGTGTTAACAGTCACTAACCATTAACATAAACTGTGCTTTGTATGAAGACGAAGTGGATGTGTTGCAGTTTATATAAATTTAAGGCCTCCAAACATGTGTATGAATGGATTTAGATAGATCTCTGTGGCGTCTCTATTGCTGCTGCATCCAGGAGGCCCTGAAGGAATTTTTATGGCAGCTCTTGCCTAAACCTTAGGATTGAGTTTGGTGGTTAAAGTCAACTTGGTGAAGTCCTCTCCTTGGTGGTGGTGGGTGCAGAAAGTTAATAAGTGATATATAAGTTAATAAGTGAAAGTTACAGCAGTAAGTCATTGTTTGTCTTTTTGAAGTTTGAATAACATTAACATAGAGAGTGGCACGTTTATTCGCTGCTGTCCCTTTAAGACCTGACACACGCATGGATCCAAAACAGTGTTTCTGTTACATATTCTTTACAACTGTTTACGACTGTGTTTACGTTAATATTCACCAAGATGGGCATTGCTCATTTTTGCACTTGTATGTCAGAGGCGGCTTTATTACTGTATGTGTGCGCACTTCAGATGTGAGCGCGAAATGTGCAGGAATGATCAGAATTATGTGCAATCCCGCGCAAAATTCAGATCCATCACACCAACACTATCTAACTGGAGTGAATGAGAGGAGGCGGGTGTGTGTCAACCAAGCGGCAACCTCCCGCAGTTTCTCTTGAAGCCAATACGGAAGTGACTTAAACTGCAATTCATCGACTGGCCACTAGGGACAGGCTCCAGAAGGGAGCAGAATCTCATTGAGCCCCATATTAAAATGCCCAACTTTACAGCAGAAAAAAACATGTTTACAGCCTGGTACAAATTGTGGTTTTGGTCTATATAGCTTATTTTGCACTTTTGACAACTGTGAGGGGGGTGAATTTTTTTTATAACTCATTCATTTACATTATATAAAGCCTTAAAGTTCTGCATAATTAAGGGTGTGACCACTTTGAGTGACAGGTGAACAGCCATTTATCTGCTGTCTGTTAGTCATGGCACTGCCAAGATGGCAATGGCCAGTTCGTCCCTACTTTACGCTTCAAAACTGCTCTTCAGAATCCTATGGGTGACGTCACGGACACTACGTCCATATTTTTTTACAGTCTATGGTGTCAACTCACTGTCGGTCGGAAAGGAGAGGAGAGGGGATCAAGAAAGCACAGCTGGTATTGGTGTATTGATACTGTAGACAGGAGTATTGGTATCGAAATATCAATATTTTTGACAACACTACTTTGCACACCTGGATTTGAGGGGTTTCTCCCAGTGTTCTTTGCTAATCCTCTTTAAATTCAGGTTGGATGGGGACTGTCCGTGAACTACCATTTTCAGACTTGCCAATCAGTACATCGCCGTGCTTTATCATTGGGCTGGTATTGAACCTGTATATATAATGGTATACATATTTAACTTTAAAATATATAAAATATAAGACAATCCTGCATGCTTCAGGAAATACCAGACATGGAATTGATGAAGAAAGACTGAGAAAAAAAGAGACTGCACTTCGATGAAATTTGAACACAAGTTAAACAGCTAGATTGTTGAAGTGCTACATGTGAAACGTCTCGGTTACGTATGGTAACCCTCGTTCCCTGAAGGGAACCCGCATCAAATTGCTTTTCGCTGAGGAGCCGATTTGGTGACCCGGTCGCAGCGAAGGAACGGCAGGTATGGCGATGGGACATATTTCTCCGTTCCCTCCTTCAGGGAACGAGGGTTACCATTCGTAACCGAGACGTTCCCTTTCAGTCGGTCACTCTCGACGTCAGAGATGATCCGACGAAATGGGATATGTGGTGGAAAATTTTTTATCAAAATTCATGAAACAAAAATTAATTCTAATCATTATGCATGAGAATTTATTGTACACATTTATCTATATATCAAAGAATATTATGCATGTGTTTCTGTACATCTAATTTTGAGGGTCCAGGTGTCAGAATGAAAGACATATGGGGTTATTTGAGTATGTGTGGAAAAGTACAGACGGAGTGCAGAGATGCTGACCTTGGAAAGGGTATAAAAGAGAGCTGATTGTTTAGTCTTTAGGAAGCACTCTGCAGACATTCAGGATGGTTGTACGACTGTTGGCTCTTCTTTTGAGAGCTCTTCTTTCTTAATGACTAATAACTCATTTACAAATGCATTATAGGTTGTTGATAAGCAGTTATAACTGCATGAATAAAAAGGGTGACTTTAACACAATACCTGCCAAATAGTGAGAGATAGTTTTTAACTCACATGTAATAAATGCTTAATAAATGTATTTACACTTATTTAACTCAAAACAGATTCCTGATATATGATATTATTATCTTAGTGAGACTGAAGGGTGTTGTATTTGTGGCTTTTCTCATTAATATCTTAAGATGTTCTTTACCAAAAGTTACTGTCTTACCCATTATATTCTACAAAAGCTCATGCCTATCCACAGCAGTGTATAAAACTGATTTCTTGCTTATCAAGATGAAATTATCAAAATTTTGAGAAAAAAAAAACCCACAAGAGCACAAACATAACTTGATGAGATCTTAATAATAAATATTTTAATTCCAATATTAGCTACTTGTGAATCTTAAGTGTAAACATGTGAACCATTCATTAATGAGTTGCAAACATTAGTAACCTAAGTGAACCTTAATGTAAAGTGAACACATGTGAACCATTTATTAATGAGTTACAAACATTAGTAACCTGTGAAAGTAGACCACTTCACATTAAGGTGCACTTTCACAGGATTTTATGTTTGTAACTCATTAATAAATGGTTCACATGTGTTCACTTTACATTAAGGTTCACTTTCACAGGTTACTAATGTTTGTAACTCATTAATAAATGGTTCACATATGTTCACTTTACATTTCTAAATAAAGTTTGATAATTTCATCTTGATAAACAAGAAATAAGTTTTATACACTGCTGTGGATAGGCATGAACCTTTTGTGGAATATCATGGGTAAGACAGGGAGACGTCCGACAGATTTATTAGCGCGCTAAAGAGAAAACCATAGAGACAGACAGTCAGTATGGGGATATCTCAGAGCAAGCTCGCTGAATATGACACTGCTATTTTGTCAAATGAGAAAATTATATGGCCAAAGATGCATGCAAGATATAGAGAAGTTGATTAAATACCATGATTTCCCAAAAGAGTGTCACCAGACTGAAAGTGGTGAAAGAGTCAGTTGAAGAGGGGAGTGATAAATCGAAGGGCTGTTGTGGGAAACGTGTGCGAGAAATGCAAACAAACAGTGAAAGGTTGGGTGGAAGAGGCTCTCTGTCTAAGAAAATAATGAGATAACAATAAGGTCGATAAATTGAAGTAATTCTTAAGTAATTCTTTTTGAAGGAAAGATCTATAATCATTTTAATACAGATTGATGAAAAATTACAGACAATGACTGAAAAAAAACAACAACTTGTGAGTTGCAACAATATATAAAAAGTTACGTAAAGGGTTTAAAAGGACAAAAATGTATAATACATATTTCCTGTTCCTCTCACTCTTGCAAAATAATGTTTATTGGACTGAATGTTGGGTTGGTGAAAACACTGTAGGTAAGATAATTGGCGATAAATGATGTTGAAAAACTGATGTGTTGAAGATGATGTTTTGGTTTGATGATGAACTATGATGAAGTTGTGCTTAGCTGTAATAAAACAATTATATTATGTGAATCCAGCCCCACCACGTCATGTCTGGTGCAGTAACTGGAATGAAAAGGTAACAGACTCAATTTGGATGAAAGTTTGAAATTTCAAAGTTTATTGTATGGGCAAAAGACTAATACAGAATTATGGTTATTTGAAAATGTCATTTCTAGCTAAGGATAGAGTTAAAAGAATAATGTCTGATGTTTATTTGAAAACAAATTTAATTTCTAACCAAGTCTTATGCTGTGCTAGGGTGAAAAGTTAAAAGTTTATGAAAATGCAGTGTACAAGTCCGGAAAGCCTCAGAGTCTCTCTCTCATTTGAAACCAGCTCAAAGCTGATATCTGAGCCTGTGTCATAGGTGATAAGATATTTGAAGTAAACGCACAGGGCATCAGTTGAAAATAATAGACAAAGATTTGTTAAAAGAAAGGATTGCCATTAAGAGGGCAATGATAAATAATTCAGGTTTAAAACAAAATGTGATGTTTTTAAAATACAGACTTTAAATTTTGACTAATTTATTCTATGGCCAGTAACATCTTTGTCTGATCTTAGCCTCCACCATGTACAGAACCGATGGCCTTGGTTATAGAGGTAGCAGAACATTACATTGAATGGACAGTTGAGTATATTCTAAGCACCGCTATGTTGCTGCTTTGAAGATGTATAATGGATTTTAGTAATTAACCTGTCTCCCCTCCACTAGTAGGTACCCCAAATGGCTCTGGTGACTCTTGAATGCACCTTCCCTAAGCTCCAGAAAACATCTGATTCTGTTGAAGAAAACTGTTAAATATCTCGTAATGGAAAGAGCGGTTACCAGTGTGCATGAGGAGATTTCTCAAAGACGGGTAAGATCCTCTTTGGCCAGATAGAGGGCAACCTAAGGAAGGGGGTCACCACCGCCACTGGGCACCTCCAAAAGGGGGGTGTTTTATGTGAGGTGTGTATGAGTGTGAAGCAGATGTTTGTGAGGCCAGCAGCACCATCAGGGGGGAGCTGTGAGATATCCAGCAGTCTACCTAAGAAATGTTCCTCCATACCACTCAGCCAAGAACTGCATTCATTGAATAGCTTGTTTTTGAATGCCAGGGAACACCCTGAGGAAAAGAGTTATGATGGTAAAGGTCATTCAAGAGCCTGAGGGGATTGTCATTAACTTTTGTGGAGACCAGAACAAAATGTATTAATTTGTATCAGTAAAACTCTGATTAGGAATTAATGTGTCTATTATGCGTTTTACTCCTGCAGGTCATTAGATATGGCACAGGATAATTCTGAGACATGGTGGTGGCTAAAGATGAGGACAGCTTTTGAAGTTTAAAGAGAAGGTCTGGATAACAAAGGTATTTAAACTAAAGATAACTTAAAAATGCTCATAGCATAACTTATTTGAGATGATTATAATAGTTCTAATTTGAAAGTTAAACATTCAAATTTCTAAACCTTTGTGACGGAATAATTTTAATATTACATTTTGTCTAAGTTACAGTCTTAGGAGGCTATTTGTGTATGTGTAAGATTATTTGTGTATGAGAGAGAGAGACTGCTTGAGTGGGTGCAGGGATTGTACTCTGTCGGTTATCGTCTTGTTAAAGCTGAGACAAAACAAAAGCAATGATATGGGAACTAAAACAAACCAGATGACTCGTGTGAAGACAAATTAAAAGTGAACAGACGTGGGGTTTGAAATTGGTTAAGATTTACTTAGCTCTTTGGTGTTCTTGCCTTATGTTTTAACCTTTGATTGTCTGTCTTTTGCTTAACTCCTCTGAAATCCATTTTTCCAGCTCTTTTCTCAGGGCTTACTCCCCTTTCTTTATCTATTCATCAGTCCTTCCTATGTCTCACTCTAACTCCCCATTTGTGTCTCTCTTCTTGACTCCCCCTTTTGGCTTGATGCCTCCATTTCCCTTTCATCCTCATGTCTTCTATGTGCACCTGCTACCTTCTCTCTGTAACTTGATGTGCTTATCTCTCTTTCTTCATTATCCTGCATTTCAGCTTGTGAATTCCGAATGATTTTAATAGGCTACTTTAAAAAGTTGTAAAAGGTCAAAGATTTAGGCCAATGCATATAGCAGAGTGTAGGTGTTACGGTACAGAAGGGACGGAGACAAGAAGTATGGTGTTTATTTTGAGCAGTCCAGTATGATGACGGAAGTGCAGGTGAATGGTGATGAGGATCGTGAGAGGTGGATGAAGGAATCTTGGAGAAGTCGCTCAGAATACTTGCTGTTGAGATTGCTGGAGAGAGGTTTGGAATGGAGAAGAGAATGGAGACACACACACACGAGGTGGGAACACAGGAGACTCTTGGAGGGAACAATGGAAGAAGGTAAGTAACATATAAGAAGTCCTTGAAGTAAGCATAGAGGTAAGTACCAATTACAAACGAGACCGGACAGTGACTGAGTGTGTGAGTGTGTCTTTTGTACTGTGGGTGATTGGTGTGATGATGAGCTGCAGGTGCGCGTGATCAGTACTCAGGGGAAGGCGTGCGCTGTGATTGGGTGACGTGGGAGCCTGGCGGGTCTGTGACATTACCCCCCCCTCCACGGCCCGCTCCAGAGGGCCGCGGACCCCGACGTCGTGGTGGTCGGCCTCTGCCTCTGGGTGCAGGTCTGTTGGGGTGAGAAGCATGGAAGGTTTCGAGCAGGTTCGGGTCAAGGATGTCGTTTCTAGGTACCCATGAGCGTTCCTCGGGACCGTAGCCCTCCCAGTCCACTAGATACTCTAGGAGACCACCACGGCGCCGGGAGTCCAAGATGTCGTTCACTTGGTATGCGGTACCGTCCTCCACGATGAGTGGGAGGGGGGTTTCTTCGGCTAGGCCAGGCTCTGTGGGAATAGAAACGGAGGGAAAGTGAGGTTTCAGTAATGAGACATGGGAAGTGGGATGAATTCTGTATTGTGAAGGGAGTTGGAGTTGATACGTGACTGGGTTGATCTGCTTCACAATAGGAAAGGGGCCAATGAACCTGGGACTTAGCTTCCTGCATTGCAGACGCAACCTGATGTCCCTGGTGGACAGCCAGACCTTCTGACCCGGTTGGAAGGAGGGAGTGTTGGAGCGACAAAGGTCGGCTGTCATTTTGCGTCTGCGCAGGGCCCGTTGAAGCTGGTGATGTGCAGAGTCCCAGACCCTCTCGCTCTCCCGGAACCAGTAGTCTATAGCTGGAACATCCGACGGTTCCCCGGACCAAGGGAACAATGGGGGTTGGTAACCGAGCACGCACTGGAATGGAGTTAGACCGGTGGTAGACTGACGTAGGGAGTTTTGTGCGTACTGTGCCTAACCCAGGAACTGGTTCCAGGAGTCCTGGTGGCCATGACAGAAGGTACGGAGGAAGCGACCGATCTCCTAAATCTTCCTCTCCGTCTGCCCGTTGGTCTGTGGATGATAACCGGAAGAGAGGCTGACAGTCACACCTAGGAGTGAGAAGAACGCTTTCCATACCCGGGAGATGAATTGAGGTCCTCTGTCGGAAACAATGTCCTCTGGGATACCATAGTATCTAAAGATCCTATTAAACATGAGTTCTGCCGTCTCCATGGCAGTAGGCAGTCCTTTCAACAGAATCAGACAACAGGATTTGGAAAATCTATCCACTACCACTAATACACAGGTACAGCCCCCAGACACAGGAAGATCAGTGATAAAGTCTACTCCTAGGTGTGACCATGGACGGTTGGGAACGGGCAGAGGATGGAGTTTGCCGGAGGGAAGATGTCTAGGGCTCTTAGAGATGGCGCATTCCTGGCATCCTCTCACGTACCTTCTGACATCTGACGCCATGTTGGGCCACCAGAAGCGCTCCTTCAGCAGCGAGAGGGTTTCATTGACCCCCGGGTGGCCAGTGCCCAAAGACGTGTGGGACGTGTGAATGAGGGGAGTGCGCCGTGTCCGTGAGATGTATTGTAACCCTGGTGGGCAACCCGGCGGAGCATTGGTGGAGACATTGGAAGAGGGCAAGGTCTCCTCTGACCAGGTGATGGGACTCACAAACAGTTTCTCAGAAAGAATGGGTTCAAACTTTTTGGAGTCCTCTTCGGGGTTGAAGAGACGGGAAAGGGCGTCCGCCTTCACATTCTTGGGTCCTGGCCGATAGGAGATAGTGAAATTGAATCTTGTGAAGAACAGTGCCCACCGGGCCTGGCGGGGATTGAGTCTCTTGGCGTCCCTGAGGTATTCTAAGTTTTTATGGTCTGTGAGTACCAGGAAAGGAAGTTGGGAACCCTCCAACCAATGCCTCCACTCTTCCAGGGCCATCTTGATGGCGAGAAGCTCCCGGTTGCCGATGTCATAATTCACCTCCGCCGGGTTGAGCTTGCGGGAGAAGAAGGCACATGGATGGAGTCTACTTGGGGTCCCCTGCTGCTGTGAGAGCACGGCTCCCACTCCTGTGGTAGATGCGTCTACCTCGACTACGAAGGCTTTCCTGGGGTCTGGATGCACTAGGAGGGGAGCCGAAGTGAAGGCTTCTTTAAGGTCCTCGAAAGCTTTCGTGGCCGCGGGGTTCCAGGACAGAGACTTGGGCTTACTACGGAGATGTTCCAGCGCCATTGGGACGAGAGGAAGGGGATAACGGAATTTGATTGTGATCTTGTTGAGTGCTCGGTAGTCGATGCAGGGCCGCAAGCCTCCGTCCTTCTTGGCCACGAAAAAGAAGCTGGAAGCAGCAGGGGAAGTAGACGGGCGGTTGTAACCTTGGTCGAGTGCCTCCTTGATGTATTCCTCCATGGCCTTCTCCTCCGGGAGTGACAGAGGGTAAATTTTCCCACGGGGCACTGACTCACCCGGAAGCAGATCGATGGCACAGTCCCATGGCCGATGTGGAGGCAGCTTTGAAGCTCGCTGAGGGCAGAAGACATCACTGAAGGGGGCATAGCATGATGGTACATCAACCGAGCGTTGTTCGACCGGGCTCTCGATGGAGGTGGAACACACAGACATTTTCTTGGAGCATGGAGTAGGGGGAACAGGAAGAGCCTCAAAACAACTCGGGAAGCAGCTATCGCCCCACTTCAGGATTTCGCCGGTTTTCCAGGAAATGATGGGATTGTGCTGCACTAACCATGGGCGCCCTAGAATCACGTCAGCGGTGGATTCCTCCAGAACCAGCAACTGTTGTTGTTCCGTGTGCAGGATACCCACTTGGAGCTGGATGGGAATGGTGACGGACCGCACTTGACGTCGGCTGAGGGGTTTCCACGTTACAGAGTGGATCTGGTAGGTTGTTGGTGTAGTAGTGGTCTTGAGGTGAAGCTGACGGCAGAGGGCACCAGAGATGAAGTTGCCGGCTGACCCAGAGTCAAGGAGGGCACATACTGGAAGGGTAACACCGGCCGCAGTTAGGTTCACAATAGTGGTGAGAGGGTGCATATCATGTGAAAATGGGGTCAGCCGCCTCCTACGTTCACCTTGAGTGAGGCGTGCTTTCTGTATCGGCATGGGCTCGGGAGCTGGTTCTGGAGGGCTGACGGACTCTGGCTGACGGAGGGAAGAAGGGACTAGTTCCTGGCCCTGGTGCTCTTCGAGGCACGACTGTATACGAGTGGCGAAGCGTATGGATAGCTGGATGAAGCGTTCGAGCCCGATGGTATCCTCGTATGCAGCGAGATGCAACCGCACACGGGGATCCAAACCCTGACGATAGGTGGTGAGTAGAGATTGCTCGTTCCATCCACTGGCGGCGGCTAGGGTCCTGAACTGGAGGGCATACTCATTGATCGGCATTTTATTCTGTTTTAAGTGATACAATTGCTCACCTATGGAGACATCCCAAGCTGGTTTCCCGAAGACGTCCTTGAAATGAGCTATGAAGCTCGTCAGAGTTTGAACGATAGGATTATCTTGAGTCCACAGGTTCTCAGCCCATTGCAGCGATTTGCCTCTTAGTTGCGAGATGATGAATGCCAACTTGGATCTATCGTCAGGGTATAATTGCGGCTGCATCTCCAGGACCAGCGAACACTGTAGCAAGAATCCATTGCAGTCCTCCGCCAGGCCAGAGTAGGGCGCTGGTCTGGCCATGGGACTGGCGTAGACTGGCGTAGAGGGAGAAGCGGTGTTGTTTGCGGAAGTGATCGCTGGTGGAATGAGAGGAAGTGCTCGTCGGACAGTGTCCACGAGTTCTTGGAACGGATCCGGAGTGCTCATGCTGGTGCTCATCGGTTATGGTCCGGTCTTCTGTTACGGTACAGAAGGGATGGAGACAAGAAGTATGGGAAGTGGTGTTTATTTTGAGCAGTCCAGTATGATGACGGAAGTGCAGGTGAATGGTGATGAGGATCGTGAGAGGTGGATGAAGGAATCTTGGAGAAGTCGCTCGGAATACTTGCTGTTGAGATCGCTGGAGAGAGGTTTGGAATGGAGAAGAGAATGGAGACACACACACACGAGGTGGGAACACAGGAGACTCTTGGAGGGAACAATGGAAGAAGGTAAGTAACATTTAAGAAGTCCTTGAAGTAAGCATAGAGGTAAGTACCAATTACAAACGAGACCGGACAGTGACTGAGCGTGTGAGTGTGTCATTTGTACTGTGGGTGATTGGTGTGATGATGAGCTGCAGGTGCGCGTGATCAGTACTCAGGGGAAGGCGTGCGCTGTGATTGAGTGACGTGGGAGCCTGGCGGGTCTGTGACAGTAGGATTGAAATAATCAAATATATTTGAAATTGAGCAAAGACATTTGCTTTACAGTTTTCAACCCCCATCTTTCTTACCCGAAGGGCCATTTGGAATTCCAAAAGACAAAGAGATACTGAAGGCCTGTAGGCCAAATGTGTGTCACACCTTTACAGTGGGGGAAGTTGTAATTATCTGATTGGTCAGTTTGAATGTCTCACATTAGGGTTTTAGTCACATAGTCAAGGAAGAGATAAAAAGAAGATTGTAATTGTTGCTCTGGCTCTTGATGCTCTGACTCTCTTGTTTCTTGGGGCCTGCTTCTTGGCTTCTTTCTTAATTCTCTGGCTCTATCTCTTCTTGGGGCCTGCTCTCTGGCTCTTCCCTTCGCTGGGCTTCTTTGCTCTGGCTCTTTCTCTCTACACTTCCTCTCTCTCTCTCTCTCTCTCTCTCTCTCTCTCTACACTTCTCTCCCTCTCTCACTCTCTCTCTCTCTACACCCCCTCCCCCCCTCTCTCTCTCTACACTTTCTCTCTCTCTCTCTCTCTCTCTCTCTCTGCGAGTGCATGCTGGGAGCGTGTGTGGAGTGGGAGCGTTTGCCTGTGGGTTGAGTGAGTTTTCTATCTTTTCTTTACTCTTTGGCAAAGTTGTTGCTGTATATTTTGGTGTTTGCTGGAGTTAGAGGAAGTAAAAAGCTGTTGATCAGCGTGTGCTGATCGAAATGGCAGCGTCTGAAAACGTAACGCTTGATAAGCTAACGCGGCGGCATGGCATTAAAGTTATCCCCGTGGAGCGTTGCTCAGTAGAGGAATGCAGCATAGCAGTAGCGCGGGTTGTTGGTTATAAAAGCATTTTGTCAGCGTCACGAATGAACAGTGCGGTTGTTCTGTTCTTAGATGTGCAAAAAGTTAATGAGATTGTCGCGAATGGGATCGTCATAAATGAGTCTTACACGACGATAATGCCTTTGATGCAATCTGCGAAAAAGATCTTGTTATCAAACATTCCACCTTTCATAAAGGATGAAGTGATTGAAAGAGAATTGGCCAGACATGGGAAAGTTGTTTCACAGATTAAAAAGATTGCTTTGAGTTGTAAATCGGCGCAGCTAAAACATGTTGTTTCTTTTCGAAGACAAGTGTATATGGTTCTAAAAAAATGAGAGTGCAGAGTTAAATCTTGCATTAAAGTTTCAAATGTGGGCAAGGTGGGCATCTTGTCCGTGGGTGTCCAGAGAATATAGAGCATGAAGCAATTCAAAGTGATATTGAAAGAGAGGGACAAAAAGATAAAGATGAAAGTGAAAACCAGCAGGAAAAAGACAAGGAATTGATGGTGAATGAAGGAAGTGGGGAAAGTAAACAAAGTGAACAAACCGTTACTCAGAAAGACACTGTGAATGAAAGTAATGAGGAAGGAATAGGAGAAGAGAAAATTGAGAAAGCAAATGATGCTGCTGGTGCTGTTGTGGAAGTAGAAATCCCAAGAGACATTGACATGACTGAAGATGATAATTTTTTTAAAACACCGACATTGAAGAGAAAAACTAGTGGAAAGAGACGAGGGAAAAAATCAAAGAAGGAACAGGTTCAAGAAAAAAAGATAAGAGAAAGGGCGGTTCAGGAAACTATGTCTGATCATAGTAATTCTGATGATTCTGTAACAGAAAGTGAGGGAGAATCAGTGAGCTCCGTTGACTCGGCCTCTCAAAGAAGAGCTGAGAGGAGTGCTTATACTCTTGAAAAGATTAAGACTTTTCTGCAGAATACAAAAGGAATGAAGGGAATTCAAGTAGAAGATTTGTTTTCCTGATCGTGAATTGTTTATAGAGTCAGCAAAAATATCAATGAAAGAAATCGGGCTGGGGGGTTTCACAGAACAGGAAGTGTACAGATTAAAGAAAATTGTTCAGAAGTTGAGATCAAGCATACTGAATGATGAAAAGGAAGTGTTTTAATTTGTCTTTTTTCTTTGTTAGTTTTTTGTTTCTGTTTTGCTCAGTTTCCTTTTTTATTCAATTATTTATGAGTAATTTAAGATTGGGCAGTCTGAACATAAACAGTGCAAGGGATTATAGAAGAAGAGCAATGCTTTTTGAATTAATAAGGCAAAAAAATATTGATGTTATGCTTGTTCAAGAAACACATAGTGACATGCAAAATGAGAGTGAATGGGTGATGGAATGGGAGGGAGAAGTGATCATGAGTCATAAGACTAATAAAAGTGGAGGTGTAGCGGTTTTACTTAGGAAAAACAGCAATCCTGTTTCATGTGAGGTAGAACATGTAGTTGAGGGACAGTTACGGGTCAAGTTTGAACACTTTACTGTTGTATTTATAAATCTCTATGCCCCAGTATTGGGAGGTGAAAGAGTCTTGTTTCTAAATAAAGTTAGAGATATAGTAAAAAGTTGTAAACCTGAAGAGTGTTTATTTATAGCAGGTGATTTTAATTGTACTGAGAATGATAACATTGATAGGAACCATAAAGAACCACATATGGCTTCAAAACATGTTTTGAGACAAATTATGAAAGAATGTGAATTATACGATATTTGGAGTGTGTTGAATAAAACACAGAGACTGTATACTTGGACACAAGTGAGAGAACATTTTGTGACAATGGCTAGACTAGACAGGTGGTATTGTTTCAAACACCATTTTAATATTATTAAGCATTGTGCAATTTCACCTGTAGGTTTTTCAGATCATGGTTTAGTAAGTTGTAATGTTTTTATCTCTAATGTAAAGCCAAGAAGTGCCTATTGGCATTTTAATACTGTCTTATTGCAAGATAATTTTTTTTGTGAGGTATTTGAATATTTTTGGAAAAAGTTTAAGAATAGGAAGTCCTCGTTTGATTCTGTTCAGCAGTGGTGGGACAATGGAAAAATTGAGATACAGCAACTGTGCCGTATGTATACTTTCAATGCTTCTAAAGACATTTCTCGATCGCTAGAAGATCTAGAGAGAGAAATAATAGAAATACAAAGTATAATGGAATCCGTTAGAGACAGAGAATGTATTAAAGTTCTCAAGGATAGAAAGAAAGTTTTGGATGATTTGTTGGGTGTCAAAGCACAGGGTGCTCTGGTACGCTCGCGCTTTCAAAGTGAGGCGCACATGGATGGCCCAACCAAATTATTTTTTGGACTTGAAAAGAAAAACGGCCAAAATAGAAATATGCACTCTTTGATATCTGAATCAGGCATGGAAATTATAGAGGCTAAGGAAATAAGAAAAAGAACGGTGGGTTTTTATTCAGAGCTGTATAAGAGTGAACACACAGAGGTGAAGGATATAGCCAGTCTTTTTTATGAGGGTCTACCTAAAGTTCCGGATGGAGCTAATGCGCAACTGGAAAAACTTTTTACAAAAGGTGAACTGTACGACGCCCTAAAGAGTATGGAGTCTGGGAAAGCTCCAGGGATCAATGGTATTCCTGTAGAGTTTTATAGATCACTCTGGGCAGTTTTGGGAGATGATCTGCTAGAAGAGCTGAATGACAGTTTGACCAGAGGGTCGCTGCCTACAAGCTGCAGGAGAGCAGTAATCACCCTTTTACCGAAGAAAGGTGACCTCAAAGACATAAAGAACTGGCGACCTGTGTCACTCTTATGTTCTGACTTGAAGATCTTATCCAAAGCTTTAGGGATTCGATTAAGAGAAGTGATTGGTCGGGTTGTCCATGTAGACCAGACGTACTGTGTACCCAATAGGTCTATTTTTGATAATATTCATTTAATTAGAGACATTTTGGACATCTCTGGATCATTGGGTTTAGATTTTGGTCTAATTTCTTTAGACCAAGAAAAAGCTTTTGACCGGGTTGAGCATAGCTATCTCTGGCAGACCCTAAGAGAGTTTGGTTTCAGCCCGGGTTTTATCAAAATTATCGGGGTGTTGTATGTAAACATTGAGAGTGTACTTAAAATCAATGGAGGGTTGAGTGCTCCTTTTAAGATCACAAGGGGTATAAGGCAAGGGTGTGCACTATCAGGTATGTTGTATGCTTTAGCTATTGAACCACTGTTATCAAGAATTAGAGCAAACATTGATGGGTGGAGTATACCTCAAGCTGAATGTAAAATTAAGTTATCAGCATATGCTGACGATATTGTTGTCATGATAAAAAATCAAGAAGAAGTAGACACTCTGCAAGTAATTATAAATGATTTTGGAAAAGTGTCTTCAGCGAAGATAAACTGGATGAAGAGTGAAGCTATAGTATGTGGAAAGTGGGAATGTAGATGCCTTCCTAAACTGCCTGCTGGACTTGAGTGGAAAAAGAATGGTTTTAAATATTTAGGTGTATATCTTGGGGATGATTCAATGTTGCAAAAAAACTGGGAAGGGGTTTTGGAGAAAACAAAAGGACGATTAGAAAAATGGAGATGGCTGTGGCCAAAAATGTATTTTAGAGGACGCGTTACAGTCATCAATAATCTGGTGGCTTCAACATTCTGGCATCGATTGGCGTGTATTGAGCCGCCAGGTGGACTTCTTGCAAAACTGCAGGCTCAAATAGTAGACTTCTTCTGGACTAAGTTTCATTGGATACCACAGAGTGTACTCTATCTTCCTAGAGAAGAAGGGGGACAAGGACTAATACACCTGGTCAGCAGAAGAGCAACTTTTCGTTTACAGTTTATTCAAAGACTTTTAACAGGTCCTGAAGATCTTGTTTGGAGAAATGTTGCTAATTCTATTTTAAGACAAGCTGGAGGTTTGGGGTTGGATTCTACTTTGTTTTTAATGGACTCTAACAAGATTAAATTGAACGGACTGACACCTTTTTATAAAGGGATCTTTAAAGTATGGGGCTTATTCAAAAAGAGAAGAGGAGTCTCTGAGTCTTCTCTGTTTTGGTTATTAGAAGAACCGACTGTGTTTGGAGAAAGGTTTGATGTATCAAGTGAAATTGCAGTGGGTTTTGAAAACGTAATGTGTACATCAAAATGTTTTAAACTGTATCATCTAATAGCTGCTGGGGGTCCTGAGTTAAATAATTCACAAAGGGTAGCTTCTTGTTTAAAATTAAAATCGGAAAGATTAGCGGGGAAACTGCTGGATGTTTTAAAGCAGAAATTGACAATAGAAGAAAAGTCTCTCCTTCTGAGGTATGGTGAAGAAAAGGTGTTTCCAAACAATAAAGATCCTTTCCCAGAGGTTTATATTAGTCCTGATCTTAAAGGAGCTAATGGGGAAATGTTGGATAATTTACAAGATGTAAGCATTCATGAGGCTGATGGTAAAAAATTGTATAGAAGTTGTGTTAAAGTGTTGAATAAGAAAATCTTAAGTGGAAGAGTAAATACTGTTTGGAGAGACAAACTAGGTTTGGATCAGAATGTAAAACCTGTGTGGAGAATTTTTTATAAACCTCCTTTAGAAAAAAGAGTGGGGGATATCCATTGGAGAATTTTACACGGCGCAGTTGCTGTTAATTCTTTTGTGAGTGTTATTAATCCAAATGTGAATAATGTGTGTCCTTTCTGTGAAAAAAGAGAGACAATTTTTCATTGTTTTATGGAGTGTACAAGATTGTTTTATGTTTTTGAATTTCTTAAATTGTTGTTTAGCAAGTTAAATGAAGTTTTTACTGTTCAGAGTTTTATTTTTGGAAATCGATATGTAGCAAATAATAGAATAAAATGTCAACTATTAAATTTCATTTTGGGTGAAGCTAAAATGGCAATATATATAAGCAGGAGGAATAAAATTGAGGGGTCAGAAGGATGTGGAGTTGTAAACATTTTAAAAAACAAGATAAAATCAAGAGTGTGGATTGATTTTAAATTCTATAAGATGATGAAAGACTTGATGTTTTTTTCAAACCAGTGGTGTTATAATGATGCAATTTGCTCTGTTGTAGATGAACTTTTATTTTTTTCTTGTGTGTTACAATGATTATCACTAAAATGTTTATTATTGTGTTGATTAATATATTGGAAATGTATTGAGTATGTAAAAACTGTTAAATAAATGTTTGGTTAAAAATTCAAAAAAAAATTCTCTCTCTCTCTCTCTCTCTCTCTCTATACCAATCCCCCCCCCCCCCCGGCGTTTTTATCATTTCATACATCTATTTTGTAACTATTTTAAGTGTAACCATAACCAGATTTTGTCATTAAATTCTTTCTATTACAAATTATGTGGTAAATAGTTTTGATTCTGTATTAACTTTGATGTGCTACATATTGCAATAAAATATAGTCACACTATAGCAACGCTCTCCCATATATTTTGCTATTGTAACTGCACTTTTTTCCGTCGTTGGTATAAGTTGCAGTGGGTGGTAACAGATGAGAAATGTACAGTTCCCTTTCGTTCAGTCACTCCGAGTAACGTCAGTGACTGACGTATGGGGGTTTCGCCTAGAAGCCTATCATCTTCGAGATCTTAGAAAACGCCCAATGGCAGGTCAATGCCATGGGCATGCGGAATTTGCATAGCGTAGCTCCGCCCCACAGTGTGGGTATATAAGGAAGTATGCTGGCAACATCGCATTATGTTTCTGCTTCGGAGCCAAGAGTATCTCTCTTCACTCCTCAAGCCTTCTGAGTATCGTCAGCTTCTTCGAGACGAGCAGCTTTCCAGTCGGTGTTGGTGTTACGGTGCGTTCCAGCGATCGTTTACTGCCTGCCTGCTGATCTGTGCAGTGGTTTGCATTCAGCTGGTATTCGGTCCCTGGGTGCTTCGGCATCGCTGCGAAGCTTCCTCTCACAAAAAGAGCTCACACGTGGCACGTCTTTTTAAAGATGTCTCGCCCGTGTGCTTCTGGGTGCGGTCGGTCTCTGCCGCCCTCTGATGGGCATGAACACTGTCTGACGTGTTTGGGTTTACAGCACGCTCAGGCGGCGTTCATGGATGAGTCATGTTCCCACTGCGGGAACATGACCATCTCGGTGCTGCGGTCGAGACTCAATGAGCTCCGTTCCGGAGCGAGAGTCCCCTCTGCCACACCCCAATCTGCTGTCACCTCACGAGGCAACACTTTGGCTGGTGGCCAGGGTGACCTTAGGGTGAAGGTGTGGAACAAAGCCCCGACGCTCATGCCTCGGGCCACACCCCCCTCTAGTGCACCGCTCCCCCCGTGCGCTCAAACTGTGACAACGGAGCTGGCTCCTGCTGTTCCGTCTGTTGCGTTTGGGCCTGCAGAGGACGAGGAGATGTCGATCGCCGCATCTCAAGGTGGGCTAGAGTCCTCTAAGGATGATGATTCGGCTATGCTGCCACCTTCCGGTGTGCCAGCATTGCCCGAGTCAGACCCAGAGCTGACAGCCATGCTTTCCTGGGCAGCCGCGAATCTCGGGTTGGAGGATTGTTTTTTGGGGGCGCCGCGTTCTGACACCGGTCAGGCCACGCCCCCAATACCTTTCTTCTCGGAGGTGCATGAGGAGGTCATGCGGTCCTGGAAGGCCCTGTTGTCTTCCCGCGACCGTTCGGCGACCTCCTCCGCCTTCTCTGCCCTGGATGGGGCCGCGGCCAAAGGGTACACTGGGGTTCCCCCGGTTGAATGCTCTGTTGCGATGCAACTGTGTCCTCAGAGTGCTTCAACCTGCAGTGGCGACCCTAAGCACCCCTCCAAAGCCTGTAGATTCACATCAACCTTGGTGTCGAAGACCTACAGAGCTGCGGGGCAGGCTGCCGCCTCTTTGCATGCCATGGCTATCTTGCAGGCCTGCAGGCCCGGATGCTATGTGACATGCATGAGGGTAGGGCTGACCCAGGGCTCAGAAATGAGCTGCGTGCCGCCACCGACTTCGCCCTCTGGGCGACGAAGGTGACCGCACACTCCCTGGGCCAGGTGATGTCCACAGCTGTGGTCCAGGAGAGACACCTATGGCTCAACCTGGCCGATATGCGGGACGCCGAGCAAACCCGGTTCCTCGACACTCCCATATCCCAGGATGGGCTATTCGGCGGCACGGTTGAGAGCTTCGCCCAACAGTTCTCAACCGCCCAAAAGCAGACTGAGGCCATCAAACACGTACACATTCGCTCAGGCTCCGCTATACCATGGTGGGGCCCAATGCCCCAGTCATGCGTGCGGAGGTTGCTACCCTGATGGCGAAGGGTGCGATCGAGCCTGTCCCTCCAGCCGAAACGACGTCCGGCTTCCACAGCCCCTACTTCATTGTACCCAAGAAAACCGGTGGGTTACGACCGATCCTGGACCTGCGCGCCCTGAACCGATCCCTTCACAGGCTTCCGTTCAGGATGTTGACAGCGAAATGCCTTTTCGAATGCGTTCGTCCAGCCGATTGGTTTGCAGCGATCGACCTGAAGGACGCCTATTTCCATGTCTCCATTCTTCCTCGACACAGACCGTTCCTACGGTTTGCTTTCGAGGGGCGGGCATATCAGTATGCAGTCCTCCCATTTGGGCCATGTGCGCGCAGCTTACAAGCGAGCGCACGCAGTCACTGCTGACTTGCCTCCGTCAAATTGAGAGCAAGAGTGCGGTTCCACTGAAGTTATTTCAGAGGCTCCTGGGGCATATGGCATCTGCAGCCGCGGTAACGCCACTCGGATTGCTTCATATGAGACGGCTTCAGCACTGGCTTCGCGATCGAGTCCAGAGATGGGCATGGCAGTCGGGCACGCTCTGGGTCCCAGTGACTCGGGCCTGCCTGCAGACCCTCACCCCGTGGTCGAACCTCAGCTTTCTACGGACCGGTGTGTCCTTAGAACGAGTTTCCAGGCATATTGTTGTATCAACAGATGCCTCCACCATGGGCTGGGGTGCCATGTGCAATGGACATGCTGCCGCGGGCTCCTGGACAGGACCCCAGCGCCTTCTGCATGTCAATTGCCTCGAGTTGCTGGCAGTACGGTTCGCCCTGCACAGTTCCGAGCGTTGCTCAAGGGTCAACATGTGCTAGTCCGGTCAGACAACACGGCCACAGTAGCGTACATCAACCATCAAGGTGGTCTACGTTCCCGCCGTATGTCTCAACTCGCCCGCCATCTCGTTCTATGGAGTCAGAAGCATCTGAGGTCACTTCGTGCTGTCCATATCCCAGGAACCCTGAACCGTGCAGCCGACGAGCTCTCACGGCTTCAGCCACTTCCGGGAGAATGGAGACTCC
The DNA here is from genome assembly GCA_039654625.1 of Rhinogobio ventralis. Taxonomy (NCBI): domain Eukaryota; kingdom Metazoa; phylum Chordata; class Actinopteri; order Cypriniformes; family Gobionidae; genus Rhinogobio; species Rhinogobio ventralis. The sequence goes on along the minus strand of CM077215.1, from coordinate 22,520,065 downwards.
ATCCCCAGATGGTTCAGCTGATTTGGGAACAGTTCGGCGACACAGAGGTAGATCTGTTTGCCTCCCACGACACTTCCCATTGCCGCCTGTTTTATTCCCTGACCGAGGGCCCCCTCGGCACGGATGCTCTGGCGCACAGCTGGCCGCGTTCCCCCCAGTGAGCCTTCTCGCATAGGTACTGTGCAAGAGCAGGGAGGACAAGGAGCAGGTCCTTTTGGTCGCCCCGTACTGGCCCGGCTGGACCTGGTTCTCCGAACTCGTACTCCTTGCGACAGGCCCTCCCTGGTCCATACCTCTCAGAGACGGGGCACCCTCTGGCACCCGTGTCCCGATCTTTGGAACCTCCACGTGTGGCTCCTGGACGGGATGCGGTAGGTTTGAGTACCCTATCACCTCAGGGGGTGGCTACCATCACTTCCGCTAGGGCCTTGTCTACCAGACACGCCTATGCGTTGAAGTGGAACCTCTTCGTCACCTGGTGTTCTTCTCGCCAAGAAGACCCCTGGAAATGCCCGATCGGGTCCCTGCTCTCATTCCTCCAAGAAGGGTTGGAACGAAGGCTGTCTCCTTCCACCCTCAAGGTGTATGTGGCCGCGAAATCCGCCTACCACGACCTTGTGTAGACGAAACAGGTAAGTCAGCACGACCTGATCATCAGGTTCTTGAGGGGAGCGAGGAGACTGAATCCTCCTCGCTCTCCCCTCGTACCCTCTTGGGACCTCTCAGTAGTCTTAGATGCTCTGCAGAGGGCTCCCTTCGAGCCATTGCGATCAGTCGAGCTTAAGTTCCTGTCAATGAAGACAGCGCTCCTGATCGCTTTGGCCTCCATCAAGAGGGTAGGGGACCTGCAGGCATTTTCGGTTGAAGAAGCGTGCCTAGAATTCGGGCCGGCCAACTCTCACGTGATCCTGAGACCCCGGCCTGGATATGTGCCCAAGGTTCCCACCACTCCGTTCAGGGACCAGGTGGTGGACCTGCAAGCGCTGCCTTTGGAGGAGGCAGACCCAGCCTTGGCACTGCTCTGTCCAGTACGCGCCCTCTGTGCTTACGTAGACAGAACGCAGTGTTTCAGGACCTCAGACCAGCTCTTTGTCTGTTATGGTGGGAAGCTGAAGGGAAAGGCTCTCTCCAAGCAAAGGTTGTCTCACTGGATAGTGGACACCATTGTCTTGGCTTACCAGACGCAGGGGCGTCCATGCCCCCTTGGAGTCAGGGCACACTCCACCAGGAGTGTGGCCTCCTCTTGGGCTTTAGCGCATGGTGCCTTGCTGACAGACATCTGCAGAGCTGCAGGCTGGGCGACACCTAACACATTCGCCAGATTCTATAATCTCCACGGACGGGATACTCCTGTGTTAAGTTGGAGTCCTTCGTCCGTACTAGCTTACGACAGGGAGCTCACACTTACGCAGGGCACTGGACGACAGCCGAGTGGCATGATTAGATTGGGACCCCCATTCGTCAGTCACTGACGTTACTCGGAGTGACTGAACGAAAGGGAACATCTCGGTTACGTATGCAACCCTCATTCCCTGAGGAGGGAACGGAGACGTAACGTCCCTCTGCCACTTCTGCTGTACCGCTGAAACGGCCGGGAGTTCAGTCTTGGCTCCTCAGCAGGTAAACATAATGCGATGTTGCCAGCGTACTTCCTTATATACCCACGCTGTGGGGCGGAGCTACGCTATGCAAATTCCGCATGCCCATGGCATTGGCCTGCCATTGGGCATTTTCTAAGATCTTGAAGATGATAGGCTTCTAGGCGAAACCCCCAGTCACTGACGTTACATCTCTGTTCCCTCCTCAGGGAACGAGGGTTACATACGTAACCGAGACGTTTTCTACAATCTTGCTGATAACGTTTCTTTAGTCATTCGACAACCCTGCAGCCTGAACCATTGTAGCCGATCCACCTTTACAGCACTGTGGGCATGTGACTGTTACTTATGTTTGACAAGCTTGACATTAAAACTCGCGAGTATTCATATAAGCACATTAGGTTATATAATTTTAGTTTTTTAAAATATAATTAACATGTATTTTACATCCTTAAATCAATATCGTATCGCATATTTAATATTGCATGATTTAACAGGTTGACAGGTTTAACAGGTTAATGCATATTGCATTTTTCTTCAGTATCATGCAGCCCTACCTCTTTCTTCTACTGTTCCTGTTATGGCAGACATTTGCTTCTCCGAAGGGGCATAAGGCGGTGGATGAGTAGACTATCTTTCTGTTTTCTTTTTAGTTTTGTCATTATATCTCCCTTTGACCTGTCTCCCATTTTTTTATTTTTTTATAAATAATGTCTGTACTTGTTGTTCTTCCCTTTTTGCTTCTCCCTTTTCACTCTTACTTTTCACCTTTATAATTTTTTCAATGCCAGGGTCATATATTATCTGACCTCATAACTGCAATCTATCAGAGGCCATTTTTTTTCAATTTGTTGCAAATTTGTGACCTTCATGAGTTTGTCTTTCTTTTCGTCTGTCAACTCCCCTCTCTGCCCCCATACTCACTTTCCAACCAAAAATGTTTCTTAATCCCTTTGGATTCTATTAGTGCTTCCTTAAATTCACACTCACACTTAAATTCACACTTAAATTCTTTAGCTCTTTTCCTAATTCTGTCTTTCTCAAATTTATTAAGCTTTCCCCACGTGCTGGAATAGGAGGAAAAGTTCTTTCACACTTCAGTGCACACACACTTTCTCCTTATCTCTAACTCTCAGTCTCTCCAATGCGTGCGCACACTCACTTTCTTACTCTGCGCAGTCATACACACCGGGATTTTCACTCACACACTTTCAAATATGCAGCTTTTCAATGGTTTGGGAAAGCAGAAGAGACATTCCTCATTGACTTTTACTTTTTAGCAATTAGAAACTGTGTCTCTCTATCTGGATTACAGTGTTTGCAATCTGGAAAATGTCCAAATAGATGACAAAGCTAGATTCTGGGAATGTTTTTAGTTCTTATAGCAGTTTTTTCAATTTATTTCTTTTTGCTTCTCACTTTGGGTTTTATTATTCATTTGCAATTGTCAACATCTTTATAATTTTAATTCAAAGGATACCAGGCAGTGGCATACTGCCAGTGCTCATATTTAAGTTTAGTGGGAGCTAGACTGGTCTCTCCCGTCTCTCTGTTCAAACGAGGTCTCCAGTAAAGGACACTAAAAGCCAATTTAATTGTGTGTTCTTCAGTTAACTGTGACTTTCTGCTAGCGGTTGCAAATACCAACACGTTCACATAAGAATGCGTATCAATAGTATGAGTGTGCAATGTTGTGGAACGTAAACGCCAAAATGAGTTTTTTGGCGTGCGTTTAATACGTCATAAAGTGCGTATCATATGCACACGAAAACTGCGAAAACTCATTTTGGCATATACATTCCATAACATTGCACACTCGTATTATTGATACGCATTTCCGTGTGATCGGGCTCCAAATACTGATAATATAGCTGGATCTGTTAACAAAAATGGTTCAATTTGTCTCCCTTCTTGCCTTCCCAAAAGCCTTAAACAATAGCGCGTTCCTACTGGAGTAAACAATTAAACCTTATTCCACAACAATTTTACTACAGTATAATTATCTACTTTAAAGCTTTTTACAACCGTTTATATTATGTACAAATTTATACACACTTCCACCACTCCTTATTTGGGTCTGCCCACTCTTCACAAGGCTTTCCCTATTCTTTTGACAAATGGCGCATCTTGTCTGCCACTGGCCAATTCTAAACATCGATCAGCTCACAGACAAGTGCAGCCTTACACACACACACATACAGATGCCCCTCTCAGGCAAACACACAGCACCTCTTGCATGTAAACGCACTTCTTGTGTTCTACTTCTAAAATGCCCCACACAGGCAAACACGCAGAACCTCTTGCGTGTAAACGCACTTCTTAGGTTCTACTTCTAAAATGCCCCACTCAGGCAAACACGCAGAACCTCTTGCGTGTAAATGTACTTCTTGTGTTCTACTTCTAAATGCCCCACTCAGGCAAACACGCACCACTTCTTGCGTGACAGACTACACATGCGCCATCTTCCGAGACCTGGAAATTACATCTCTATTTGTCTTTTAATGTAAATATACATTCAAACATTTGATTTGGTCATAATCAATTTTGGTTCATTTGGTAAAGCTTTTTTAGGCAGTTACCCCAGGCAGCAGCTCACAAGGGACCACACAAAACAAATATAAGCAAATTTGCTTACCTTTTATTTGTATGGCGCCTTTTGTTTTGTGAGGCCTTGTGCCAGCACACTGCAGGTCCCCCTTTCCTGCTCCTGGCTCACTGGCTTGCCAAAATATGTTGTGGAAAATTCTGAGTCTCAATGTTCCTTTAGTTCAGCATTCTAAGAGAATCTCTCAGAGTCGAATCTCCAGGTATCGGAAGATGCTAACTTAGAAACAACAAAGTGAGATGCCAGCTGAACATCTGATCATCTCATTTGTAACTCATACTTTTATACAGTTTAACCAATGATCTCCTTTGCAGGTGCTCTTCTCCCTTTCTCTTCTTGGAGTCTTCCAAGTACTCTCTGAGGTGGAAAAATGTAATCACAGAAGGAAATTAATTCTAATCATTATGCATGTTTGCTATCCCTGACTGTTAAAATCAACAGAGGGAGGCACAGTGACCAGCTCTCAGGACCTTAGAGGTCACTGTCCACCTAAATGTGAGTTTCATGACCCCAGAGATCAGGGTACATCTAATTTTGAGGGTCCAAGCGTCAGGATGAAAGACATATGGGGTTATTTGAATATGTGTGGAAAATTACAGGAGGAGTGCAGAGATGTTGACCTTGGAAAAGGTTTAAAAGGGAACTTAATTGTTTAGTCTGCAGTTATCACTCTGCAGACATTCAGGATGGCTGTATGACTGTGACTCTTTTCTTGCAAGAAAATAAATCTTTATAAAGACAATTGGCTAAGGTTTGTCTCTTATTCAGTGATGCAACGGAGTAAATTTTTGCCACGACAATTTGGTGTCAGGAAAGTGGGATTCCTTGGATGTGCCTTCTGGACCCCGAGAGCGGATGGTGACTGATCATCCTGGACGTTAGAGTCACAGCCTTACCCTGACAGATTGAGGGAGAATCTCTAATGGACCACTGGAATTAGAGAAAACAAACCCAAGGTGGCAACGGGACGCTTCTGGTAAGAGACAAGCTTAAAATTCGGGGAAGAATTTTGGTTGAATTAAAAATTGGAAATTGGGGGGATAAACCATAGGGGGAGCCTGACTCTGTGGCAAAGGCAGCGTGGTTGGTTTTTTACTAGGTAGAAAAAGAGACTGCAATCACATGGGCTAAGCAGCGTGAATTGATGCTTTTTACTAGGTAGAAAAAGAAGCTGAAATCACGTGGGCTATTAATAATTAGGGCACTATTGCGAGCACCCAACCTTCTGGTCTTGGGTGAAGAGATCAGATCTGAACGGAGACGTCCGACAGATTATAGCGCGCGTGAACAGCCACAGAGACAGACTGCCAGTATGGGAAAATCTCAAAGCAAGCTAGCTGAATATGATACACCGGTATTTTGTCAAATGAGAAAATTATATGGCCAAAAAATGCATTCAAGGTATAGCTGAATGTCACCAGACTGAAAGTGGTGAAAGAGTCAGTTGAAGAGGGGTATAATTTCAGAAGGGCTGTTGTGGGAAACGTGTGTGAGAAATGCGAACGAACAGTGAAATGTTGGGTGAAAGAGGCAGAAAATGCAGTATTATCACGCAGAAACAGCTGTGTTTAAAGATCGCCACTTCCATCTCTGCTGGTATAATTTCAGGTGAGTATGAACTTTGACTAAATTATGGCTAACAATTTGAGTGACATGATCAGTTACTTGATTAGTCGGGATAAAGGATTTTGAGACGAACAAGAGCAAAGCAGCTCTGCTCTGAAGCCCTCACTTCAAAGAAATTTGCAGGACTTATTAAGGACATGGGCAGCAATGTTTTAATTTTGATTGGAAAGTTGAACAGCTACTTAACTGGCTACAAATGAGAAAACAAGAAAAATTCATATTTCTAGCTGTTTGTGCTTATTCATGGATTTGTAAAGATTTGTAGATTTTGTAGACGAAACCAAGTAAAAACTGAGAAACAAAGAAGCACTCTGTCTAAGAAACTAATGAGATAACAATAAGGTCAATAAATTGAAGTCTTTAATTCTTTTTGAAGGAAAGATCTATGATAATGTTAATATAAATTATGAGGTTAAAATGAAAGACAATGGTGATAAAAATGTGAGTGGTAAAGATATACAAATAGTTACGTAGAGGGTTTTAAATGACGAATTATGAGAAAGATAATTGGTGTTAATATGTTGAAAACCCTAGAAGATGATGTTTTGGTTTCAAAAGATAAGCTCAGGCTTAGCTAAAATAAAACAATTTGCTTATCTGAATCCGGCCCCACCATGTCATTTCTGGTGCTGGGGCCTAACTTGCTGTGTAAAAGAGACTCAATCTGAGTGGAAATTTATAGTTTCTAAATTCACTGTATGGGCAAAAGACAAATATGCAATTAGGGTTATTTGAAAACGCCATTTCTGGCTAAGGATAGAGTTAAAAGGATAATGTTTATTTGAAAACAAATGTAATTTCTAGCCAAGCCTTACGTTGTGCTAGAATGAAAAGTTAAACGTTTATGAAAATGCAGTACAGGTCCTGAATGCCTCAGAGTCTCTCTCTCATTCAAAACCAGCTTAAAGCTGTTATCTGAGCCTGTGTCATAGGTGATAAGTAAAAGCACAGGGCATCAGTTGAAAATAATAGACAGTGATTTGTTAAAAGAAATGATTGCCATCAAGGGGGCAATAAGAAATGTTTTAGGTAAAACGGAATGTGATGTTTTAAAACACAGACTTTAAATGAACTGAAATTTGACTAATTTATTCTATGACCAGTAACAACTTTGCCTGATCTTAGCCTCCACCATGCGCAGAAAATGGCTTTGGTTATAGAGGTAGTCAAACATTGGCTGAACTCACTGAGTATAATCTACACACTAGTATGTTGCGGCTTTGAAGAGGTATGATGGATTTTAGTGATTAGGTTGAGTTGTAATTAACCTGTCTCCATGTTTTACAAATAGTAAGCCGACCAAATGACTCTGGTGACCCTTGAACGCACTTTCCCAAAGGCTCCAGAAAACATCTGATCCTGTTGAAGGAAATGGTCAAAGATCTCGAGCGGTTACCATTGGGTATGGTACGAGGGTTCCACACGAGCCCGACTCTCTCAGCGGCCCGGGAAAGCATGGCCATCATCTCCAGATCGGTATCGGGCACAACGAATCTTCCCGAAAGAGCTCCCTGCGCCGACACGTCATCTCCAGAAGGTTCTGACCCTCCCTCCAATGCAGCGATGGACATCTGATCATCGAGAGGAGCCCCGAAGGATACGGATGGTACACATCTCGTGGGCAGCCCACCGCGTTCCAACGGCAGCTCTACTGGCTGCGGAGTGTGAGAGGGATGAGGGTTCCCCGGGGGTTGGTTCCCTGGGGGAAGTGCGCTCACCGTAACCCTCAACTCGCCCGAACTACTGCCTGAAGTAAACCTCTGTAGAGGGTTAGATCGAGGCAGAGGCAAGGGGACTCCACCCCTTGCAAGATGGAGTCTCGACTGCAACTTCGAGATGGTCATGTTCCCGCAGCGAGAACACGAGTCATCCACCAGCGCTGCCTCAGCGTGCTGAACGCCCAAACACGAGACCATCGCTGGTGACCATCCCTCAGTGACAGGTAACCACCGCATCCAGAAACACACAGATAGAATGTCATCTTGAAAAAGACGCAAGCTCTATCTGTGTAAGCTCTTTTAGGAGGACGCTCTCTTAGGAGGACGCTCTCCTTGGTGCTGAAGCACGCAGGGGGAGGGGTCGCGGCGACACAGTCATGGAATAGTGCAGCCTGACGTGCACGCTCTCTCTCTCACGAAGGCGCTCTCTTACCAGGTGCTCTCTTACCAGCCGTAAGAATGGCTTTTCAGCTCTCTCCACCTAGCTGTGAGAACAGCCCTTGTGTTTGCTCTTAACAAGAGAAAGATGATCAAAGACCACATGACCCGCTGCTGTGCCGTCACACCAACACCGACTGAAGAGATCGCTCCTAGAAGGCAGGCTTCAGTCAGTTTCACTGCGTAGAAGAGAGTGATATCTGGACAAACCATCTACCACTCGGCTCTGAAGCAAAATGCTGGTTTGATGCAATCACCTGTGTCTCATTTATACCCGTGCTGCGTAGCATGAGCACCTGGTGCAATCATTGCATGCCAATGTGCATTGGCTCGTTTAGTTACACTCGAAGTAGATTGGCTCTCGCGAGCGAGATTCCTATTCGTCGTTACTCCGACGTGGCGTCGAGAGTGACCGACTGAATGGAAACATGGGACGAGCTTTAAGTGGATTGGGTATCCAGCTCTGTCTGTCACTGGTAATTATGACTACTTTTGTCATTTATGATGCTGATTTCAATTACTTTCTGGATTAGTAAAGTTAAAGACTGCCGTCCATCATGGGTTTAACACCCTTGTCTAAATTCAACAGAGAGTAAATTTTATAGACTGGACGGCAGAGACAAAGTCACAAATTAACTAAAGTCACTGTCCAAATTATCCAGAGACTCCCTAATATTTATGAAAGGCCGAAGGGCAAACAAAGGGATAACTTATAAAAAGAAAAGTTTTATTTTTTATTTTATGTTTCCTCCATTAAATGGAGGCATGACATTTGATTTATATAGAGAACTACAATTAATGTTGAAGAAGCAAGTGCTATAAGGCTTTCTGTGTGACTGGGATTGAGATACAATATTTTGGTTTCTGCAGAGCAGCAGAGATAAGTGGTGCATCTGCAGACTAACTATTTGATAGAGGAATAATGTGACAAGTAAGTAAAACAAAAGAGAAACAGACCCAAAGATTAATGTTGTGAAAATAAAACTTCTGACAGAATTTATGAACACCTGCAAATTAAGTTAATATATATTGAACTCTGAATGCTTTTCAAAATACAGATTGGGTTAAAACAGCTTTAAAGAAACTGATGATGCCTCATAGTACAAATTCAAAGTGATTTTGATAAAGAATTGGGTATGATTAAGCATAATGTCACAAGATAAAGATGAGTGAACGAGCTGATTGAAGTTAAATATGATGTGGGCTATGAGGATTGTTTTGGTGGAAATAATGATTGAGATGGATGATATGAATGTTTTCTTTTATTTTCGATTTTTGAAGAAGAAAGGTACATGCTATATGTATGTAGACTGTAAAACTGAAGGATGTTTTATGTAGAGACTTAAAGTGCTTAGATGGAGTATTATCTATCTTTCTTATTTTTGCTGTTTCTTCATGTATGTTTTCTAAAGTGTGTATTTGGTCTCTGAGGAGTGACTGAGGGTCTGGCCTAGGGATGTGTGATGTGTCGCTAAACACTCGATAGCGACAAGTTTATGCGTTCGGAGATGCGAATGATTTTGGGGCGCTGTGGACACAGAATTTTTTTTTTTATGAATCTGATGGCCGCCCAATTCTGAATGCTTCTCGTGTCTAATCTACTAGACGCAATTCTCTTGCCTGGCCAGGTTGCTATCTGTAAATGTGCAGCGTATACTAACAACAAAGATTTTATTTCAACAAGAAACGTGAGAGCAGACGCTGCTGCGAAGGCCACGGCAGTGCAGGAGACAAAAGAACCAGAATGTCTTTTAGTATCTGAAATACATACAGAGTATGTAGTCTTTCATCAAAGGGCCAGAGAAACAACGATGGTAACAGTGTGGCATGCACTGTTCAAAATGGCGTGTGGACAAGTGGTGATGACAAGCCTTGGTTACCCTGACAATTTTTTCGTTAATTATGCTAAATGGCTGCATGGGCGATCATGCAGCCAAAGGGGGAATGGTAAATGAAAGATTCATGGGTTTACAGCATTCACAGAAACTTTTCGCACCTTGATGCGTATTACTGTACATGAGAACAAGAAAAGGCCTAGAGAAAAGCCTCTGGCACATGTCAGTGTATGCCGAAAACCTGTTTAAACAACAGGTGCAGTTATCAGTTCACAAAACGTCACCAACTCTTCAGAGTGGTGAGATCATCAGGCAGCAGTCACTGTGAAAAGATGAGAATGAAACCACAGAGAACTGTACAGTGACAATCAGCAGGATGACAACGAACTTTATGAGAATGGCTGTAAGAGAACCTGAGAAAGCTGACGAATAATGGTTTGGGTGGTTAACAAATCCGAAAGGATGGGGATATTGGTTATGTTTCACTGTGTTGCCAATCCTTGAAATAGTAGTTCTGATATTGATGTGTCTGCAATGTATTTTCCAGTGTATTTCCAGCTCAGCACAGAGACTGGTGAAATCCAGCATGTCACACCAGATGGCTAAAATGTAAAGTTTACAATGATGGTGATGAATCTCCAGATGCATTTGATGAGGATACAACCAGCGGAAGTTATTGTGAAATGCATTAAGTGACTTTCCTACTTTTAAATTTGGGAATGAGAAACCTTTAGAAAGGCCCCAAGAGATTGAAAAACTGTGTTAAACTTGCTAAGTTTAAGGGACTTTACCCACAAAAACAGCCTAAGAGTTTTCTTTCTTCTTTCACAAATTCAAGAGAGTGATAATTAATATGAAAATCAGATATGATAAATTGAATTTGCTTTTATTACTATTATCTATATATAAAAAACTTTCTTGTGATTTATCAATGAGTGATAAAGGGGGAAATTGTGGTGGAAAAATGTTATCATAGAAGGAAATTAATTCTAATCATTCTGCATGTTTGCTATGCCTGACTGTTAAAATCAACAGAGGGAGGCACAGTGACCAGCTCTCGGGACCTTAGAGGTCACTGTCCACCTAAATGTGAGTTTCATGACCCCAGAGGTCAGGGTACATCTAATTTTGAGGGTCCAAGCGTCAGGATGAAAGACATATGGGGTTATTTGAATATGTGTGGAAAATTACAGGAGGAGTGCAGAGATGTTGACCACTCTACAGACATTTAGGATGGCTGCATGACTGTGACTCTTTTCTTGCAAGAAAATAAATCTTTATAAAGATAATTGGCTAAGGTTTGTCTCTTATTCAGTGATGCAGATATTTTCACCACAGTCAATTCATTCATTCGTCTAAATACTCCCCAACACCTTCGCCACAGTCACTTCATTCATAGGCTATCTTGTTCTCTTTGTAATGGTGGCAACTGCAAGCAACTTTAGATAGAACCCCATTCTTTCCCATAAGACTTCTCTCAGTCATGAAGGTCATGAGGCCTCAAAACACTTCGAAGCAAATTTATTCTACAATTGTTTTCCTATAGGATAAATAAAATACTTTATCATCCTCTGATGGATACTTTTCTATCCCAGGAGGCCACGGGAGAGGATAGGTTATAATCGAACATAGAGGAGAACAGCGATGCGGGTGTTTTTAAATGTGAGTAAACACAGTTCCTTGTGTTAAAATCGCATTTGTTGAATAAACTGTAAATTGAGTAAACTGAGTAGTACTAATTAGTAGGGTTATTGAAATTAAGTACCTTCTCAATGAGTATGCAGTTTCAGACGCTGCCTTAGTTTTATGTGTGTGGTGATAAATAATGTAGAGGCAGCTCATTCAGTGAATATTTGTTTATTATTGGATTGCCTTCAGAGACTACAAGTTAATTCAACTCTTGTGCTATGGATTTAAGGACTTTTTAAAAGACATGTCAGAATGTATAGATTTAAATCTAATAGTATTATTGTAAATACGGCGTTTCCTCAGGGCTGCGTCTTATCGCCTATTTTATTTTCTATACAAATGAAATCATATGTGTTATCAATGGTATGTCAGTTTTGAAATAAGCTGATGACATGGCTCTGGTGGCTTGTATGACAGATGAGAAATCCCTGTTTTCATATAGACAATATGTTGATTCTATGGTCCAAAGGTTCCAAGAAAGTTCTCTGGAGTTGAACATCAGTTAGACCAAGGAGATGTGTTGTGAGAGGTTTCGTTCATCTGAACTATTAAAGCTCAGTGAAACAGGTTGAAGCCTTCACATATTTAGGTACTGTGATTGATAAGCATTTATCCCATACACAGCATGTTAATAGTGTCTATAAGAAGTCTCAACAGTGCTTATTTCTTTTGAAAAGGTTGAAGGGTTTTAATATAAGACAGGATATCTTGACAGCAGTCTATCGGTCACTTGTTGAATCAGTTATGACCTTTAATATTGTATCCTGGTTTAACTTCCTTTCAGCTGAAAAAAATAAAACATATCCAGAGTAATCAGACAGGCATCTAAAATCATTGGGGCCCTACAGATTCAACTTTAAGATCTCTATAACTGTGCAGTAAAGAGGAAAGCCATTTCCATTGTCACTGACCCCTCTCATCCTCTGTATCCCTTTTTTCTGTTACTACCATCAGGTTGTCGATTTAGAGCTCCTTTGGCCAGAAAGAAAGCTTACAGGAATTATTTTATTCCTACTGCAATTTCTATTTTAAATAAGGCCAAATAGTTTTATTAGTATATTGTATTTTAGTTTTTGTTTATTTATTTGCATACCTCTAAGGAGTTTTCTTTAGACTAATTGTGTTTTGTTTGATGTGTGTGATTTGTATACGTCATTTCAGAATGTTTGTAAACAATAGGCACCGAGATACTTCCGGGTGGCAGAACGCGAGCAGCTTCTACTGACCAACTGAAGAGATCCAGCCGGCTCAGCAACAGTCACTAAAATAACTACTCAATGGTAGGCTGAGGCTCATTTAAAAATTATGGTAGTAGACTAGCGCTACATCTACTAGACCAAGGTTAGGCATTTCATGTATTGCTTTCTCCTGAATTAGTGAATCATAGTTAATCAATGATCATGTTAACTATGTCTGAATTTCCACCACGTCTGTTTTTGAATCAACTGTTGAAATGTAGATTAGGCTACTGCCGAGTGCTGACGATGGGTCTCCTTTCCAAGCAATTTACTAGCGTTGCCATAGGAACGCTTCGGCTTTTGCCACCCGGAAGAACGTCTGTTATTGTTGTGACATCATGGTGAATTGTCGTATTGTGTATAGGTGAGCCTTTTTAACCTTTTTCTATCACTGGCTTGAATTTTGAATGTAAATTTGTGTGAACATTTTACAGAGATGTTGCACAATGAAAGAATACATGGAGTTGGGTTCTTTATGATTAAATTAAAGTATGCTATTTCTTACAAAATAACTGCAGAGCAAATGCAGAATAGCATATTTAAAAGTTATTGAAAAACAATGCATTTTAATATGAACACAAAATAATACTAAAAGCATCACAGAAATCATTCAAGATCATCCAATAAATAATCTCAGCTCTTTACACTTGAGCCGCAGTTATGTTCTATGCATTAATGTGCATTTTTATGAGGATGAACAGACAGTCTGTGGGTTAACAAAGAATGAATCCTGGTTCGAATCTCTTTAGTTTTCAATGAGTAAATGATGGGATTCACACAGGGTGTGATGAGGGACGACAAAGACAAGCACACCAGACCTATATTGGGGTCCCAAAAAACTCCAAAAAAGTAAAGATTAAAGATAATAAAAATTGGAATGAAGAAAAGGGTCACTAATATAAGGTGCTCGGTGCATGTGGCCAGCGCCTTATAACGGCTCTGATTATTTTTCATTCTGAATACAGCGATCAATATACCAATGTAAGTAAAAAAAATAAAAGTCAAAGGTATAACTATGAAGACCATAGTTAAAGTATTGGCCAAAATCCACTGATGCGTCATATTGTTGCAAGCAAGTTTTAAAACAGGAGCAAAATCGCAAAAATAGCTGTTGACCTCAAGAGAGCCACAAAATGAGAGGGTCAGGATGGATGTAGTAGCATAGATTACTACAACAACACAAAATAGCCAAATTGCACCAATTATATAAGCCATTCTGGTGTTTGTGTTTATAGATTCCTGTCTTAAAGGCAAGCAGATTGCAATGAATCTGTCATAAGAGAGAATACATATGGACAATGACTCGAGGGATACAAAAGTATAGTAAGTAAACATTTGCACAAGGCACAGTTTGAATGACAAAAAATTGTCTAGAGCAAGGTGAATCTTTATCATGCCAGGCACAAGAGAAGTGCTAAGAATAAGATCAACCAAAGCCAGATTACCAACAGCCATGAACTTTGGGACATGCAGTTGGTGGTCATAGTAAATGATGGTGATCAGAAAGACATTGCATATGACTGTGATCACGTAGAACACAGTGAGGAACATGACATAGATATTATTGTAAGGCAATGAACTCAAGCCGACAATGTAAAATCCTGCAGGATGAATGATAGAGTTGTTGGGGGCAGAATTGCCGTTCTGCATGGCCGTCCTTCTTTTACGACCTGGCTTCCTTGCAGCGTGCTTTGCTTTCAGTGGATGAGAAACCAGATACCTGTGAGAAACACTTATAAATAGCCTGTGCTTTACAATTCACCTTTAAGATTTGTGTTATTTGGTGGCAAAAGTGGTGGCATTCAACCAGAAATCTAACAGTGAAAATGTTACATTGTCTTAATAATACATACATGAAAAGGTGTTGTGGTGGTTTGTGGATAACAAACCACAGTTTTTGCCTCTGCTTTACAGTTCTGGATCCTAAATGTAAACTTAAGAAATTTTTTGGGCAATATATTGTCCAATGTGTCCTCCGGAGGTGTCATTAAACTGGAAAGAACCTCCAGTGTCTAATAGTCTATTGAGAAAAGACATTCATTAGTGGTTTTTGCTTCCTGAATGTGAGATTATTGATGGTATAACTAATTGCCTTAAGAGTCACTAATTAGTCTGGTTGTTTTTGTGTTCATTTGTGTAACAACAATATAATCTCCCAGAGGGATAACGCTAAGACAACATTAAGGACTCCATAACTCCATAACACAAAGTGGGAAAATCTAAAAGTCATTCATTTTATACTAATAAATAAAATAAATAAATAATATGTAATACAATTTTAAAAAAATATGCTAAAATATTTTTTTTAATAAAAATTTGCAAGCTTAGATGTGCAAGTGATGGAGGAGGCTAAAAGAGACACAACAACAAAGTTACTCAACTTGATTGATTGAGGTGTTAAAATGTTAGCTTTGATAACACATAATCAGGTCTTCATTAATTTTATTCAAAGCTTCCACTCAAAGGATTTGAGCTGGCCAGAGGTTATTGGATTGAGCAAGACCAGTTCAAGGTGTTTTAAGTGGTCACAGCCTCTCCAGATGTAGGCCTATAATTTCCGTAGATTAACCTGCAAGGCTCATCAGAAATAACCAATTTATGTTACAACCATCTAGGGCCAGCCGCAACATAAATGAATGTGCGCTCACTCAGAGGTACCAATTCAACAAAAACAGATTAACAACAAAAGTATATAGTGAAAATCAGAAACAAAGGGATAAAATTCAGGAGTGGACAAGGTCAAAATAACAAACAGATATAATAGAATAATACAATAATACAATAAAAGAAAAATACAAAAACAAAACAAACGACACATACAAAAGAAATGGCATCGCACTCCTTACTTCCCTTAAACGGAGTATTTAAAAATAATATGTACACAATATAACTGAAAACAAAAGTAATGCTCAGAATTGAAAATCAAACTAAACAAAAGCAAGTTTTACACAGAATACAAAATCAAAGCAGAAATCCAGAGAGAGCAAAACAAATGGCACGCATTCAGCCTCCATAGAGTGTTTGGGGTGGTCCTTTTCACCAGATCCAGCAATAGGCCAATCAGGACCAGACCAATCAGGATCTCTGCTGGCTTGAGTGCAGGCCACACCAGTTATTCAATTTATCAATTGATATAAATTTTGTCCCTAATTTTGTGGTTGTTGTTGTGTGATGTGTGATGTATTAATAATAATAATAATAATAATAATAATAATTTGTTACATTTATATAGTGCTTTTCTGGGTACCTTAAAGCGTTTTACACATAGAAGGGGGGAATCTCCTCAAACACCACCAATGTGCAGCATCCACCTGGATGATGTGACGGCAGCCATATTGCGCCAGAACGCCCACCACACACCAGCTTATTGACAGAGTGATGAAGCCAATCAGTATATGGGGATGATTAGGAGGCAATGATGGACATATAGGCCAATAGGCAAATTTGGCCAGGATTTCTTTTTCCGAAGGACATCCTGGGATTTTTAATGACCACAGAGTGTCAGGACCTCGGTTTAACGTCTCATCCGAAGGATGGTGCTTGTTACAGTATAGTGTCCCCATCACTATACTGGGGCATTAGGACCCACACAGACCACAGGGTGAGCACCCCCTGCTGGTCTCACTAACACCTCTTCCAGCAGCAACCAGTATTTTTCCCAGGAGGTCTCCCATCCAGGCAGGCCCGGACTGGCCATCGGGAGCACAGGGTGAATTCCCGGTGGCCTGGCAACTGATTTGGCCCGCTGACCTCTTTCTTCTTCTTCTTCTTCTTCTTCTTCTTTTTTTAATTTTTTTTTTTTTAAATACATTTTTTTAATTAAATATTATTAACTTTTTAAGTATATAGTTTAATTGCCTCGTTGCACTAAAGTGATCATTCGACAACAGACAATAAATCATGAAACGGTTAGTCTTGACTGGCAACGCTACGATTCAGCTCGCGTGAGATCTGCGCGTTTGAATAATAATCAGTGCGCCGAACTCGAGGAAGCGGCCAGGTGGAGCATTAAGGGAAAGCTCTCAAAGAAGAAGGAGCGAAATAAAGCAAAATTACTGACCTCTTCAGGGCTTCAAATGCAGGTCAGTTTCACCTGTAAAAGGCTACTGTGGTTTTGTCTTCTTTAATGTAGCTAAGTATTAAACTGCAAGCAAATGTTAGCAGTAGCACTCCATTACTATCGTTATTCAAAAAACTGTATGCTAAATGGCATCATTATCTATTGTAAAGTTATGATGACCATACAAAAAAATATGGTGTGTGTGTATGGGATGGCCTAGATGGGTGTGACATTTCCCGGCCTGAAATTTTGTCCCAGTCCGGCCCTGCATCCAGGTACTGACCAGGCTCAGCCCTGCTTAGCTTCAGTGGGAAACCAGTCTTGGGCTACAGGGTGATATGGCTGCTGGCATACAGTGTTTTTTTTTATTTATTTATTTTTTATTCGTCAGACTCATTCGTCTGTCTTATTAAAGCAATTCTGAGACAGAAACAAATCTAGTCTACCTGTCTAGTCTAGTGCTGTGCATGATTTCTGCTCTAAGGCTGCTCTCATCTCTTGAGGGTAAGAGGTAACAACCTTAGCATAGATGCAAAACACAACAATGTTTATCCTTTAGTGAGCAAATTGATCTCCACAAACTCAAAAAATACATCATAATCAAAACTAAAATGAAAAAAAGAAAATGAGATACAGAGCCCCCCATCATTAACAAGAAGATTTATTTAGTTTGTAGGAACCTGAGTTTATAAGGTCGACTGAGGTCGCTCCCTAGATTTGGTATTTATTTGTTAATTAAAAATGATCATTTTTATCAAACAGAGATGAGCTTATTTTCTAACAATTATTGAAATATTGGCAGTTGGCTGCAGTGATGTTTGGTGAGATAAAAATCAGATGTGAATATTAATGAGATGTTGCATCAAATACATCATGTGTATCATCTTCATCTTTTGCTTTGACAGAAGCCTTGGGTAGACAGCAAACTGACAAGAGCCTGACAACCTTTTTTGAAAATATATTTTGTTAAGACAGATACCAAAAAACCAATACAGGCTAAGCGTCATAAACTCCCTCCCTATCAACCCAAGCCAATCAATCCCATCATCACGTCAGATGATCCAGCAGACATCTTTCTCACATTCTATCCCAAATCACTACGGGATATCACCCTGGAAAAATATATTTTCTTTGAAAGCTGCTTTTGCCTCATGATTGCTGATGAAATAATTGTTTTGTCAATTGGCATCCACATTCCTTTTATAAAAGACAAACACTTATATTTAATCATTTTCTGTGGGTTATTTAATGAGCCACCACAGTTTTCCTAGAGTCCCTCTTCTCAAACTAGTCAACACATTAAGGATTTAGTCTCAATTAGAGCGCATTGGAGCAACAACCTTTTTAAATAATGTGTCCGTGGCAGTATCTTGACAATCCCAAATGCATAGACACCCCAATAATTAGTAAGTACTTAATGGAGATCATGCAAGTTTCTTTGGAGAAGGAACAGTACATTTAGTATAAATGCTCATAAAATCACTCTTTATTATAAAAGCCTTTTATTCATATTATTATGATTATTTATTGAGTTCCACATTTATTTTTAAAAATTTGTTTAGAATGTATTCATTATTTTTTGTGGCAAAATCAATTGCTATAATAGATCAAATTGCTGAATGTTAATTCCTGAAAAACTTTTACTGAAAATAGGTCTAATTGCTTGGCTGGCACTATGCTAATGTGTTCATTGTACATAAAAGATAGTGTAGAATGGGAATGGGTTGTCCCAGCACTATAAAGAATGAGTTGGCACAAGACTAGAGGAGCACAAAAGGCTACGGCTGGCCATTATGAGAGAAAATAGCCTATTTCACCTTCTTTATCTATTGCTCTTTTTCTTTTTTGCTGCGGTCGGCATAAATATTTTTGCTGCGAATACTGTTTCCTTAATATTAGAAAGTCACTGAATTGGACATAATCTTTTTGAATTTCACTCAGGCTTACAGGGGCAATGAACTCTGAGTCAGAGGCCTAATTATTTACACACTGCAGAGATGCTGAGAGACTGGGGTCTGGAGTAGATTGTGAGATTAATATGTTTGAAATAAATGTATGTGTGAAATAAAATCAGGATGGGAAAGAAAGATTAATTTTCTTTGCTAGGAGCTGAATATAACAGACGAATGATGCTGAGGCAGAATCTTTCCTTTTATCATCTAAGACTTGAACTGATGCCATCAGCACATATTGACACCTGCAGCTTTCTTGGGCAAAATCAGCATCACTAGTTTTGCAATATTTTGAGAACCCTCAAAACTCTATTTTGAGTACATTTTCTGAAAATAATGATATACTGTATGAACCCCTAAAGCGACAGGAACATATATATATATATATTTTATAATAAAGTTTGAGATGCGCCTAACTGTAGGCGAGTGTAGGCGGCTGCAGTGAGGGAAGGAGTGAAAAAAGTGCAGGCAAGACGGACAGTTCTCTTTTCTTGTAGGGGATCAGACACCTGCGAGATCAAAGGTGGATATCGCGGGATTCACACTTGGATTACACAACTGGATGTAATTTAAGTTATGTTGCTTTTATATGAAAATAAATATGATGAACAAGAAACCCAAAGTTTTGTTATTTATTTCCATTCAAAAGAATGTTTAGCAATCATTTTTACTTTAATTACATACATGTTTTTATATTTTTATATAAGTATGACAACAATCACATAACCCACAGAGATCGCACTGTCATTTATACACATAAAAACATGATATCAGAGTTTTAAAATCAAAATTTTAAAAGAGAACCATACATCACGGTTGTTTAAACCAATAACCATTAAGCTGTGTCCCCAGCAAGTCGTTTCCCATCATGCTTTTGATCAGTGCAGTCGGTGGAGAGCAACTGCGCCCGACTGCAGAATCCGACAAGTCCGCCTTGCCATCGTGAGAGTTTTTTGACGCACGTCAGCATGACATCAGAGCAAATCAGACCATTTCTAAACGGCATGCATCTCGTGGTGATCGGTTCTGCGCAGATTTTGCTCATCTTAAACGAGCCTAACATCGATGCCACGTCACTGTGACGTATGGCATCAAAGTAACGTGAGAGCTATTCGAGAGCAGCCGGCTGGTACATTCCACGCAGCTTCTCCAGAGCAACTGCACAACTCTGATGACGACACAGCTGTTCCAAAATTGGGCAGATTCACCGCATGACAGCGATCATGTGTGTTTCGTTCCACTAATGCTCACAAATAATTTTTTTTATAACAGTAAAACCTCTTTTCATGTATAATAATAAGTAATTAAAATAGTTTTGTTTTTGTGTCAGGCCCCATCTTTTCACCCTGCCACCCTGCAACCTCACCTCCCACTTCTAATTACACCCACATGTACCTGTAATAACACCAGGAGTTGACCATAGCACTGTTGAGTGCCCAGCGGTTCACACATTGGTCGTGCAGGTCAACACCTCCCATATGTGTGTTGTAGCTCTTACATGTAGGCTGTTTCACTTTTTCCATTGCATGTTTCTGTTTGTTCCATCGTTGAGTGTCGACATCGGAGTACTTATTCTCCATATTGGTCACAACAGTGACCACGCTGTTGTCATTCCATCTCACGATCAGTTTTCCATCTTCAATAAGGAATTCGACATTACCTCTTGAGGTCTTCCGGAAGCTCTTTGCTGGTGTCAGTGGGATATCAAAGAGACGATTTTCCCGAAGTGTGCCACAGCTCACTGTGCCCCTTTTGGTAATCTCATCAACCAGGGTGAGTGTTGTGAATAGGTTGTCATGATAGAACTTGCATCCAGGTGGCACGCCAACCACACTTGGACCCTGACCCAGTCCAGTTTCAACGAGACGAGTGTGGCTACCTGCTTATGGCTCCATCTGGTAGAAAAATCCAGATGAGGATGAAAGACTCCAGATCTTGAAACCAAAGCGAATGGGCTTCTCCCTGATGAATTGCTTGCATCCATGCCTACCAAAGTACTCAATCATCTCATCCACTGACAGATATTCCTGAATAGTCATGGTTTTGTTGACTTAATTCAGCTCCTCAAACACGGGACACACCTTGAAGAAAGGGTCATCTGTGATTTTCATGTTATCCACAACATGAATGGAAGCCATTATCTTATCAAATCTGTTCCTCCGCATGGCCTCTTTAATGCATTTGTTGTTAACATCATTGTCTGACCAAAGAAGACGTCGTCTTGGGACTGAGATGTACCCAGTAGTCAAAAGAATGCCATAGAATGTTAGGAGCTCTTCATCAGTCAGATTGAGGGTGGCACCTTTCTGTGCTGCATATATATTCGGCATCAGGGTGATATCCCTTAGTGATTTGGGATAGAATGTGAGAAAGATGTCTGCTGGATCATCTGACGTGATGATAGGGAGGAAGTTTATGACGCTTAGCCTGTATTGGTTTCACAATCGGTGTCATGAGCTTTCTTCTCAGACTCCGGTACAACTGTAACATTAGTGATATTTGCAGGGGGAGTATCTGCATCAAGAAAATTCAAAAGCTCTGCCAAGGTATACCTGTAAGAAAATTATGCATTTTTTAGGCCCATAGTATTCAATGGCTGACTATAGTAGGTGATTTCATATAATAATGTAAATGTAAACTCATTACTTGTCTGAATTTCAACATTATAATGGAATCATAAGCTACTAGTCATAAAAAGAATTAGGGTATTTTACCGATTAGAAACGCATCCAAACTGGCCGTAATATAAAATATTACGGGCCCCCTTACAAGACATAATATCATAAAGGGAGAAAAAGATCATCAACAGCAATTAATCCTATGCTTTAACTCTTTATCTTTCCATTCTTCCTTTTGTGTGACTAATTGAAGTTTGGAAACTGCTGCTGTCACTTGAAAACGTACTCGGTTACTTACGTAACCTCGGTTCCCTGAGATAAGGGAACGAGTACTGCGTCTTAACTGCCTTAAAGGTACGCTGTAGTGCCCTAAAACGTCAGGTTATATCGACTGAAGCGACGATCACCCGTTGTTTTAGCGCCATAGCACGGCCGTCTACGCAGTACTCGTTCCCTTATCTCAGGGAACCGAGGTTACGTAAGTAACCGAGTACGTTCCCTTTTGAACGGTCAGTCGTACTGCGTCTTAAGACGCAATGGGAACCTGTTCAATCCCGCCGTGCTATAAAGGCGCAATGACATATACTCTCTCAAGCTGAACACTTAATAAAGGGCCCAAGACTAGAGTTATTGACACATCATAACAGGACCAGTGAAAGGTCCCACGCTGGCACTGTAGGAGGGCCTCCTGGCTCCTTTTAAGAACTTCACAACCATGTCATGTCTGCCTACTGATTGGCCAGCTATCGGTGCATGAGAAGCGGCGATAGCTGCTGTGTAGACTTTGAGTGTGGATGGAGTTCGTCCTGCATCCAACATCTCTTGTAGAAATACGAGTATCTGTGATATCTCGCATGATACTGGGCTATGATTTTTGCCTGAGCACCAGTCAGAGAACACTGACCATTTAAGAGCATAGAGACGTCTATTAGATGGAGCTCAACACTCATAAGAACACTCATTGGAAGGTACTCGAGCTCCCTTTGAGTGGCCAGACATGTAGTGCCCACAGTTTGGGATGGGGGTGCCAGACTGTCCCGTTCGCCTGAGAAAGGAGATTTTTTCTTAGTGGAACTGGCCATGGGGCTGCTGATAGTAGCTGAATCAACTCGGGAAACCAGTGGTGGGTTCGCCAAAGTGGAGCCACTAGCAGGACTGTATGCCCACATTCCATGATTCTTTTTAAGACATGAGGGAAATGCGGGACTGGAAGAAAAGCATAAAGTAGACTGCTGGGCCATTCGTGGGCCAGCGCATCCTTGCTCTTTGAAAAGTAAATCAGGCAGTGACAGTAGTCTTCGGGGGCACAGAGGACGACCTCTAGCCTCCCGAAAACATTCCATATCATTTGAACCGTTTGGGGATGTAGTGTCCACTCTCCTGGGGACACGAGGCCCCTGGAGAGCATGTCTTCTCCCTAGTTCAGTCTGCCTGGCACATGCACTGCTTTCAGCGAGTGTAATTGCCTTTTGCCCATAGGAGGAGATGTCTGACCTGTTGGTTGAGCCATCTCGACCTGAGTCCGCCTTGGCGGTTTATGTAGGAGACCACTGTCGTGTTGTACGTGCGGACTAGAACATGGTGACCTGAGAGACGTGGTAAAAAAGTCTCGAGGACCAGCACTACTGCTAGCATTTCTAGGCAGTTTATGTGCAACCGTGACTCCGTGCTCGACCAGGAGCCGAAGGCCGGTTCTCCCTTGCACAGAGCGCCCCAACCCATGTTGGAGGCATCTGTGGTGACCACCACAGCCACAGCCTCGTTCGACAGCCATGCCCTCATTTGTTCCCAGGAAGGAGATTCTCTGCCTGGGAAACAATGAGCTCTTGGCTGTATTTATTCTGAGACCCAGGCATTCTAGATGGCTGAGTAGCACAGATTTGTGAGATTTTATTTCTTCCTCTGACTGGGCCAGTATGAGCCAGTTGTCGAGGTAATTCAGAATGCACATTCCCGCTTGTCTTAAGGGGGAGAGAGCTGCATCCATGGTAATTTGGATATGAAAGTAAGCATCTTTCAGGTCCACTGAGAAAAACCAGTCCATCGGGCGGATTTGCGCGATGATCTGTTTTAATGTCAGCATTCTGAAAGGCCATTTGATAAGAGCCTTGTTCAGATGTCTGAGGTCTAAGATGGGTCTGAGACCGCCATCTTCTTGTGGGACGAGGAAATAGCGGCTGTAAAACCCTGACTCGCGCTGTGCTAGAGGCACCGCCTCTATAGCTTTTCTCATCAATAGGCTCTCCACTTCAGTTTTGAGGACGTGAGTCACGTTGCTCTCCACCGAAGTGTGTTATGCTCGTGAACGGGGTGGTTTGCGAGCGAATTGGAGCGAGTAACCTCATTGAATTGTTTTTATAACCTGCTGTGACACACTGGGGATGGCTTTCCAAGCCTCTGCCCGGTTGTACAGGGGTTTTATAGTGACTTCCGTGTGGTGTGGAAGAGACAGAAAACTCATTTCTTAAACATGTTCTTTTATTGAACTCACTATTATAGCGGCAGAATGCAAGGGAGTGTGCATCAGAGCGGGCTCGCAGTTTACACTCACAACATTCAAAATAACATTTTTCTCCCTGGCCGGAATAAAACGGGCCGTGGGGAGAGAATTCTGAGTTGTTGTTTTTTTGGGGGGGCGGACCGGCCTGGGCGGGACTCAACCCTCCTCTCTTCCTGATCTTTTGAGTGATTCCATAGCGCTGAATTAACAGTGCTTATATGCAGTGGTGCACACTATGTAGGGGACACACTGCCTACAGTCATAAAAGGAAAATACTCTTAATTGCTTATTAGGATTGCCTTTAATACAGCGTTTTGTGTGCAGGCGTGCGCGCTTCATAGCGGGCTCGTTTACTGCAATGGTGGACCTCTCCAGTCGCCTGAAGTGGTAGAGAGAAGTCATGCTCTCAGTGTTTTGTGTGCAGGTGAGTGTGCTTCGTAACAGGCTCATATACTGCAATGCTGAACCTCTCCAGTCTCCTGAATAGAGGGGACTGGGAAAAGTGTTAGAGAGAAGTCACTCTCTCAACAGTGCGTTTTGTGTGCAGGCGAGTGTGCTTTGTAACAGGCTCGTATACTGCAATGCTGAACCTCTCCAGTCACCTGAATAGAGGGAACTGGGAGAAGTGTTAGAGAGAAGTCACTCTCTCAACAGTGTGTTTTGTGTGCAGGCGAGTGTGCTTTGTAACAGGCTCGTATACTGCAATGCTGAACCTCTCCAGTCGCCTGAATAGAGGGAACTGGGAGAAGTGATAGAGAGTGAAAAAGGGGCAGGGCTTGGCCGCCATTTCACAACGCTGCTATGCGCTAGACAGCGAGTGCAGCAATGACGTAAGTCGCGCTCTCAACAGGACGCGCGCTGCCATGGCAATAAGTGCGAGCTGCAGTGAGAACAGGCTGTAACGTAAGCCGCGCCCTCAATATTTCTAGCAGTCTGAAAGGGAACGGGAGAGCGCGAGGGGCGGGTTTGCGCGGAGAGAGGAGATGGGCATACCCTCGCAGTGAGAGCAGCCGGACCCGGAGAGAGCAGCGTCTGCGTGGGCTTAGCCCAGACAGATCACGCACACATCGTGGCCGTCCTCTTCATGCAGGTGAGTGCTGCATGTTACACATATATTGCGCGACATTACGTAAGTCGCTCATTGTAAAAACAAGGATACAACGTAGTGTTTCACCGGAGAGCGCAGGGGAAAGGTGCGACAGCTCACAGGACCACTGGCAATTGAGCGCACTGAAACAGGCCGCTGACTCATTGCAGGATGTCCGGGCTGGCTAGCTCGCGATTCCGCTGCAGGCTCGTCTTTTCTCGGCGAAAGGTGGTGTAGCTTCGAGAGTTTATCAGCAAGGACCGAGATCGTCGCTGAAGGAGATTAATCTGACGTTTTAGGGCATTACAGCGTACCTTTAAGGCAGATGCCACGCCCATTTTGGCGGGCTTTGTGCTCACCTTTGCGGGCTTTGTGCCCTGCTTCGCGGGCATTGTGCCCATTGGTTTGCTCAGTTACGCTGTTCTGCCATTGGTTCATGCAGTTCCCACTGGCCAGCCAATAGCGTGCGAGATGTCTCTACACTGTTTTGACTGGGCAGTAGTACTGCATGATTTTACAAATATGCTTCAGTAATTCGAGAAATAGATTATTTCCCATTGCGTCTTAAGACGCAGTACGACTGACCGTTCGAAAGGGAACTTGAATGCCCATCCCCCCATGGCAACAGCAGACACGGGGGATGGGCAGTAGAGCTGTGGAAAGATTTCTCTCTCATCACCTCCTTTTGACAGATTTATTCCCTATCAAATTAAGGTATACTGTACTGTAGAGATGTCAGTTAAAGGGTTAAGTTATGTTTTAGGTGGGATATTATAAAAGCAAAAAGCACTAAACAAGATCAATATCCTTGATTTATTAAACTATTACTACCTATAACCTACTTACAAGTCATTTCCTCACCGGCAACTATAGTTGCCGCTTGGGCTTTTGACTAAGTATACAAAAAAAATATAGATCTCTTGTAAGATTTGTTTTGTTTGGATGATTCTAGAGACCTTCATGATTATGTAGATATATATATATGTCAGCAAAAAATACTTATTAGTAGCATGAAAATTACCTTTCTTTGGGAGGGTTTGCCTTCGCCATGCTTCCTGGAAGTAGGGGTAGGAAATTGACAGCCTCATGTGACCTTTTTTTTCCCCTTGAAATTATTTATTTGGTTGTTTTCTTGCATGTCATTGAGATATAAAAAATGGATAACATCTAGAAAAACACTTACAAAAGGAAAATGACAACTATACACTGCGGCAACTATAGTTGCCGGTGGGCTTAAATGGGTTAAGCCCTCTTTAATTCTTTCTCTCAGTTCCACTCTCGTCATTGATACATGGACATCTATTTCTCTTCCTAAGCTCTCTTTCACTGCTCTAAATCCTGCATCACCATGATTAGTTCCCTTAACTTTAAACATCACAACAAGCACTTCAGTACTTTCAATTCTCCTAACTTATTTCCTTCATCTCCAGAAATTTCAGGTCTTTCACTTAATGCCAGTGTAACCCAGGTCACTGACTAGGTCACTAGTAATTATAAGTATTTCATTTTTTATTAATATCTGTTTAGTATTATAACAAAAGAAAGCAGATTTAAGTCAATTTATATTATAAATTTAAGTCTAGAAAAAGAAATTGGCCAAAGAAAGTTTTGATTGGATGAGGGCGGAGGTTAGTCCCGCCTCCGGAAAGTGAGTTCGGAGGAGACTTGAGACAGCGCCGACGCCACGTGACAGTGACGTCTGGAATCAAAGTACCGCGAGAGCGATTCGAGAGCAGCCGGCTAACACAGCCGGTGCAGCTTCTCAAGAGCTGCTTTTTTTTTTTTTTTTTTTTTTGAACATTCAGATTGCATTATGGCACAACAAAATTACAACATAATAAATACGAATAACATCAATGGAGGGAAAAACAAAACAAACAAACATGTATAACCAATACCATAGCTCAAAGTAAAACCAAATAGTAAACAAAAGAAAAGGAAAGAAGAGGACATTATACAAATTAATAACAATTACACATTGAGTACAGTGAAAAGTTTGTAGGCCGTGCAAACTGTACATGTTCTGAGAGCTTTTTTGTTAAGCGAGAGTGAAATTGTAAATAAATAATGTTTTATCTCTTATCTGTTGTAAATAGGTTTACAATTCGTGAATTTACATTTATGAATGTAAAATCTACATAGAAAGAGAATTAGGTTTATTATAAAGCAGGCATTTGAATTCGCTTAAAAAAAACAAAAAACAAAAACAAATTTGAGGTTCATTGAAAAACCTTGTAAAATAGTACTTGAGATAAACAAACTAACATATTTCCAGAGCTGGGAAGTATAATTGCATGACCAAAATAAATGAAGAAGAGTTTCAAAGTAACATTTAGAGTCAAAATCAGATCAAATTTTTTTTTAAGAAAGTGTTTGACAGGGTAAATGTTATGGAGTAATTTAAACGTTATTTCTTTAACTTTGTTTGTAAGGAAAAATCTATGTTGAATGAACCATATATTTTTCCAATTTAAATGATCAAAAAGGTTGTTCCAGTATGAGACTGCAGGAGGGGCAGAGACAATGTTCTCAAGGAATAGAGCTCTTATTTTATAATTTCTTCCTTTTTTTCCGGCGAAACATGTAGCGGACAGCACATTCCACGGCCCAGTTTATGGCCTCTCTGCCCATAACAGTGGACAAAGGTTTGCTACATTTTGATTGGATCTTGATGGACTAACACAAACAAACTGTCCAACACCTTCGGATAAAGATACCAGACACCTCTTAGAGGGCAAGAAGAAGACATCTGGTACCAAGCCCAGGAAGGACAGGACTTCTCATTGGTCCACATGCAGTTCCTGCTCTTCACCCACCTAGAGACTGATCCCTAATGTCCTGGTCTGTGACTGCCATAAAAATTCCTCAGGACCTCAGCAGTAGTGAGTGAAACAAAGAAAGACCACAATGATCCATCCAAATCCATTCATAACTATGCTTGGAAACCTTAAGACTGATGTAAACTACACACATCCATTTCATACTTATTCAGAGAAATAAGTATTCTCAGTGACAGCTCTTTGTAATGCAACATCTTACACAGATTCAGCTGTTAATGAGCAAATTAATGAACGCATGACATTTCAATCTTTTTCCATCATGTTTGGTGTTTATTTGTTTAGAATATTGCCAAGGGTATTCTGATGGTGGTTTGGAAAGTGATAAATGCATTGGTAAACTTTAAAGACACTTTAAAGACTTCTAACTGTGTACAGTATGCAAATGAGTTCCATAGGGGAAAGAAGGGTGGGCCACACTGTGTGCTTCCTCTGATGCCAGAAGCCAATCGCAACACTGGAATGGAGAAGTGCCAAACTGCAATCCTCTCCTATTCAGAAAAGGATAAAGGTACCCTTTCAACAGACACGCCTTGTTCTAAGTCTCTCCTTGAGAGAGACAAACAGTTCACCAAGTTCTGAGTCTCTCCTTGAGAGAGACAAACAGTTCACCAAGTTCTGAGTCTGTCCGGCGAGGATGGGGCATAACAGATACACCGTAACATTCTGAGCCTCTGGTTTATCCAGAGAGACAACAAAGGATCAGAGGATCTGAGTCTACAGCTTGTGAGGCAACAACAGATACGACCACATTCTGAGCCTCCAGCCTGTGAGGAAAGAGACATTAACAAACACTACGTTCAGAGTTTTAGTCCAGCGAGACGACTACAGCACGTCCCGAGTCTCCATGCCAGAGAGACAAAAGCGGATTGACCAAGTCCTGAGTGTCTGGCCCAGAGAGGCAGAAGACACACAGAGAAATTTGCAGGAGAGCAAACCTTAACTTCAAGGTTCCTTCGTCTGCGTGTTCCAGATTAAGGACCTTCTGCACCTACTTCAGGGCCTCATCTGCGTGTTCCAGATTTTAGGACCCTTTGGTGCTCCAGGAGATCAGCATCCCACAGATCTTCAAGTTCAAGACTGTTGAAACGGATTCTAGTTCCTGCATTGTCACCCAGCACAACCAGTGGAAGACATCGCTGCCATCGGACTGCTTACTCAACCACGTGGAACGTAAATATCACTTAACCAAACCTCTTTCCAGAGACCTTGGCATTGTTGTATATTATCAGTATATGATTTTCTAATTTACATTAGAGGTAATATAACTGATGCTAGTTAATAACAAATAATCTTTCATTTATTTGTTTGATGCATAATAAGGTTCTTTACCTTTAACAGTTTATCTTTTAATAAGATAACGCAACTCTTCCATAGACACACTTAACTTAATCACATGTATTTTATGCATCTTATGCACTTTATTCCTTTATCACTCATTGTATTTAGTAATTGTGTTGGTTATTCTTGTTTATCTTTTGTTAATAAAATCTATTTTATTACAATTGTGTCTTCCTTGTGCTGATAATACAGAAGAGGCTCTACAAGTTAGAAATCTCACCAATCTTTCAGATAAATCAGCTGACCAACTCTCCAACTCTCTCATTCTAAATGATTGGACAGCCTCCTGTTTGGAGTGTGCTCATACATAAGTGTAACCGGGTGGTATTAGAATATAAAGCCCGAAACTAAAAGTGTACTTCCCCTTTAAGAGAGTGGCCGCTGATGATGACGCGCTAAGAGTGCGATAGAGGCAGACCGCTTAAGCAGTGCATGAGAGATGAATCCAATGTTGTAACATCCTGGGTTTAAATCCATGATCTACGTGAGTAAATGTGATGATAATCCTTTTATCTGGTGTAATAGGCTGTTCAACACAACCCTAGGTATTTATTCGATACAGTGGCTAAATTAACCAAAAATAAAGCTTCAACTTCTGATGTCTGCCAACAGCACAGCATTAATGACTTTATGAACTTCTTTACTTGTAAGATTGATAATATTAGGAAAAAAATTATAAACATGCAGCCGTCTACTACTGTATCACATCAGACAGAGCATTGTAGTGTCACTGAGGAAAAATTACACTCATTCACTGCTATAGGAGAAGAAGAACTGGCTAAACTCGTTAAATCATCAAAATCAACAACATGTATGCTCGACCCTATACCGACTAAACTACTAAAAGAGATGCTTCCAAAGGTCATAGATCCTCTTCTTAATATCATTAATTCATCCTTGACTTTAGGATATGTACCGAAAACTTTTAAGTTGGCTATTATTAAACCACTTATTAAAAAAACGCAACTTGACCCTACAGAAATAGTCAATTACAGGCCAATCTAAAATCTACCCTTTCTGTCAAAAATACTAGAAAAGGCAGTGTCCTCACAATTATGCTCCTTTTTAGATAAAAATGGTATCTGTGAGGTTTTCCAGTCAGGATTTAGACCACATCATAGTACTGAGACTGCTCTCATTAGAGTTACAAATGATTTACTCTTATCATCCGATCGTGGTTGTATCTCTCTGTTAGTGTTACTCGATCTTAGCGCTGCATTCGATACCATCGACCACAACATTCTTTTGAATAGACTCGAAAATTATGTTGGCATTAGTGGAATTGCATTGGCATGGTTTAAATCATACTTATCTGACAGTTTTCAGTTTGTAGCAGTAAATGAAGAGATTTCACACCGATCACAAGTTCAATATGGAGTACCGCAGGGCTCCGTGCTAGGACCATTGCTTTTCACCCTGTACATTCTTCACGCCCTGACGAAACTTAACAATTCACAAGATTAACGGAATGCATAGCTGATATAAAAAATTGGATGACTAGTAATTTCCTGCAACTTAATTCAGAAAAAACAGAATTTTTAATTATTGGACAAAAAAAACTCCACATGTAGTAACCTAGAATACTGTCTAACACTTGATGGCTGCTCTGTCAAGTCCTCGTCGTCAGTTAGGAACCTGGGTGTGCTCTTTGATACCAATCTCTCATTTGAAAGCCACGTTTCTAGCATCTGTAAAACTGCATTCTACCATCTTAAAAATATATCTAAATTACGGCATATGCTTTCAATGCAAAATGCTGAACAGTTAGTTCATGCATTCATGACCTCAAGGCTAGATTATTGTAATGCTCTACTGGGTGGTTGCCCCGCTCGCTTAATAAATAAACTGCAGCTGGTCCAAAACGCAGCAGCTCGAGTTCTTACTAGAACCAGGAAGTATGACCATATTAGTCCGGTTCTGTCAACACTGCACTGGTTCCCTATTAAACATCGCATACATTTTAAAATCTTGCTAATTACTTACAAATCACTAAATGGTTTAGCTCCCCAGTACTTGAGCGAGCTCTTAACGCATTATACTCCATCACGTCTATTGCGGTCTCAAAACTCTGGCCAGTTGATAATACCTAGAATATCAAAATCAACTGCAGGCGGTCGATCCTTTTCCTATTTAGCACCCAAACTCTGGAACAGCCTTCCTAGCATTGTTCGGGAAGCAGACACACTCTGTCAGTTGAAATCTAGACTAAAAACGCATCTCTTTACTATGGCATACACATAAAACTTTTTTAATTTATATTTTATTCAAATTGTTAGGCTGCATTAACTAGGTCAGCCGGAACCGGGAACACTTCCCATAACACCTGATGTATTCGTTACATCATAAGAGGAATGGCATCTACGCTAATGTTAGTCTCTCTGTTGATCAGATGGTGGACCAGCGCCCAGACATTACCAACGCATCCCTGAAGTGTCTGCAGAGACCGTGTCAGTTAGTCTACCCTCTGAAATTGCTCATCGACATGGCATCCTCAAAGGATCCATCTCCGGCGTGATGACTCCGATATTTCGAATATTCCTATTTAATAATTGTTTAATCGACACGCCATCCTCAATAAACCCGGCGTGTTGCCTCCGATCTTTCGAATAATCCGATCTAATATTACTTCTGACCTATAAGGCTGCCAAAATAATAAACATACACTGTTTGTTAATTGGCCAGAGGAGAACTGGCACCCCGACTGAGCCTGGTTTCTCCCAAGGTTTATTTTTCTCCATTAGGACACCTGATGGAGTTTTGGTTCCTTGCCACTGTCGCCTCTGGCTTGCTCAGTTGGGGACACTAAATTTTCAAATAAATATCCAAATAAATTTAATTACTAAACTAAATTATATCAACTACATTACTTGAATATATATGATAATTGAAATGAGCTGATGACATCACCGTTTTCTCCAGAGCGGCTGTACAGCCGAATCAAATTCTGTTCATTATTTATCAAGTCAAGTCAAGTCAACTTTATTTATATAGCGCTTTTTACAATGCAGATTGTTTCAAAGCAGCTTCACAGTGTTAAACAGGAAAATAATTAACAGAATTTGATTCTCTCTGTAGCCAGCAGTTAAACCTTTTTTTTTGTTTTTGTAACAATTGGGTTAAAATTTGTAGATTATCTTTAGTTATCTGTATACCCAAATACAGGTGCTGGTCATATAATTAGAATATTATCAAAAAGTTTATTTTTTTTTACTAATTCCATTCAAAAAGTGAAACTTGTATATTATATTCATTCATTACACACAGACTGATATATTTCAAATGTTTATTTCTTTTAATTTTGATGATTATAACTGACAACTAAGGAAAATCCCAAATTCAGTATCTCCGAAAATTTGAATATTGTGAAAAGGTTCAATATTAAAGACCACACTTGGTGCCACACTCTAATCAGCTAATTAACTCAAAACACCTGCAAAGGCCTTTAAATGGTCTCTCAGTCTAGTTCTGTAGGCTACACAATCATGGGGAAGACTGCTGACTTGACAGTTTTCCACAAGACGACCATTGACACCTTGCACAAGGAGGGCAAGACACAAAAGGTCATTGCAAAAGAGGCTGGCTGTTCACAGAGCTCTGTGTCCAAGCACATTAATAGAGAGGCGAAGGGAAGGAAAAGATGTGGTAGAAAAAAGTGTACAAGCAATAGGGATAACCGCACCCTGGAGAGGATTGTGAAACAAAACCCATTCAAAAATGTGAGGGAGATTCACAAAGAGTGGACTGCAGCTGGAGTCAGTGCTTGAAGAACCACTACGCACAGACGTATGCAAGACATGGGTTTCAGCTATCGCATTCCTTGTGTCAAGCCACTCTTGAACAACAGACAGCGTCAGAAGCGTCTCGCCTGGGCTAAAGACAAAAAGGACTGGACTGCTGCTGAGTGGTCCAAAGTTATGTTCTCTGATAAAAGTAAATTTTGCATTTTCTTTGGAAATCAGGGTCCCAGAGTCTGGAGGAAGAGAGGAGAGGCACACAATCCATGTTGCTTGAGGTCCAGTGTAAAGTTTCCACAGTCAGTGATGGTTTGGGGTGCCATGTCATCTGCTGGTGTTGGTCCACTGTGTTTTCTGAGGTCCAAGGTCAACGCAGCCGTATACCAGGAAGTTTTAGAGCACTTCATGCTTCCTGCTGCTGACCAACTTTATGGAGATGCAGATTTCATTTTCCTACAGGATTTGGCACCTGCACACAGTGCCAAAGCAACCAGTACCTGGTTTAAGGACCATGGTATCCCTGTTCTTAATTGGCCAGCAAACTCGCCTGACCTTAACCCCATAGAAAATCTATGGGGTATTGTGAAAAGGAAGATGCGATATGCCAGACCCAACAATGCAGAAGAGCTGAAGGCCACTATCAGAGCAACCTGGGTTCTCATAACACCTGAGCAGTGCCACAGACTGATCGACTCCATGCCACGCCGCATTGCTGCAGTAATTCAGGCAAAAGGAGCCCCAACTAAGTATTGAGTGCTGTACATGCTCATACTTTTCATGTTCATACTTTTCAGTTGGCCAAGATTTCCAAAAATCCTTTCTTTGTATTGGTCTTAAGTAATATTCTAATTTTCTGAGATATTGAATTTGGGATTTTCCTTAGTTGTCAGTTATAATCATCAAAATTAAAAGAAATAAACATTTGAAATATATCAGTCTTTGTGTAATGAATGAATATAATATACAAGTTTCACTTTTTGAATGGAATTAGTGAAATAAATCAACTTTTTGATGACTAATTATATGACCAGCATGTATGTAACACAATTTTTAACTACAATAACATTAATTGAAGAAGTCATACTGGTTTTAACTGGAAGTAATTCACACTTATTAAAATTAAGATGTAAGCCTGAAGCTTTAGAGAAACGCTGAAGAATATGTAGGGCTGCTGGTATTTGGAGAGAGTCTTCTAAGAACAGAGCAGTATCATCTGCTAGCTGACTAATTATTATCTCAGTATTTCCAATATTTATGCCTTTTAGATGACTTGATTTGATATATGAACTTAGAAATTGTGTCGCAATCAAGAAAAGATAGGGAGAGACTGGACATCCCTGTCTAACACCCCTTTTTAAGGAGAATCTGGGAGAGGTACTATTACTTAACTTAATTACTATTCACATACAGCATTTTGACCATATTACAAAAGGGGTATCAAACGCTTTATAATAATCTAAGAATAAAATAAAGCTTTCATTTTGAAATAAATGTGAATAATCTAACATATATAATATTAAACGTATGTTATTCGAAATATGTCTGTTAGGTAGAAATCCTGACTGCGTTTCATCAATAATGGAATTTAAAATACATTTTAGTCTTTTAGCCAGAACTAATGCTATAATTTTGTAGTCATTATTTAGCAAGGAGATTGGGCGCCAATTATCTATAAAAAGGGGATCTTTGTTTGGCTTTGGGATTAGGGTTATTATTCCCTGACATAAAGTGGGGGGAAGAAAAGTTCTCTCTATGCTTTCCCTAAATACCTCTAATAGAAAAGGTAAATAATACTAAATACTAAATAATTTGTAAAACTCTGAGGTGAGTCCATCATTTCCTGGAGATTTTCCATTTTTTAACAAATTAATTGCATCAACAATTTCTTTCAAGGTAATAGGGGCGTCACAAAAGGCTTTATCTACCATATTCAACTGCTGTATATTCTGGAGAGACTCAAAAAAATCATCTGCATCTTGGTGGCAAAATTTGGATGAATATAATTCACTATAGAAATTAGCACAAAACTTTCCAATACATTTTTGATATTCATTTAATGTTCCATCAATTATGAGTTTTGCTATATTATTTTTTTTGGCTTGCTCCCTTTCTAATCTAAAGAAATATGCAGAACTTTGCTCACCTTCCTCAAGCCACTTTCTGCGTGATCTAATGTAGGCTCCTTCAGCTTTATTTTTATATATTTGATCTAATTGGTGTTGTAGTTTAGCAAGTTCAGCTTTTTCAGATTCAGTGATATCTTCCATATTTTTAGCTAAAAGATTAGAAATAACTTCATTCTCATAGGATTTTCTCTTTTTAGCCAAATCACTACTGAATTTACGAAAATATTTACAAACTTTAACTTTACCAATTACTACTGTAATTATTTTCTTCTTTTGCTTTATTCCAAAAGTTACTGGTTATGTCATTGATTTTGTTTCTCACTTCATCATAGAAGAGGGTTGAATTATTGAGCTTCCAATAAGAGGGAGTTTTATATGAATTAACATTATTTGAAAGAGGAATTCGAATAGTAATAGATTTATGATCAGATAAAGGTGAAGGTATAATATCAGATGAAATATGTAGCTCCTTAGAAGTAAGCAATAAATTCGAAATTCGAGATTGGCATGAGAGAGAGTTATTACTCCATGTAAATGATTTTAAGGATGGGTGAGTTCCTCTCCAGCAATCAGCCAAAGAAAATCTTTGCACAAACATCTTTAAGTAGTTAAAGTTGGAGTTACTAGATTTGGGAGGCCATCTATCAATATTATTGTCCATAACCACATTGAAGTCCCCCCCAAAAACCAAATAAGAGCTGGGATAGTTATTTAACAGTGACAGTATGCGTTCTTCCAATCGATAAAAGAAACTTTTGTTGACTTTTTGTTGATTGAATCCATAGAGATTGGTAACAATAAACATCTTATCTGAAATTTCAAGAAAAAGGCAAACAAAACGGCCATTTAGATCACAGTCCGAAAACAGAATTTTCCCCTTAAAGCGATGAAGTAAAATGCAAACCCCAGCTGAGCTTGATGTTCCATGAGATATCCACAGGTCCATGCCCCATTGTGATCTCCAAAAATGTAAATCTTCTTTGACTGAATGACATTCTTGTAAAAATCAAAGTTAAACTGTTTAAGGTACAAAAAGACAGCTTTGCATTTGGTAAGGTTTCTCAGCCCTCTAACATTAAGAGAGAGAATAGATAGAGCCGTAACAACAACAAAACAAAACAAAAAACACAAAAGAAAAGAAAAAAACTTTAAGCAAAAATTAAGGACAGGAGTATAGAAGAACAGGTAATCAACACATTATTTCAAACAGACACTAATATTAAAACTCCTTGTTTTGTCCAACAAATTGTTTACTTAACCCACTGACCGTAATATAACGTGCAAAGTTAACCGTTTTGAAAGGTTTAGGTTAACAAAATACCTGCCTTAAAAGGCGTTGCTGTTCCGCGTAGAGATGCACCTGAGTTTGTTTAACGTTAGAGATCCTGACCTGAAGAACAAAGGTGTTCAGTTCTACTCTAGAGTGGAGCAGATAAACAAACAGTCAGAAAGCGGGGTTCAAGTTGGTGGAAATATTTCCTTGCCATCCACAAAGGCTCTTCTTCCAACGGAATAGGCCCACTTGTTATTTCATCGCGCTTTTTCCACAAGAGGCCATAGTCTCTTTCTGTTTTCCCTATCCGTCGGAGACAAATCCTCTGAGATTTTTAAATTGTTGTTCCTGAGAAAGGGAGAGTCCTTCGCTGCCCGCCAAACTGCATCACGATAAAAGAGTGAGGTAAACTGAAAGATGATCCCCTTAGGTTTGTCGCTGTACAGTGTCAGCGATGTATGGTATTTTGTCCCTTGCTTCTGGTAAAAGCTGCTGGCAAACCTGGATAACCCGTTCTTGGACATCCTCCCTCTCCGTTTCGGGGATCCCATAGACTCTTAGATTCCATCGACATGTGTATCCTTCGAGGTGAGAGAGACGTTTTTCTTGCTCAGACGATTTCATCTCAACATTTTTCACTTGAGATTTCATTGCGCCAAGCTGAGTTTTAACATCATTAACTTCAGCACTCACAAACTGAACAGCTGTTTTCACGTCGGCTATCTGTTTCGTGTTTGCAGTGATTGTCTCTTTCATGCTCGCAATTGCTCGTGCATTCTCCCCAACTATTCTTTCCAAAACGTCAGATCGACTGTTAATTAGGTGCAAGAGTTCTTTGAACTGTGCAAGGATATTGGCAGTATCTCGGCTCTCTACCTTCCGAGTTTAACTATAGGAGAGTCACATGGAGTTTCGGGAAGAGAAGGATATACCACCTCAGCAGGCATGATATCTGCAGAATCCATATCTGAACTGAGGTAATCATGCAAATTTTTGCTCAAACGTTTGTTTGAGTCTTGCTGCGTTGATGAGGTAACATTAGCTTTGTTGGCAGGATTAGCTTTGGCTTGGCATACGTTCTTATTTTTCCTTTTCTCAGATTTTCCCATTCTCAATCCTTCTATTCTTTGCTGCAGTCATATATGCTCTTAAATATAACTAAAGGGTCTCTGTTACTGCACTACTAATAAAATTATCAACTTGAATTTGCGGAGCTCTCTAAAGCACGTCTTGTCAGAGCGCCATCTTGGCCTTCCCCTCTCTCAAGAGCGGCTGCACCAGGCAGCACGAACTCTGATGACGACACAACTGTTCCACGATTGGCTGGATTCACCGTATGACAGTGATTACGTGTGTTTCGTGTTTATTCTAAAACATTCAGCTCCACTAATGCTCACAAATCAGTTTATAACGGTAAAACCTCTTCTCATGTAGTCGCGATGTTATAATGTGTCATGTTTATCCAAATAAAGTGCATGCAGGTCCCCTACCCTCTTGATTGAGGCCAATGCAGTCAGGAGCACTGTCTTCATGGACAGGATGTTTAGCTCTGACCATGTTTAGCTCTGATCGCAACCGACCACTCCACTGGGGGGATCTCCACGTAGCCCTTCACCGTGCCACTGTCGAGGGTAGTGAGGATGGAGGAGTCAGTCGATCGGTTTCTAGCACTGTAGGGCGCTGTCCACGACTTTGTGAGCTCCTGATGCACTTCCGGAAAGAAAGGTACTGGGGCGGGAGGACCACTAGAATACTGAAAGATTGACGACA
Organism: Rhinogobio ventralis; assembly: GCA_039654625.1. Classification (NCBI taxonomy): domain Eukaryota; kingdom Metazoa; phylum Chordata; class Actinopteri; order Cypriniformes; family Gobionidae; genus Rhinogobio; species Rhinogobio ventralis. The sequence continues at coordinate 22,482,020 of CM077215.1, read as the reverse complement.
TGTCACGACTTCTTTCCACTGTAGAAATATGAAGCCGTTACCGATTACGTCATTTAAAGCCTGAATCTGCAAAGTAGTGATCCTGAGGTGGAGCCACGGTATCAAGATTCTGCGGTACCATACTCCCACTCCTGCAGACTCAATCACAAGCACAGCTGTCAATCATGAGTTTACACTCCATTTTTATAGCATCAAATAACTTACTAAAAACAAACTTACTGGAAAAATGAACACTTGAACATCTACTTAAAATGACAGAACCCACCTTGAAGTGTAATTGGGTATTTTAGTTTGGCTCACATCCATTCCGATTACATTGAGAGGGCGGGGATTATGACCTATACTGCAGCCAGGCACCAGGGGACGATCAAAATGTTTTGGCTTCACTTTTCAGGGAGTGTGTGGCACACTTGCTATAACAGTAAACCACACAATGATATACCAGGTGGAAAGCCACATTTTTAGGACTGCAACAACTAATCAATAATAAAAATAATGGATTACTAAGGAAGTCAGTCCATTTTATACCCACGCGGTGGGGCGAGGTTACGCTATGCAAATTCTGCAGACCCATGGCATTTCCTTGCCATTGGCTCATTTTGTAAGAACTCAAAGGTGATAGGCTTCTAAGCGAAACCCCCATTTTGTCAGTCACTGACGTAACGTCTCCATTCCCTCCTCAAGGAAGGAGGGTTACATAAGTAACCGAGACATTCTGTCATCCGTCTGCCATTGTCACATGTCAAGTCTAGACTTGCTTTAATTGATATTGTTAGATTAACGTCATTTGAAGTTGCCATACCTTGACTTTTAGTGAACTGACGCCACTGAGGGACGGTCCATCAATATTTTTTCTCCCAAATTAAGCTGGTTGAAAAATGCAGGGTGATGCAAATTATTCCGGCCACCCACCATCATCCACTTTCTGCATCCGTTAACCATTAACCATCAGATATTTGGATTTTCCCCTTACTTTAAAGAGAATGCTTATAACTATAGTTATAACTATAAAACAAATTCACTTGTATTTAACTAAGAAATTAAAGTTTTATTAACAAAAGATTGGGCGACACCCAATACATTTGCGAGATTCTATCATCTCCCAGTGGAGCCAGTGTCCTGACGAGAATGATACCCTTTCTGATCTGTGTGAAAGCTCAGCTTTGATTTCAAAACTCATTGACACATTTTTATTCGACCACCAGGACATTCCATATGAAGCATGTTTAGCATATATGTTTTTTTGTATATCATTTCTTGAATCTGCAGTCTTTGAAACTACTTGTCTTGGCTTATGACAGACTGGTTGCTATTTGTTTTCCTCTATGGTATCATACTATTGTAACTAAAACAGCCATGTTTCTAATCATAGGCGTTATATGATTTTTTTTTCTATACTTGTAGGTTTGGTCAATAGGCTTTCTTTTTGTAGATCTAAAGTGACTGATACTTATTACTGTGATTTTGCCCCTATGCATAGACTAGCTTGTAATGATAATTCTGTGCATGTTTTGATGGGAGTAATTTGTTCTGGTCTCTCATAATTTTTGTATGCCATACAAAAGATGAGATAAAAAAAAACACAGATTTACAACGGCTTGTTACATGACTCCTTGAAAAACTTCTGATTGGTAAATCCATACAGTCTTTAGTCAGTCATTAGGGGTGGGAATCTTTTGGTACCTCACGATTAGATTCAAATTGATTCTTGAGGTAATCAAAAATCGATTATCAGTTTGATATATGCACAGATTTAATTTGTGTGTGTTACTTTTCTTGACTGCAGTAGACAGTTTAATAGGTCTAGAACAAAAAAATCTCACTAAATTAATTGTAAAACTTTTTTCTTCCCATAACACAATATTATAAAACAAATGCCATTTAAGCTGACTGCAATGGATGAGTTAGAAGGGAAGGGGTGGGTGGAATCGAGAAACTGAGACAAACGGGGCTGTGAAGGTTGGTTCAGTATAAATATACAGATGGGTAACAAGCTGATTGGTTGAGGAGTGGCCTTGCTCCCGAACTTTAGTTAACTTATTAACTCCATTTCACTAGCAAGGACCACGCCACAACCATGCAGATGTAAGACTTTATTAGAATGAAGACATGTTGAGAGGGATAAGAAGGGAAAGGATGTTATGGTTCTCTGGTCTGGCTGATCAGGGAGTCTTTTCCGGGGAGTGGGGGCTTCATCTCAGTAGGTAGTAAGCTAGGTTACTTGAAAATCCCCAAAGGTTTGAATGAGCTGATGTGGGCTTGACCTTGACGGAGATCATTAAGATTATTACGGATGTATGAACGTGCTTCAGATGACCAGCAACCTAGGACTCTGTCTCGTCTGAAATGTCTGCACTGGCATGAACGACTGGATTACAAGTGGAAGTCAATGTGGCAAATTCCAAGCACCTCAGAGTCAAGTCAAGTCAACTTTATTTATATAGCGCTTTTTACAATGCAGATTGTTTCAAAGCAGCTTCACAGTGTTAAACAGGAAAATAATGAACAGAATTTGATTCGGCTGTACAGCCGCTCTGGAGAAAACGGTGATGTCATCAGCTCATTTCAATTATCATTTATATTCAAGTAATGTAGTTGACATAGTTAATTTAGTTTAGTAATTAAATTTATTTGGATATTTATTTGAAAATTTAGTGTCCCCAACTGAGCAAGCCAAGCCAAAGGTGACAGTGGCAAGGAACCAAAACTCCATCAGGTGGCATAATGGAGAAAAATAAACCTTGGGAGAAACCAGGCTCAGTCGGGATGCCAGTTCTCCTCTGGCCAATTAACAAACAGTGTATGGTTATTATTTTGGCAGCCTTACAGGTCAGAAGTCATATTAGATCGGAATATTCGAAAGATCGGAGGCATCACGCCAGAGACGGGTTTATTGAGGATGGCGTGTCGATTAAACAATTATTAAATAGGAATATTCTAAATATCGGAGTCATCACGCCGGAGATGGATCCATTGAGGATGCCATGTCGATGAGCAATTTCAGAGGGTAGACTAATTGACACGATCTCTGCAGACACTTTAGGAATGAGTTGGTCATGTCCAGGCGCAGGTCCATCATCTGATCTGGATACGGCCCGGATCCGGCTGACTGTGGTAAACCTCGGGATAAACAGAGAGACTAACATTAGCGTAGCAACGGTCCTAGCACTGAGCCCTGCGGTACTCCATATTGGACTTGTGTCAGGCAGGTCCAGATCCCTGGCAGGAAGCCAGGGTGGCGCGCACAGCTCAGGGGGCCAGGGCGGCAACCTCAATTCAGGAGGCCAGGGCGGCGCACGCAGTTCAGGAGGCCAGGGCGGCGCACACAGTTCAGGGGGCCGGGGCGGCGCACATAGTTCAGGGGGCCAGGGCGGCGCACACAGTTCAGGGGGCCACGGCGGTGCACACAGTTCAGGGGTCCACCTCTAGGAGGCAGAGTCCTACCTGGACTCGGGACAAGAGGAGGAGTCCTCTCTGGACTCGAGACAGGAAGCAGAGTCCTCTCTGGACTCGAGACGGGAAGCGGGAAGCAGAGTCCTCTCTGGACTCGAGACGGGAAGCGGGAAACAGAGTCCTCTCTGGACTTGGGACGGGAAGCGGGAAGCAGAGTCCTCTCTGGACTCGAGACGGGAAGCAGAGTCCTCTCTGGACTCGAGACGGGAAGCAGAGTCCTCTCTGGACTCGAGAGAGTCCCCTCTGGACTCGTGACAAAAGGAGTCGGAGCCATCTCAGGACACTGGTCGCGGGCTGGAGCCATCTCAGGACTCTGGTCGCCGGGCTGGAGCCATCTCAGGACTCTGAACCTCAGGGCAAACTCTCTAATATCCGTCCCCTGTTGACGGAGAGAGGTAAGAGCCTTAAATCTGAGCATGCGCTCAAAGAGAGGACAGGTGACCGTTTGCGCTGAGCCCTTCCTCCGCTGAGTCCTCATAATGGCTGGATCGTTATGTCACGGTAGGGTACAATAGAAAGGAGCAAGGACTCAATAGCTGGAGGAAATAAAGATTTATTAAATGAAATAAAACCAAAACAAACACCCACGAGGGGGAAAACCAAACTAAAAAGACAAAACACCAAGGTCAGGAACATGAAGCAGGGAAACAGGAGATATCAAACAACGATCCAGCACAGGACTCTTCTTCTTCTTCTTGTCGTTTTACGGTGGATCGTGATATGTGCATTACCGCCACCTATCTCTAAAATAGACCACTGACACTCTACCTGTGTCTTTCCTGGAGTCGTTTGTCTAGTCTTTGAGAGCGCTCTACTTAACTCAAACAGGTTGAACGGGAGGTCGAGGTCATCCCCTGTCGCAGGCTGGTGTTCTAATACACCTGGATGTTGGGCCAGGGTGCTGTCTCTACACTGCCTTGCTACTGATGAAAGATTGTCAGAACTGTGAACTGTTACAAATGTACTGGCTAAAAGTTTGGCTTTGTCTGCATTGTTGATTGCTACGTAATAATTTTTAATTAGCACTGGCATCTCATAGTTCCTCTTTATTCCACTCATGCATCTGATCATCCCCCAGATCTCTGTTATTCGAGTCTCTCTCCCAATTGTAGAGCAAAATTGTCTCCAATATACTCGTTTAGCTGTTCTTATTGTTCTGCGAACCACTGCTTGAGTCCTTTTCATACTCAAATAGAGTCTCCATACTGTGCTGGCACTTTACCTTCCTAAATGCTTTGCTTCTGGTTTTAATTGCTTCATCGCAGGTATCATTCCACCATGGTACACACTTCCTGCTACTATTTCCTTTGCTCTTTGGAATAGTTTCTTTTGCTGTTAGAACAATAGCTGAGACAATAGCTGCATTTAACCCTTCCACATTTGCCAACTGCTCTGTGAGTAGAGCTGCGCCATGGGCATCTGACTGAAATTGAAAAGCCTCCCAGTCAGCCTTTCCCAGTTTCCACCTCGGGACCCTTGTCCCTTTATCCTGACATATTTCTAAGCCAACTTTGATGGTTATGGGATAGTGGTCACTTCCTAACGATGTCTGATTAAGAACTTCCCATCTGCTGATGCCTGCAGTCTCACTCGAAATTAATGCAAGGTTTATTACACTTTCTGTGTTGTTTGTAGTGTTGTAGGGAGTTCCTTTTCCATCATTCATAAACTCAGCAAAAAAAGAAACGTCCTCTGACTTTCAACTGTTTTTACTTTCAGTAAACTTAATGTGTGTAAATATTTGTATGAACACTAAAAGAGTCAACACCATAAGACATAAACTAAAAATGTGACTAAGAGAAATAGAATAATGAATGAAGGGAATGAAGGGAGGCTCAAAATCAAAAGTACCAGTCAGTATGTGGTGTGGCCACCAGCTGCTTGAAGTACTGCAGTGCATCTCCTCCTTATGGACTGGACCAAATTTGTCAGTTCTTGCTGTGAGATGTTACCCCACTCTTCCACCAAGGCAAGTTCCTGGACATTTCTGCGGGGAATGGCCCTAGCCCTCACCCTGCGATCCAACAGGTCCCAGACGTGCTCAATGGGATTGAGATCCGGGCTCTTCGCTGGCCATGGCAGAACACTGACATTGCTGTCATGCAGAAACTCACGCACAGAACGAGCAGTATGGCTGGTGGCACTGTCCTGCTGGAGGATCATGTCCGGATGAGCATGCATAAAGGGTACCACATGAAGGAGGAGGATGTCTTCCCTGTACTGCAAGGCATTGAGATTGCCTGCAATGACAACAAGCTCAGTCCGATGGTGATGTGATATACCGGCCCAGACCATGACGGACCCCCAACCTCCAAATCGATCCCGCTCCAGGGTACAGGCCTCGGTGTAACGCTCATTCCTTCGACGATAAACATGAATCCGTCCATCACCCCTGGTGAGACAAAACCGTGACTCATCAGTGAAGAGCACTTTTTGCCACTCCTGTCTGGTCCAGCGAAGGTGGGTTTGTGCCCATAGGCGGCGTTGTTGCTGGTGATGTCTGGTAAGGACCTGCCTTACAACAGGCCTACAAGCCCTCAGTCCAGCCTCTCTCAGCCTATTGCGGACAGTCTGAGCACTGATGGAGGGATTGTGTGTTCCTGGTGTGACTCGGGCAGTTGTTGTGGCCATCCTGTACCTGTCACGCAGGTGTGATATTCGAATGTACCGATCCTGTGCAGGTGTTGTTACACGTGGTCTTCCACTGCGAGCATGATCAGCTGTCCTTCCTGTCTCCCTGTAGCGCTGTCTTAGGCGTCTCACAGTGCGGACATGGCAATTTATTGCCCTAGCCACATCAGCAGTCCTCATGCCTCCCTGCAGCATGCCTAATGCACGTTCACGCAGATGAGCAGGGACCCTGGGCATCTTTCTTTGGGTGTTTTTCACAGTCGGTAGACAAGTCTCTTTAGTGTCCTGCGTTTTTAGAACTGTGACCTTAAATGCCTACTCTCTGTAAGCTGTTAAGGTCTTAACGACCATTCCACAGGTGCATGTTAATTAATTGATTATGGTTAATTGAACATGCATGGAAAACATTGTTTAAACCCTTTACAATGAAGATCTGTAAAGTTATTTGGATTTTTACAACATTATTGTTGAAATACACAGTCCTGAAAAAGGGACGTTTCTTTTTTTGCTGAGTTTACAAACCAGGCTTTTTTGATCAATAAATTCCTCCACCACAAGCCCATTTCTATCAGTATTTCTACTACCCCATAATGTACTGTGTGCATTAAAATCCCCACACCAAATAATTTTACCTTGTGTACTCTCACCTACACCATTCAAGACAAGCTGTTGCACGGGTTGTAGAAATTGATTACTGTTAAACTCTCATTACCTGACCAAATTTTGACAGCTATAGCCTCTTGGTTTTTATTTATGTTTACTATACAGTAATTGATCCCATTTTGTATAAATGTAGCTACACCTCCACCTTTGCCTTGTTTACAATGTAGGGTAGAAATAAATTGCTTAAATTCCTGGCCATTAGCGATAGGGCTTCTGGCATTCCATTGCAATATAACTATTACCATCAGGAGCCACCAGGCCATGACTGAGAATTAGGGGGTCCCTTACTTAATGTTTCCTCTACTGCTTCCCAGCTGAGCCCTTTTACTCCTAAATACTTCTCTGCAGCCTTAACAACGATTTTTATTTTCTCTTTATTTCCTGTCTGTTTGGGCAGAACAGTTGATGACATCCACCATAAAGAGCACAAAGTCATTTTGGTTTACAACCAGCGTATCTTCCCTGATTTTAGTACAACTCCCACATTGTCTTTGTACAACATTACCACCACTTCTTTCTAGATTGACTGTCTCTTCCTTACCAGACACTTTCTTAACTGCTTCGGCATATGTTATACCTTGAGAGACTTTAACCTTCTGCACCTCAGTAGCTCTTTTGTTTGCTTCACATCCGCGATAGGCAGAGCTGTGCTTTCCTCCGCAGTTGCAGCACTTCAACTTAGCTCCTTCCTCACATTTACCATATGCGTGCTCACCTGCACACCTACCACACCTTTGTTTGCCTTTGCAAATAGCTGCTACATGACCGTACCTCTTCGTATGTTGGCTGTTATTTTGGAATTATCTATTAAAACTTGTAGTATATTCTCATCCTCTTCGTCTTCATTGTATTAAGCGTTAAACTAATGATATCTCCCAAGGGTAGTATGTACAGGGTGAAAAGCAACAGTCCTAGCAATGAGCCTTGTGGTACTCCAAACTGAACTTGTGATTGGTATGACATCTCTTCATTTACTGCTACAAACTGATAAGTATGATTTGAACCATGCCAATGTAATTCCACTAATGCCAACATAATTTTTGTGTCTATTCAAAAGAATGTTGTGGTTGATAGTATCAAATGCAGCACTAAGCTTGATTAACACTAATAGAGAGATACAACCACGGTTGGATGATAAGAGCAAATCATTTGTAACTCTAATGTGAGCAGTCTCAGTACTATGATACGGTCTAAATCCTGAATGGAAATCCTTGCAAATACCATTTCTTTCTAAAAAGAAACAAAGTTGTGAGGATATTGCCTTTTCTAGTATCTTTGACAGAAAGGGTAGATTTGAGATCGACCTGTAATTGACAAATTCTGTAGGATCAAGTTGCGTTTTTTTAGTATGTATCCTAATGACAAAGATGAATTAATGATGTTACGAAGAGGATCTACGACCAGCATCTCTTTTAGTAGCTTAGTTGGTATAGGGTCAAGCATACATGTTGTTGATTTAGATGATTTAATGAGTTTAGACAATTCTTTCTCTCCTATAGCAACGAATTAATGAATTGTTTCCTTAGGGACACTACAATTCACATCTGATGCAATACTCTAGTAGACGGTTGCATAGTTATAATTTTCTCTCTAATATTATCAATCTTGCAAGTAAAGTTAATAAAGTCATTACTGCTGTGCTGTTTGGAAACATCAGAAGTTGATGAGACTGATTAGGAAGATTATTTATAAAGTAATCTTTAGTGGTAGGAATGATAGTTCTACCATATTTGTAACAAGGAGACGGCTTTGCAGCCTTGGCTAATTGAAGTAAACACGAGATTAGATAATGATCTGAGATGTCATCGCTCTGCTGCAGAATTTCAGTGGCATCAACATTTATTCCATGTGACAATATTAGATCTAAAGTATGATTACGACAATGAGTGGGTCCTGACACATGTTGCCTAACTCCAATAGAGTTTATAATGTCTCAAAATGCCAATCCCAATGTGTTTTTATTACAGTATTACATTATTGATGCTGATAAAGCAACCTCAGGACATTTAAGATACTGACACTCAAAACAAGTGACATTTCACCGGAAGTTTTTCAGCTGGCATATGGTCAATTGGTTTGATTAACTGAATGCGCTCCCCTCGTGTTAATTAGGTTAATTATCTATCTATCTATCTATTAATAAACCAAAATTATGGAGAAGAACACTGAATTGTGTACTTACAGCCATCAAGTTAGTCATCAAGTTTATTGTCAAAATATAAATTCCTAAAATAACATTAGAACTCTGCAATCTGAGCAAATCTCACTAAGGCCTTACTGTGAGTATATCATATTCATTATTCATTCTTTTCTCTCTCTTTTTAAAAAAAAATATATATATAAATTGTAAACCTGCTTTTCTTCCCAGACAGGATGAAAAAAGCATTTGAACATGATTCAAGAGGTCACTGGAAACAGGAATTTCCTTCCTGTCTGCTGGATTCTCTGGTATACCTCACATGAGATACTATTATATATTCCTGTTTATTGCCTACTTTATTTATTTTGTAGGAAACTCCTGCCTCATGTTTGTTATCATTACGGACAGAAATATTCACACTCCAAAATATATTGCTGCTGTCTTTAATTTATCACTGACAGACATTTGTGAGAGTACCGCTGTAATCCCTCAGCTACTGGATGCATTTTTGTTTGGGAATCAGTTGATCTCGTATGGATTGTGCATGTCCAATATGTTCTCCAATATGTTATTTGTTTCAGTGCGGTCACTAACTCTCACTGTTCTGTCTTTTGACAGATTAGTAGCTTTTTGTTTACCACTGAGGTATCATATGATTGTGACCCATAGATCAATGCTTGTTATAATTGGTGCTTCATGGACCCTGGCACGATACAAACAATAACTGCAGCAGTTTTCATGACTAGACTTTCTTTCTGCAGAACTAGCGTTATAATCACTCATTTATATGATCACGGGTCTTTTTTCCCAAGCTGTGTCATCATGAGTGTTCTGTTCCCCACAAGGCCATCAAAGAGCCACAAAGACATGCACTGCTCATTTAATATTAGTGGCTGTATTTTATGTGCCCATCTGCATAACATATGTCTTTCAGGTCCCTGTAAGCATCACCACTATAATAATTATTCTTTCTCTGACCTCTGCACTTCCTCCAATGCTTAATTTTTTGCAGAAGCACCACTATTTGAAGCCGTCTGTGAGACTGACATTTTGTGGAGACGCTAATTGTTTACAGAAACAGCCTTGTTTGACAAAACCAGTACTTGAGATTGATTTTATTCTAAGTGAATTAATGCAGGTATAGAAGCTATACTTTTTTACAGGTGTCTCATGGCAGCATACACAGTCATCCATCATATAATCTTCAATCAACTAATAGATCAAGGGTCAAGTGAAGGGTAATAGCAGCAAAATACACAAGAATCAAGAAATAAAAACAATCAACATAAATTCTCATGGGAATTCCAGAGAGGGGACCAAATACGCCAGAAGTCGTTAGACCTCCGGCATAAGTCAATGGTTAGTTTTTCTAAAGGTAGGAAAATAGTAATTTGATTCAACCACATATTAACGGAGGGGACATGAGGGGTGAACCACAACAAGAGTATACATTTTCTCGCCAAATAGGTACAGAGATGTAACACACATTGTAGATCATGGTTGAGGTGTAATTCAGCTTTACAGTTCAAGAGATAGATGCTCGGGCATAGTGCAAATGATTTACCAATGATCCTCTGAACCATTTTATGTATCTCTTTCCAGTAAGTCTTAATCATATCACAGTCCCAAAACACGTGCATTACAGTACCAATATTAGACTTACACTTGAAACAAAATTGAGAAACATTAGGAACAATATTATGGAGGCGAACCGGTGTTAAATAACTCCTGTAAATTAACTTGAAGTTTTGTTCATGACTCGATATTGAAGCGCCTCTAAAGAAGACACCAGAGCAGACCGAATGCCACTTCTCATCACTGAGATTAGTTCCAAAGTCTTTCTCCCATATTGGTTTCAGATAATCAAAGGAGGAGGGGCTGACATTAACATGTTAACATGCATGTATAAAAAACAGATATCTTCCTTTTGAGAGCAAAAGAAGAGTAAAAAAAATGTTCTATGTCAGAAAGATCAAAGTGTATTCTATCATCCTTTAGAAGTGATTCCAGAAAATGTCGTAGTTGCAAAAATTTGTAGACATCATTATTGGGTAAATTAAATTCCTGTTTTAACAACTGAAATGCTTTCAAACTGCCCTTGTCAAATAACTGGTCTAGCTCCAAAATTCCCCTCAATCACCATGATCGAAAGCAAATGTTCTGAATAGCAAGGGGTAGGTCAGGGTTGAACAAAATAAGTGATTTTAAAGATAAGATACATGGAATATCCAGATACTTCAAAATATCTTTCCATGCCAGAAGAGAGTTTGATACCGTAACAATTTTGGACACTGATTAAATTTTATGCACACTGTAAATAAATGGTAAGGTACACAATTCCTAAGTATTGAAAACCTGAGGGCGCTGAAAGAAACGGAGAGCCCAAAGCAGCTTCAGGGGGAGCATAAAAGTACAAGGCCTGAGAATTATTTTGATTAATCTTATACCTGGAAAATGTACTATAATCTCTAATACTAGAAAGAATTGCGTCAACAGAAGTCTCAAGATATTTAAAATATAATAACACATTGTCGGCATAAAGTGAAATATGATGCGCATCTGAGCCAACTCTGATGCCCAGTATACTTGTACTCTTCTTTGTGTTAGTTCTGGCAGTTACCAGCTGCGCTCTTTAAAGTGTTTGCTTTTAACTGTACCTAGAGTTTTTACAGAACTGGGATGGAATAATTAGCAAAAAGATTTAAAATTAGAGAAATTGGTGTCTATTGGTGAATTTAAAGGCATCATAAAGACAGTGGTAATGAAGGCTTGTGATTGTATTTGCTGAGACGATACTATGTTTTAATATTTCTTTTTATTTTGTATTTGTTGTATTTCAACATGTTGTCTAACTGTATGGCTGCTACCTTGGCCAGGTCTCTCGTAAAAGAGATTTTAAATCTCAATGAGACTTCCTGGTAAAATAAAGGTAAATAATAATAAATAACTTGTATACAAGTATACCAGTATACAGTATATAATTATTTCTGAATTCGTAATATTTTTGCTTATTAAAAAACAGTAATGTCTTGATGTGCTCTGTATGGTCTAAATTTAATTTAGCTCTGGCTCTGTTCAACTGAATCCAGTTGGTCTGATTTGGTATTTGTTTGTGTTGATTTTCTAGGTGAATTACTTCAGTCTCTCTCTAATTCTTTCCTTTTTTTGGTCTTGAATTTACTCACTAATGAAGCATAGGATTGCTTTGGCGGCATCCCACTTTGTCCCTGAAGAGACAGGAGATTTCTGGTTGTCCTGCCAATAATGAGCTATTTTCTGCTTTAGGAACATACAAAAATCATCATTATTTAAATGTGAAACATTAAACTTCCAATAATTGGATTTAGGAATAGCCTGTCAGGGTCTCCGAGGCAGATTTATCCAGGTTATTATCAATTGCGCAATTAAAATCACCGCCCAAGAACCCCAGGTTTCCACAAAACCGGTTAAACTGCAAAACTGTCCAAGATATAAAACTGGGGCAGTCAGTATTTGGGGCCTGAAGCTCAGCGCCTTCGTGTGTAATCGTCTTCTTCAATGCTGCCCTCAGAACAGTTTCCTTTTCGGTAAACCGCAAAAAGCGAACCAGAACACTCATCGGGGCCGAGTTCGGATTGCCAGGTGCAAAAGAAGGAGATCTGTGGGCCCTTTCAATATCCAAGGCGAGAGAGTCTGCGGGAAGGTCTAGCCATTTGGCAATAGAGGAACAGAGAAACGACGCGAGCGGGCCAGAACCTTCCACTCCTTCTGGTAGGCCAAATATTCTCAAATTTTTCCGTCGACCTCTGTTCTCTAAGTCGTCCACTTTTGACTGCATATGTTTTTAAATTATTTTTATTTTGTATTTTGACCTGTTGCTTTTGCATAACAGTAATGTGACGTGAGGTTGTATTTCAAGGACACAATTGTGCAGTCTTTATCTGCGTCTTCATATTCAGGTACGAATATCATTGCGAATGGTAAATGTTTGTGAGTAATTGTATCTCATGATTGTTTTTATTCATTTGTAGGAGAGCTTGTCAGCCACTGTTTTCTTTTGCCTCCACATTAAGTTAATGAATCTGTGTTTATTTTTGGTTGCTTAGACTAAGCGCTTAGCGGGCGCATTGTGTGTATTTTTTCTGTGAGTCTTTTTGAATTGTATTTCTTTTGGTTTGTATATTATTGCAATTTTTTTTGGTTTGATTTTCTTGATGATTGATCAATTTGTGGTGTGACTACTTATGTGTGAAGTATTATGTTTATTGAGTTTTTAACATTTTACAGGGTTTACCACTTGCCTTGCCCATGTGTATTTCATTATGCCCTTTTAATGTGTCATGTTTGGAGTAAAAATATATGTATTGATGTGTAACAAGAAGAAATAAAGTGTACTTATGGGTTTCTTTACACCAGCACCCACCTTTGTCCTTTAATTAGGATCTAGAGTAATCCCTGTATTGGCCTACAGCACTTTAGAATTTTTATTTATTTTTTTGATAGCCCAACTATATACCGTAAATGGTTAGGGGTTTGGAGAAAGCGCCCAGTAGGCCACACAAATATATTCATAAACTTTTCTGCAACTGAAAGGGATTACATGAGACACAATTTTGCAGTATCTCCAAGATTAAAAAATAAGTCTTTACAACATTTTTACATGAGGGTTAAATGTCAATGAAGAATCAAAGATCACTCAGACCTTAATTTCTTTTGAAACTCAAGTACAGAACCATCAATGATAAGACGTCTTTGGACAGCTTTATGGAGCTGATGAGGAGAACCAATAAGCATTTTAAAAATGATTAGCCATCCATGATTTCATCTCAGAAAACTTCACGAGTTCACACTTACATATATTTAGAAGGAGTAAAGCTATTTTTTTTATATAAAGCCTATAGAAACAGAACAGTGAAGGAAATTCTAGGTCTAATTCTTGTTGGGAAATAATAATTTTGAACTATTTGCAAATAATATTTGTATTAATTTGCATTAAAATATGTACTTTTATTTGTATGCCTAAAATGTCAAAAACATGAAACGTTTCTTGTCTCTTCACACTCTTTAGGAATGACATGAATCACATAAATGCATATTTTCAATTCAAAACAGCCATATTTAAGAAATTATTTTAGTTTCTATTATGTGGTGCCCAGTTTCAGGAAAAATACTGTACTGCAAAAGTACCATGCACTAGTTAATTGTAAGTTACAGAATGCTAGCGTAACATAATCACACAGTGGAACTGATTGTTTACAACTTTACAAATGTCTTAAATCAAATAACAGATCACAAAGATGAAAGAAGTAGTAGGTTTACTTCCTCCAAAAATGAATATTGTGTGTGTCACATTTTACTCACCATGTTACAAATTTTATTAGATTGCACATTAAATTCAGGATTGCGAGCGTAAGAGAAATAATTTAAACACTGAAGACCTCACGCTAGATTCTACGTGGCAAAACTCTTAAACTTTAATAATTATTACAAAAAATGACTTTACAATGTGGTGGAAAAATGTAATCACAGAGGAAGATTAATTATTTAGACATATGTTTGAGATCATACAGGAGCTAACGTGTTTCTGCCATGCGGGACACCTTATTTGAGGGCTCTCCTGTACCAAAGGTGTCGGGCAGAACTAATTCTAAATCTGTGTGCTGTGTTTCTTACTTTTACCATGTGTGGAAAACTACTGAGAAGGATTGTTTACACTTTGGGGGTATAAGAGATTGTGGCTTCTGTTATGTCTTCAGTTAGCACTCTACAGACATTCAGGATGGCTGTATGACTGTGACTCTTTTCTTGCAAGAAAATAAATCTTTATAAAGACAATTGGCTAAGGTTTGTCTCTAATTAAGTGATGCAACTGAGAGTATATTTTTTGCCATGACAACAATTAATTCAATTTAATTTAATTGCACACTTGACCTGAATGACTAGACTCCTTCTGTACTCCATCCACCTAAATACCCTCAAAAGTGTGCCACCTAGTGTCCATCAGACTAAACTCAAATTACTGTCATTCCTTACAGTCATGCATACAAATACCATGAACACAATGCATTGTTCATATGTTCAGTCAAACTATAAGATGCAGAAGATTACAATATGTAGAAACAGTATCATTGTTGGTTCTGTTAGTGTAATATTCACGCTCATGTTTTATGCTTTGCGATCCTGTTGAGTCCCGACACTGGAAGAAATTGTTGACAGTCACAGTCCATTAAAAATATGAGGGGCTGATACCTCTTAATAGCTAAACAGCCAGAGTAAGACTTCTCACACACAGTCCCATGGCCAATTACTTGTCATTGATAATTTTATTAATCGTGATTTATTTATTTACACACACCAGTGGCTTCTAATACTTTTGTAACTTTTTTTCTCACAATTGCGAGTTTATCATACAATTATTTTTTTTCTTGCAATTCCAAGTTTAGGTATAAACTCTGAATTATGAGACAGAGAAAAAAAAAAGAGAATTATATGGGAAAAAAGTCAGCAAGTCACAATTACCTTTTTTCAGTTCTAACTAGCAGCACATAATACCACACAAATCCACTACTAACACTTACTAATGTACTGTGCTGTTGTGTTCCCTTCAAAATTATGTCACTTTCTGCAAGATCATGTCATTAAGAATTTTTTTTAGTTAAAGGCAAACTACAAAAGATAAACAATATAGAAAGAAATACTAAAGACATTACATTTAAACATATTTTGAAGGGGGAAAAAAGAAACACCAGGAATGTTTCTTTAATAAAATTGTCAAATTTTTAAGTTAAATGTAGCACCTGAGCACATTGCAAAATGGCTACACCTGCTAAAACCAAAGTATAAAACAATTGCCCCAATTAAAATTGATATTCTGATAAAATAAAACGAATATGTGCATATTATACAATTGTGAGTTTAATATTTAACCCAGCCAATAGTCTGAGACTAGTGAAAAAGCCTTTGGCTTCTTTATTGTCATTGTGTAATAAATATGTACATTAAACATTCAATAAAATGTACTGAAAAAGTACACCTTTCATAAAAGATTTCTTTCTATGTATTCTTCGAGATGTTTTTTAGTGCATCTCAGAGGCCTGTGCATCAGGCAGATTGTGTAGCTGAAGTCCTTTGCTTCAGGAGCTGCTCTTTTCGAGTGTTCTGGAAGGTGGTCATGCACTCCTTAAACTTCTGGACCTCAGTTTGACACTTCCTCCAGTCCTGATGCTCAGCCATACAGTCCTGCAGAGCGTAGTGCAACTCAGCACAGCCTGTCCTGGAGATCATCCCATCCACTGGATCAACCTCATCCTCATCCCTGCTCCGGTTGTGAGGGGATGGAGAAGGAGCCGATGCCATACTATTAGAAAGATGATCGTTATCATACTCGTATATCAGTATTCGATTTTCTTTCACGATTGAGTCGCAGTTAAAAAAAAAAAAAAAAAACATTAAAGGTGTAACATTTAAATAAACTTGCCTTTAGAGTCTGTAATGGTATCAAGAGGTTAGGCTACTTCAAGGTTTCATAACTTGTCTATCCGTAGCCGGGCACATTTCATATCACGAACAGGAAATGTGTTACATTTTTTAGGGTCCGACTCCATTCATCGACATAAAATGACAGTACATTGCAATTGTTATCCACTAGATGTCAGTGTTATATCAGTCAATAGCAAAGTGACACTTGTTCACAACACATGTAGTAAATCTAAAGTGAAAATTGTTTTTCTACATATGGTTTATTTTTGTCTTAACTAGCATGTGAAAAGGTTAACTTTCTGAACAAATGCTGGTCAGCGAGCCAGCAGTTTCAACCTTGTTAGAGTAGGTAAATCTGGCACCAGCTTTGCACTTTGAAGATCAAGCAGCTTCAGAGACATGCTGTAGTGTAGGATACAGGGTAAAACAGTACAGACTTCATGTTAGAAACTTTAAGAAAGTTGTATGTTTGTTGTGTTGTAATAAAAAAATGAATAATACTGCCATCTCTTGGTGGAGTTCTGACACTCACATTGTAGGCATTTTAGGTTTATTGACAGCTTTTCTTTTTTTTTTTCTTTTTCTTTTTTTTTTTTTCTTTTTTTTACAGGTGTAAACATTTTGTGAATATAAAACATTGTTATCACAATATCATTAATAAATAATTAATATAGGCTATATTCAAATCAATCCATTCTTAATTTATTTATGAACTTAACGAATTTGCATTATTTAAAGAATCTTTGAATGCCAAAAGCAAACAAAAACTGGCTGCATATAGGCTATAAATCTTGCATAATGAGAGAAAAACATGGAGATGTGCTCTCTATAGCCAGGTTTCCATCCATGGACTTTTTTTTTTTCTTTTTTTTTGCGAAAACAGGTTTACCGATAGCCTACAGCTGATGGAAATGCCAATATCTATCATTTTTTGCAAATGTCGACACAATATTTTTCCGTTTAACTTTAGAGCATAAACTTTATGTCGATACTTCAAATGTCGCGAAAACTATTTTTGAAACACTTTTTGTCGAGAAAAGGGGATTTAACGCAAATAAATGTGGTGTCACATGACACAATTAGCCTCTTAGCTACAGCGTCCGCGCTCGTGGTGTTGCTCCCGTTAAAACACCGTTTCCCTGGGTGACGTCAGTTAAATGGGCCATCAGGTAAAATGAGTGTAGGTTGTAGCAGTGCCGCCGCTCCCTATACGCAGAGTACGCAGTTTGCGTAGGGCACCATCTCGGTTGCTCAAAAAAAAAAGTAAATAAATAAAAATAAAAAAAACTTTTATTCTATATTAATATTAACATAAACATACATATAAATATAAAATATATTTTAAAATGCATTTTACAGTGAATGCACTAGGCAGTAAGCATCCGCGACGCGCCATTCCGCATAGTGCCCGGTGTCTTCAAGGCTTCAAGCGAATGCATTAGCGTTTAACACACCGTCATGGGCTTTGACAGATGCGTGTGCGTCTTCAGCGCAAAACGTTCATTTTAGAGGTTATATCCTCATTTGTAAATGCTACTAATTCACGCGAGTATTTCCATTTTGCATGAAAGCGCCTCCTAAAAGTCTGACATTGAGCTTCAAACTTCACTGAACGAGCGCCAGTGCGGCGGGCGTGCGCATGTGCGTCAAATAGACAAAACGCAGTCGAGAGGAACACATTAATATTCAGCGCAAAAACATTCATTTAACTGGAATATCTGCTATTGGACGCTAAATTTAGGTCAACATAAAAGTCAACATGTAATTCACGTATTTTATGAGAGTAGTAGGCCCAACTGTAAAGGGATAACAGCATGTAATGTAAATGTAAGACGTTTCTACAGGATAAAGAAATGACAATAACATTTACTGTTTCTATAGAGAGTGTGTGTGTGTGTGTTCCTGCAGAACATTCCTCTAGTTGATTACCATTTGTATAACCACACCATTTGTTAAACTATGGATTTGAAGCAAAACCATGCTAATTTGTGGTTGCCATGAAATAACTACAATAACCCTGTTTTATTTATTTATTTATTATTATTATTATGGTTTTATTCGTCGTAAAACCATGGTTAATTTTTGTAATGGTAGATATATTCACTGTGTGTTTTCATTGCACTCAGCTGACACTGTTTGAAGCACAGCATTGGGCAGGATGGGGAATAGTGGTTTGTCAATTTAAAAAAGGGCTTATTATCCGATTAATCATAAGAAGGAAAAAAAATTGTTAGTTGCAGCCCTAATAATATTTATAATTTTTTATTTAATATGTATAATTTTAGTTTGTATTTTCTTGGTGTAGAGCTAACTGTAATTACAATTTATTTTATTAAAGTTCTATTTTGACCCCTAAAGTAGGTGTTTTTTTTTTACTTCCATAATATTTGGAGGGGGTAGGGGGGCACCACAATACAATTCTGCTTAGGGCACCCATTTGGCCAGCAGCGGCCCTGGGTTGTAGCATCATATCTCTTTATTTATTTTTTATTTTTTTTAACAGCCAATCACATTAACTGATCTTGCATCGTTGCTTCAACACTTGTTGACATGTAACAATAGTTTTGATTGGTCTGAGTTTTTTATGGTGGGCAGAGCAGATGTTACATGAAGCTTGTCAGAGAAATAGTAAGGTAAGTGAGCCTGGCATAGTAAATTTCATCCATCATTAATAAGGGTACTAAAACAATTGTAAGTAAGCTTACTAACGAAGCAAAGGTTTATGAACAATGTTTTGACATGCTCTTTCAAATAAAAAAAAGTTTAATTTAAAAATGAAAAGGGTCATTTTAGGTAGAAATGCCTGGTTAAGCTAAAATGGGCCAGTTTTCAGTTAAAATGGGCTGCATTACACACACACACTTTTTTGTCAAAGATGTTCTAATCTTTAACAAAATGTTTGACAAATATTTTACAAGCATGCACACAAAATACACCAATGCACAGAAACACAAACCTATACAACAGGATCAATTCATTTTTAATTCGATTTTTTTAATGAAATATTCGTTCAACTCTCTGTTTAATGAAATACATTTATGGTGTTGTTGTGGCACACTAAATACAATAGTGTTACTTTACTGTTAAAAATAAAATGATTTAAGCCGAAATGACCAGTTTTTCTCTCTTTATATTGGCCCATTTTACCTGAATGTTATGCTGTGGCTAGAGAGTGCCTGCTAATACTCTCATAATTTTAAAACAGTTATACTTTTTCACATTTAAAATGTATATAAATATTTAAGAGACCCATGCTAATTTATAAAAATATCATTAGATCTCATGCATAGCTTATTTGATGGTATTATAAGTAATTTACCAAAACGTGGCCCATTTTAGCTGACTTCACCCTATTTCAAAGGCGCACTAAATCTATATTCATATTATTAAATTGTTTTTATTACTATTGGTAAGAATAAGACGTGTTACCTCTCAAACATCCTTCATCCTTATTTTTGTAATTTTGTGTTTTTTACAATCTAATAAAACTTCAGAATAATCAGAAAAACTTCAGAAAAATAATAGCTAACTGCACCCATTTCTGAATATTGATTGATCTAGTATTGATCTAAACGGTGTTTATATAACGAAGTAAACAAAAAGACACTTGTTAATATGTAAAAATATTTATGTATAGGGCCTACAATTTAATAATAGGCTATATATGATAAAGTTTTGTTTCAAATGGATGAGGAAATAGCGCCTTGAAAATCTCGGCAGCTCGTCAAAAATAAAAATGTGGCGTCTGTCAAACGAAGGAAGGCTGTTGGAGTTTCTAATACTGACAAAAAAAGGTAAAATACAAGACATATTACGTCTGTATCTGAATAAATAAAAATAACCATAAAACCACGATTTCATGGGCAGGATCTGGCTACTTGACAAATGAAAATCACAAACATGACAGGGCCGTAGCTAGGGAATTCTGGGCCCCCTGAAAAAACATTGATGTGGGCCCCCAACGCCCTCCATTCATATCATATACGGTATATATACGGTAACGGTAGGCCTATTAGATATGGACATGGAGGCCCACATCTGGTGCCATGCACCTAATAAGGATTTCTTACAAAATAACTAAACAGACAAATAAATAAATGCAAATAAAGGTTATTGCTTTTACTTATTTTATATACAAAGTTGTATATAAATATACAGAAATAAAAATGAATGCAGTCAAATGTAAAATAAAACCACTTAAGTTACTCACTGTCTTAATTTTTGATGCAGATAACGTGCTATTTTTTTTAAATAAAGCTAATAAATGTATCCATCAATAGCAGTGAATTGTATTCCCGTTTTTTTGACAGTATTGTTAAAAATATCACATCAGCAGCCGGCAAGTCTGTAATGCTTTTGACACGCATGTTTTTCTGCATGTTATTCAAACCAACACACTACATAATAGCGCAAAAAAGACGGGGACTTTGAGCACGTGATCATTCGGGCGGTGCGCGCCGCGCCTGTATACAGAGATGCGACAGTACCTGAGTGCGCGGGCGGCGTCCTGTTTCCGCGAAAGTAAATAGTGCAGCGAAAATATCGGGGCACGGCATCCCATCACATTGACTTACCAGCAAGCAATTTTACGTCTAGGCTAAAACAAGGCTAAATTTGGGCTGTCAGTGAAAATCTAACAGACGTCTAACCAGTGCCCAAGAATAGACTAGTCATCAAATAGACAGCTAATGAATGACTACATAATATACGTCTAATAGACAACAAAGTGATGGCTAAAGGATTCTTTTCACTCAAATATAACAGGTTCTCAAAACTGACAACCCATCCAAACAAATTAAATATAAAGGTTTTATTTAGAAAAAGAACATTAACAACATAGACAACTTAAGATAATACAAAAAGATCAAAACATACAAATTTTTTAAAAATATAATTAAATATAAAAAGTAGGATAAAAAATATGGAATATTAACAACGTAATATAATAAAAAAATATAAATAATGACAAAATAAAAAAAGTTAACCCTTTTGTTGGTTTATAAAACATCATGGTTAATTGTTGGCTTTATTTCCATTGTTTAAAATGGCTCCCAATTGCATTCCTTAACTCAAACTCTGTTGCCGCCTGGAAGTTGGTCATCACGGCATCTGCCAAATAAGAAAAAAAATTGCACGATAAGAGTATTGTTGACATCATAATTTTTTACTTTATTTACAGTAATTGAAATGGATGCACACTAGAGCTGGGCAATAAAAGGTTAAGATACATGTATGTGACATGTTTAAAGAGATAGGCATCATTTACTCACCCTCAAGTTGTTCCAAACCTGTATGGGTTTCTTTCTTCTGTTGAGCACACACAAAAATATATATTTTGAAGAATGTTGGTAACCAGACAGGAAAGTACTATGGAAGTCAGTGGGGTCCATAAACTGTTTGATTACCCATATTCTTCAAAATATCATCTTTTGTGTTCAACAGACGAAAGAAACAACTTTGGAACAACTTGAGGGTGAGTAAATGATGACAGAATTTTCATTTTTGGGTTTAAAACATATTTTAGCCACCATGTTGCCAAGTGTTCTGTATATCATTGTTGTGCTTTGTTGACTGATTGCTGGATAATTTTCAATAAACTTTGGGTCTTTAAATCCAAGAAAGTGGATCATATCACTCCGGTTCTGAGGTTTTTACACTGGCTTCCTGTCTGTCGAAGAATTGATTTCAAAATGCTGGTTTTTAAAGCATTGAATGGTTTAGGGCCAAAGTAAATTTCTGATCTTCTGCTGCATTACGAACCATCCAGACCTCTCAGGGCGTCTGGGACAGGCTTTCTGTCCCCAGAGACAAAACTAAACATGGAGAAGCAGAATTCAGTTTTTATGCACGATATATCTGGAACAAACTCAAAGAAAACTGAAGTCCTTCTTTTAAATCAAGGTTAAAGACTTTACTGTTGGCCGCTGCTTTTTATTAATTGGAAGGGAATAATGATACATTTCTTACACTGCGCTGTAACTTTTACGCTCCTGTTTTATCATGTTTTTATTTTCAATTGAACTATTTTAAAGTGTTTTTAAATGTCTTCTTATATTATCTTTTTACATTACCCAATGTTGCTTTTATGTTTTATGTAAAGCACTTTTGGCTTGTTGAAATGTGCTATACAAACTTGCCTTGCCAAGTCAAAAACTCATATTTTGATATCATAATGATCCAAAGAGTAAAAGGATATTTGTGGCTTTCATAACAAATTATAATAGGTTGCACATGTTTCATGTTTATCCTCTTGAATTCAGATAATTAGAGTATAAAGGCACACAGAAACACATAGCTTACTGTAGACCTACATGTAGCATGTTAAGCTAACCACAACATGGCTTATTCTACACTGTTACTCGCTAAAATGTCACGGTGCCTACACATGATAACAAATAATATAGATGTATAATTAACACGTTAAAATGAAAACAGATACGTACAAGGCCAAATAATGTCCTTAAACGTTTGCTGTTGCCCGTTGTTCTCCTCCTCTCGTGTAAAAAAAAAATTCACAGCGACAAAAATGTTTATCGCGAGATCTGGCGTTGCCAGTAGTACAGGCTACAGTTGCCATCTAGCGGTTGAGAATTGTAATTGCATATTTTATTTTATTTTAAATGTAAGAGACATATAATATCTACGATATTATTTGACTGTATTACATTTTAAGTGAATGTTATGCGGGACAGCAAAGCTAATACTAATTCAAATGTTCACAAATGGGTGGGCTAAAAGCAGACTACACGTAGCCCGTCCAATTCAGAGCTAAATCGTGGCTACAGATAGACCATGTCATGAATATGACACATCTTGCAGATATTATTGACATTGCGAACATAGGATAATGGGATATCAAACATATCATATCATACATGACCCAAAACTACAATGAATCAGTTTTGACTTTTGACTATAAGTGGGCTACAAATAGCCGGTCTGACTAGGAGCTGAATCGTGGCTACGCACAGCCTACGCATAGAACATGTTAAAGAAATGAAACCAAACGCCTTGCAATCACTGTTGACTTTCCTTACATGATGGAATATCATACGTCTCACAAGATATTTTGGCAAAAAACGACATGTAACATGGACATAATTGTAATTCAAGGTTATTTTGGCTAAAAGTGGGTTACTCATAGCCGGACTATATCGGGTCTATAGTTAACCGAGACGGTGAAATGACGGCTATTGCTTGCTGGGTTGTCTTATTAAAGAACGTTTTGGTAGACTGGCCTCCCTTTCCTTTTCATGACGTTACTGGTACCCAGATTTTTCCCCTGACATTTTTAGTCAGTGCCACTTCCACTGTAACTTTAGGCTACTTCTAACTTCAACTGTTCTCGGAGCAGCCTCAACTGTGATTGGTTTTTCTGTTTACTAGCTGGGGTTGGACTTGCGGTTTTATTGGGTCTTTCTGTTTTTTTTACGCTAATTGAGCTGAAATAATTAATAACCACCAGACTAAACCATTTTTAGGGAGGGGGAGCGAGGAGATTTGGAATACTTCTTTAACTAAATTGCATGTATTTGTGGTTTTCATTGAACTATCAGGCATACAAATGTATATATTATAATGATTCATAAGAGTAGGGGAATATGTAGTACAACAACTACTGAATTTAGTGGGCCCCCTGGGCAGTGGGGGCCCTAATAATTGTCACCACCTTTCACCCCACTAGCGACGGCCCTGCTTGTTAATAAAATAATTTTATAAATACAATTTATTAATATGTAAAATAATTTATCTCAAACAAATGAAATAAATAAAGTCGGCATCAGTTAAGCTAGACTATTTAAAAAAAACTGAAATATAGGTAGCTAAGGCCTACACAAATAAAACGTTTAGGTTACAGCTGCATCTGTCTCCAAGAAAAAAGTTCAAGGCTTAGCCTACGTTATTAAAATGAAAAAAATCGTTTCCGAACATTTTACTGTACCAATCTTTTTTATGGATATTAAAATGTTGCATACAGGACAATTGAGCTGCTTTGTGTCCACAGCCATGGGCTTCCTCATAAAGGCAGTTACAAGCAGTCCTGTCAGACAAACTGTCCTACTTCTCCGTGATCTTCTGATTAATATTCCCAGTTTTAGTAACAGGCCTATTATTCTGAAAATAATAAGTAGCCTAAATTTCAATCTTCAAACTCTCTGCATTTTACAAATATTTGGGAAACGAACGACACGATATAATTTGCGATGTACGTGAAATTATGTAGATGGAATCGACTTGAGGGCTTATTTTTATTTTTTTTATTTTTTTTATTATAGAACTTGTAAACAACATTATAAAAACAGGCACCAAATACAGAAGCTCCAAAAAATATATATCCAAAAAAATACAACAACAAAGACATTCACAAGACGGCAAATACAGATTCATGGCAGTAGCCTACCTTTTACATTTTTCACAACAGAATTAACATAGTGAGTTCGTTACAGAAAACCTTATGTAAAGGAGGAGATTTAGATATTCGACTCTAATCACCGTAAGAGCTGAACACACAAAGCATAAGAAGTGCGCATTAACGTCTCATTCACAAACTCTCTCTCTCTCTGTTACATAATCATTAACATACACAGCAAATTATACAAAAACATTCACAACTAACAGTAAACAAACATATACAGACCTTATACCTTTTCGGGGGTGCTAATAAATTGGAAACTTTTTATCTAAAAAAAAACAAAAAAAACAACTTCGATAAACTGCAAGCTCTCACTTTTCACTACCCGTATCGCTCCTTAGTCTATGGCTGCGTTCCACTCCACTTTTAGACACACACTTGCGAACTTCCCTAAGCACTTCCCCTCGGGGAAATCCCTGCCGCCATTTTGAAGTGCGTTCCACTTCGTGAAGTGGACGAGGGAAGTTTATATGGACAGACCCTCACTCCCTTGATTTTGAATGAAAACATTTGAAACAACCCAAACACATCTATATACATATAGAATGCTGCATTAAACAGTTTCGTAAAGGAAAAAAATAATAAATCAACTCCATAGTGGATTCCAAGTGATCAAGGGCTCAGGACGTTCCAGTTCAGTCCATTGCAAAGGTTCCGCCAGTAGTGGGCACTCATGCAACGCAAGCAATGACGCACATCCGAGTGAACGAGACGTTAGCAAGGGAAGTTAGCAAGTGAAGGGCATAATAAAAACAAACTGGAACGCAGCACATAATACCCATTAAAATAGTAGTCCCTCAGATAATGCAGACCTTAAACATATCTAAACTCACAGAAATATCAAAAATGTAAACAAAAACAAATTAGAAGATAAATCACAATAAAGTATATTGAAATGCTTATCATAATGAATAACTGGCATACTTATATATAATTATATATTAACATATATATTAATATAATTTGTCTTTCTATTTGCACATGGCAAATATATATATATATATATATTTTTTTTTTTTTACAAATTTTGAATTCTCTTTTCCATACACTGAAGTTTAATATCAATAAGTTCAATACCTACCATAAAATCAGTCCATATACAATGTTATGGTCTAGAAGACTTAGAATGTAGTGCAGAATGTGGACTGTTTTATAGTGCCTTTCTAGTGGTTATAGTATGTGTCCTTTTAGGAGCTTGACATGTGTCATTTTATGGAATAGAGCTTAAATTGTGGAAAAGAGTTTAAAAATTATATTAAAAAAATATAGCATAGCATATTAAAATGATTTCTGAAGGATCATGTGACACTTAAGGGTGGAGTAATGATGCTGAAAAGTCAGCTTTGATCACAGAAATAAATTACATTTTACAATATATTCGCATAGAAAACAGCTATTGGAAATTGTATGAATATTTATTCATATTTGTGGATTTACTGTATTTTTGATCAAATAAATTCATAAATGCGTTAATGTTCCTTTGTGCATTGTGTGACAAATAACGTAAAAGGCATTAAAATCTGAGAAATTCGAAAAGATCAGCAGTAGTTTGCATCCCTGGAAATGAATCTCCGTCGTTTATAAATGTTTTAATCGTTAACAGTCGGGAAATATTGCTGTATTGACTCGTAATGTTCATCTGTTTATCTTACCTCGGCTCGCATTCAAGTGCTGCTCGGTTTCTGTGGACCTAATTGGTAGCTAAATCCTGCATCCTTCGATTTGATTGGATATCTCAAACATTTTGACATTGGCGAGCACTTTTAGACCACTGACATTGATCAGGCTAAATAGATTAGAGTTTTGCCTCAAGTGGGCCGCGCGGGCCGTACACCTGGGCTGACGGAAGGATATAGGCTACGTAATTTTACTATAATTTGTTCTTCATATTACGTAGCAACGGGCCGGCCCACATTGTCCAGCGGCCCACCGGGAAAACGCCCGGTGCTCCAGATGGCCAGTCCGCCCCTGTGTGGGGATATAGCCTAGCTATAAAAGATTTTAAAATAAATATGTTGGGAGATTATTTTGGAAGCGATGGTTTACAGATCACAATGCAAGCGGGAAAAACCACGTTAGACCGGTTTCACACTGCACGCGTAAGCAGCGCGTATTTTTTTCGGCGCTTATGTTAACAGATTAGAGCATTTACACCGCACGCACAGGCGGCGCAGCAGCGCGTCGCAGGAGCAGAGCAGAAGCGCCAGTGCCGCGATCGTTTCGGCGCAGAGTCTATTTTTGCCGCGCTGCTCACGCTGCATTAAAACCACAGTGGATAAAACCAATGACCTGATTAACATGAAAAATAACCACTTTCACCATGAAATCATGTAGTGAAGTGTTCCATGTGTTTCACAGTCACCATATGACATCCAGCGCTGTGAAAAAAATAAATAAAATACACGAAAACACATCACTGCCAGACGTTTTTGCCCAAACTTCAAAGGCCCGTTTAAATGATTCAAACTAGAGGCATATCTTAACTTTAAGGTTACATTTATCACGTAAACTATATACAGCATGTAATATGCATATGTGTTTAGGACAGGGGAACAAGGTTGCATTCGCAGCGCATATATATGCTGCCCATCATAAATCAAAGCACGAGAATGACAGGGGTCGGAGGAGAACACCGGAAAATGTGACAGAATGGACGATATGCATCTGTATTTGCAATACACAAGGCGCGGTTCAGCTGCGCGCGACAAACGCTGGCAGTGTGAAAGCACAACGGGCGCACAACAGGCGCGCGCTGCTCCCGCTCTCCATACGCACTGTTTCTGCGCTGCTTGCGCGTGCGGTGTGAAGCCGGCGTTACGGTCGTCACGATCGTAGATGACAACACCCAGGATCAACATTGTTAATGTAATAGATTACATTAATTTACATTTAACCATCTTAATATGGAGAGATGCACTGAAATGTAGACCTTCGTTTATGTGTTTTTGACCTACACTGTTAACGTTACATGACGTGAGAACACCCGGCAAGCAATAGCCGTCATTTCACCGTCTCGGTTAACTATAGACCCGATATAGTCCGGCTATGAGTAACCCACTTTTAGCCAAAATAACTTTGAATTTGGTTACATGTCGTTTTTGCCAAAATAACTTGTGAGACGTATGATATTCCATCATGTAAGGAAAGTCAACAGTGATTGCAAGGCGTTTGGTTTCATTTCTTTAACATGTTCTATGCGTAGGCTGTGCGTAGCCACGATTCAGCTCCTAGTCAGACCGGCTGTTTGTAGCCCACTTATAGTCAAAAGTCAAAACTGATTCATTGTAGTTTTGGGTCATGTATGATATGATATGTTTGATATCCCATTATCCTATGTTCGCAATGTCAATAATATCTGCAAGATGTGTCATATTCATGACATGGTCTATCTGTAGCCACGATTTAGCTCTGAATTGCACGGGCTACGTGTAGTCTGCTTTTAGCCCACCCATTTGTGAACATTTGAATTAGTATTAGCTTTGCTGTCCCGCATAACATTCACTTAAAATGTAATACAGTCAAATAATATCGTAGATTAAATTAAATATGCAATTACAATTCTCAACCGCTAGATGGCAACTGTAGCCTGTACTCGTGGCAACGCCAGATCTCGCGATAAACATTTTTGTCGCTGTGAATTTTTTTTTTTTTACACGAGAGGAGGAGAACAACGGGCAACAGCAAACGTTTAAGGACATTATTTGGCCTTGTACGTATCTGTTTTCATTTTAACGTGTTAATTATACATCTACATTATTTGTTATCATGTGTAGGAACCGTGACATTTTAGCGAGTAACAGTGTAGAATAAGCCATGTTGTGGTTAGCTTAACATGCTACATGTAGGTCTACAGTAAGCTATGTGTTTCTGTGTGCCTTTATACTCTAATTATCTGAATTCAAGAGGATAAACATGAAACATGTGCAACCTATTATAATTTGTTATGAAAGCCACAAATATCCTTTTACTCTTTGGATCATTATGATATCAAAATATGAGTTTTTGACTTGGCAAGGCAAGTTTGTATAGCACATTTCAACAAGCCAAAAGTGCTTTACATGAAACATAAAAGCAACATTGGGTAATGTAAAAAGATAATATAAGAAGACATTTAAAAACACTTTAAAATAGTTCAATAGAAAATAAAAACATGATAAAACAGGAGCGTAAAAGTTACAGCGCAGTGTAAGAAATGTATCATTATTCCCTTCCAATTAATAAAAAGCAGCGGCCAATAGTAAAGTCTTTAACCTTGATTTAAAAGAAGGACTTCAGTTTTCTTTGAGTTTGTTCCAGATATATCGTGCATAAAAACGGAATTCTGCTTCTCCATGTTTAGTTTTGTCTCTGGGGACAGAAAGCCTGTCCCAGACGCCCTGAGAGGTCTGGATGGTTCGTAATGCAGCAGAAGATCAGAAATTTACTTTGGCCCTAAACCATTCAATGCTTTAAAAACCAGCATTTTGAAATCAATTCTTCGACAGACAGGAAGCCAGTGTAAAAACCTCAGAACCGGAGTGATATGATCCACTTTCTTGGATTTAAAGACCCAAAGTTTATTGAAAATTATCCAGCAATCAGTCAACAAAGCACAACAATGATATACAGAACACTTGGCAACATGGTGGCTAAAATATGTTTTAAACCCAAAAATGAAAATTCTGTCATCATTTACTCACCCTCAAGTTGTTCCAAAGTTGTTTCTTTCGTCTGTTGAACACAAAAGATGATATTTTGAAGAATATGGGTAATCAAACAGTTTATGGACCCCACTGACTTCCATAGTACTTTCCTGTCTGGTTACCAACATTCTTCAAAATATATATTTTTGTGTGTGCTCAACAGAAGAAAGAAACCCATACAGGTTTGGAACAACTT
The DNA here is from genome assembly GCA_039654625.1 of Rhinogobio ventralis. Taxonomy (NCBI): domain Eukaryota; kingdom Metazoa; phylum Chordata; class Actinopteri; order Cypriniformes; family Gobionidae; genus Rhinogobio; species Rhinogobio ventralis. The sequence continues at coordinate 22,452,384 of CM077215.1, read as the reverse complement.
GAGGGTGAGTAAATGATGCCTATCTCTTTAAACATGTCACATACATGTATCTTAACCTTTTATTGCCCAGCTCTAGTGTGCATCCATTTCAATTACTGTAAATAAAGTAAAAAATTATGTCAACAATACTCTTATCGTGCAATTTTTTTTTCTTATTTGGCAGATGCCGTTGATGACCAACTTCCCAGCGGCAACAGAGTTTGAGTTAAGGAATGCAATTGGGAGCCATTTTAAACAATGGAAATAAAGCCAACAATTAACCATGATGTTTTATAAACCAACAAAAGGGTTAACTTTTTTTATTTTGTCATTATTTATATTTTTTTATTATATTACGTTGTTAATATTCCATATTTTTTATCCTAATTTTTATATTTAATTATATTTTTAAAAAATTTGTATGTTTTGATCTTTTTGTATTATCTTAAGTTGTCTATGTTGTTAATGTTCTTTTTCTAAATAAAACCTTTATATTTAATTTGTTTGGATGGGTTGTCAGTTTTGAGAACCTGTTATATTTGAGTGAAAAGAATCCTTTAGCCATCACTTTGTTGTCTATTAGACGTATATTATGTAGTCATTCATTAGCTGTCTATTTGATGACTAGTCTATTCTTGGGCACTGGTTAGACGTCTGTTAGATTTTCACTGACAGCCCAAATTTAGCCTTGTTTTAGCCTAGACGTCAGGGCTGTGTTTTGACGGCTATTAGACGTCTTTTAGACAGTTATTTCGGTTTGTATGTTAGCAGGGACTCATTAACTTTAATCGTAACTTAATGAGAGTATGACAACCAGAGAATCTTCTCAGGATACCTGGAATCAGTGTTACAGTACCCATATCGTTTTACCATTTTTGTAGCATAAACGCCATTAAACCGCTGAGAGCTTCGGATTTTCCAGTGTTTCTCTATGGCGCTGAAACCTAAAGATGTCCGAGTTCCGGTCCATGTGCAACTGATACTCAACTGCCATTGGCTCATCTGCATTCGAGGGAAGGGGCTTACCAATAGGTCAATTGGATGGAAACGGGCTGAAGACAGCAAATTGCGAATACTTTTTTTTTTTTTAATGCATATTCACTCTGTCAAGAACAAAACAGTGGAAAAAGTGGATGGAAACTTGGCTATTGACTGTTAAATGGTATAAATTAATCAAGTAAATAAATTTGACCTGCAAAGCAAATGTAGAATTGGAGATTCAAATAAAAAACAATGCATTTTAAAATGACAACAAAATAATACATGAATGATGAATCATCACAGAAAGCCTCCAGAATAACATTAATAACATGAAATAATATTATGTTTTACAATAATGTGCATTTTTTAAAAGGATAAACAGAGGGTTAACAGAATAAATCCGGCTTTGAATCTCTTGAGTTTTCAATGAGTAAATAATGGGATTCACGCAGGGTATGATGAGGGACGACAAAGACAAGCACACTGTTCTTACATTTGGGTTTATAATTATTCCAGAAAATCCAAGATTAAAGATAAAAAAAATTGGAATGAAGAATATTGCCACTAACATGAGGTGTTCGGTGCATGTGGTCAGCATCTTATAACGGCTCCAGGGCTGCCAACTTTTCAAAAAAACTTGGAATGAGATTTGGTGGGGCCAACCAAAATGTTGCCGCGTACAAAGCAAAAAAAATTGGCTCATTCAGCATCATTACCGTACACACAGAATTTTTTTATATATATTGATAGATAAGTATAGGTTGATACAAAATTAATTCTGTCTATTTCTGTCTATTTTGTCATGCATCTATATGACACTTTGTATACAGTATATCCTATAGACACACACAATTTTAAAGCACTATATAGAGGCATGATTTTGTCTAAATAGAACAAATTGAATATACATAAACCTAGAGCTTTTGCAGGGAAGAAAAAGGGGGGAAAAACTGTCTGTCGTTCGGTCTGTCCTGTCTGTTTCTCTTCTGTCTGTTGTGCGGCTCTTTTTTGCCGTGGCTGAAAAAAAAACAATGTTGGGCAAGCTATTCTGCAACTGTAGCTTTACAAGCTACTTGTAAGTTAAAGTAGTTAAGTTACATTCAAGCTACCCGTTTGAAAAAAGTAGTTAGCTACACTACAAGTTACTATCAAAAAGTAGCTAGCTACATTGAAACTACTTTTCTTTTTCTTTTTACAATGACATTGTTACAAATAACTGAATAATTGTTAATGAAGAATGTTATAATACTTGGGGTTTCAAGCAACATAATGCAATGTAATTATGATTTCAAAGAGTAGGCTATAGGGTGAATTCAGGTTGGTTGGGACTCTTTTTCCCCAGTCATTTCAATGGCAAAAACTGTCAGAATCATTTGATTTTGTAAACTATCCGACACACACAATACTCGAATGAATGAATGAAGGAGGCATTTATATAGCGCTTTCAATACTCAAATATAGCCTATATCTCAAACTGGCTGTCAAAGTGCAAAATGGCTACACATTTAACATCAGTGCACAGGGGCGCCGCCAGGAATTTTGGGCCCCATGACAAAAAAATCTAATTGGGCCCCCTTTGCACAGCTGTTGTGGATATGCATATATACTGTGATATATACAGTATATATATATTAAAATATGCCATATACCAATAAATGACACTAACACTACAGAACTTTGACCCAAATTACCTATAGTTCTATATTACCATCACTTGATTACATACATTAGATACGATAGATTTGTGTGTGCGTGTGTGTGTGTGTGCAAGCTTCTCAAATAAATTGCCCTTCATGATGGGAATAATAAAGTCTGTATCTAAAGATGTCATTTAACAGCCAAAATTCAGTCTAAATGAACGCATCAAACTGGATTATTTTAATATTGTCTGTAACTTACATGCAGGTTGAGGTAGTCAGGTTGTCTAGTACAGACATTAGGTTGTTTTTTGAAAATAATTTGTGTTTGATTTCTGTCAATAATAAATATTCCATTTCCTTTTTTGTTATGGTAAAAAGAGCAAGAGAGACAGAGAACCCCACACAGACTCCCTGGAATGATGCTAAGTCATTAGCACAATGTTGCTCACCTTCTTCACTGGGACAGGGAGGGGTGCAGTTATGGGGAGACTGGGGTGCTGCTGACTCATCTGTTAAGTCTGCTAAAAGGGGCATGGACAGTGATTTAATATGAATATCTTGCTAAACGTTTCCCTGCACTGATAAAATGTTGATGAAATGTAGGCTAACACTAGCCTGCAGCTAGCTAGCTTATTTCACTATGGACAACAGGTTAATACCACTCACAGACTAAAGGCTACCCACCTTTCTTTTGTCTTTCCTCTCTTTCCTTTTTTGAAAACCAGATTTTCTTTTACTATGCAACATAGTGGTCTCTGTGTTAAGGTAACCAGATTTCTGAAATGGAAACCAGGGACATTTCCTATTTGAGTGGTCAAAATATCACTAAAATCTCATTTGTTATTATCTGTTAATTAAAAAACAGGAACAATATATTTTTTTAATATTTTTGTTATTGTTGTGGGCTCCCTATGTTGATATTAATTATTATGATTTAGTTTGATTATTAGGATTTTTGGTCTGGAAAAAAGAAAAGAAAAAACAATGAAAACCAATATTTTTTTTTAGTTAATAGTAACCACTGTAAATAACAAGCAGTTCAAAACAACATTATTACACAACTTAACAAAAACACATTACAAAAATAAAACAACATAAATATGATAAATAAAACTATTTAACAAATATTTTAACATTTTATAATTGTATTTAATATTTAAATTTTCACAAGTTTATACTATAGAAATTATTATTATTATTTTACTTAAAATGTTTTAAGTTTGTGCTTGAAAATAACTCTTACTATCCTTAATTGGTCTTGTTATTTTGCATTTTAGGCTTATTTTAAGCAGGATCAGTATGTGTATTTTGCACATGTATTTGCTGCAAGTGTAATTGTTAAGGGTTTTTGGCTCTGTTATAAAGCACATACAAACAGTATTACTTAAATTTAACATGAATAGTTAGTATGTTACTACCTGATAATGATAATGGCGCTCTGATCTAGGTTACGTTCTTCATGATGTAGTAGCGGCACGCGCGCGACCAAGTAGAGTCAGTGTATCTCACAGCGCCATCTGCAGGTGAAAATAATCACTACACGATTGCTCCTATAACGTTGGGAGCTTTTTTGCAATATATCTGCGGGTTGTTTTGAACGAGCTGTAAAACGGGGACATTTCCGGGGACAGCTCCAGTCGGAGACAGAACACCAAAAACAGGGACGTCTGGTCCTACACTGTGTTTCTGGCACGTCGGGCTGACTTTCAACTTTGCAACTAAACACCGTCACTGATGAGTGCGCTAAGGCAGGATCAAACCATTTCATGCAGATACAGGGCGGTAGTCGGTCAATATAGATGTTTACTTTTTGGTCAATTGGGGATATTGAACTTTTATTGCCAAAATAAGTAAAATCAAAGACATCATTCATTTTATTATTATTTGAAATATACTCAATAATGATGGTTTATATAGTGTATAATATAAAATTTTTTTTAAATTAGTCTTTACCTATTTGTTGGGGCCCCTGTCAATCAGGGAATTGTCCTAACTTTTCCCCCCTATACGGCGCCCATGTCAGTGCAAGAACAAAATGTATGCAACTTAAATTAAATACTCAGGAATCAGGATTAGTCTAAACATGCAGGGTAAACTCACAGCACATGCAGCATTCTGAACAGAAACGCTCTGAGACGTCAGTCATGAGCTGCTCGTGTGAACAGTGCGCATTGCTTGACTATTTATTTTCGTTTCGAATTGTTTCGTTTGAAAAGTGGACATTTCAAGCTTTCTATAGACACATTTCTCATGTCTGTGAGGCAAGTAGTCTGCTGAGTTTCGGTTTATTTATGAGACGCGCTCCAGCTCCAGTTCATGTGCAATGCAAGTGATCGCTCTGGCACATGCATGTCGCGATTATTGTCTGCTATATTGCTTCTTATATATTAAATCCAGGCAATTGGCTGATGAAACATTGATTACAATTAAGATACAATTTATACAAAAGAAATTCACTTTAAAGAAAGGCTTTCTACAAAACAAAACTTAATGAAGTGGTCAAAACCATTTCTGACCCTATGTGTTTGACATAGGGTACAACAGGGCTAAAGGCTCCACGGGGTAAAAGGCTCCTTTGATTAAATGTATGTAATTAAATGTATGTAAATTCTACATGCTTTTTAAAATAATAATAATAATAATAGCCTTTATTTAAAACAGATAGGCTATGATTTATATAATTGGATGACCACAAGAATTAAGGACAGTCATTATATATCTCGCTGCATGTTCTGTAGCTAGCTGAAAACAGTAGAGGATTGGAAATGTTTTCCATGATGGAGGAGATTTTAAACCAATAATTAAAACATTAATATTAATAATACTACTAATAATCATCCCATTGAGTTCAATTTATGGTAAGAATTCTTTGTTAATCCACACACTTGTTGGCGGAATCGTCGTATCATTTGAGGATAATGAATGTGCTCACATTTCACAGAAATGTACCCAATTGATTTGGATTTGCTTTAACATGTTGAATGACGGGAAGCCTCACCAGTGGAGAATTAAGCTGACCAAAAATCAAGTTACAGCCCTAACGTTCGGAGTGGTCAAAAACGCGTGACAAAGCATCGGGTTTGATGTTTTTTGAACCCGGGAAAAGTCAAAACGTCCGAAAAAAAGGGACCACTGAGCCTGCCTACAGTTGAGTCTTTTAGCAGATCTGATATACTCCAAATTCTTATGATCGGTCCATACGATAAAAGGTACCCCCGACCCCTCTAACCAATGACGCCACTCCTCCAATGCAAGCTTGACTGCTAACAATTCTCTGTTACCAATGTCGTAATTGCGTTCGGCTGGCGACAATCGATGAGAAAAAAACGCGCAAGGATGCATCTTGTCATCCGAGGAAGAGCGCTGGGAAAGAACTGCACCTACTCCCACCTCTGACGCGTCCACCTCTACCACGAACTGGTGTGAAGGATCGGGGTGATGAGAATGGGAGCCGAAACAAAGCGGCTCTTAAGTTTGGAAAATGCAGCCTCAGCTACACCAGACCACCTGAACGCCGTTCTGGGAGAGGTCAACGCTGTCAGAGGCGCGGCTAGTTGGCTGAAGTTGCGAATAAACCGCCGATAGAAATTGGCGAATCCCAGAAACCTCTGCAGGGCCTTACGGGAATCTGGGCTTGGTCAATCCAGCACAGCCTTAACCTTGTCAGGATCCATGCGCATTCCCTCGGATGAGACGATATAACCCAGAAATGGAACTGACTGTGCATGAAACGCGCATTTCTCCACCTTGACAAAAAGCCCATTCTCTAGCAACCTCTGGAGCACTAGTCTGACGTGCTGTACATGTTCCCGGAGAGAAGAGGAAAAAATCAATATGTCGTCCAGGGAGACATAAATGAATTGGTCGACCATATCTCCCAGCACGTCATTAACTATTGCCTGGAAGACTGCAGGGGAGTTAGAAAGCCCAAAAGGCATCACTAAATATTCAACATGGCCCCAGGGGGTATTAAAGGCAGTTTTCCATTCATCCCCCTCCCTTATGCGCACCAAATGATAAGCGTTACGTAAATCGGCCACGGCGATTCCCATCCACCTGCTTGGTCCATGGCCACTAAGAGGGCTCATCCAGGGGTTTTGCCATCTCCAGTTGGGGGATCTGTTCCATCTGTGCCGCCTACTGCTGTTGGGGGCTCTCAAAATTTGCAGCTCCCGGTTGAGGCTGTGGTGTCTCATTCTCCTGCTGCAATTCCAGGCATCAACCGGGCTTGTTCCCCTGGGTTTTCTGATACAGATGGGGAGTCCCTCTTATCTGCTACATCGAGGAGTGAAGTGCCTGTGGACTCTGGGGCCTCTGAAGGTACAAGAGGCCATAGTATAGAGGGGGGCCGACCTGTACGGACAAGAAAACCCCCTGTGTGGTTCAAGAATTATGCTGGAACTGCATAAGGACTCGAGGACGAGTCCATTTTTTCAAGAGAGGGGGTAGTGTAATGATTCACATTTGACGGATGTTGTGTGACGTCATCCATAGCAACAAACATGGAAGGAGGGACATGTTGGGTGAGCACACCTGTGGACAATACATAATTGTTGTATGGTTTTAAAAACGGTGAGGGGAAGAACAAGGGGGGGGGTCTGTCTTTTTGATAAATGTTTGGTTGAAGACGCGTTTTAGGCTGTATTGGAGCCTGCAGGGTTCACGGGGGAAAAGTGTGTCGTTTTGTGGCGTTCGTGGCTGGCTAGCACCACCGGCTCCGAAGAAAACCGGGGTACCACTTATTGGCCCGGAGGTAGACAGTGGATAACATCTAGTTAGAGAGGAAAGGGAATATAGGTGGACACCGGCAGGCTTCACTCTGGAGAACTTCCTCTAATAGTGCCGCGGAGGGGAAGGCTTTGTCTTTGTTGTGATGGCGGGGTGACGTCGGACACGGACAGGGAAGTCCGAAACTATTTTATTAATTTACTTATTTGTGTATGGTCTGTCGTGTTCAGTCGCGTGTGCTTACGTCCCTTTAAATGCTGTATGCTGATTGTTTGTACTGGTTATCACGTAGAGAAAGAATTTATGCTAAGAAGTTTTCAATGAAGTGTGCTGTGTCTAGAATATTTTCCACTATTTATTGGTTGCTGTGAAGTGAACGAGTATTGGGTGTCCTTTTAAAGTGTGTGCACTGTAGAATGAAATGACCAGTGTATGTAATCAGAATACTGAATTGTGACAATGCCATAAGGCTGCTATTATTGTTAATAAATGTATACTTTTGTTGAATAAAGTGGCTCGTGAGTGTGCATTGAGGGTTCCTTCCGGAAAGTTAAATTAAAGGTGGTGGCAGCATAAGTGCAAGTCCACAAGAAATTTTCCCTGTGCCCCTAGTGGCAACTGGGTTCATTACATATTTAATTACAGTGCAGGCAGAAATGTCCTCACCATTTACTATTATCTCTGATAATGAAAACTCATTTGCGTTCCTAAAAGTTGAAGCATCAAACAGCACATACAGTACTGTGCAAAAGTCTTAGGCACGTTGGTATTTTCACACAAAAAATGTTTTTAAGCCAGTTATTTATATATTTTACTGTAGTGTCAGTAGGAAATGTCAGTTTACATTTCCAAACATTCATTTTGCAATTAATTGTAATAATCCAGTGAGATTATTTATTTTTTTTATGCACAAGAAGTCTGATAGCAGCTGGTATGATCTGATCTCACCATCATCGAGTCTGTCTGTGATCACATGAAGAAACAGAAAACTAAGATGGACTAAATCCAGAAGAACTGAGGCAACGTCTCCCAGACACTTGAAGAAACCTTCCTGCAAAACTACATGAATAGGTGTAGGAACAGATGCAGGTGACAAAAGCTGTTTTAAACGCAAAGGGTGGTCAGCCCAAATATCGATTTGACTTAGTTAATAGAAGTTAATTCATAAATAAAAGCTATTTATGTTATAATTTTTGACAGCATTCTCACTTTAAAGCATTCTGACAAGTGCCTAAACTTTTCACAGTACTGTAGTTTTGCAGGAAGGTTTCCTCAAGTGTCTGGGAGACGTTGCCTCAGTTTTTCTGGATTTAGTCTGTCTCAGTTTTTTCTGTTTCTTCATGTAATCACAAACAGACTCGATGATGGTGAGATCAGATCATACCGGCTGCTGTCAGACTTCTTGTGCATAAAAAAAAAACAATTCATTGCAAAATGAATGTTTGGAAATGTAAACTGATATTTCCTACTGACACACTACAGTAAAAGATATAAATAACTGGCTCAAAATTTTTTTTAGTGTGAAAATACCAACGTGCCTAAGACTTTTGCACAGTACTGTACAGCAATAACTACAGTAATCCATATGACCCCAATGGATGAATCAATGTCTTCTGAAGTGAAACGATAAGTGTTTGTAAGAAAAATACCAATAATTAAAAAAAAAATGAAACGGTAAACTATCGCTTCCGACCAGCAGTCATCTGCGTGAATGAGAGGGTTGAGTTCACGCTTGACGTAACAGTGGCAAGGAACCAAAACTCCATCAGGTGGCCTAATGGAGAAAAATAAACCTTGGGAGAAACCAGGCTCAGTCGGGGTGCCAGTTCTCCTCGGGCCAATTAACAAACAGTGTATGGTTATTATTTTGGCAGCCTTATAGGTCAGAAGTAATATTAGATCAGAATATTCGAAAGATCGGAGGCATCATGCCGGAGACGGGTTTATTGATGACGTGTCGATTAAACAATTATTAAATAGGAATATTCGAAATATCGGAGTCATCACACCGGAGATAGATCCATTGAGGATGCCATGTCGATGAGCAATTTCAGAGGGTAGACTAATTGACAGGGTCTCTGCAGACACTTCAGGGATGAGTTGGTCATGTCCAGACGCAGGTCCACCATCTGATCTGGATACGGCCCGGATCCGGCTGACTGCGGTAAACCTCGGGATAAACAGAGAGACTAACATTAGCGTAGATGCCATTCTTCTTATGATGTAACGAGTACATCAGGTGTTATGGGAAGTGTTCCCGGTTCCGGCTGACCTAGTTAATGCAGCCTAACAATCATTTAATTGATTCGAATAAAATATAAATTAAAAATGTTTTATGTGTATGCCATAGTAAAGAGATGTGTTTTTAGTCTAGATTTAAACTGACAGAGTGTGTCTGCTTCCCGAACAATGCTAGGAAGTCTGTTCCAGAGTTTGGGTGCTAAATAGGAGAAGGATCGACCGCCTGCAGTTGATTTTGATATTCTAGGTATTATCAACTGGCCAGAGTTTTGAGACCGCAATAGACGTGATGGAGTATAATGCGTTAAGAGCTCACTCAAATACTGGGGAGCTAAACCATTTAGTGCTTTGTAAGTAATTAGCAAGATATTAAAATGTATGCAATGTTTAATAGGGAGCCAGTGCAGTGTTGACAGAACCGGGCTAATATGGTCATACTTCCTGGTTCTAGTAAGAACTCGAGCTGCTGTGTTTTGGACCAGCTGCAGTTTATTTATTAAACGAGCAGGGCAACCACCCAGTAGAGCATTACAATAATCTAGCCTTGAACGCATGAACTAACTGTTCAGCATTTTGCATTGAAAGCATATGCCGTAATTTAGATATATTTATAAGATGGTAGAATGCAGTTTTACAGATGCTAGAAACGTGGCTTTCAAATGAGAGATTGGTATCAAAGAGCACACCCAGGTTCCTAACTGACGACGAGGACTTGACAGAGCAGCCATCAAGTGTTAGACAGTATTCTAGGTTACTACATGTGGAGTTTTTTTGTCCAATAATTAAAAATTCTGTTTTTTCTGAATTAAGTTGCAGGAAATTACTAGTCATCCAATTTTTTATATTAGCTATGCATTCCGTTAATCTTGTGAATTGGTAAGTTTCGTCAGGGCGTGAAGAAATATAAAGCTGAGTATCGTCAGCATAACAATGAAAACTAACGCCATGCTTCCTAATGATTTGAGTCTAGTCAAAAGAATGTTGTGGTCGATAGTATCGAATGCAGCGCTAAGATCGAGTAACACTAATGGAGATATACAACCACATTCGGATAAGGAGTAAATCATTTGTAACTCTAATGAGAGCAGTCTCAGTACTATGATACGGTCTAAATCCTGACTGGAAATCCTCACAGATACATTTAAATTTACATTTACATTTATGCATTTAGCAGACGCTTTTATCCAAAGCGACTTACAACTGAGGAGTACAGGAAGCGATCCGTTATGAAGAGGCGTAGAAACGCAAAAAGTGCCTTAAATACTACGTTTCGGACATTGCTCAGAGTAGCCTAAGCTAGAATAGGAAGGGTGTAGAGAAAGATAGAGGAAAAAAGAATTAGAATTTTTTTTTTATGATGAGATTAAGTGCTCACGGAAGAGATGGGTTTTTAGCTGTTTTTTGAATGATGTTAGTGATTCTGCCATCCGGATGGAGGTGGGAAGATCGTTCCACCAGCTAGGAACAGTGAATGAAAAAGTTCTGGAGAGGGATTTCATGCCTCTCTGGGATGGTAACACCAGCCGCCGCTCTTTAGCTGAGCGGAGGCTTCTGGTAGGGGTGTAGACTCGTAGGATCGAGTCGAAGTATACTGGTGCTGAGCTTGTGGTGGATCCATAAGCAAGCGTCAAAGCCTTGAACTTAATGCGGGCAGCGAGTGGTAGCCAGTGCAGAGAGATGAAGAGAGGTGAGACATGGGCCCTTTTGGGCTCGTTGAAGACAAGACGTGCAGCTGCATTCTGAATCATTTGAAGTGTTTTGATTGCACACGATGGAAGTCCAGCCAGAAGCGCATTGCAGTAGTCAAGCCTAGAAATGACCAGGGCTTGGACAAGAAGTTGTGTTGCATGCTCTGTAAGGAACAGTCTGATCTTTCTGATGTTGTGCAGCGCAAACCTGCATGACCGAGCTGTCTTTGAAATGTGGTCTTTGAAGGACAGCTGGTCATCAAAGATTACTCCGAGATTTCTGACCGATTCTGAAGGGGTAATCAAAGATGAACCTAGCTCGATGGTGAAATTGTGTTGTAGAGTTAGGTTAGCAGGGAAGACGAGAAGCTCAGTCTTTGCCAGGTTGAGCTGCAGGTGATGTTGTTTCATCCATGACGAGATGTCTGCTAGACAGCGTGAGATTCGTGCAGCTACTGTGGGATCATCTGGTTGAAATGAGAGGTAGAGCTGTGTGTCATCAGCATAGCAATGGTATGAGAAGCCATGTGCCTGTATGATGGGTCCCAGTGATGTAGTGTAAATGGAGAAGAGGAGAGGTCCAAGCACTGAGCCCTGAGGAACCCCCGTGGTTAGTTGATGTGCTTTGGATACCTCCCCTCTCCAGGCAACCTTGAAATACCATTTCTTTCTAAAAAGGAGCATAATTGTGAGGACAATGCCTTTTCTAGTATTTTTGACAGTAAGTGTAGATTTGAGATTGGCCTGTAATTGACTAATTCTGTAGGATCAAGTTGCGTTTTTTTAATAAGTGGTTTAATAATAGCCAACTTAAAAGTTTTCGGTACATATCCTAATGTCAAGGATGAATTAATGATATTGAGAAGAGGATCTATGACCTTTGGAAGCATCTCTTTTAGTAGTTTAGTCGGTATAGGGTCGATCATACATGTTGTTGATTTTGATGATTTAACGAGTTTAGCCAATTCTTCTTCTCCTATAGCAGTGAATGAATGTAATTTTTCCTCAGTGACACTACAATGCTCTGTCTGATGTGATACAGTAGTAGACGGCTGCATGGTTATAATTTTTTCCTAATATTATCAATCTTACAAGTAAAGAAGTTCATAAAGTCATTAATGCTGTGCTGTTGGCAGACATCAGAAGTTGAAGCTTTATTTTTGGTTAATTTAGCCACTGTATCGAATAAATACCTAGGGTTGTGTTTGTTTTTTTCTAAGAGAGTCGAGAAATAAGCAGATCTAGCCGTTTTTACGGCCTTTCTGTATAAAATCATGCTCTCTTTCCACGAAATGTGAAAAACTTCCAGTTTTGTTTTCTTCCAGCTGCGCTCCACTTTTCTGGCTGCTGTTTTAAGGGCCAGAGTGTGCTCGTTGTACCACGGCATTGGACTATTTTCTTTAATCGTGGTTGAGTGTCGTGGTGGTTTGTGGATAACAAACCACAGTTTTTGCCTCTGCTTCACAGTTCCGGATCCTAAATGTAAACTTGAGAAAATTTTTGGGCAATATATTGTCTAATTTGTCCTCCAGAGATGTCATTAAACTGGAAAGAACCTCCAGTGTCTAATAGTCTATTGAGAAAAGACATTCATTAGTGGTTTTTGCTTCCTGAATGTGAGATTATTGATGGTATAACTAATTGCCTTAAGAGTCACTAATTAGTCTGGTTGTTTTTGTGTTCATTTGTGTAACAACAATATAATCTCCCAGAGGGATAACGCTAAGACAACATTAAGGACTCCATAACTCCATAACACAAAGTGGGAAAATCGAAAATTAATTTTATACTAATAAAATAAAATAAATAAATAATATATAATACAATTTTAAAAAAATATTCTAAAATATAAGACAATTTTGCAAGCTTAGATGTGCAAGTGATGCAACAACAAAGTTACTCAACTTCATTGATTGCGGTGTTAAAATTACATCAATCCTGAAACTTCTTTCTTGCATTTAAAGTAAATGAATTTGAGATGCCTGAAGGCACTGTTCACTTGTAAAGTAATACAATGAAAAAACAGTGCTGCTAGAGTAAAACACACACATATATATATATATATATATATATATATATATATATATATATATATATATATATATATATATATATTTGGAGAGTACTATTTAAAAAGCCATTTTCGCCATCCTTATTATATTTGTCTTTATAACCCACTTTTTAACTGCTTGAAACTTATAATTAGCTTTGATAACACATAATCAGGACTTCATTTATTTTATTCAAAGCTTCCACTCAAAGGATTTGAGCTGGCCAGAGGTTATTGGATTGAGCAAGACCAGTTCAAGGTGTTTTAAGTGGTCACAGCCTCTCCAGATGTAGGCCTATAATTTCCGTAGATTAACCTGCAAGGTACCGTCATTTCGTATCAGTTATTCAATTTTTCTTTACAAACTATATACAGTACCTTCATTCATTGTGCATTTGGCTTCAAAGCACAACCTCTCTTGTATTTTGTTATTGTTATTGCGACGGCAGCTATATTGCGCCAGAACGCCCACCACATTGAAGACAATCAGTATATGGGTATGATTAGGAGGCCATGATGGACACAGGCCAGGATGCCGGGGGTTACACCCCTACTCTTTTTCCGAAGGACATCCTGGGATTTTTAATGACCACAGAGTGTCAAGACCTCAGTTTAACATCTCATCCGAAGGACGGTGCTTATTAGAGTATAGTGTGCCCATCACTATACTGGGGCATTAGGACCCACACAGACCACAGGGTGAGCACCCCCTGCTGGCCTCACTAACATCTCTTCCAGAAGCAACCTAGTTTTTCTAGGAGGTCTCCCATCCAGGTACTGACCAGGCTCAACCCTGCTTAGCTTCAGTGGGAAACCAGTCTTGGGCTACAGGGTGATATGGCTGTTGGTGGCTGCTGTATTGTCTTGGTTTTTTTTTTAAATAAAGTCTGATGATGATTGATTATGATACACAATATGATGAGGCATGATGATACATTATGCCTGTAGACCCAAGAGCTGCAGTAATATCATTTTAGATATGTCATTTTTGGCTTTTTAAGGGGTTAATGTACTTCAGTTTCCGTTCTGACATTGGTCAGACAAACAATTAACAGAATGACAGAATAACCTTTATTAGTTTTACAAATTTAGAATAAAGTCAGAAAATCTCCTTGCAAATGCTTCCAACTGTGCCACATAATAAACACACACACACACACACACACATAAACAACCTATGACTCACAACCTAATTCTCTTCAAATAAAGACAACACTGAGAAAAGTGACTCATTCGTCTCTTATTAAAGCAATTCTGAGACGGAAACAAATCTATTCTGCCTGTATAGTCTAGTCCTGTGAATGATTTCTGCCCTAAGGGCTAAGGCTGCTCTCATCTCATGATGGTAAGAAGTAATAACCTTAGCAGAGACACAAAACACAACGTGTATCCTTATAGTGAGCAAATTGATCTCCACACACTCAAAAAAGACATCATAATACTATCAAAACTAAAATGAAAAAGCCCCCCATCATTAATATGAAGATTTATTAATTTGTAGGATCTTGAGTTTAGAAGGTCAACTGAGGTCGCCCTAGATTTGGTATTTGTTTGTTCATTAACAATGATTTTTATCAGATAGAGATGAGCTTATTTTCTAACAATTATTGAAATATTGGCAGTTGGCTGCAGTGATGTTTGGTAAGATAAAAATCAGATGTGAATATTAATGAGATGTTGCATCAAATACATCATGTGTATCATCTTCTGCCACCTGGATTTTGATTTGACAGAAGCTCCGGGTAGACAGCAAACTGACAAGAGCCTGACAAAACCTTCAAATATATATTTTTTGAAAGCTGCTTTTGCCTCTTGATTGCTGATGAAATAATTGTTGTCAATTGGCATCCACATTCACAGTCTTTTATAAAAGACAAACACTTATATTTCATCATTTTCTGTGGGTTATTTAATGAGCCACCACAGTCCCTTTCCTCAAACTAGTCAACACATTAAGGATTTTAATGAGTCTCAATTAGAGCATTGGAGCAACAACCTTTTTAAATAATGTGTCCGTGGCAGTATCTTGACAATCCCAAATGCATAGACACCCCAATAATTAGTAAGTACTTAACGGAGATTGTGCAAGTTTCTTTGGAGAAGTAACAGATTGTTTTAACCATCTACATCACTGCACTCTTTATTATAAAAGCCTTTTATTCATATTATTATGATTATTTATTGAGTTTTTACATTTATTAAAAAAAAAATGTTTAGAATGTATTCATTTTTTTTTTTACATTTTTTTTTTATGGCAAAATCAAATCAATTGCTGAATGTTAATTTCTGAAAAACTTCTACTGAAAGCAGGTCTAGTTGCTTGGCTGGCACTATGTGTTTCTTGTACATAAAAGATAGTATAGAATGGGTTGTCCCAGCACTATAAAGAATGAGTTGGCACAAGACCAGAGTAGCAGAAAGGCTACGGCTGGCCATTATTAGAGAAAATAGCCTATTTCAATGGGTTTCATTCTTTATCTCATGCTCTTTTCTTTTTGCTGTGGTCGGCATAAATATTTGACTGTTTCCTTATTTTAGAAAGTTGCTGAATTGGACAAAGTTTTCGAATTTCACTCAGGCTTACAGGGGCAATGGACTTTGAGTCAGAGGCCTAACTCTTTACACACTCTAGTTGCACACTTTACAGATGCTGAGAGACTGGGGTATGGAGTAGATCATGTGAGTTTAATATGTTTATAAATGTAATGTGTGAAATAAATGAATGTGTGAAATAAAATCAGGGTGGGAAAGAAGATTCACCTTCTTTGCTAGGAACTGAATATAACAGACGAATGATGCTGAGGCAGAATCTTTCCTTTTATCATCTAAGACTTGAACTGATGCCATCAGCACATATTGACACCTGCAGCTTTCTTGGGCAAAATCAGCACCACTAGTTTTGCAATATTTTGAGAACCCTCAAAACTCTATTTTGAGTACATTTTCTGAAAATAATGATATACTGTATGAACCCCTAAAGGGACAGGAATATATATATATATATAAATAATTGCTATTTCCTCAAAATATTAGGGCTCATATAATACAATTTTATGTTTTTCTTAAAATATTTCTCTTATTTAAAAAAAAAAAATCATGCATGAGCAAAATTAAAGAAATAAGCTCAAAATAAAAATCCTTCCATTTACTCACCCTCATTTCCCTCCAAACCATATGACATTTTTATCTGTGAAACACAAGGATGAGAGGATGGAGATTGTAACTGTCAAACTCCAAAACTCACATAAAAGTACCATAAAAGTAGTCCTTACACTTAAAAATAAAGGTTCTTTATGGGCATCTATGGCTCTATTACGTCTGTTTAGGTTTTTGTTCTCAGTTCAAGTTTTCAACTGTGTCCAGCATCCGCTTCCGTCTGGCATGGCGATCCACGTCTCCCATCCAAGGCCTGTAAGTTTACGTCCAACCTAACAGGCAAAGTCTACAGAGCCTATGGACAGGCTGTGTATGCCCTGCATGCCATGGCGTTGCTCCAGGTGCACCAGGCCCAGGCACTCATGGAGATGCACGAGGGTAGACCTGACCCAAAACTGCTTCGGGAGCTCCGGGCGGCGACGGACCTTGCTCTCCAAGAGACGAAAGTCACCGCCAGTGCAGTTGGTCAGGCGATGTCCACTATGGTGGTCCAGGAGCGGTCCACTATGGTGGTCCACGAACACCCGCTGCTGCCCCCTGCTCCCACCAAAGCCCAGCAGCAGCCTCCATCCGGGCGCTGGCCCGGAGCCAGCTGCGGGAAGGCCGTCCAGCCCGCTCAGGTCGCTGCTAAACCAGGAGGCAAGCGGAAGTACAAACGACCCTGAGACGGGCCACCCAGGGATGGAGGGGACAGCTATTCGGGAGATGCACCACAGAATCCTTTGTTTACATTCTAAAATAATTTGTGTTCCACCATTTGTGTTCCGTTTTTTTTAAGTGTTCCCAAAACTTAAAAAAAGAGCTGTTTCCGATATCTCTGGGTGCCAAGAGAGCACGCTTGGTGGTGTACGACACTACCAGGCC
Source organism: Rhinogobio ventralis (assembly GCA_039654625.1). Lineage (NCBI taxonomy): Eukaryota > Metazoa > Chordata > Actinopteri > Cypriniformes > Gobionidae > Rhinogobio > Rhinogobio ventralis. The sequence continues at coordinate 22,435,057 of CM077215.1, read as the reverse complement.
TTGTCACCCTCAGGTGCCTCTCCCATTGCCAAGAGGGGGCACTGGCTGTGCCCAGAACGCACCCGTAAGTGCTGCACTGCTCACTCAGACCCCACATCGGGCTGCTATGCCGTCCGAGTCGGGTCTCTGCATTCCGCCTCGCTGCACCACTGCGGGTACGTCTGTGGTGCCGTTGGTCCCACTTGCTCGGACGCTGGAAGCCTGGCTAGTGCTTCCCAGCTCCATCTCGCTGGCTCATCCGTACTATCAGACTCGGCTATACGATTCAGTTCGCCCGGTGGCCCCCCAAGTTCAGGGGCATCCACTTCACCTCCGTGCTGAAAGAGGCTGCCCCTGTGTTACGAGCAGAGATCGCAGCACTATTGGTGAATGACATATCAGTACAAAGTCTTACCCTTCGGGCTGTCCCTGTCGCCCAGTGTCTTCACGAAGGTCCCGGAGGCGGCCATTGCTCCCATGAAAGAGCATGGTGTTCGCATCCTCAACTACCTCAACGATTGGCTGATCCTAGCCCAGTCGAGAGAGCAGTTGTGCAAACACTGGGACATGGTGCTCAGTCACCTCAGCCAGTTGGGCTTTGGGTCAACTGGGAAAAGCAAACTCTCCCCTGTGCAGAAGATCTCTTTTCTCGGTATGGAGTTGGATTCGGTCACTCTGACAGTGCGCCTCACAGAGCGCAGAACAGCGGTCCCACTGAAACATTTTCAGAGTCTCCTGGGGCATCCACAGCTGCAGTAACGCCGCTCAGGTTGCTTCATATAAGGCCGCTTCAACAGTGGCTACACGACCGAGTCCCGAGATGGGCGTGGCAGAGCGGGTCATTCTGTGTAACAATAACACAGAATTGCTGCCAAACCTTCAGCCCATGGGCGGACCCTTCACATCCACGGATGCCTCTCCCACCGGTTGGGGGGCCACGTAAAACGGGCTTGCAGTTTCGGGTCTGTGGCCGGGCCCCAACTGCAATGGCACATCAACTGCCTTGAGTTGCTAGCAGTACGTCTTGCGCTGGGCCACCTCAAAGGGCCGCTACGAGGCAAGCACGTGCTGGTCCGTATGCACAGCACTGCGACTGTTGCATCCATCAACCAACAGGGTGGTCTACGCTCCCGTCGCATGTCGCAACTCGCCCGCCATCTCCTCCTCTGGAGTCAGAAGCATCTGAGGTTGCTTCGGGCCACTCACATTCCCGGCCTGCACAATCGTGCAGCCGACAAGCTCTCACGACAGCAAGTGTTTCCGGGAGAGTGGAGACTCCATCCCCAGGTGGTCCAGCTGATCTGGAGACGCTTCGGGACTGCACAGGTAGACCTGTTTACCGCCCTGGACACGTCGCACTGCCAGTTGTTTTACTCCCTGACCAAGGGGACCCTCGGCACGGACGCACTGGCACACAGCTGGCCCCGGGGCCTATGCAAGTATGCGTTTCCCCCAGTGAGGACGAGGAGCAGGTCTTTTTGGTTGCGGCGTACCGGCCCAACCGGACCTGGTTCTCGGAACTAATGCTCCTCGCGACAGCCCCACCCTGGGCCATTCCTCTGAGGAAGGACCTCCTGACTCAGAGACGGGGTACCCTATGGCACCCGCATCCGGACCTCTGGAAACTCCATGTCTGGTCCCTGGACGGGACGCAGAGGTTCTAGGTGGCCTACCACAGGCTGTGGTAGACAACATCACTTCGGCTAGAGCCCCCTCTACAAGGCGTCTCTATGCTTTCAAGTGGAACCTATTCGTTGAGCGGTGCTCTTGTCGACGAGAAGACCTCAGAAGATGTTCGATCAGTTCTGTGCTTTCCTTCCTGCAAGAGGGGTTGGAGTGAAGGCTGTCCCCCTCCACCCTCAAAGTGCATGTTCATGATGTAGTTGATGGTAAGTCTTTGGGCGATCTGATCGTCAGGTTCCTGAGGGGAGCGAGGAGACTAAATCCGCCTCGCTCTCACTCTATACCCTCTTGGGACTTGTCTCTGGTGCTAACCGCACTGCAGAGAGCACCCTTCGAGCCCCTGCAGTCAGTTGAGTTAAAGATCTTGTCTTGGAAGACACTGCTCCTGACTCGCAATTGCGTGATATAAAGTCAGAATTGTGACTTTATATCACACAACTGCAAGTTTATATCTCAGAATTGTGACTTTATATCACGCAATTGTGAGAAAAAAAGTCAGAATTGTGACTTTATATCACGCAATTGCGAGTTTATATCTCAGAATTCTGACTTTATATCACGCAATTGTGAGAAAAAGTCAGAATTGTGATCAAGCCTCTTAATCTAAACCTCTCTACTTAACCGTCGGACTCGCACATCCGTCATGTTTGTAGTTTTTTAACACCTTTATCCGTATTTTAGTTCTAATCGAATCCTCGTCCAACTCGCAATGGGTTGTTGGCAATATCAGTCGTTAGAGTGTGCGTCGATCTGCATTTCGAATTCTGACCGGAAATAGTAGACCATCCGGGTATCTTTGGAATACTCTTTTCAACATACTACGATTTGGGACATACTAATTCTATTTTCAAATGCTATTTGGTATGGATAGTATGCAAATTGGGACGCAGCATAACTGTATGTTCACACCAGACGCTACTTGCGCAAAATAAACCATGCTATTCACGCATAGTTGGACGCTTGAACATTTTGAGTTTACTCGCTTCATTCGTGCGTGACATTCGCTTCATTCACTTCTGGTGTAAACACACCATAACACACCTTTAGGCATTGATAGTGTTGCCATAGAAATGCCTAATTCCCAGTCTGAGGACGTCAACAGCTCTAAAAATGTCACGTGAAATTTACTGTAATTAGACATGGTGTGAAGGTAGCAATGGTTCCTGTCAAGTGTCATGTGACTCCCTCTTCCCCTCATGTGATCCAATCATGTGATCTCTATTTTTTGATTAGTTCATTGTGTTCATTGCTTTCAGGTGTCTTGTTATTTCATTAGTCCTTAGCTGTGTCTCAATTTAGAGGCTGCCTCAAAAAAATGGCCAAAGAAGCGGGACGTGGATGGAGCTGAGGTGACATGATAACTAACAGACAGCAGACAAACGGCAATCCACCTGTCACTCAAAGTGGCCACACCCTTAATTATGCAGAACTTTAACACTTTATATAATGTAAACGAATGAGTTATAAAAAAAAATCACCCCCCTCACAGTTATCATAGAGGGCAAAATTAGCAGTATAGACCAAAACCACAATTTGTAGCAGGCTGCAAACATGTTTTTTTTCTGCTGTGAAGTTGGGAAATTTAACATGGAGCTCAATGAGATTCTGCTTCAAGAGAAACTGGGGGAGGATGCCGCTCGATCTGAACTGATGGAGCAGTTAGAAGAGTTTTAAACAGCTCTGCGCTGGAGTTTACGTACGCATTTGAATATTTATAAATATTGTTATTATTATACAAACTAGAGTATTTATGAATGGTAAAAGTGTTAAGAAGCAGCTGAGGCGCTGTAATTTTTAAAAAATATTTTACTTTATTTACCTCAGGAATGTTTACTACGCAGCTGCGCATGAGAAAAAGGCGCATGAGATGAGACCGCTAACTTTACTATTATTAAGAACACATTTATACATAGTTAACCAAATAAAAATGTATTTTTAATATTGAATGACAGTTACAGTACAGCTTCAAATCTGTCAATTAAATATTAATAGTATATGTAAACTAATAAAACTAATAGACTAATACAATTGTATTAAACTAATACTAATACAATGTTTATATTTTTTAGATACATACTGTGTGTTTTGTAAATGTATATATGCCTCTTATATGATTTTAAATTTGAAAGTAAAGTAAATTACAATATTTATTTGTTATATCATAATCTGTGCAACCCCGTCATTGCCTTTCTTTGATGACGTTGCAGGGTGTTCCAAATGAGCGATTATTGTCAGCAAAGTCTACTTCAAAGTTATATCACAGGGTCCCTTTCGAATGGAACACGGCTATGATGTTTGTGATATAACTGACCAATATTAGAGAAATTTTAGATCACAGTGAACTCACGCTAACCTAAAAGAATGAGTTTAACACAATGATATCACAGTGGTCTTACATGGTGAGTTCACAGTAGGAGTGTACTGTGACCTCACATTGACCATAGTATGAGCACACAGTGAGTGCACTGTGAGGTTACACTTTTAGCTCACTGTTACTTTACATTGTGTCCACATCATGAGTATCCTGGGAGTTCATGCTGAGATCACTGTGAGATCAAATTGTTGACTGGGATGGTATCACTACTTATTGTGATGTACATCCGAGTGAAACAGCTTCTCGAACAAGAAAAAATGTAGGGCAGGACTTTGTCCATCAGGAATTGATTGGATCGTTGTGGTTTGCTCTTGCTGTGATGTCATGTGAGTGACAGGTTGTCCCACCCTCACAAGAGTAGACACAAGATGGAAGAGGGAGAAGTTATTTTAATGAAAGATTACGAGGGCACATGAATTTTAAAAAATTATGCACGGGAAAAATCATTATCAAAAAAAAAGAATTGTCCATTTTGATATCATGGTTACTTTAAGTTGTATTCACTTAAAATCATGTCTTGGTTTGAGTTTGTCGCATACGCAAAAACTTTTGTTACATGAGCATGTCATAGGAAAAGCTCACAAACCTCATTGGTTCACACATCTATCGTCACATTCAAATTCAAATTAAATGTTGATAGTGAACAATAATTTATAATAACTAGAAAAGTCTCCCACACACTGAAAACTAATGCTTAAAATCACTTTACCCAACTTCTCAAATTTCTGTAAAAATTGAAGCATAAGAGGCAATGCAGTGAACATTAATAACACAAACTTTTATATTAAAAATGATTCAGGCTAACTGGAGGGAAATGGGTTTGCACAGGACATTCATTTTCTGTTCAGAACCTACAGGATTTGTATCAGGGGTTGTGCTGGTGTACGACTGAAATTATGTTTAAAATCAAACACCCAATCATAAGGAACCTAGTAATTAAAACTGGGCAAATGAAGCAGCTCAGGGGTGAGACCCAGGATTTATAGGACATCAGCCTCTTATAGTTATGACCCCGATGAGATTAATCCCAGCTATAATTATGTTACAGATTCATCTTCAGCCAATGCCTCTGTTCTTTTATTAGCAGCAAATTGTCTCCAACTATCATCAGTATTGGGGAGAGATAGTCTCATACTAGGTTATTTAAAGAGAGAAATCGAGATTACACAGAAAAAAGTGTGTATACATATTGTATTGTGTATTGCATTTAAAAGTGCTTAATGAAACTGCCAATCATTTCACTACAATCAAATGACGCCTCAAAATGTGTTTGTGATTTTCTCTCAGCCTGGATTTTATATTCAGTTCAAAATCCAGAATGTTTGTTTTAAAAACAAAATGAAGCATAAAGGATAAAAAAAAAATTGTAACAAAAACACACAAAGAGTATTCATTGATATCTTGAGTTTTATTGAGGATGCAAGTAATTTGTTTATAAAATAGTATTATGTCACTGTATTGTAATTTCATTACTAGGCTGCATCACAGTCATTTAAAATATGCAAAGATTTGATGAAGGTTAGAATTGTAATCTTTGTACAGTCAAATCTCCATACACATAAACAAAATCCAAGGTCTAAATTAAACATTGCCAAGAAAAGAGGACTAATGTCATTGTGTCTCACTCTAGACGAAGAGTGTCTGAACTTGGCACTGTATACAAGGTTATGTGGGCTAAGAAAAAAAATGTCAAGCAGTTATCCAGGAAGTGCATATACTGTTTGTGCATATACTTTCACCCTAATCGACTTAAACATTCTCATACTATGTCACAGGAGCTGACCATTTGCATTTGTCCTTTAATGCCTTTTTTTTAGTATTATAGGGGAAATTATTGTACTCTTTTGCTGTTTACATTTTCCCAGATTTCAATAACTGGACTGTTTGACAGCAAGTCACTGTATTGAGGGAAGCATTGAGGTATGTATATGGTATATATATCCTGCACCTTCATATATTATTTGGGATTGTTATTTATGTCTTACTATTCTTTTTTTAAACTGCTAAATGTATTTACAGTTAAACTGCCTTCATCCCATAGCCTAATACAAATGAACACTTAAAGCGATAAAATCTTAAATACTTTCCTGTGTTTACATATTTCCTATTGAAACAAATTTCTCCCAAAGGATCTTTAAAAAAAATGCCAATAGGGGTCAGTTTGTCACAGTCTTGAAACATGATTTGCTACTTTTTTATTGCTTGCAATGAGAACTACTGTATAATATCTGAGAAAGCTATCCGTTCCCATTCATCTCAATGGCATTTTTAAGTAGCAAAAACCAAGCCCCCTTGATTTATAGTTACAGGCAGATGGGAGGGGCATTCTCATTCCAAGAACATTTTATTGGACAAAAAAAATTGGACACGCCCATGAGTGCAAGATGAGTTATTGAAATTCCAGGTCCATTATCCTAAAATATATGCTGCCTCATTTTCGAAGGCAGCGCCCTCTGGAGGTCACATTTGTTGGCCGCTTATGCCATTAAAGCGTCTCATTTCAGAAAAATTGACCTTTACTCCTCGTGAGGCATAAATTATTGTAATTTCTTTTATTACATTGGAATGTAATGGTTACTTTTCTGAAATGAGTCAACCTTATGAGGCCAACAAATGTGACTTAGGGAGGATGTAACATTTGAAATAAGACAACAAAGTTAATTTTAAAAGTCATTAATTTGGTCAACTTTTAAGAGTACAGTAGTCTCTGAGCTAACAGACAAAAGCTACAAAACTTCAGTTTCGTTGACACAGCGTCTCAGCAAAGAGTTCAAGGAGATGTCACAAGGCTCCACTTAAACGGCAACGTTTGCTAGTCTGGGATCGGAGTCCTGTTCATATCTGTAATGATACACCTCCATTTGATCCCGGCAGGCCTCTCTGATGTTATTTAGCCACCTCTTAATGCCTCGTCTGTTCAAGTACAACACCATGAGGAACACAACTCCGATGAGGGCTAACACAATGCCGAGAAGCACATAAGAACCCAAGTCTTGGGGTTTGCATACGTTCACCACACGTATATCCTTCTTCTCTTTAGGTTGCGCACATTCCAGAGTTTCCGAGTCTACACATTGGGAGCTATTCTTAAGCCAAGCATTAAACTCCTTCAGTTTGTCACATTTGCACTCAAACGGGTTATGTGATAAGTAAACACTTATTTCCATGAATGCATACAATTTTTGTAAATCGTGCTTATCCAAGGTCGAGATTGAATTATTTGTCAGTATTAATGTGGTTAAATTGAGGTTGCCAAACCCAGAAAGGGGAATTGCTTTCAAACTGTTTCCAGACAGGTCCAGTGTCTGAAGATTACGCAAACTGTCCGTGGAGAGCGCGCTTGGTAATTGGTTTGCGCCCGAAACCATTAAGGTGTTACTGAGGTAAAGATTATGCAGCTGTCCCAATCCAGAAAAAGCCCCAGGAGTCACAACCATTAGACGGTTGTGACTCAATTCTAAGGAAAGAAGTCGGGGGAGTCCACAAAACGCACAGTTTTCGATCACCTGTATGTTGTTGTCCTCCAGTGACAGCGCGAGCAACTCCATATCTGTCCCGTTGGCTGAAAACGCTCTCTCTGTTAAAACGGAGATATTGTTTCTGTTTAAAGTTAAGTTTTGGGTCCTTCTGGGCACTTCGAGGGGTAGTTTGATCTCTTTCCTGTCCACACAGATCACGGAACTGTCATAACATCTGCAGGTATCTGGACATTCATACGCGTCAGCAGACAAAACAAACAAACACATCAGCCCCACGGTAAAATTATATCGCTTTGATAGAAGTTGTTTTCTGTTGATTTCCATTTTAATCTTAAACGAGTAACAGTCTGTCATTCCAAAACGGACAGGTTTAATTGCCGCATAAATTCTCTTCATAGTTTGGATTCACTTCGCTTCGGGAAACCGTTTCAGCCATCGAGGAAAGCAGTCCGCGAGGCCAGAGAGTGAGTGTTCAGCCCGGCAGCATTTTCTCTTCCAGCAGCTCCCCTGACGACGCCTACACTACAAATGCGATCAAGTGCTGTCTAGCAGCATCCCTGAGGTGAGCAAAACCTCGCCCACTTCCCTCAGTGAAAGAGAGATACACAAAGCCGTGTAGTTGTTCAGTTATGACAGAGTGGACACTGAATGAACCTAATGTGATAACAGTGTCCAAAGCATTTTAGAAACTCCTTTATGGTCTGTGGGGTACCTAAAGTTAAATAAAGCACGACGCCTAGAAAACTGTTCAGCAGGGATGAAAATAATAGAGAAATCGTTTTTTTGTATTTTTAGAACTAAAACTTGTTACCTGCGATTGTTAAACTACTATGTGCTAAAAGTGTTTATGTGTGTAGAAAAACTAGACTGCTATTTTCTATGTACTGATATGTGACACACCAATTCTAATATACACATTTTTTTGGGCTGATGGATAGAATAAGGAAATATCACAACTATAATAATGATATTAATACATTTAATTTATAAAGTAAATCTCACACTCAAAGTGCTTCAATACAATATAAAAGTAAACATCTAAAAAAAGAGATAATAATAGAATAAATTGAGGTACAGATAAGTCAAGTCAACTTTATTTATATTTATATTATTTATATACGATACAGATTTCATTTGCAGCTTTACAGTGATAACAGGAAAATGCCAACCGAGTTCATTTCGACTGTGCAGCAACTGTGTCATTGTTCAGCTGAAGTCATTTCAGAGTTGATTCAGTTCGGATGTAAAGATCATCAATTATTAAATGAGTTCATTTCATCTATAAAGCAGTTCTGCAGAAAACAGTGATGTCATCGTCCAGCTCACATCAGTTCTCATCCAATAGTGTCAGTGCAGTCAAATCAATAATATTGTTTGAATAATACACAGGAATACACAGGAATAAACGAAATCAATTAAACCTTATAAACAAATTTAAAAAGATGGGATTTTAATAATTTCTTGAAACAACTTAAGTTTGTTATTTAAGGTTAATTAAAACTGATTATGTTTGCTTCAACTTTCTATATGGATGTCAGGTAGGGTCATGGAAGGAACCAGACATATCTATTCATGAAGCACTGTTGACTTTGAGCAAACTCTACCCACAGGTCTTACATAACAAGAATTCTTCCACCTAGAAAGACGATTCAGACGAGATAACATCTGAAATAACAAACTGAAAAATTAATGAACGTACAAAACAAAAATGCAAGCTTCACATTTCTGCTTTTAAACCCTCTGGCTGTCTTTGTACTCTAGTGCACAGACAACAACAATAAAGTTGTTGGAGGATCTAAAGTGATTTTTTTTTATGCTTAACATACTGTGACCACTCCTTTAGTTTATTCATTCATGAATAAAGTTTTACTAACCCCTATGCATGCATGGTACAGTGTGTAGTATTTATGAGGATCTATTGTCAGAAATGCAATATAATATACATAACTATGTTTTCAGTGGTGTATAAAGACCTTACATAATGTACCATTATGTTTCTATTACCTTAGAATGAGCCATTTCTATATACATACACCGCAGGTCCCCTTACAGTAAAATCTCCATTTTGCGCCATCATGTTTCTACAATAGCCCCAAGACTTGTAACCTGTAAGACTTTTGTTCATCTTCGGAACACAAATGAAGATCTTTTTGATGAAATCTGGGAGCTTTCTCTCCCTTCCGTTGAAAGCTACGCAACTACCAAAAAGATCGTAAAACTAATCCATATGAATTGAGTAGTTTGGTCCAAATTTTCTGAGGAGACACAATCGCTTTATATGTTAAACAGATTGAATTTAGGCTTTTATTCACATATAAACATTCGTTAACTCACACATCAGTTGTGGTAAACAGAAGCTCAAGCATGTTCGCTTGACGTGCAAGAACCAATGGGGTTCATTCTCGTGTGTTACACAGCACATTTGAGCTTCCGCAAGAACCAGTGAGGTTCATTCTTGTGCGTTAAGCATGTTCGGTTGAGCTTCTGTTTATGTTTGCTGATCAATTTTTTTTTAAATCTGTTCATCATATAAAGCGATCGAGTCTCTTCAGAAACTTGGACTAAACCACTCAATTCATATGGATTAGTTTTACGATCTCTTTATGAAGTTTTTGAAGTGACAAAGTGTCAGTTGCGTAGCTCTCAATGAAGAGTACAAAAAGCTCTCAGATTTCATCAAAAAAATTACATTTGTGTTCCAAAGATGAACGAAAGTCTTACGGGTTTGGAACAACATGAGGGTGAGTAATTAATGACAGAATTTTCATTTTTGGGTGAACTAACCCCTGCAATCCAATCTATATTGTGAACACCAGCTGTCTACAGGGTCTAATGTTTCTCCATCCTTATCTGTCTGTGGGGTACAATCTGTTGGCAGGTAAAGCCTTTTTCAACCCATTGCAATGTTTGCTGTCTGTCTTAAAACTGGTCCATGAACAGTATTTTTGGAGAACAATTTCAACCACTGTGGGTCATTGTTTAATAGTGATGTCCAGGCACCATGCTGGCTATGACACGGTAAAATAACTTTACTGGCACAATCCTATAGACAAATAGAGACTATTATAGGCTCCATAAACACTCAGGTGTTAAGGGACATAAAAGAAGGATTCGTTTTAGTGACAAAGCTGAAGCTGCTTGCTCCTTTAGTAGGATGTGGTCACAGAATAAGTCCCTTTTCCATCAAAGGTTACTCGAGTTCAGACGGGAGCACTCAGCATTCAGTCATTTTCTCCAGTCAAGTAGAGCATGTAGCTTTTAACGCTTGGAGATAATTCAATTTTGCGGTATTTCATTACAGTAACCCATCCTCCACCCTTTAGCCACATGAAATGTATTACTGATCACTATACTTTTAAAATCTAACCTTCTGCTTTCCATCTTAACTCAGCATTACATCAACACTAGACTGAGAAGCAGCATCGTAATCATCAAAAATGCATGCATCAGAAGGGCTATAGCCTAAGTGATAGCTGTTATCGAGTGATGCACCATGATTATTTTATTCAGTGGGTACCTGACAAAGTGGCCTAATTGTGATTGTCAATCTATGGTAAACTGGTTTGAGGTGTGCAACAGATATGAGCTATCATGTTCCAAATGGGCATCTTGGTCTGGAGTATAACAGTTGGCAAAGTGTCACCATGTCTGTCACTCGTGCTGTACCAGGCCTTTAGCCTAAAATTAGAGATAAATGTGATATGACACCATATATTGTCTGGAATTACTCACTTGTAATAGACCTAAACATTGTGTAAATCCTTTATTTAGGAGCATTAAGCTTTTGCCTATACAATCCGACCACCAAAACAAAAAATATTCTATATACACTACAGTTTGATATAATTGGAATATAAACTCTTATGCTTATCAAGGCTGCATTTATTTGACCAGAATACAGTAAAAACAGAAATATTGTGAAATATTTTAACAATCTGAAAAAGCATGTTTTCTATTTTAATATATTATGAAATATAATTTATTCCTGTGCAGCCATTTCAGTGTCACATGATCCTTTAGAAATGTCTATCAATGCTGAAAACAGTTTTAATGCTTAAAGGGCATATTGCAGGTAAAAAAAAATAATTCAAAATGATTATATAACCTTGTATGGAAATACCATATGAAAAGGTAATGCAGGATTTAAAATGTTTTAAAAAGACATAAGAGCACAAATTTAGTAGATAAAATGGCCGTTTCCTTGGCTGTTTGTAAAAACCACTTTTTTTCCAACGTTGCGTCATATTACGTCACGAGAGGGAGTCGTTTGCCGGGCTCTGCGTTGACTCAGTGCAGAATAGGTTGGTATTCAGTACGAGTCTGTGTATTTTCGGTAGTTTTTCTATTTTAATTTATCATTGTCATGGTAAATTATTGTGTCCAGCCTGTCAGGACATTGAGTCCACAGGTTTCCTAAAAAAAAAAGTTAGAAAAACCTGCATGGTGGCGTTTTGTGCAGGTGAAGAGACTTCACTTCTGCATTGGCTTCGAAACACGCGGTGGTGTGTATACTGTTCACTTTAGACCAGAGGATTATCATCCCGACGAAACATTGTAATATTCATGTAAAGGATGATATTAAATGAATAAACATCCACACGCGATGCTTCTTTGCCGTTGTTTTTACGTGAATCAATTTCAACATTGATGAATACAAAGTGTGTACATTAACACAAATGCATACAGTCTCACACTTTTCAAAAAAGTTTGAAATTATGTGCTGGTAATGTAAATATTTTATTCACTCAAATACATACTCATAACGTCATATACATCCTCACACTATCGGTGAATCGGCACGAAATAAACCCATAACACAGAATGAATGAATAAAGGATAACATGAAACGCATACAGTAACACTATACTGTCTGTGGTTCGGCCGCCGGCAGGAGATGTGACGGTCAAGGATCCGTCAGAGATGCAGCTCGAAGAAAACGTGAACTGTGCACCGTAAGTCTTGTTTAAACATTTGCTAACTACCAAATCAGTCGTGATGAGAAACCGCTAACGTAATATAACATAACGTTTAGTGTGGACGGATATTAACGAGTGTGACTTATGCCTGATGGTCAAAGCTTATTAGTTTCTGTTACTGGTAAGTATCAATACTCCTAGATGACCAATACCAGCTTTGCTATTGCCTGATACATGATAATAATCTGTACAGTATTGTGATCTGAGCACAGTGTTCATATCGTTAGCTAGCGTGTATATATCCATAAGCTAACACTGGTCTCTCACCGAGACACCTGCTCTGTTCTCCACTGGTTCTCCTCACACAACAACTCAATTTGTCTCCTCTAATCGTTGCTCTGTCTAACGCTATACTGTCTGTATCTTTGATTAAATAAATGCAGTTTGGTGAGCATAAGACATTTTCTAAAAAATAAAAAAAAAATCATTTTGACCAATCATTTGACCAGTAGTATAGAAATAATAGAGCACACATTTCTCATTAATGTAATGGGGGAAAAAAAAAAAATTGTGACCTGAACTTGTATTTTTGATTGAAATGCATTTTACATTCACACTAGTTTTGTGTAATTGATTGAGTGTGTGTGAGTTTGCAGCACAGGTACATTGTTTGTAAAGTGTATCAATTATGCGTTTGTTCTATGCCTGTCACTTTAAAGTGTGTGTATTGGCAGCATGTGAATGGCTTTCTGCCTGATGGATCAATAGTAACTGTGCGCTCTCTCTGGGTGCTCTAATAGCTTGTTCTCCATTCTGCTCACCCTAACCGCACATTTCCACAAATTTCCAACATCCACCCCAGGAAGAGCACTTAATCAAACCAGTGCACTATCCAAAGTCACTCATGCAACACATTAGAACAATCAAAACCAGACTGCTGAATTATTAATATGTATACAGCTCGAATAAAAAGATTATTATAGTGATAATGATGTTTTAAAATCATTTTGAGATCAATAGGCCTATTATATATTATTTAAACTGTAAAGGATTTATTTATCATGTTAGTATTTGTCTTAATTTAATAAAAGTCGACGTGAAACAGAAGTTCTTCCCTATTGTGATGTACTGTATATCCAAGTGAAACGGTTTCTTGAACAAGAAAAAATGTAGGATGGGACATGATTTTGTCCATCGTGAATTAATTGGATGGTTGTGGTTTGCTATTGCGCGATCTCATGTGAGTGACAGGTTGTCAGAGAAGAGATGACATTGCAAGAGGGAGGCAAAGTTATTTTGATTAATCATTATGTGGGCACATGAATAAAAAAATTATGTTATAATAAATATTGCAATGTTCCATAAAGAAAAAAATTATTGTCAATTTTGATGTCATGCTTACTTTAAACATTTATTCATTTATGTTGGTATAGATAAAATAATATTACTATTATACACCGATCAGGCATAACATTATGACCGTGGTAAAGTGAATAACACTGATTATCTCTTCATGTCACAGTGTGTTTGGGGTTTTGTTCATGTTTCATGTTCTTAGTTTATCATGTTCACTATCATGTTTCTTAGTTTGCTTTGTTCACTGTCTTGCTTCCTGGTCTTGTCATGTGATTGTCATGTGATTCCCTTGCCCTCATGTGATCCTGCCATGTGCTCCTTTGTCTTGTGTTCTGTTGTCATGTTCTCATTGGTTCATTGTCTCATCATTGCTCACAGGTGTCCCTCGTCTTGTCCTTAGTCCATGTGTATTTAAGCCCTCATGTTTGCCATGTGTCTTTGTCAAGTATTGTTTGTTCTATGTAACCCGCTGATGGTGAGTCGTCAAGCCGAGTATGTCGTCAAGCCAAGTCTTTGTTTATGTCTGCTCATGCTGGGATTCACAAATAAAAGCTGCACTTGGGTTCATCAAAGCTTGCCTCCAGTGGACTAAACGTTACAGAATACTCGACCGACAAACATGGACCCAGCAGTTTCTCTGCTTCGCCTTCGTCAAGGCAATCATGCCATCGAGCATTATGTGGAGAATTTTCTTGAACTCTCTCACTTTCTGGACTTTAATGACGTGACTTTTAAGGAAATTTTTTGTAATGGGTTAAATGAACCTATTCGTTCAAGGATGCCTGGGGGAAAAATTCCTTGGTCTCTAGAACAATATATTGACCATGCGCTACAGTTGAGTGGCTCATCGTTTAATGTTGGTGGATGAGGATCCCCACAGTCCCACAGTGCCTGCCACGCCTGATTTTGTCCATGTCATGCCTGCCACGCCTGATTTTGTCCACGTCATCCCTGCCACGCCTGATTTCGTCCACGTCATGCCTGCCAAGCCTGATTTCGTCCACGTCATGCCTGCCATGCCTGATCTTGTTCACGTCATGCCTGCCAAGCCTGATTTCGTCCACGTCATGCCTGCCACGCCTGATCTAGTTTACGTCATGCCTGCCAAGCCTGATTTCGTCCACGTCATGCCTGCCACGCCTGATCTCGTTCACGTCATGCCTGCCACGCCTGATCTCGTTCACGTCATGCCTGCCACGCCTGATCTTGTTCACGTCATGTCTGCCAAGCCTGATTTCGTTCACGTCAAGCCTGCCCTGCCACAGCCTGTCCACGTCCAGAGCCAAGCGACGTCTCATGTCCACGTCCAGAGCCAGGCCATGTCTCCTGTCCACGTCCAGAGTCATGCCTATGACCAGCGTCCAGGGAGGGCTCCAGCCCCTGTCCACGTCCAGAGTCATGCCTATGACCAGCGTCCAGAGAGGGCTCCAGCCCCTGACCAGCATCCAGAGAGGGCTCCAGCCCCTGACCAGCGTCCAGAGAGGGCTCCAGCCCCTGTCTGTCGTCAAGCCAAGTCTGCTCATGTTGGGATTCACAAATAAAAGCTTCACTTGGGTTCATCAAAGCTTGCCTCCAGTGGACTGAAACGTTACACTTCATCACAGCACCTGTTAGTGGGTGGGATAAATTAGGCAGCAAGTGAACATGTTGTCCTTAAAGTTGATGTGTTAGAAGAAGAAAAAATGGGCAAGTGTAAGAATTTGAGTGAGTTTGACATGGGCCAAATTGTGATGGGCGGCCAAGGCTCATTGATGCACTTGGGGAGTGAAGGCTGACCTGTGTGGTCCGATCAAACAGTCGAGCTACAGTAAGCTCAAATTGCTCAAGAAGTTAATGCTGGTTCTGATAGAAAGGTGTCAGAATACACAGAGCATCGCAGTTTGTTGCGTATGGGGCTGCATAGCCACAGACCAGTCAGGGTGCCCATGATGACCCCTGTCCACTGCCGAAAGCGTTCGCCGTGACGTGAGCATCAGAACTTGACCACGAGGCAATGGAAGAAGGTAGTCTGGTCTGATGAATCACGTTTTCTTTTACATCACTTGTATGGCCGAGTGCATGTAAGCGTCGCTTACCTGGGGAACACATGGCATCGGGATGCACAATGGGTAGAAGGCAAGCTGGCGAATGCAGTGTGATGCTTTGGGCAAAGTTCTGCTGGGAAACCTTGGGTCCTGCCATCCATGTGGATGTTATTTTGACACGTACCACCTTCCTAAGCATTGTTGCAAACCATGTACACCCTTTCATGGAAACGATATTCCCTGGTGGCTGTGGCCTCTTTCAGCAGGATAATGCGCCCTGCTACAAAGCAGAAATTATTCAGGAATCGTTTGAGAAGCACACACAGCAACGAGTTTGACGTGTTGACTTGGCCTTCAAATTCGCCAGATCTCAATCCAATCAAGCATCTGTTGGATGTGCTGAACAAACAAATCCGATCCATGGAGGCCCCACCTCACAACTTACAGGACTTAAAGGATCTGCTGCTAACATCTTGGTGCCAGATACCACAGCACACCTTCAGGGGTCTAGTGGAGTCCATGCCTCGATGGGTCAGAGCTGTTTTGGCAGCAAAAGGGGGACCAAAACAATATTAGGAAGGTGGTCATAATGTTATGCCTGATCTGTGTATATATTATTAAATTATATCACAATCATTTTTAAATCAAAACATCAAGATGCATTACGGTAATGAGAGATTGAGGAGAAATGTGCTTAATTGTGATGAAATTAAGGCTTTATTTTCTTTATGCAAAATATTTTTTTTTTCCTTTCTGGATTGCAATATGTTGCTCGGTATATTATTGCTCGGTTTCATCCAACAACACATTTTTTAAACTCTTTATTTATTTAAAAAAATTAAGATTCACCCTGTTCTGTTTTGCAGTATTGAGAGATGTACTGTATCAGTTAACATTCAAAGACTTAAGAAGATAAAAATAAAAATAACGGAGAGGACGCTGGCGTTGTTTGTTCGCCGCTTCTCCACTTCTGACATTAATTTAGCGTATTTCAGCTCAACTTGACTGGTGAGCTGGTTCTGCCTGAAATTGCCGGTTGATTAGCGGCGATTAGCACCGGGCTAACGTCACTAGCGTCCGGCATGATGTTGAAATATTCCACTTCTCAACTGCTGAGTCTCAACTGGATCACTGCTCCACCTTGTATTACAGCCATAAGACAACTTGGACTTCTGCGCCGACCCCGGTATAGCCACAGAAGTGCCCGGAAAAACTTTGTTTACCTCCTGCATGGTACAGCGACGATCCCCTCCATCTGGTCTTCAGCTGCACGTGTTGCACCTCAGCGACGTCATCAGGACACTGCCACACTTGGAATACGTAGCAACCCTCCACCCCACCTCCTCCCTCTGAGAGCCTCTAGCGCTGGGAGAAATACAAAACATGGAGTGGACCACAGTGTACTGCGGAACTTACAGAGACTTCCACCATCAGCTCTGTCTCCTGCCACTATGGAATTATTCAACACACAATCCCTCACCAATAAATCCCTGCTCATCTACGACCATATTCGGGATAAAGGACTGGATTTCATGTGCCTAGTGGAAACTTGCCACAAAACAGGGGACCACTCAGTGCTCAATGAAGCCTGCCCCCAGGCCTATAGCTACATGGAAAAACCCGCAGCTCCGGACGTGGGGGTGGTTTGGCCGTCATTCATCGGGATGAACTGAAACTTTATCCCCTGCCACTGCCTGATTTTCCCTTAATGAAATGTTTAGCCTTCAAATGTAAACCCCCATACTCCATGACAGTGCTTCTCATATACCATCCCCCCAAACCACACTCCTCATTTCTCATTACATGATCTACTCACATCACTCTGTTCCATGTTAACCAGAATTGTTATTCTTGGTGATTTTAATATCCATATTGACAAACCCTCCTGTCATCTTGCAACAGAGTTCCTGAGTTTGATTGATTGTCTTGGTCTCCAGCAACATGTGAAGGCTCCTACGCACATCAAGGGCCATACCCTAGATCTGGTCATCACTGATGCGGCCCCCATAAACAGCCTGGAGGTAAACGATCTGGGTGTGTCTGACCACAAGTTGGTCTCTATGGCCTTTACATTTTCGCTACCTATCATCAGACCTAAGCGCCAAATATCTTTCCGGAACTGGAAACAAATTGACCCAACCTCCATTACTGTAGACCTTCAATACAACATCAACTGCCCAGTCTCAGCAACAGTGGACGGACTGGTGGATCACTATAATACATCTCTGAGCAGTGTCTTTGACCTCCATGCCCCTATCAGGACACGAAGTCAACTTTGAACGCTCTGCCCCCTGGTTGACACAGGAACTGCGGCAAATGAAAACTGAGGTCCGTATCCTAGAACGCCGCAGTAAACAGTCTGGTCTAACTGTTCACAAGCTTGCCTTCCATGACCATCAAAAGGCATATCTTAAGTCCTTGAAGGGTGCACGCTCTCAATTCTATTCCAATCTCATCAATAAAAATACTGGAAACTCTAAGCATCTTTTTTCTACAGTAAACAATCTCCTGAAGCCGAAGTCATCTTCATCCACTGAAACCACAGTGGAGCGATGCAACAGCTTCATTGACTTTTTTAGATCTAAAGTCAATAACATCCGCTCTTCAATATCTGGCTCTTCCTCCCTGTCTCCCCCGTCCTCCAACCCCTCACCTGGGAGATTGCCATCCCTTCCACACTTCACTGTGGTTCAGCAGAGCCACATTGAGGAAACCATCAGGAAAATGAAGCCGTCCACCTGCGCCTTGGATCCCATCCCGACTGTTCTGCTCAAGTCTTTCATTCCCATTGTTAGCCCAATCATCACCCAGTTTGTTAATCTCTCTCTCAAAACTGGTCACGTCCCTCTTGCCCTTAAAGCTGCTGTCATCCGTCCAATACTCAAGAAACCAACCCTAGACCCTGAAGTCCTTGCAAATTACAGGCCGATCTCCAACCTCACCTTCCTGTCAAAGGTTCTAGAGAAGGAAGCCGCCTCTCAGCTCCACAACCATCTAAAACACAACAACCTATTTGAGATATTTCAATCAGGTTTTTGCTCAGCCCACAGCACCGGAACAGCTCTGCTCAGGGTGACCAATGACCTTCTTATGGCAGCTGATTCAGGATCACCATCACTGCTCATTCTCCTCGACCTAACAGCGGCATTCGACACAGTGGACCATACCATCCTCCTGGACCATCTCCACAACACAGTTGGACTGTCAGGAGCAGCACTGCAGTGGTTTCAGTCCTACCTTTCTGGCAGGACTGAGCGTGTTATATTAGGAGAATGTGAGTTCAGGCTGCTCCCTGTTACATGTGGTGTTCCGCAGGGGTCGGTTCTCGGCCCAATCTTATTCATCCTTTACATGCTTCCCCTCGGTCCTGTCATCAGCAGACATGGACTATCCTTTCATTGTTATGCTGATGACACACAACTTTATATCAAAAATGCCCCAAGCCCCTCCACAGCCCTGTCACGAGATAAAGGCATGGATGAAAAGCAAACTTCTTCCAGCTGAACTCCAGCACCCCTCATCAGATTCACTCCTCTCCCATATCCCAGCTCATCTTTGATGGCCAGGTCATCACTTTCTCCTCCTCAGTCACAAACCTTGGGGTTCGGTTTGACCCCCAGCTGACCTTCACTGACCACATTAAACACATTTGCAAAACCTCCTTCCACCACCTACGAAACATCTCCAAACTCCGCCCCCTTCTAACCCTTCCAGATGCAGAGAAACTCGTCCATGCCTTTATCTCCACCAGGCTGGACTACTGCAACAGACTCTTCATTGGGCTTTCTGGCAGAAATATCCAGAAGCTACAGTACATCCAGAGCAGCGCTGCCAGAGTCCTAATGAGAGTCTGTAAATATGATCACATAACTCCCATTCTACACTCACATCTACAAACTACAAAACTACGACAAACTACGACTACAAAATCCTCCTGCTCACACATAAATGCATCACTGGACATGCACCATCATATCTACAAGAACTCATCACTCTGAAATCCTCCCCCCGCACCCTCAGATCATCAGGCCACCTGCTTCTTCAGGTCCCCACCACCGGGCTCCGTACCATGGGGGACCGAGCTTTCTGCTCTGCTGCACCGCGGCTTTGGAACCACCTCCCCAGTGAGTTGAGAGCAGTACAGAGCCTGGACCATTTTAAAGCAGAACTGAAGACTTTTCTATTCAGAAAGGCTTTTATGTGTTGATTGTTTTATTATTCTGTAGTTTTCCTTGTTTTTAGTCATTTTTGTCATTTTCCTGTGTAGCACTTTGAGATTCTTCGGAATGAAAAGTGCGTTATAAATAAAATCTATTATTATTATTACTTCTCAATAGTAAAGGGCTGCATTGTAATGGCAAAGCCTGCATGTATATTGTTGCCAATGTGTGTTTTGTTTTTCATCACACCAAAGTGTGTTTTGTTTTTCTCTCGTGACCCAAACAAAAGGGTTGGTGGGTGGATGGTGGAGCCTGGAGGAGGTGATTATGGTTGGACTGCTCTTCTGCTTGCTCTGATAAGCATTAACAGAGGCTTTTATTTCTCATTAACTCAAGGTGCTTTCCTCTTGGCTGAGCGAAGGATGAGGAAATCACACGAGGGCATCTGTGAGGACCTGTACGACGCTGAGCACCTGCACTCAACCAGGACGTCTGCTATCAAGCTGTGTCTACACTGCATGATTACCCTGAACACAGATAAGAAACATTGTGATTATAATATTACAGCTGTCACATTAACCCACAGGTTTGACGTAAACAAGGGTGTCATCCACTGCAGTGATTGCAGATGTGAGCAACTGACATCTATGCCTTGTACTGTCAGCAGAGTTTTCTCATCACTTTGTGGTCTCACATCAAATGCCTTGATCAATTAGGATGTATGTCATTGTCAACAGACTTCTCACCTAAGAAGACTTCCAAGCCTGACATGTTCATTTAGATCCAATATATAAGCTTATAAAACTGCTCACTATGAGACTCGCATACATTCTGAACTCATGCAGACGGTAGGAAAACAATTCAGTTGCTTTGTAAAGCATTTTATGTAAATGAGATGTGATTAGTGAGTAGCCTTCCTTTAACTGTTTATCACTGCATTTCTTCTCTGGCAAACTGAGTCGTGAAAAACCTTACCAAGTCAAGCATGCACTTTTCAGGCAAATGCAACTACAGAGATTTAAGACATAAAATAAAATACCATACCAAATACTGTTTTAAAATACTATATCCAAAACGTATTTCCTGGCAGCTATTTAAAAAAATTCACTGCTTTTAAAGGACTGTCACTGTACCAAGAAGAAAATATATTTTCATATAAATATGCTCTTCATATAAATATATACAACCCCTGGCAAAAATTATGGAATCACCACACTTAGAGGATGTTCACCAAGCTTTTTTACTTTATTACAAAAAACAAAAACAAATCACAGATATGACACAAAAAGGTTTTGCTCAATAGCTTAACATTCTGGCCTCATGAAACATACCGTAAACAAATTCACTTACACTTTTTTTTTATTAATGGCATGTCTTTTTACAGATCAAGTAGAGGAAAAAAATATGGAATCATCAACAAAAAAGCACAATTAGTACTTTGTTGCTCCTCCTCTGGCTTTTATGACACCCTGAATTATTTGAGGCATGGACTTCACTAATGAAAAACAATATTCCCCATCAATCTGGTTCCAACTTTCTTGAATAGCAGTTGACAGATCAACTTTGCAGGATGGAGCCTTATCATGGACCAGTTTTTTTAATTTCCACCATACATTTTCAATTGGATTGAGATCCGGACTGTTTGCTGGCCATGTCATTGAGTTGATATGCCTTTCCTGAAGAAAAGCTTTAACACTCTTTGCTCTGTGACAAGATGCATTGTCATCCTGAAAAATGACTTCACCATCACCAAAGCTATTTTCTGTGGATGGAATGAGAAAGGTGTCCAAAATTTCAATGTAGACCTGTGCATCGACTGTTGAGGTAATGATGGCCATCTCCCTTGGTCCTTTACCTGACATGCAACCCCATATCATAAATGAGTTGGGAAACTGGTTGTTTTCTTCAGGCAGTCATCTTTATATTAGGGATGTGACGGTGAGGAAATTTTCCCACCGGTTAATTGACGTGTGACAACACCCAGAGGCGTTGCAATAGGGCAGGCAAGGCAGGCACTTGCCGGGGCCCCCGAGGGCTGATCATTTAAACAATCAGAAATAGTAATATAAACATGCAGCGACAGCTCTGCATCCCCCTTAGTGGGCCCCCCTCTCTCGTTACGCTGGTAATGCTTTCGCCACCTCGCCTCGGCCGTCTTCAAACTGCAGAAAATGCATGATTTGTTTTGTTAAGCATGAAGACAACTTATCAGTCCTGTTTGGCCACTCGCTCTAATCTTAATCTAGATAAATATGCGCCATTATTAGGCACATGAAGTCGCCGGCGTGATCACTGGCATTTTTCCCTGACAGCAAAAACAACTTAAAATACTCCATAATTTATGGTCGTACAGATAATTGTAATACATAATTTATTTGTATTTGTGTAAACTCACAATAACAACAAATAGTTGTGCTTTTGTAAAATAAAGAAAACAAACAGGACGCGCTTTCTTTTGTCCTATAGTCTGCAGCGCATCTCATAAAAGAACCGAAACTAAGCGTGTATACCAGGTTACTTGCCTCACGAGAAATATATCTAGCCTATAGAAAGCTTGAATTGTCTACTTTTAAATGAACAAATTCAAATCGAAAAAAACAAATATGCTTATGTAATCCGCATGAAAAGTGCATTTCTCTCTAAAGGCGCGTCCACTAGGCAATGCTTCGGAGAGGCAGCGTCATCAACTTCATCTTTGCAGCCGACACTGACTAAAAATACTAGTTTAACTGAAAATACTAGGTTAATAATAAACAAATAAAATGCCTCCTTATTTTTTCCTGACACATATATAATCACAACCCATTCTCACTCCCAAGGCGTCAAAATCGGAAGCATGGTCAAGTGCCTTCCGCGTCACAATGAAGAGGCTAAAGTAGGCATCATTTTTCGATGCACAGGGTGCTCCATTCATTTCAATGACATACATAGACGTCATACACAGACACTTTGGGCATGGGAACGTTATCGCCATGATGAAATTATATTGGGTTATGATTTTGCCATTATGACATGTTGGAGTGTGATTCTAAATTTAATCAGCCAGCATCTATTTTTTTTTACGTTTTAACATGTAACCCAACCCCATCCCATCCCATCCCTAAACCTACCCATTTGTGTATTATATGATATAAAATACAGGATATAACTGGCAGATACGACTGCATGCACAATTTATTCAAAAAGTACAAATATTCCAAGTGTTTCGAGGCCAAATGATTGATTTGTGTGAAGGATTTCCCCGAAAGCGATCAGCGTCTCCATCCACCGAAGATCATGCACTCATCAAATTTCAAAAATTGCTGCCCGTTATGTCAGATTTCATAGTGAAATTGTATTGGCTCTCGTATGTCTCGTGACCAATTGCGTCATTACATCATCTTTGATTGTAAAATGTCATATGCTCTCATGTGTCTTGTGACCAATTGCATCATGCTAAAGAGTCTTGTGTATCATTCATAGACAGTAAAAGAAATGGACACAGCGACCCCATAGACTTCAACGGAGAAAAGTGAAGTCAATTAGAAGCACTCACTTCCTGATGACTGAGCGTAATGCGCAGCCTCAGACTGAGCTTGACGACGTAGATGTGATGTGAGCAACCTGTCTGACAGTTGTAAGTCTTCTAGTAGTTGTGCAAAGTGAAATCTGAATCACAGAATCTTGCAGAGACGGAGAGCGTGAGCAGGAGCAACTTTTGGTAAGTATTCTGATTAATTATTTTGTCATTTTGCATAGTATTTATTTATTTTAAAATTTAACGCCAGATTGTCTGCGAGCTTCTCCTCCTGCCTATACGGGTCTATACGGTAATTTCTCTACTGTGCGACAGAGAGTCGCGTGGTTATGACGCAATCGTTAGCCTATTTTTACAAAAACAGTTCTACGGTGCGATAGTGTAAGATACAAGGTAATGGAGCCTTTTATACATTGTCATGTTTCTTTAGAAATAAACAATGGTCTTTAAACGCCTCAGATGTAAAGTTATTCGCTGTCAAAGTGATGCCAAAATGAATGGGAGTCAATGGAATGCTAACAGCAGGTGATGGCATGGTTAGCAACGGCTGCCCCTATGGAAGGTACGCTTTCCGGGTGCTGGATTAACCCCTTGGTATCATTTGAATGAGATATGAATGAGTGCGTTCACGGAGCACGGGATCATCATTTAAGCGATTAAAACATTAAGATCAACTCTGTTCTTTACATGAAGATATCGTATGACTTCAGAAGACTTGGAATGCAAAATGAGTTAATAGTTTTATACTGTTTTTGGTCAGTTTTTACAATAAATACCTGTGACTGTACTTTTAGTAGGTTTAGGGTAGGAGTTGGGTTAGTTGCTCCAAAATATAAAAGTAGCCTATAAATATTCATAAAATCATGTCTGCTTTTCTCTTGCAAAGAAATAAATGCTCTTGATCTGACGCATTGGGCAAACAACTGAAATGAATGGAGCACCCTGCGCGTCGATATAGTGACACCTAGGGGTACCTTTAGGTACCTTAATTGTGATGCGGATGGATGTGGTGCTTCAAATTTTGACGCCTTGGGAGTGAGAATGGGTTGATAATCATTACTTTTGCTGGTGCTTTTCGCAAGCTTTAAGCGTGTGCGCCACTTCCATGAACCCAATATATATTTAAGCAGCTTAATTAAATTAGCCTAATATAAATGTGCGATTAAATGAATGACTAGTCCACTAGAAAAATCTTTAGTCGGGGGCAGCCCTAAATAAATACATATACTTAGTTCACATTATTTAATTAGTAGCCTAGGCTAATTAGTATATCCAGCTCTTCTATATTAAATTAGTTAACATAATTAGGCTAGTTGATAAACTAATAAAATATAGATTAAATTAAAATAACCATATATTTCTATATGTAGGAGAATTGCTTGTTCCTGTCACCACCACACAAAACACCATTTTAAAGGTGACAATTGGTTATAAATATGAAGATTGTACTGTATTTTGAAAATCTTGTATTGTTTCTTCTATTATAAAGATGAAGATTGACATTTTGTTAATTAATTAAAAAGCACTTTAATGTTATAAAAATTAAACAATTTAGGTTCTGTTAGATGTGTTTAGACTACTTTTGTATGTTGTAAAATTAGATAACGAAGATATATTAACAGAATTTTTTTTTAATAGGGCCTCGTTGATTAATTAATTAATTCATTTGCCTGGGGCCCCCACTCAATGTTGGTTCGCCTCTGACAACACCGATAATACCGGTATCACTGGCGGGGGCTTTTAAAACGCTAATTTAAAATGTGTAAAATGTAAAGTAAAAATAAAATGTGAACGGCCGCAATGGCATTGATAACGTGTGGAGCAAAGTGAGTGTTTTCAGTTAATTCAATGAAGCTTACATAGGAATGTAATGAAAATGCGCCAGTGGACACGCACAGTAAATGTATGACAATGCGGACGTGCTTTTACATTTCGCTTTGAAACCAAATCTTCCGCGATCATCTTGTCATTCAGCTCCTCACTCGTGATGAATGAATTCTGACTCCTTGCTGCCTGTGCTGTGACTCGTTCGGTTCACGCTGCACGTTCAGTTTTTAATTGTAGTGTCTGTTCTCTAACTGAACTTAATGATTTTATTACTATAAAAAATCCAAACGACGGTGGGGGGCGGTGCCGCGGTGGGCAAGTGATGTAACCGGTGTTTGCCTGAACACCGGTAACACCGCAACACCGATTATCGCAGCAAGCCTACTTTATATGTTTCATTAGAACGACGTCAGACAAAAGTTCCAGCATCATCTCCTTGACCAATGCAGATTTGTGATTCTTCACTGAATATCACTTTCATCCAATCATCCACACTCAATGATTGCTTCTCCTTAGCCCACTGTAAACTTGTTTTCTTCTGTTTTGGTGTTAGTGCTGGTTTTCGTTTGGCTTTTCTATAGGTAAATCCCATTTCATTCAGCCGGTTTCTTACAGTTCTGTCACAAACATTGACTCCTGTTTCCGCCCATTTGATTTTCATTTGTTTTGTTGTTCATTTTCTATTTTTAAGGCATATTGCTTTGAGTTTTCTATCCTGACGCTTTGATGTCTTCCTTGGTCTGCCTGTATGTTTTCCTTTTATAACCTTCCCATTTATTGTATACTTGCACTAAATTTTAGACACAGCTGACTGGGAGCAACCAACGTTTTTGGCCATACTCCGTGTTGAAATTCCTTATTGAAGGAGTTTTATAATCCTTTTTATTGTTTCAACTGACAACTCTCTTGTTGGGGCCATGTTTCCTTTCAATTAGCCAACTCCAACAGCTTGTTAAGGTGTGTAAGCACTCCCTTATAACTGCTGACTAATTAGCATTTTTAGACTTGTCAATTCATTCTTTGAATTCAGTCTTTGGGATGTGCTGGAGGAGACTTTACAGAGTGATTGACTCTTGCATTGTCAATACAAAATCTAGACCAAACATTTCTGCACTTCTTGATGGAAATAACATCACAGCATTTATTTTTGATTAAGATCATGAATTTAAGGTCTGGACTCAGAGGTGCCAATTCATGTGTGAAAATGAGCCTTCAAGCTCCCTCCCAACCATTCTTTCACAGTTTGAGCCTGATGAATCTTGACATTGTCATCCTGGAATAAGGAATATGTGTCTTCCTACATGGTTGTTTAAGAAATGAAAAGCTACACACTCCATCAATTAGGGTTGGAAGAACTGTTGCCAAACATATAACATGCTAGAAACATAAAAACCACTGCAATAATAATCCAATCATTGACTCTTAAGCATTTGCCAATTTAAATCCATATAAAATATATATAAAATATATGCATATCCTTTTCATTACTATGAGCTGTGCCGGTTTGTATTTTGACAGGTTTTTTTTTGTGGATATAGATAAGCCGGTAAGTTTCCAGCTTATTTTGTAAGACTTGTCTCAAATCTGTCAACCAGTTTCTATAAATGTCTCTGGAGGTTTACAGAGGCCATGAAAAGTTTACACGCTGAAAGTGACCTACAGAAGCAATGTGTCAGTGGAGATTAAAGCTCATGTGTTCACAATGTGCTCCCATTTGCTTTACATCAGGGGACCGCTTATGTCCCAAATGGCAAGGATTTGTGGGTAAATACTGCTCATTCTGTCCCTCCCATCGCTCGAGTCCTTCAAAGCTGCGTCTAAGCAAAGGGTAAGGAGTTGAAGGACTGTGGTACATTATTCTGGCACACATGCAAGGCTGTACCTTCAGCAAGAGGCTTTTCATTCATCACGCACCACCACGTACACTTAAATCAGCTGTCTGCGTGACAAACGGCTCTGCCCCGATAAAGCACAACACATTCCTCATCACTCAAAAGGTAATTTATATCTCACGCTCAGCAGGAAATCTGTGTCCTTTTGCTTCACCCTCAAAGTCATCGAATCTTATAGATCAAGCATTGCTAATAACAAAAGTGAGAATTAGACACATGATCCTCCAAACTGCCTTTTTGCAGATAGATTTTATGACAGAAAATCAATCATCGCGCCGATCAATCTCATCATTCATAGGTGTCATGTATTCCCATCCCGAAGATGGTCAAAAAACCCTAATCACTTTCCAAGTCATAAAAATGCAAAAGGATTCCTTCTCTGCTACTCTTATCCATCTGTCTACAGCGAGACAGAGGGCCCAGAGGCTGCAATCAAGCCGGGTCTTTGAAGCGCGGCCCTGGAGCCAGCGGAACACTGCAGGAGTGCAGAGAGACACACTACTTAAACACTACTCCTGAGCCATGTGAATTAATAATGGAGGTGGATTCCATCTTTGCTTGGTCACTCTGGATGTGTTATACCTGTCTATTGGCCAGAGAGTAACAGATACTTATAAAATGGTGTCACCTGTCAGAGAGGCATTAATTAGTCATCCATAGTTGTAACGGAGCGAGCCGCGTCCAGACGGCAGCGGGAGCTGCACAAGGGCAGTGTGGCATGGTATCATCTGGTTGCTTGTTCCAACATGGCCATCTTATAATGCTTCTCATTCAACCTCTGACATAAATTGCTTCTAAATGAACATTAACACCTTTGGGACAACAGCATCTATTCTCCCTGATACTTTTGGGCAACGCTCAGCTGATGAACAAGATATTAAAACTGTTGTGGATCTACTTCCCCATATACAAACTTAATTTAATCAAGTGGTTTTAACAAGCAAGTAAAAAATAAAATGGTAACACTTTACCTTTAAGGTAACTAAGATGAACTAACAATAAGCAATATATTTTTACAGCATTTATTAACCTTTGTTAATGTTCTTTGTTTTAGTTCACAGTGCATTAACAGATAGGACTTTTGATCTTAAAAATTTAAAGATTAATGTTGGTATGAAACGGAAGCTGTGATAGTCTTTTCCCTATTGTGATGTATATCGGAGTGAAACGGCTTCTGGAATAAGAAAAATGTAGGGTGGGATTTGATTTGGATCAAAATTGATTGAATCGTAAGAAGTTGGGCATTGCTAACTAAATAGAGGCAGATCTGAATGCCAGTCAGTTGTGGAGGATATTTAGTTCCACTGTCTGCCAAGACATACTGTACTTAATGAAGAGAACACCTCCATTTAAGAGGGAGGGGAGGTTAACATTTTTAGGCCATATGAATAAAAAAAAATAAAGATGTGCATGGATAAATTAATTATAATAAGTGCTGGAACATTCTGTAAAAAGATAAGTATTGTCATGAATTTTGATTTCATTGTTACTTTAACATTAATAAAGATTATTAAATTAGGTAGAAATATTGTTAATTGTTACAATAGAGAACTGAGAAATGCTGTTGAAAGTGGATCAGACCGAGCACCACAACACACTTGTTGCCAATCAGCAGTACGGGGCGTATCCACTCATTATGGGGGAGGAGAGAGAGTAAGCAAGAGAGAGATTTGGAGAAAGAGTTGTAGAAAGAGAGATGACTTTTCATTTCAAAAGAGAAAAAGTCAGATGAATATCACTGGGAAAAGAAATGTTATGATCAGGCAAGAGCTTTTGGACCCGCGTTAATATAAGAAAAGCTTTCCAGCACTGGGGAGACGTTAGAGTGTGGGAAGGCCTGAAAATTATTTATATGCTGTTGTTGTACTGTTAGCTATAGTAACAGGACAGTTTTGAGTGTCATTGTTTGTCTGGAGCTGCTGTGCTGTTGGCGACTAACAACAAACTCTTGCTTGTCTTGTGTACTGTATGTTAATTTTTAGTTCTTCCTTGTGGTTTTGACCTGACCATGTTTTTTTT
The DNA here is from genome assembly GCA_039654625.1 of Rhinogobio ventralis. Classification (NCBI taxonomy): domain Eukaryota; kingdom Metazoa; phylum Chordata; class Actinopteri; order Cypriniformes; family Gobionidae; genus Rhinogobio; species Rhinogobio ventralis. Next base: position 22,405,831 of record CM077215.1, on the reverse strand, counting down.
TCCTTTAATTGCTAACGCGACCTTTTACCCCACAGAATGAACAAAATTAAGCATTGATTGGTAATTGGTTGACCTAAATTGGTATTATCTAATTGTGTACTTAAATTTAACAGCTGACAGCTAATTGGTTGATTGTAATCCGTTACATACCTTTCTATCAAAGTTATCTGAAATTATTACCATTTTCAAAACTATAGCGAATAAACTGTGATTAATGTGAGAGAATTTTTGACTGCATATATAGGAAAAGGCCTAAAATTGAAAATGTTGTACTTTTTTTTTTTTTTTTTCCTGGATGCTAAAGATAACAGTGGTGCTTGCTTTCTGCCTCTGGGAGTGACCTTGGTGGGACTGATGTGTGGCCTGGGCAGTGTCTACACGCAAATTCAATTATTTATGGTGTGGCTGTGTAGAACTCAAGTGTTTGCTCAGAGAAGAAACGCTCTCATCCATTTCAGAGAGCTCCAGGGACTATGACTAAATGAAAGGACATCTGTTCAACAGGAAAGAGATTTAGGGAAGAGAAGTTATTTACACCAATATTAATTGTGCACAAGAACTATTTAAAAGGGCGATTATGTATACAAAATAATGAAATTGGCCTGATTGCTTAAAACAATAAACCCTTTTAAAGGGTTTTATAACCTTGGTATTAAATTACATAAAACTGGTAAACGCTGATTCATAAGTTTTTCTGATACAATAGCTGAGGGAGTGACATCAAATTTGACAAATTTTCTTATCTGACCAACGTAATTAATCTTTCAGTATTTTCCCCCCTTTTGTAAAGTCATAGAAACTAGGGGTGTAACGGTTCTCGTAAAAAAATCAAACTGTACCGTTCTCCACCCACGGTTCGGCACACACTTGCACCACGGTTCATCTCACATCTGACAACGCATCTATAATATGGTTTGTTGAAAATAACAACGTGTAAAACAGACAGACAGAGTTAAGCTAATGTAAGTTTCTGTCCATGGATACACATTCTGCTACTACATTACAACAGCGATGATCAAACCGCGTTGACAAAACAGTCATTCTTGTATGCAAGTGAACATGACCAGTCATTTACGCCGTCATCACCGGAGTGTTGATAGCGTGGGAGTGCAGGTAATGTTGCTATTTGTGTTTAAACTAAACTCATTTAAGCCTTGCCTTGTAAATGTTCAGGAGCCAGACGCAAAAGAGAACTCGCGCTCACTGTAAAGCTAGTGTTATACTTTATTGCTGTTATACCTCCGCGTGACGTAAAAATCACCATCGGAGGGAGTACGCGGAAGACATACGCATTGTGGACATCCCATTTTTTGTGATCGCGCAGACAAGTGCACTCGGCCACTAGGCTACAAAGCACCAACTGCGCATGCACTGGAAAAACAACATGGACGTCGAATTTGAAGAATTTCATACCCGCACCTCTACAATCCGTTGTTAAAACAATATAAAGACAGCCAGATGTGCAATAATCAGTAGAGGGAAATTGGAAGTGTGGAAGTGTACACAGCAATCTACTGCGCATGTGTGGGACTGTACACGCCGATCTACTGCGCATGTGTGGGACTGTACACGCCGATCTACTGCGCTTGTGTGGGACTGTACATGCCAATCTAATGCGCATGTGTGGAACACGTCCACCGAGCGGACCCCAGCATACACTTTCAGTAGTATAAATACAAGTAGTTTGCATCCGTGCTGTCCACAGCTGTCCGTGTACGTGTCCAAAGTGGAGTATAACCGAGGCTTGAGAAGATTTGTGTGTGCAGTGTGCACTCATCTGAAGCGTGCACATGGCGCGTCGCAGATAGCGTGCAAATATTGAGGTCTTTTACAAGTCTTGCACTTGAACGGACAGATTCACACAAAATTATCTCAACATGCCCGTATTAGCGAGTATCCTAGCAAACATAGTAGGTTATGTCTTAAGTAAAACGTAAACAGTCAAGAAAGATGTGTTCATGTGTAGTATGTACTCTTTTCATGCATTATGTCTTAAAGGGAAAGAAGCCTGTTCCTTCTGTCTGTCTTTTTAATGTTAATCAAACAACAAATGGACAAAATAATCTCACTGTTCTTGACTGAATATCTTTTGTAACTTCAATAATGATTAATCTTTATTTCATTTATACAGTGAATATTATAATATGCAATGTTATGTTATATTTGATTATTAGATACCTGCAAAACCTGAAATGCACTGTTTATTTTATATGTATCCTTGCTCTATTGTATGTATTTGTGCAGTTGCTTGTAGTTTGATTAACTGTTCTTATTTTCTTTATTTTTATTTGACAGATGAACTAATAACTAATTTCCCTGAACATAGCACATACCGAACCGTACCGAAACTCTGATCCTAAAACTGTGATAAAAACCAAACCGTGAGTAAATTTAACCGTTACACCCCTAATAGAAACGCTATCTTGTATTTTTCCTTTTCCTATTTTAGCAAATGGGAATGCTACATTTTATAAATTATATATAATTACATAAGTTTACCCAACTATGACGGCTTCTGCTTCTGAGAACCCCAGAAATATGAAAAGGGTCCATTGTCGCTGAAAGACTATACAGAGAGAGAACTTGCCTGCGTTTCTGTTACAGGAGATCTTTCCAGTTGGCCGCATACAGTATTCCAAGGATTTGCTTTCTCCTTCCTCAACTTCCAATTTTAGAAAACTGCAGCTGAAATTACATCACCTTTCAAATAAACTTGACTCAGTTTCCCCTCTCTAATTCTCTCTCTCTAATTCTCATTCTTTTCTGCTGACCTGGTCTCTTGCCCAGGGAGATGGTTGAAATAGCTCAATGTGCTTTATAGAGAAGGAGATCGATGCATCTAATGTGGACAAATATGAGCAGCGGCTCATTGTTGTTGTTTTTTTTAAAGGATGGATGGATGGATGGATGGATGGATGGATAGATAGATAGATAGATAGATAGATAGACCTTATCAAACACTGTAAGCGATGCACAACACTGAAACCTTGTCAAATCTAAGCTAACACCGTCCCACTTTCATGGTAAAAATGTAGCTTGATTAAAGTTTAATGGCCCTGAGACCCTTCAATTAGTGAGTTTGGCTCATACATTAAAATAATGACTCTAATGAGGAGAGTAATGATGACTTTATTATGCACATGGAGAGGAGATTAAAACTGCTTTATCAGCCATTATGTGTCACTGAGCCTGCTAAAATAAGATGAAAAATAAGGTCAAAGAAAGTGTAATGAACAACGTGTTAATATTTAGCACCTCTGCAGGTCATAATATCATATTACTGCTTTTTCTTTTAATAATTATTTCTGACATTTATTTTGTAGGGTGGATATGTTATTTTTTTGATAATTATTATAAAATAATTTTGTGTGTATATATTTCTGAAGGATCCTGTGTAGCTGAAGACTGGAGTAATGGGTGCTGAAAATTCAACTCCTGTTTTTTAAATTAAGTTATGTGTGCATATATATATATATATATATATAATGACATCCCATTCTTAATCTGTAGGGTTTGATATGGAGTTGATCCCCCCTTTGCAGCTATAACAGCGTCAACTCTTCTGGGAAGGCTTTCCACAAGGTTTAGGAGTGTGTTTATGGGAATTTTTGACCATTCTTCTAGAAGCGCATTTGTAAGGTCAGGCACTTAGACGAAAAAGTCTGGCTCGCAGTCTCCGCTCTAATTCATCCCGAAGGTGTTCTATCAGGTTGAGGTCAGGACTCTGTGCAGGCCAGTCAAGTTCCTCCACACCAAACTCACTCATCCATGTCTTTATGGACCTTGCTTTGTGCACTGGTGCACAGTCATGTTGGAACAGGAAGGGGCAATCCACAAACTTTTCCCACAAAGTTGGGAACATGAAATTGTCCAAAATGTCTTGGTATGCTGAAGCATTAAGAGTTCATTTTCACTGGAACTAAGGGGCCAAGCCCAACCCCTGAAAAACAACCCCACACCATAATCCCCCCTCCATGTTGTGGCCATGTAATCTCATTCCTATCTATTTGCTCATTTATCAGCAAATATGAAATTTTTTTCCGGTCTGTGTATGACCAAGGCATTGCAGGCCCGGATAGAGAAACCTCAGCTGATGCATTATGGTCATAGTTATTGATTGCAGTCAGTCATTTGATATGTTAGCTCAGTTGACACTTGCTTAAAGGAACAGTTCACCCCAAAATAATAAGTTGTGTTATCATTTACTCTCTCACACACATCATTCCAAACCTGTAAAAAAAAAAAATCTCTTACATGGGACACAAAAGCTGAAACCCTGGCCATTATTTTTTCGTACAGTATGACAGTGACAAAAAAAAAGAAAAAAAAGAATAGAACATCAAACAGGTTTGGAACAATATAAAGGTAAGTAAATGATGACAGACTTCAGATTCTGTTACATTCTACCCTGTACATGATTTATCAGGGTTCTGTAAGTCATTTGCAAACATCTTAATAGTTGGATCCTGTTTTCTTCAGTCAGTTTTCCTATGAAAAATATTTTAGGGTGACTGCCTTTGACTGCCTCTCTCACTCTCGCTCTCTGCCTGTCATGACCTTGGTTTATAAATTTCTGTTTGATTGACAGTGGAGCGTTGTGCTTGGTGGGACAGCTCACTCATTTCCCAGCAGCTTCGCCGACAGTTTGAGAAACTGACATCAGCAAAACACACTCTTACACACATATATCTGACAATATCTCTCGCACAGCTCCGCTGTCAGTCAGAACGAGAGGTTTCTCTCAGTCAGTGAGACTGGCTTTTTCATGAGTCAGTATATCATAAAACCTGCATGCAGACAGTTCACATAATCAGGTCTGGTTACCTGATGGAATTACGTGCTGGAAACCAGCTGTGGAAAATTGGCCAAATGATTCCGCTGGCTGTGATGTGCTCACAAACACGCATGCAGATCTGTGATATGAGACGTGATAAATGGCTTTTCATTATCAAGAAAATCATATGTTTTTATTCAAAGAACACATCAAAAGATGCATTTTTTGGCCATACAGTGGCCCCAAAAAGTATTTGAACACTTAAGTCACACTTAAAATATTTGTATATTATTGTATTTAGACAATAAAATAGCAAACCAAGAGACATTTTAAAGAAGACAAAGTATACTTTCTAAAATAAAGTGTACTTTTTAACCAAAATATTTCATAAAAGGATATTTATATAATTAAAAAATTCTGAAAAACAATCTAGACACTTTGTGGTTGTTAAACTAAGTGGTATATATGCTTGATTACTTCATGCATTTTTACTGATCAGATAGCTATCTGATCATTAAAAGACCAAGTCAAAATACCCTCCAAGAGGCATTCGAGACTGATAGCAATCCAATAGCTAAGTGTAGGATTCAGGTCTGTTAAACACGTTAACACTTTTAAAAATTCACTCTGGAAAATTTGAATTTTCAAATTAAAATTAAAATGAGCAGAAATATAAATTAAAAAAGAAAAACTAAAAAAATTATGATTAAATTGTCATTGCTAAAATGGTTTAGAAAGTGAGTTTAATTTTTTAAAGCTCTAGTATGATTTATTCCCACATGGTTTTATATTTTGCCATCTAACGCAATTAAATTAATAAATTTTTTAAAGTGTGGCTTAAGTATTCACATATGTTTGGGGCCGCTGTAGATGCTCTTTTGTTGTTTAAATCATCTAAGTGTAGACTTCGCTTTTAGCATTGCATACTGTGATCGAGGACACACTGTATATTGCTCCGTTGAGCTTTAATCCATGTAGACAATGTCAGAATGAATACAGATGCCTGAGGAGACAGATAAATTAAGTCAGGTGGTCATTTCTGCTGCTATAGAAGCCCCTGCACTGCAATCAAATGAGTGGGAGTGGGATCAAATCTGCTCAGGTCAGCCATGACACGTCACATGATCTTCAGAGAATGGGAACAAGCATTATCCTTCCAGAATGCTGAGCTAACGCTTAAGTTAATGATGCAGAATGATGTAAACAAAGAATGCCGCTCATCCTAGATCAACATTCCTGTACAAAAAAAACCACTCATTTTTAAACATACTTTTATTTTCAAACATATTTTGCAAGGTCAAACTTTTTCTACTAATATTATTAATATTTGACTGATTATAATCATGATGTTTTCGAGTTTTACCATTTGACAACCTGAACTGAAATTCTCTGAGAAATTACACAAATTTGGACTCTTATGTTAAAGTGTATTCTCTTTTCCCATTGTTCCACTTCCTGTGTTTAGTTCCTATTTGCTTTTGTTTCTATTGCTACCTTGTTTGTTGCCATAGTGATTCATTACTCACACCTGTTCCTTGCCCCATGTTATCTTGTGTATATGAGTCAAAATCTGCTAAGGCATAATAATGGAATAACAGTTAAAAAGTGATTTTCACTATTATTTACAACAGTATGTGCATGGGTTTAAAAAAAAAAAAAAAAAAAAAAAATCTAACATATTCACCCATTACGCACGTTATCATGTCTGTCAAAAACTAGCTGTCGGTTGGAAAATTAGAACTAAAACATTGACATAACACACTCATGGGCATCAATCACTTCACTTAATACTTGCTGGCAGGGGCCCAGAGTACTGTTGTAAGATCAGATTTCCAGATATCGGACCTCCACTTCAGGCTCACTGTCGGACCACCATCATATATTAAACTTGCCTGATCATTAATAGAATAATATTGATTATTATTACAATACGAAATAAGTGAAATAAGAAGTACATATGAATGATCAAAACATAGGGATGAGCAAAATGCCTGCAGAATGCCAAATCTGTCCCCTGTAGACCAGCCTTTTATGTGGGATGTCTCAACTTTCAACCTTGCACAATTCTACTTTGATAAAGTTTGATTCGGGGTGTGCGATATATTGACAAAAAATGTCTCTATATTTTCTAGGATTTTATTGATGCGATAATTAAACGATATTTTGTGTGCTATTGTGGTAGTACCTTGGCAGGTGTAGGACTGCTGTGGACAGCCGACTCCTAAAGTTTTTTGATATATTTTATATTCTGTGTGGTGGTCAGTTCACAGAAGTGACAGAAATTATTTCCCCCCCAATACGTTTCAATTGATTTTTATGGGCATTTTTACCTTTATAATTTTATTTTTTAAACCAAATTGTTTGCATGCATAATCTTTTCTGCCAATTTCATAATTTAATCAAATTTAATTAAAATAATAAGACACAATAGGGCTGTTAGCGATCAAATTAAATAACAAAATTCATCTTTGCAATGGAGAGGAAACACAGAAGCTGCATCTGAAGTGGAATTTAGATGCATTTAGACTGTTTAATGCAGCTCAGAGGTGACAAATGAATAATCTGCAGTTACATAAATAATGTTTTGATGTTTTAAACATAAAAACGTTGAATATTGATATTTGAAATAATTTAAAACATGAAAAGATACTTTAAATGTGAATTTAAAACCGCCAGTATGTGGCAGCAAATCACTGTTAATGAGTGAGTCACGGCTGATTCAACAGAAGGAAGCATTCAATAAGTGAACACCACGTGTGTTGCTTAGAGACGCGAAATAGAGCAAAAACAGGCAATATGGTGTCTAAAATGTAAGTCACTTATTAACTTTTTGTTTAGTAAATTTTTATAAAATCAATATCACATTTGTTATGCTGATGCCTGGAGACAAACTGCACTCTTCGTGTGAAATCTATAATATATTATATAATAGAGTAAATCACGCAGTGAAAGCGTGCACTGTAAATGCTCACCCACAGTAGTCTAATCTAGATTACATCACATAGTGTGTGCATGCACTCTCTGGGTGTTTGTGAGGGATATACTCGATATGTCAGATCGCACAGCGTTAAAACACAATTACAATATTATCGCAGACTATATATATATATATATATATATCACACACCCATAATGGCTTGAATTACTTACAATGAATGTGATTTTCGTTGCCGGAAGTTTTAGTTAGCAAATCACGCAGGCTAGTTTCCCGTATCAAAAGAGCGGGGGTCGATTGCTGTCTTTTCAAAACTACGGGGATCATGACCCCCCTGTCCCCCGTGTCAACGGTGCACCTGCTTGCCGGCTAAGAAATAAATAATTATTACCTTACGATCCTTGTGTTTTTAAACCCACATCATTTGAATATCACAACATCGATGTCTGTCAAAAAATAACGTGTACAATACAAGAAGCAGAGGTCCAGTGAGTACACACATTTCCTGGAAAAATCACACTACCGGATGTTTTGAATGCGTCATCGCTTTCTGAGAAGAGGGAGAAAATGGCGGCCTGAGGGGCTTTAACGCATAGAAATAATAAATATTATGTTTTTATTATGTCTATGCTTAGTGTTGGGGAGTAACGGAATGCAAATTCAGAATACAAATTATGAGTAGGCCTAACTGTATTCCGGTACAGTTACAATTTAAATAGTTGGTATTTAGAATACAGTTACATTGTTGAAATCAATGGATTACATGACGATACTTCTCTGTTTCACGAGTTTATTCACTCTCTAAATAAAGGCAACTCCATGCATTTCCCAGAATCCCCAATATGAAAACGAAAAAATGCATGGTTTGCGTGATCAGTCACAATGGAGTCGGAAGAGGAGCAGCGGGAGCTAGAGGTAGAGATGGAGCCAGAACAACAGAGCAAGGGCAAGAATGAGTTTCTATCTTGGAAATTCAAACAGCATTTCACATTAGAGAAAGAGAAGGGAGAACAAAATATAACTGTGCAGTGCAACCTCTGCTTGCCAGCAACCAACCTCCTTTCAGCGTCCAAAGGCTCCACCACCAACCTGGGGTTTTAATTACGTCGAGCTAGCTTTATTGCAGGCAACACTTTGGGAACGTTACAACATGACCTACATGGGGGTATTTATGCTGCCTTCACGTGTTATCGGAATTATCGTAAATACTAGTTTCCTAGTTGAAAAATTGGACATGAACGCCCTCTCAAGTCAAATTTTTAATGCGATGAGCTCGTAATCACGACTTCAAAAGTGGGAAGTATGAAATTTCCGATAGCACGTGAAGGCAGCATTACTCTATGGTCGACTAGAGTAATGCTACTCGGTAAACTCCTTATAACCAATACAATGGAGCCCCCTACTGGTCTTAGGATGTAATAGCATCCAACAGTCACTACATAACATGTTTAAATGCTTCCACATGGTTTTAGTTGCATGCATGTACAGGTGAAACTCGAAAAATGTGAGTAACGTGCAAAAGTTCATGTATTTCAGTAATTCAAATTAAAAGGTGAAACTAATATATTTTGTATATATAAATATATACATATGCATGATTATACTTTTCAGAGGGCCGACATTTCTGTATTTAAAATCCTTTTTTTATCGATTTCATGTAATATTCTAATTTTCTGAGATTTTGAATTTGGGGTTTTCATAAGCTGTAAGCCATAATCAAAATCAAAATGATAACTTTTGCACAATATTCAGATTTTTTTCGAGTTTCACCTGTATGCATGCTTCTGTTGTTTTAGCATACTCATACCACTTGGCTAGCAAAATGGGTTCAGGATAGTGCTAAAACAATTTCAGTGTTATTAATTTGTGCTTTTTCTGTCTTTCTTTATTTTAGAGGAAGCATTCCAGTGTCTTGCAAAGAGCAGAAATGGCATCAGATGATGGTGGTGAACGAAGTGCCATGCCCACCCCACCTCCTCTCAAACAAGCAACACTCAGCACCTCAGCAATCACTCAAAGGAAAGTAAACTCCTTGGTTCTTGAGTTCATAATTGCAGTGGTGCAGCCCTTTTCCTTAGTGGAGAATGCCTCATTCCATGAGATGATTGCAGGAATTAGTGGGGGTAGGACACCCGTGTGCAGAAAAATCATTGATGCAGCACATTGAAAGGGGATCTCAAAATATGAAGGAGGCACTTACTGAAACTCTTCTCATCATAGGAGTTTCATGGGAATCATGTGTCATTGGATTGAGCCAGAGACATTAGATCGAAAGTCTGCTGCGTTGGCATGTGAAAGGATAAGGGGCCGCCACACCTATGATGTCATTGCTGCCAAAGTTAGTCAGATTCATGCAGAATTCCAGATCCAAGGCAAAGTCAGTCCCACACTCACTAATGGTAGCAATTTAGTTAAGGCATTCAATGAATATGGAGGGTGTGAAATGGATGATGAGATGGAGTTTGCTGATGTCTCTGCAGTTCTTCAGGAGGAGCAAGAGGAAGAGGAGCTAAACTTTTTTTTGCCACCTCACCATCGATGTGCCGCGCACACTTTTAATCTTGTTGCCACGACTGATCTTGACAAAGCTGCCTCACAGGGTGTTTCTCGAAATTAAACAGAAGTGCAATGTCTAAATGTGCTGCAATCTGGAAGGGAGAACCTAGAATATCAAACCTGCTCCAGGGAGAAAAGAACTGTTACTTTGGATACATAGTTCCCACCATTCTCAGCCTAAAAGCCAAATTATGATGTTTTATTAACAAGGTTTGGGAGGAGCACGTTCAGATAATTGACACAAGTGGAGAGCACTCAGCGAATCAACAATAAGAAGGTATATATACGCAGCAGTCTTACCTCCGTTTGTTGACAGTTTATCAGCATCCCTCCACCACCCATTCTCCACACTTTTAGTTCTAACCACTTACATACACAGGGAGGTACTCTGGGTCCGGTCTAAATTCCGAGCTCGAAGCCCTCCCCCCAGACAGCACGCCAAATACGCATTTCAATTTAATTATATGTACGTGTGAACTCGTAAAAGCTGAAAAGTTGACCCAAGTACAGTTCTCAACCCACATCCTCTCAGCTGTTATAAAAGCCATTGACACTCGATTTGGGCAGGTGTTGACCTCCCATGAGGCAAGGATGGCGGCTTCCACCATCCCAAAGTTTCGACTGTGGTGGCTTGCTGATGAAGAGAGGGGAGCCATTAAAACAGCAATGGTCCTAGAGACCCGTCTTCTTCATACAGAGCCTTCTGAGGATGCCGGCACCACTGGAAATGCCGCAGTTGGAAGTGATCCAAAAGATGACAAGCACAGATGACAAGTTCATCAGTGGAGGAAGAGGTGCAGAGGTATCTCCAGGATCCAGACAAGTTATTGGCTTCATTGAAGATGTATCCAATGATCAGAGCCCTCTTCTTAAAGTGCCATCAAGTGCTCCTGTCGAGCGGCTTTTTAGCCAGGGAGGACTTATTTTCACTCTACATCATAACAAAGTGACAGATAAGCACTTTGAGCAGGCTCTCCTGCTGCGATACAACCGACTTTACTGGAGTGTTGACATGTAGAGTAGGTGGTTCAAATATGTAGGTAGGTGGCTCAAAACATATTGGTCTTTAGGTTCAAAGGCATTCACAGGCAATGCATGTAAATTGACATCTCATTATTCTTGTAAAACCAATTGTCTTTTTTTCACCTGACATTCATATAAAATCAACACCTTACATGCCTTCTGCAAATGTTTGCAAAAAAAGTTTTTCACCCTATGTTATGTTCAACTTTGACATTTTGGATAGGTTTTTGCTGCTAGCCTTTGTTGTTACATTACCAAGAAATAATGTTGGTTTTTCAATATAACATTGTTTCATGTAGGTAAAATAATATTTGGTGGCGTAGTTTAAAAAAATAATATTATTTTGCCATCATCACATTCAGTTTGAGTTTCTGTTTTATTTTGATGGACCATTATTTGTGTGTCATTCTTAACGAAAGAACATTAATGTGAATATAGTCAGCTGTAACAATCTTGACCTGTTTTTTAATGGAATGTTTCATATCATCCTTTAGATGTAATGGCAAATTCTGTACAGAAACAGAATATTTTATTTGTCTATTTTCACACTTTTAACAGCTGAGTAAATAAAGAAACTGAAAAGGGAAAATTGGTAAATTCTTCTTTTTTTTAACCAATCAAAACTTTTGACTCTTTTGCATAAACATACCCTTATAGTCTTTGTTCCTCTACAGCAAATTATAATATATTGCACTTTCAGGGAGACTTGGGCCTAACACATTCAGCCAGTTGGAACAGAAAAACACACCAGAATAGACCTGTTTAGTAAGCAGGATTTGATGGCCGCATTCCTACAATTATAAAATGCAATTCAATGGGGAAGTAATCAAAGTATACAGAATACGTTACTCAGACTGAGTAATGTAACGAAATACGTTAAAAATTAAATTTTTGGGCATGTATTCTGTATCAAAATATGTTTTGAAAATATCCTTCCAAACCCTCCCTATCAAGTGAAGCCAAAATGTTTTGATCGCCCCCAGGTGGCTGGTCCCAGTATAGGTCATTAACCCCACCCTCTCCATGTAATCGAATGGGACCTGAGACAAACTAAACAATCAAATTACACTTCAAATAAATTTTTTCCAAAGATGGATTTTGTCATTTTAGGTAGTGTACGTTGTAAGTTAAAGTGTTTTTTTTTTTTTTTAAATATGTTTGGTTTTAGTTATTTGATGCTATAAAAACGGGGGATGTGGTGTCTTGATTGACAGCTTCTCTGAGTGAAGTAGTCACTGAGGCACCAACAGACTTTTTAGGATTTAGAAGGGTGCTTGCGAGCACCCCCTTTGTGGTCGATATGCACCCTTCGATGCGCACTTTTGCAGAGCTTTGAGGTGTGAGCTCCGCAGCAGACTTCTTCCCAACAGTCAAAGCGGCATTAGGTGACGAAAAAGTACAGACCCATAGGAAGACTGCCATTTGGGATGGGGCTAATGGAAGAGAGTGAAGGTGCGTCATCCATCTTTTTTTTTTAAGTGTATGGTTAGAGATGATAATGTGCACATACACGAGTATAAATGTGTACTTTGAAATACTTCACACTGCATGCTAAAGAAAATCTAATCCAATTAAAAAACTTCGCCAGGTTAGTGAACATTGTTCAACACGTCTTAGTTTTGACTGACATTTTTTATGCACAAACTATGCATTCTGATTTTGACATTCCTGATTTGATCATTTTCAATTATTTTCTATTCTTAACTGATCTTTTTTTTCATAATTTTGGCAATAGAAGAACTGTTGAATGTGACCTTGAGATGAGTCCTTGTAGTCGTCCAATTTAACTCATATGCTGTTGAAATATACACTCACCTAAAGGATTATTAGGAACACCATACTAATACTGTGTTTGACCCCCTTTTGCCTTCCGAACTGCCTTAATTCTACGTGGCATTGATTCAACAAGGTGCTGAAAGCATTCTTTAGAAATGTTGGTGCATATTGATAGGATAGCATCTTGCAGTTGATGGAGATTTGTGGGATGCACATCCAGGGCACGAAGCTCCCGTTCCACCACATCCCAAAGATGCTCTATTGGGTTGAGATCTGGTGACTGTGGGGGCCATTTTAGTACAGTGAACTCATTGTCATGTTCAAGAAACCAATTTGAAATGATTCGAGCTTTGTGACATGGTGCATTATCCTGCTGGAAGTAGCCATCAGAGGATGGGTACATGGTGGTCATAAAGGGATGGACATGGTCAGAAACAATGCTCAGGTAGGCCGTGGCATTTAAACGATGCCCAATTGGCACTAAGGGGCCTAAAGTGTGCCAAGAAAACATCCCCCACACCATTACACCACCACCACCAGCCTGCACAGTGGTAACAAGGCATGATGGATCCATGTTCTCATTCTGTTTACGCCAAATTCTGACTCTACCATCTGAATGTCTCAACAGAAATCGAGACTCATCAGACCAGGCAACATTTTTCCAGTCTTCAACTGTCCAATTTTGGTGAGCTCGTGCAAATTGTAGCCTCTTTTTCCTATTTGTAGTGGAGATGAGTGGTACCCGGTGGGGTCTTCTGCTGTTGTAGCCCATCCGCCTCAAGGTTGTGCGTGTTGTGGCTTCACAAATGCTTTGCTGCATACCTCGGTTGTAACGAGTGGTTATTTCAGTCAAAGTTGCTCTTCTATCAGCTTGAATCAGTCGGCCCATTCTCCTCTGACCTCTAGCATCAACAAGGCATTTTCGCCCACAGGACTGCCGCATACTGGATGTTTTTCCCTTTTCACACCATTCTTTGTAAACTCTAGAAATGGTTGTGCGTGAAAATCCCAGTAACTGAGCAGATTGTGAAATACTCAGACCGGCCCGTCTGGCACCAACAACCATGCCACGCTCAAAATTGCTTAAATCACCTTTCTTTCCCATTCTGACATTCAGTTTGGAGTTCAGGAGATTGTCTTGACCAGGACCACACCCCTAAATGCATTGAAGCAACTGCCATGTGATTGGTTGATTAGATAATTGCATTAATGAGAAATTGAACAGGTGTTCCCAATAATCCTTTAGGTGAGTGTATATAACAAACTTGACAGGTGATTCTTAAAAAAAGTAGTTTGAATAGTATCTTCTTAGTTATTTAAAAGATGAAGGCAATTATCGAAGTTTGATCAAATTCTGTTTAATTTTCCAATAAAAGATAATACATTTTTACATGATTTATTACATTTAATAACCCCTTAGCAGATTTTGACTCATATATAGCCCTGTTTCTCATGTTGCTTTGCTAATGTTTGCTCTAGCATGTAGTGTGTCTGAGTTCCTTGCTCTGTGTTCCATTGTTATTGCTTTTCATTTGTTTGTTTGTTCAATAAAGCCCCCCTGCAGTTATCCTCACCTGCCTGCCATCTCTTCAGCTCCCTGCTTCATTACAATCTGAAAAAGAGTAAAACGCCATGTACCCATAAGCATGAAGTACTATATATGCACTGCTCAAAAAGAAATTGAGGGAACACTTAAATCACACATTGGATCTCAATTAATGAAAAATTCAACTTGAAAATCTTTATTTATAAACTTTCTATAATTTGTTAAGAACAAAACTATGAGGACTGGAGGCACACACTGAGGACTGGATTCAAAATAATACTAGAGGACGTCGGGCCCTCATGCCACCCTCATGAAGTCTGTTTCTGACAGTTTGGTCAGAAACATGCACACCAGTTGCCTGCTGGAGGTCATTTTGTAGGGCTCTGGTAGTGCTCCTCCTCTCACAAAGGAGCAGATACCGGTCCTGCTGCTGGGCTGTTGCCCTTCTACGTCCCTGTCCAGCTCTCCTTGTGTAACGTTCTGTCTCCTGGTATCTCCTCCATGCTCTTGAAACTGTGCTGAAACCACCTTGTGACAGCACGTATGGATGTGCCATCCTGGAGGAGCAGGACTGCCTGTGCAACCTGATTAGGTTGCAAGTACTGTCTCATGCTACAGACAGTTACAAGGACCCTAACAAAACACAAAACTAAAGACAAATCAGTCAGGAAGAATAAGGAGAGAACAATTGTCTATGGCCACCACTTGCAGAATCATTCCCTTTTTGGGGGTTGTCTTGCTTTTGCCTCTCCAGTGCATCTGTTGTCACTTTCAATTGCACCAAAGCAGCTGAAACTGATTCACGATCATTTATGCTTCCTAAGTGGACAGATTGATATCCCCTGAAGTTTAATTGACTTGGTGTTATACTATGATGATTAAGTGCTCCCTTAATTTTTTTGAGCAGTATGCATCACAGCACTGTACATGAAAGAATTTAATCCGTATTTGCTGTATTGATAAGCTACTTCAGATAAGCCCTTGAAGCTTATGATTAATCTCCCAAGGTGTTAAATGTTAATTCCATCCCATAAAAATATCATGAACATGCCCTTAAGCATAAAAAGTTATTTCTTACATGGAGGTCACATATCTAGCCATGCTGATTATCTGCCTGCTGTGAGTCTGAACGGCCCTGAATGTCAACATGAGGTCACACACACATAGTTCCTACTCTTCTGAGATATATAATCACATTATCCCCTGACTGTTAAACAGATTTACCGACGCAAGGACCTTGACCAGAGGCTCAAACCAACCACTGGAATATCACGTTTCTAAACAGCATATCCAAAAACCTCACACAGGCTGGTGGTTGTAAGAGTAATGAAAGTACTAAATCTACTTGCTTGGATTCCCCTTTACCAATTGTTTTGAAGGAGAAATATAGAGAAGAAGGTTTAATTCCTTGTGAGCACAGAGATCATCCCATGGGTTACACACTAGTTGTGTGAGAGCCCATTAGCAACATAAAATATCAATGGCCTTTACTGGATTATTGAACCGACGTACAGAGATGAGCAGAGGTGGGCGAAGACTTATTTACTGTTTGCCTAATATCTCATTTACAACCACTGTTCTTAAATATACCTCCGGCCGCTTCGTATTAGGTGATACATTTCTAACACATCTAAAGGGATCGCACTCTATAGGCCAAGAGCAATATGGTAAACTAAATGTTTTAAGAGGTTCCCCTGCACTCCAATTATTTTTAATCTGAAGAACATTAAATATGCAAGAGCACAGGATTCTACTTTTTCTTTTTTGTGTTTCTTGAGGGATACCATGATGCAATGGTACAATATGAATTACAATAAGCCTTTTATAATGCTAACTATCATGCTAAACTGGAATATGGAATACAACCATAACCTAAAAAGGGATGCATTAGGTTTTATTGACTGAGTATTGACACACACAGCTGTGCCATGTCTCATAAGCATGGTTGTATTTCCTCACTGTTGTTAAAGACCGCCATCTAGAGGTATGAAAGGTACTGAAATCAGGCCTAAAAAGTGATGTTTGCAAACTACTATTACTTTTGCTCAAACCTAAGGCAAGGGATTTAATGACAGACTTAAATAGTGTCAGATTAATGACAGTAGACAAATTTCTACTTGCCCTGGCAACGTTTTCAATGGGCCCAACACCATAATTCAAATTAATTGTATAATTACATATAAGCCTTGTCCCAGACTAAAATGCATGTTTGAGCTGTTTTACCTGAAAGCAACTTGGATTGACATGTCTTAAAACATAAAAAGGCACGTTTATAAAAGTTACTTAAAGGGTTAGTTGTTAAAATTCTGTCATTAATTACTCACCCTCATGTCATTCCAAACCAGTAAGACTTTTGTTCATCACGCAAATGAAGATCTTTTTGCTGAAATCTGAGAGCTCTCTGACCCCTCCATAGACAGCCTACGCTATTGCAACTTTGACGCTTCAAAAAGTTAATAAAGAGATCGGAAAACTAATCCATATGAATTGAGTGGTTTAGTCCAAATGTTCTGAAGAGACTTGATCGCTTTTTATGAAGAATAGATTTAGTTTAGGTGTTTACTCACATATAAACATTGATCAGCGAACATAAACAGAAGCTCAACCGAACTTGAATGACGTGCGAGAACAAACTTGCTGCAGTTAGACGTAACACATGAGAATTAACCTCATTGGTTACGCAGCACGTTTGAGCTTCAGCAAGAGGTTTGTTCTTGTGCATCATTCAAGTTTGGTTGAGCTTCTGTTTATGTTCTCAGATTTAATCAAAAGGATCTTCATTTGCGTTCCGAAGATGAACTAAAGTCCTACGGGTTTGGAATGACATGAGGGTGAGTAATTAATGACAGAATTTTTAGGTGAACTAACCCTTTAAATGTCCTAATTAAACTAATGATTAATCCTGGCTTAATTTAAGCCCCGTCTGTGAAAATGGACCTTATAGTCTTACTTTTTTACTTTTAAATGTAGGGGCACCAAGAACTCCAATAAAGTAGCACATTTCATGTTAATTCATGACTTTTAATACTACTGCACATATATCTGGGAAAAAAAACACACTTCAAAAACATTACGTGTTGTTTTAAATACCATTCAGTTTTAGTCATTATTTCTCAGCAGTCCTTGTAGACAGCGTTCCATTTCATGCAGTTCCTGTAATTCTTCACAGTGAGGGCCACAGTGGAGAGAGAGGAGCTTATTAGCCCTGGGAATCACAGAGAGAGCCGCACCGCAGTCTTTTCTGTCAAAGGAAAGAGGAGAAGAACTGTTTTTGATCATAAAAGTACAATAAGTCTCATCGGATAGAGTTTTACAAGTTGAGCTCTTACGCGTTAAAATGCAGCTGTGCTAATTTAAAAAGCTGTCGTCCCAGCTCAATGCTGTCCTCTCCGAATTGGGCCTGTACAGCAACAATGCTGCGCTTTAGATGGGATGCAGCCAGACTCCATTCACCTGTCAGTAAAATAAACATAAAATCATACTACACTTTTTAATAGTGTGAATTTAGATGCTACTTAATTCATTAGTCAAAAAGCAATGTAGAACTGTCTTATTGTTGTACCTCCTAAAGGTCAAGATTTTGCAAATGTTTTCTGTATTAGGAGCATGTGACATATCAGGCTGTTGTTCTCACCTGTGGTGGCGTACGCACGAGCTGTCGCATCCGCTAGCTCTCCTTGGAGAGGGTGAGTCTCTGTTAGGATGCTGTTTGCCTGAGAAGAAGCTGATTTTAGGATCTGTAGAGCTTTGTCTGCAAGACATAGATACATGTTATGGGTATTTATGGATATCTAACACATATACTGTACAAAACAGTTTGTGATTCATAATGAGGCAGTACCTAATCTGTCTCTCTCCATGATATGTAAGGCTTCATCCAAAAGACACTGTAAACCCTGAAGTCTGTTCTGTACATCGGCACTGGTGATCTGATGACCACAGGATGGCATAGAGCACATGTACCTATTCATACAGGACTGAAATGTACAGCATATGTATTTAAAGTCAAAGATTCAGTGTCTGGGTGATAGACACACACACACACACTATATGTTATACCAACAATATCTCCAAGTTGTTGTTTTTTTCTCATTGTAAAAACTTCAAATGTGATCATGATTTGCATATACCAGCCAGTGCACAAGAGAGTACCAGCACTTTTTCCCACTTCAAAAACAGATACACACAATGAACCACCTAAATCAGTTGTACTTCTCTGCAAATTTTTACCTGAAGAGGCTTTTCACATTTCACACACTTCAGCCCTGGTGTTGCATTTTCTTTTGCATTCTGGCATCCTTCTAATAGATCTGTCTGACAGGCTTGACAGTTACAATGGAAAAAGTACTGCTCCAGCAAGTGGCGCTGACGCTCCTTCACCTCCATTCTGCTACAGTGTGGGCCTGTGAAGAAATTATTATATTTATTTAAAAAAAGAAATAAATCAATCAAACCAACCAACCAAACTAAATTCACAGGTTTTACCATAACAGTGCAGAATCTCCTGCCCTGCAGCAAGATCTTTTGAAGCGCGTACAGTGACCGTCACACCACAGTGAGAGCTCCCGGGATGGTCAATGTGACCTTCAGAACAACCAAACTGACTGAGCGGGTCAGTCTGAAAGCCTACAGTAAAGGAGATGCTTGTGTTTGGATTGCAGGAGTGGTTAAGCAGGCTGAGTACAGGAAAAATTGCTGTGGCAATTCGTATTTCACTACTGGACTGAACAGCCATACCACTTTCTTCTGTAAGAAAAAGGATCAACAATCTTTAAAATTCAAAAATCAAATTAATTGGCAGTTTGTGTTTAAGCATGAGGGTTCTGTCCAACCTTTGACCCTAACAGCAGTGACTGCTTGAGCGTTACACCTGAGCTGCATCATGTGTCTCAGAGCTGTGGCTCCCAGCATGCTCATCTTAGGCTGCCAGATTCCACTAAATCCTTCATCTTTGCAAGACGCCCACGTGTCTGGTGGGGGTCCACCTTGAAGCCTCCTATAAAGCATCGCCATGGTGATCGTCAGTAAGAAGCGTGAGCCGGGTGAGTGTTGTGCCACATGTGGTAAAAGGCTGTAGATGCTCATGTACGAATTGCCATGATAACAGTCTATATGGTCTGAACCTTCTCTACAGTGGCCTCCAAGACTCAACTGGACTGGCAAATCACTTTTATAAGAGCTACATGTCACACGGTCTTCTTGTGACAAGTCTGAAGAGTTTTTCTTCACCCTTTGGACCTCATTTTTACCAGCTTTTAGGGCCACTCTTAGTGCAAGATGTCCCAAAACCCCAATGGCCAATAGATCTGCTCCAATTGGGCACTCCCATTGGTGCCAGCGCTCCCAAGCATTTTTACGACAACTCTCTCCACAGTACCGAGTGTAACTACAGTTTGGACAAGGCACAAAGCTCAATGATTGGCTCAGGCAGTGGTGACAGTGTCGGTCTTCAGTATCAAAAGAGTTTCCTTTGTTTTTGGTATCTGTATTGAGTTTGTTACTTGGTATGAGTACGTAACAGAAAGCTTCATCCTCCAGCACTACCTCACCAGCTGGTTTATTTTCTGTGGCTAATATGTGGCGACCTTTCTCTGAACTGAAATAAACACCATGTGAAATACAAGTTGTAGATATTCTGCTTTTCTGGCATGGTGGTGTGTGATGATTTGTGGTTGGCATGTTGGATTTTTCAGGTTTTCTAAGTTGATTCAGGCATGCGGCCTGTCTAGTTCTCAGTTTGTCTTGCAGGTGGCTTGGGTAACCGGCCTCCAAAGAACGTTGAATATCCTCAAGACATTCCTGAAGAAAAAAAAAAAAAAGAAGATAAATCACTTAAACTTATTTATGTCAGTGTTGTACAACAATTTGGCATGTTCTTATTTGAATGTCTCCTAAAAAAAATCAATCATGTTTCGGAAAGCATAAGACAACTCTTACTCTGTAGAGGCCATGGTAAAAGAGGGCTGCAGAACGGTTAGCATAGCACAAGGATAACTCTTCTGTATTCTTGTCAGCACTGCAAACACCCTGAAACATCAGAGAGAATGGGAATATATCATGATCACAGTACAACCTGCTATTTGAGTGTAACTTCAACACTGAGCTCAAACCATCATGATAAGTTTTCTGAACCACAGTGACTAACTTTATTCACAATTTGTCCTAGGACCTCCATCTTAAAGGATCCTTAAAGATGGATTGCTCACCATCAGATTGTATTGCCCCATGTTTCTTATACAAGGAGGTTCTAATATTAATCATTTATTTAGCAGTCGCTTTTATCCAAAGCGACTTACAAATGCGGAGAGCAATAGAAGCAATACAACCATCAACAGAGTGGTGCAGGTATGACGTCACTTTGTAGGCCAACCGGCAGTTAGCATCGCTCTGGTTCCCTCGATAAAAACCTCGATAGGATTTTCCCATAGGCTTTTTTATTATCGCAGAAAACAAGCTCTGTGTTTAACAGTTTATTATACTTACACGTTTTGTCCATCAAGATAATTTTCACAGATGAACACAACTTTTATGAATTTTGAAGCCTAAATGCAGTCACCAGAAGTAAAAGGCTAAAGGTAGGCTATAAACGGACTACACCACGGTCCTGCGATTTCAACCTCACCATCACTAAGCTTCCAACTACTCTTTCAGTTTTTATCTCAAAACATTTTCCCAGAACGTTTGAGTTACAATAGTTTATAAGAGCACTATTAGAAGCATAATGAGGCTGTAAAAGCAGACTGAGTTTACCTTTTTCGGGGGTGATGACGTTTAACCTCTGTAGTCCCATTTAGCCACTTGTTAGCAACTGCCTTTTTCAAGACACATAACAGCTTAAAAAAAAATCACAAGTGGGGTCATACTGATGTTTTTCTATGTCATAAAATAAAACGTGAAAGTGTCTTGAGCTTGTGTTCACCTCATACCTTATTTCAGCCATTTAACCAAAACTCCATTAAAAAAACCCATTGACTTTGGGAGAAGGGAACTGGAAGTGCTAAAATGCTAACTCGTTTCCGCTTTTTAGCCTCACTCTCACCACTCTATGTGCACTAAGTTAGTCTAGCACGGTGTCAGTACATGTAGTGCTTTTTTTTTTTGCTTTTTTTTTTATAAATAGATATAAGAATCGTAAGCGTTAGTATTAATGAATTAATGGGTCAAATGTTGACAAAAAAGATGCGTCTTCATTTGTTTCTTGAAAATGGCTAAAGACTCAGCAGTTAGGCAGTTAGGCAGGTCATTCAGGAAAGTCAGGCAGGTAAAGCCTGAAAGGTCTGTGAAAGTGATTTTGTGCCTCTTTGGGATGGCACCATCCCCATACAGAGAGTTGTAATTCCTACAACTCTTTTCAACTCTTTAAATAATGTTTTTAAAAAAAAATTATTTATAAATAACAATTTACATGCTTAGGACATTTGCGCTGCAAGAATGTACAAGACTGGTAAAGTTTACTCATTGAAATCGGATTATTTATTTTTAAAAATTAATTCAGTAGAATGCCTCAGATCCCCAATAGAGCTCCGGATGTTGACGTCACGCAGCCTAAACTCAGCCATTTTGGCAGGCAATCAGGGGAGCACTAGAGCGGCTGTAGCATTGGTATCTATAGTGGTCAAAAAATAATTTGACTGTTTAAACCTTAATATTTCAACATGGTGGACAGCTGCTGTAGGCCAGGATGCCAGAATAGGCGGGGGAAAGCAAAGGGAAAATCATTTTATCGTAGTAAGTTGTTGAAATGCCATGAATTTCAGTTTATTCTTCATTCTAACTACTTTTGCCTCACGTTAAAAGTTCCCGTTAAATACGATACTTAATCATGAATGAGTGCTTTTATATAAATAACATTCAGAAACTGTAGGCAATTTGAAACAAAATTAAGGATCAATAAATAAATACTGAAACAAAAAAAATAAGAAATTACATTTATTGATTATGACTGATTTTATTTGAGATGCACAACACGGACCGATGGGACAGATGCACACAGCGTCGCTGTTTTGGACGGGTTCGTGTTAACCGCTAACAGTAATATATTCACGTTTTCTCTCTTAAAATGTAAGCGTGTGTATACACTCACCTAAAGGATTATTAGGAACACCTGTTCAATTTCTCATTAATGCAATTATCTAATCAACCAATCACATGGCAGTTGCTTCAATGCATTTAGGGGTGTGGTCCTGGTCAAGACAATCTCCTGAACTCCAAACTGAATGTCAGAATGGGAAAGAAATTGATTTAAGCAATTTTGAGCGTGGCATGGTTGTTGGTGCCAGACGGGCCGGTCTGAGTATTTCAAAATCTGCTCAGTTACTGGGATTTTCACGCACAACCATTTCTAGAGTTTACAAAGAATGGTGTGAAAAGGGAAAAACATCCAGTATGCGGCAGTCCTGTGGGCGAAAATGCCTTGTTGATGCTAGAGGTCAGAGGAGAATGGGCCGACTGATTCAAGCTGATAGAAGAGCAACTTTGACTGAAATAACCACTCGTTACAACCGAGGTATGCAGCAAAGCATTTTTGAAGCCACAACACGCACAACCTTGAGGCGGATGGGCTACAGCAGAAGACCCCACCGGGTACCACTCATCTCCACTACAAATAGGAAAAAGAGGCTACAATTTGCACGAGCTCAACAAAAAATTGGACAGTTGAAGACTGGAAAAATGTTGCCTGGTCTGATGAGTCTCGATTTCTGTTGAGACATTCAGATGGTAGAGTCAGAATTTGGCGTAAACAGAATGAGAACCTGGATCCATCATGCCTTGTTACCACTGTGCAGGCTGGTGGTGGTGGTGTAATGGTGTGGGGGATGTTTTCTTGGCACACTTTAGGCCCCTTAGTGCCAATTGGGCATCGTTTAAATGCCACGGCCTACCTGAGCATTGTTTCTGACCATGTCCATCCCTTTATGACCACCATGTACCCATCCTCTGATGGCTACTTCCAGCAGGATAATGCACCATGTCACAAAGCTCGAATCATTTCAAATTGGTTTCTTGAACATGACAATGAGTTCACTGTACTAAAATGGCCCCCACAGTCACCAGATCTCAACCCAATAGAGCATCTTTGGGATGTGGTGGAACGGGAGCTTCGTGCCCTGGATGTGCATCCCACAAATCTCCATCAACTGCAAGATGCTATCCTATCAATATGGGCCAACATTTCTAAAGAATGCTTTCAGCACCTTGTTGAATCAATGCCACGTAGAATTAAGGCAGTTCTGAAGGCGAAAGGGGGTCAAACACAGTATTAGTATGGTGTTCCTAATAATCCTTTAGGTGAGTGTATGTCAGCATTATCATATACGTGTAAAGAATTGAAGTCTGTCATGTAATATCGAGCTTATTGATGCAGTTCAGTCTGCCTGCTATTCTATCTGTTAATGTTACTCCTGATTGGAGGCTTCCGTAAATATTTAGTTTATACGTAGATTTAAGCTTCAACTAAGTTTAATGGTGCAACGCAAAAATATTTAGTAGTGCAAAAGTTGTAACTTAGTGCCCATTTATGTCAAAACTAGGCTAGTTGTAACTTGCGCACAGCTGGTGCAACAGGTGTCCTGACAGGAAAGCTATCCGTTCATTTATCGATAAACGTGAAAAGCACCCCGGGGGCATTATAGGGATCTGTTATGTTTAATCTATTAAGTTTTGCTATGTACAGGTCTATGTCTTTTGAATTAAAGTGTGCAGTGAACTCCGTTGCCTTGAAACTCATGCTGGCGCCGGCTGTTCCTGCCTGCCAAAATGGAGTCATAAACAGAATGGGTCACGTGACCTCCGGACCTCCACGTGCAGTTTAATAAATGTTGAAAATGATACCGTATATCAAATATAATGTTACATAGCAATAATTTATTTTTCCACTTAATCCATTTTATAAAGATATTGATAATGACCTTGATAGTACTTGGTAAAAGAACATAAGATGTTTCGCTAAAGCCAGCCGTCACCAATTGGAATTATAATTGTAATAATCTGTTATCCAACAAGGCTGCGTTCAGCCCAGACAAAACATTGCAAAAAGTTTTTTAAACGGAAACAGTGGTGCGTTGAACACCCTGCTCTGATGACGCAGGAGTTTCTTTGTGTTCTTTTTGAATAATTTTTGGAGCTGAATCGGTATAAATACATGTTTAATACTGCAAAACATACTCAATGTTACAGTCACTGCCCTTGCCGTCTAGAATAAAAGTGTGAAGGGATTTGTGGAAATTGTGGTTCCTAATTATTGTGATCCAACATTTGCCTCGCATTTTAGGATGAAAAGACAAACATATCTTCTAATATCTTCAATTGTTGCGTATACCGAGCTGCAGCGGACTCATTTGTAAACAACTTTACTTGGCCCCATTGTGCGAGCTGTCTCTTTAATACCGCGCGGTTTATATACATGTTGCTGCTGATTAGGCTGACGTTTTTGACACACCCACTAAACAAGAGAAAACGTATCTCAAACCCCGTTGCACACCGTTTCCAGGAAACATGTCATTCAACCGTAACCGTAGCAAAATGTTGCGCACCGGTTTGAGCTTGAACGTGCCCCAGGGCTGCGTTCAGGCCCGATAAACCGTTTTTTTAAATGGAAACGGTGGTGCGTTGAACACCCTGTTCTGATTATGCAAGAGTTGCAACTATGGTAGCTGAGAAGGCCATTTTTTGTGTTCTTTTTGAAGAATTTTCAGAGCCTGATGAAATCGGTATAAATACGTGTTTAATACTGCAAAATACGTTCAATGTTACAGTCACTGCACTTGCTGTCCAGAATAAAAGAGAACATCCCAATCGAGTGAAGGGATTTGAAACTGATCCCTAATTATTGTGATCCAACATTTGCCTCGCATTTCAGGATGAAAAGATTTCAGGTTAAGGATAATCCTTCCTTCCTCCGAGACTGTGTTATGATCTATTTTTATTGTGAGTATTAGGCTTATCATTTTGCTGATCACTGTTGTGCTATGATATTGTAATATGTACCATTATATAATCAGAGGAGTATAGAAAAGTTTATAAGTGTCACTCCACAATACAAGAGCAAAATCTATAAATATGTATAGTATTTTTATGGACCCATTGTGCGAGCTGTCTCTTTAATACCGCATGGTTTATATATATGTTGCTGCTGATTGCACTGACATTTGACACACCCACCAAACAAGAGAAAACGTATCTCAAACCCCATTTTACACCGTTGCACACCGTTTCCAAAAAAAAAGAGACAAAGAGACAGATCGCACAATGGGTCCAAGTAAAGTCGTTGTGTCCACTGCAGCTCGGTATACGCAACAAATGAAGATATTAGAAGACATGTTTGTCATACGAGTTTTATAGTAAAAATATAGCATATCAACATGATGATGTAGTTGTTTATATTTTTAGCTTCATTGCAAGGCAAGTTTATTTATATACCAAATTTCATACGCAATAGTAATTAAGTGCTTTACATAAAAATAAGAAAATACAAGGTATTAAAAAAGTAAGAACTAGAACAAAGAATGGCCTTCTCAGCTGCCATAGTTGCAACTCTTGCATCATCAGAACAGGGGGCGTTTCTCAATACCAAGGACGCGAACTTCTGACTTGCGTCCTTGGTAGTTCAGACTTGCCAGACTCGGGAGAACGAACTCCAGAGGACGGGAGGAATGGTCATCAATCTCAATTGTGAATTGTCATCAGTCGCTGCCCAAGTACTGTTCCAATTCAAAGGTCACATCTAGCCAAGTACAGTTCAAATCCCTGGCTGTGTCCTTGATCCGCCCCTTTTATCGAGGATGCATCGAGAGGAGACTTGTGTGGACTTCAGACAGACCGGCATCCCAGAATGCATCTCGCACCGACCAGCAAGTGTCAATATTCTCCCGAGTCGAACTTGGCAAGACTGAATTACACGGACGCAAGTCAGAAGTTTGCATACTTGGTATTGAGAAACGTATATTTTAGGATACAATAAAACGAAAATATGTCATATAACACCACTCTGCCTCTTCTTTTTTTCATTTAAAAAAAATAATAATTTTAGGCTACAATAAAACGAAATGTGTTAAAAAACACCACTCTATTTTTTCATTAAAAAAAAAAAAATCTTAAACATATTAATAGCCACACAAATGTTCAGGCAACGCATAACTTGATTATCTTCAATGCATGTATATTTATAACAAAACAAAATATAAAACAACTCTGCCTCTTTTTGTTTTCATTAAAAAAAATGTTTTAACATATTATTATGTGGTTCAGGCAATAAGTGTGCAAATGATTATCACTGACTGTAATAAAATTAAATATGACATAAAACAGAACCCAGTCTCTTTTTGTTAAATGTCAGTTTATGTGTGATCAATGTTAGCCATTATAAAAGTATAAGAAGCTATACAATAAATAAAGCAATAATTCAGTCAAACATACAGTCAGCGCTAGTAGGCTACAACTCTGTAAAGTTAAATATCCTAAAACTATAAAGTTATGTAACATCACTTTGCCCTCAGCCAAAACGATTTGCCAGGGAACAAACTATAGATTCATGAGACCAAAGATCGTCCGTTAGATCTACACAAGACGAATCATATCTCAGAGACATCAGAGCCAGCGGCAGACGTCAGAAGGACTAGCCGAGTTAAAGCTGCTCTCGGCGGGTTAACAAGCGCTGAGCGCCCGCTGATCGACTGGATCTCACAACTCCGAAAACGGCAGATCAAATAGGCGCTCCCTTTATAAATAAACCACATATTTAATCTTTAAACAAGTACATTCTTGCCTGAAAAGTCTTAAAACTACATTTTGTGACACAATAACAGTAGTATTTTTAAATTACGCTGAGTTTCTCATCAGCTATTGGCGCTTGCTGGTCGGTGCGAGATGCATTCTGGGATGCCGGTCTGTCTGAAGTCCACAGCCGGGGATTTTAACTGTATGTGAACTTTGAATTGGAACAGTACTTGGGCAGCGACTGATGACAATTCACAAGTCCACAAGAACACAAGTACAGACAAGAATGCATACTGAGAAACGACCCACGTGTTCAACGCATCACCATTTCCGTTTAAAAAACGTTTTTCAACGTTTTGTCGAGACTGAACGCAGCCCAGGTTTCCACTGAACCCTTCCTGCTCCCTCATTGGTCAGACAAGCACATAACCCCGCCTCAAACTCACGCCATTGGTTGAGCCACTGTTGGCGTGTCGGGTAACTTAAAATCGAACAATGATAGTTGATATTGCATATAAACATGAATAAAGCAGGAATATGGTGTTTTAATCATACACAAAGAAGTAAATTAATAAAAATTAAAAAATTAAAAAAAAATCACACACATCAAATTTATTGAAGTATAATATCGTTATTATACCAAGCAGGTATTTAGATCGCGTCTTGTCCTTACCTTGGAGTAATAAAGTGCTGCGGCTGTGTAATCCTTCACTTTGAAACTGAGGTTACCTTGCTGTCTAAACTCAGATGCCCTCTCAGGAGACTTTTTCACGGAGTACTTCTCAGAGATTCTGGAGAAAGTGTTGAGATCTTCTGGGCTGAAATATGGACAAATGACAAAAGGTATGTAGAATATTTATTTTTATACAGAAACGCGCTGATATATATATATAAATATGTGTAAACTGTTGACAAATTGAATATGTAAAGTAAAAAGTAGTGCAGCAATAAGGGCAGATTAGTATTAATCATATTATCTAACATAATTCAAGCGAATTTATAAACAGCAAACGTTATAAAATCATACTGACCCTATTAATGACAGCCCGTGGTTGAATATCACATCTATATCTGTCAGAAGGCAGAAGAGCTCAGCTCCTTCAGATCTCATTTCGGTCCATTTCTGCTCGACATGCCGAACCCACTCTGGACAGGGCAGGTCCATTTAAAAATACGCTCAAAAAGATACCTATTAACCGACAAATGAAGGCACGAAATTGTTTAAACGCTTTGAGTTTGACGGCAATAAAGGAACTTCCTGTTAAAACTTTTATCCATCTTCAAAATACAGGCCCTGTATTTTTAGTACACAAAAACCTTAATTTAGCTGTAGCCATAATAAAAACAAAAGTTATTAAAAGGGGGCAAATAAATAAGTTTACGTGTTGATTTGATCTACTTTTTAGCATTTTAATTTAGATTGCATATTATTTTAATATATTCGTAATAATTTATTAATTTAAATACTTTTATGTCGTCTGCTGCCTCCTTGAAAGTTTGTTGATAATTAGTTTCATTTGTTTTGCTTTATTCATCAACACAGATTAATTAAATGATGTCTCTTTAAAAGCAGAAATGCAATAAGAATCACTGGGAAGGCAAAGAAGAAGAAAAAAATCACCGTGAAGGGAGAGGTGCATTCATTTCCCCAGTAGGTGGTGACATTGTTCCACGTTGGTCAAGCTCTCTTGGACTTCATTAGCTGTTGTATCTCCAGTGGTAAAAAAGGACTGTTTAGACTAGATTGTCAGTTCTGTCACTAAACGCCTATACTTACAGCCCCAATGCTTTTAGATTAGATCTAATGCAGATACTCTATTGAAAATTAGATTTTGTCCAGGACATTAATATAAATACAGTGTTTAATAAGTGTCGAAAGAATTTGAATCTCCTTCATAAGGATTTATTGGATTTGCAAGGCTAATTTGACTGTTGTTTGGTTTGCTGTGAGAAATTGTCCTCCGAAGAAAGAGCATTGTATTTTTAATTTAAATTAATCAGTGTCTGCAAAACGAGAACTGCTATACAATCTTTGTGAGAAAGTAACAATTTCCATAATTTACAAGGAAATGTTTGCCCACTAGACAAAAGCACACTACATCTTGAGGTCCTGAGGTCACTTCTTATTTCTTGTATAAAAAGGATGAAATTACCATTTAGTTAATATGTAATATTATATATACATATATACAGTTGCAATCGACACCTCTTTTGTGTGATTTTATGAAAACAATTCAACAAAGGCAACAGTAAACTAGTATATAAAATGTATTAATACACATTTGAGTGATTCTGACAACGTAAAGTTGCTGAGAAATAAAAAAAATCTAATTGGCTCTAAACATTTGTGTTCATAATTATTCAACCCCCAAAAGTCACATTTTGTGCAGAATCTTTTATTCTTTATAACCTCCAATAAACGCTGCCTGTAAGTGTTTAGAAGCTTCTGTCAACTCTCTACTGCAATCTTGGCCCATTCCTCACTTGAAAAAGAATTCCAGCAAGATTTAAATATGAAGACTGTACAGGCCACTCAAGAACATTCCACGACTGATCCCTGAACCAAGCTTAAGTAGATTTGGATGTATACATTGGGATGGCTGTCCTTCAGGAAAGTTTATTGATCATCAAGCTTCAGTCTCTGCACCAAAGGCATCACCATCTTTGCCAAAATGGCTTGATATTTCAAATAATTCTTGATGTCCTTCATACAGTCAAGATTTTCACTTCCTGCTACAGCAAAGCACCCCCATAACAAGACTGGACCGCCTTCGTGTTTGACCATGGAGATGGTGTTCTTCTGCTCATAAGCGTTGCCTTTTTTGCACCAGACATAACGCTGATCCATGGGTCCAAAATGTTCCAGTGTGGTCA
The DNA here is from genome assembly GCA_039654625.1 of Rhinogobio ventralis. Classification (NCBI taxonomy): domain Eukaryota; kingdom Metazoa; phylum Chordata; class Actinopteri; order Cypriniformes; family Gobionidae; genus Rhinogobio; species Rhinogobio ventralis. The sequence goes on along the minus strand of CM077215.1, from coordinate 22,375,633 downwards.
TATCACTCCATAAAACATTCTTCCAGAACTCTACAGGTCTACCCAAATGAATTTTAGCATATTCAAGTCGACCTTTTATGTTCTTCTTGGTCAAGAGTGGCATTCGGCAAGATTTCCCAACATGAAGGCCATGCTTGTCTAGTGTTCTTCTTATACTCTGCATTGAAATGTTTTTTCCTCCTTTCATCAGGTCATCTTGCAAGTCTTTGGCAGTAAACACATCACACTGCCTCTGCCGGCTTGCCTTCTTCCCATAGGGCATCCTGGTGCCATGTGTTCCCAGCTAAGCGACACACACTGCCATCCGGGTGATGTAAAAGAAAATGTTATTTATCAGACCAGGCCACCTTCTTCCACTGCTCCGTGCTCCAGTTCTGATGCTCACGTGCCCACTGTTGCCGTTTTCGGCAGTGGACAGGGGTCAGCATGGGCACCCTGACTGGTCTGCGGCTATGCAGCCCCATACGCAACAAACTGCGATGCACTGTGTACTTGTGACACCTTTCTATCAGAACCAACATTAACTTCTTGAGCAATTTGAGCTACAGTAGCTTGTCTGTTTGATTGGACCACACGGGCCAGCCTTCGCTCCTCACATGCATTAGTGAGCCTTGGTTGCCCATGACCCTGTCGCCGGTTCACCACTGTACCATACTTGGACCACTTTTGATAGATACTGACCACTGCAGACCTGGAACACCACACAAGAGCTGCAGTTTTGGATATGCTCTGACCCAGTCATCTAGCCGTTACAATTTGTCCTTGTCAAACTCGCCCAAATCCTTACACTTGCCCATTTTTCCTGCTTCTAACACATCAACTTTGAGGACAACATGTTCACTTGCTGCATAATATATCCCTCCCACTAACAGGTTCTGTGATGAAGAGATAATCAGTGTTATTCACTTCACTTGGTCATAATGTTATGCCTGATCGGTGTATATGTGTATGTATGTGTATATATATATATATATATATAATATCATATAGCATATATTTTCTTATACAGCTCATAAATACTTTACAGTGGTTGATTAGGTCACTTATTAATCTCAACATGTTATACAGCTCTGACTCAATGGTATCTTTTGCATAATTATCAGAAGACATGCTCAAAGTAATCATAATTTTAAATAAAAATGATTTAATTTTGTTTATTACTTGGTTTCACTTCATGAAGTGTCTCTAAGTTTGCATATGAATATTAATGTTATGTTGTATCTGTAAAGCAGCTGCTTCTGTGAGGTCCTGGGGGATGGTGCTTATCACACATGTGGTTATTGCTCTATAAGAGCTTTACGTTCTACTGCTTTGTTTTATATTTGTGTCTCAACAGCTGCTATTAATGCACCCTGTGATCTAGGGCACTTCTCGAATCTTGTATTTTCATGACTATCTTTATTGTTGCCTATGGCTGTGGGTGGAATGTTTTCCAAGAACGTAATGTGCTTTCTGATATTTTACCTTCTTTCTAAAGAGTTGTCTTTATTTTACCACTCTTAAGTTTAATATATGATGCAATTTATACTGCCTCTTGAATTCAATGGAATAAAATCTGCCTTCAGCTCATGCTGTAAATAAATTAAGCTATATACAGTGAACCTTATTACTTTACCTTACAAAAATATTAATTTAAAAAATAAACAACATGACTTATACAATTAAATCATTGTGTATTTACCAGATGAGTTTGTTATTTTAATATAGTTATTAAACAGATGTATGTTTTTGCTTCGCTAAAAAAAAACAGTTCACAAGAGTCATTTGTTCATAAATCAGACTACACTGTTTGCACTGTATGTTTTTGATTTACTAACAAAGAACCGGTTCATAAGATTAATTTGTTCATGCTGTATGGTTTTTGATCCTCTAAAAAGAACCAGTTCATTAGATTAATTTGTTTGTGAATCAGACTACACTGGTTGTGCTGTATGTTTTGATTCACTAAAAAGAACCAGTTAACGAGTTAATTGTTCATCAATCTGACTACTCTGGTTGCACTGTTGCTGTGTCCCAATTTAAAGGCTGCACCCTTCAAAGGCCGCATTTGATGGCTGATTGCTTCACCACGGCACAATGAAGGCTGTCCCAATTTGAAGGCTCCTTCAAATGCTGCCTCGAAATGCATCCTTCGTTTCCCGTGAAATGAATGATACAACAGATAGACCCTTTGCTGCCTCACACCCCCGAATTCATTGCACGCCATTTTTTTGAGAGAAATTGCCGGATTACACTTTTAAATGTAAGTATTGGGTTCTACTTAATGAATAATCTAATGTATAGATATATAAAAATAATAATAATAAAAAAAATTTTTTTTTAAAAATAAAATATATATATATATATATATATATATATATATACGGTTCAAATGTTGTCTTATATCTTACTAAGATGTGAACTTTTATATATATATAGTTTATATAGTATATTTTATACTCTTTATTATGTACTTAAAGGGATAGCTCACCCAAAAATGAAAATTGCCCCATGATTTACTCTCAAGCCATCCTAGGTGTATATGACATTCTTCTTTCAGACGAATACAATCGGAGTTATATTCAAAAATGTCCTGGCTCTTCCAAGCATTATTGGAAGTAAATGGCAGCCCAAAATTTGAAGCCCAAAAAAGTGTATCCATCCATTATAAAGTAATCCACACGGCTCCGGGGGGTTAATAAAGGCCTTGTGAAGTGAATCGGTGGGTTTTTGTAAGAAAAATATCCATATATAACACGTTATAATGTAAAATATCTGGCGGACTGCTTTTCGTATTCCACTTACGAGAAAAGCGTAACTGGCGAGATAATGACGTTGGATGTTGCATAAGCATTTTGAATTACGAGAGGCGTTACACTTTCTTCTTAAGTTGAATACGGAAGGCGATCTGCCGGAAGCTAGATATTTTACTTTATTATACATTTAAAATTTTGGGCTGCCATTCACTGCCATTATAATGCTTAGATTAGCCAGAATATTTTTATATATCTTTAATATCAAACTCCGATTGTATGAATGCAGTTGAATATAACTTAAAAAAAAGTCCAGTACAAACACTCGTCAACGGCAGCTGTCACAGTTGCTAGGCGACAAGAACAGTTCTCCATAGGCTAGACTGTCCCATTTACCAAAATTCGGTCTGACCTCATGGTCTTTGAAGATTCGAGTCCTTCGAAGGATGCAGCCTTTGAATTGGGACACAGCCTTTATGTTTTTGATTCTCTAAAAATAACAAATAAGATTAATTTGTTTGTGAATCGGGCTGCTACTGGCTGTGCTGTATGTTTTTTGATTCACTAAAAAGAACCGGTTCACAAGAGTCATTTGCTTGTGAATCAAACTAGTAAACTGTTTGCCCTGTATGTTTTTGATTATCTAAAAAAAAAAAAGGTTCATAAATGTCTTTTGTTTGTGAATCAGACTACACTTCACTGTATGTTCTGATTCACTTAAAAAAAACAGTTTATAACAATCAGTAGTTTGTGAATCACACTACCCTGTTCAAAATGTTATTTTATGCGGACAGCTCAATAGCTCATTATTTTGCAATACATGCCCTTTTTATTTTTTTGTCCTGTGTCAGCCACCGTAGCTTCTCTATGTGCTTCAAAAGGGAAGGGTGAGTGGTGTGTTATTGCAATTCACAACCTCACCGCTAGATGCCGCTGAAATTCACACACTGCGCCTTTAAGTAATCTCAAAAAGTAATTTTTAAGTATCCAAATTAAGTAGTCTATAAATTATTTTAATATGGTTCATTAACTATTACTTTCAACATTTTTACTCTCCTTGTTAAGTTCCAAGCGAAGCATGCTGGGAATAAAAGTTTCAGCAAAAATCATTTTCAAGTACTTGATTGATTTGTTGCGTAAATCGCAAATATGATTGAGTAAATTGTGTATTCCTGTTTTTTCAGTGTAGCTGCCATGTGCTGATTAAGATGTTGTAAAGATTGTTTAAATTGTCACAGATCATTGATTTACAGCTTTAAATTTCAAATGGTACCTTAATTTAGAGACTGGGATATCTCACCCAGTATTAAGTTGCATGCCTCAGGAGGGCATCTATTGTAGAAAATGGCGAGAAATTAGATTATTTAAACGGAGACCCAATAAAGGATCATTTAAGTTTCTCCAGTCAATTTTCAATGAATTTTCCAATGTCTTAACACCAGCGAACAGATGTGAAAAGCACCCTGCAGAGCATAACAATCGCTTACTATCACGTAATTGAATGGCTTTTAGTTGGTTTCATTTTAATCTGAGCCAAGAACCATAATGCATTTAGCAGCTGAACAAACATTTTTAGTTGTGTAGAGATGAAAATACACGTCAAAGCGTTCTCTCTCTTTTATACACACTCTTTTATCATACAAAGCCACACACACCAATCGAGACACTGTGGCTTGGTTTCCCTGTCTTTTTATTGTGCATGTCTTGTGAGATTTGGTTCAAACATGGCATAATGAAGTCCTGATCTATGTTCTGTCCAAACAGACTGTTTGATTTAATTTTCTGGATTGTGAAACCCAGTTTGCTTGGTTAAGCTTCACGGCCCACTGAGGTCAGAGGAACGTTTACATTTGTCTTTCATTTCAGTAGGTACACACATCTTTTGTGTCATTGTATTTAGTATGAACCAGCCCTTTAAACTGTTTTTTGCCCTTTATAAAATAGAAATCTTTTATGATACAAAGAGGTAATTGTGAGATTGCTTAAAATTAAAACATTTGGTGTTTTTTCTGTATTCTTTGATTAACAGAATTTAAAAAAAACAGCATTTATTTGGAATATACATATTTTGTAAAATTATTTTGATCTGTTTAATGTGTCATTGTTTATTAATAATAATAATAATAACATTAATAAAAACTTACCTTGGACTTTTGAATGGTACTGTCAATAGTACCTGTTGTTCCCTTTCGATCAGTCACTCCGAGTTACGCCAGTGACTGACGAATGGGGGTTTCACTTAGAAGCCTATCACCTTCAAGTTCTTACAAAACGAACTAATGGCAATGAAATGCCATGGGAATGCGGAATTTGCATAGTGTAGCTGCATAGTGAAATATAGCCCCGACGATAATACCCCGGGCCACACCGCCATCTTACACACCGCTACCTGCGAGTGTTCAGACTAAAATAGTTTCAGAGTGTTTCGTTCGGCGCTTCAGGTGACGATGAGATGTTGATCGTCACATCTCAAGGTGGGCTGGAGTCCTCTGGGGATGAAGATTCGGCTATGCTGCCGCCTTTGGGTGTGCCAGCATTGCCCGAGTCCGACCCGGATGATTGGTTTTTAGGCTCAGTGCGTCCTGACAGCCGTCAGGCCCCACCCCCCAATACCTCTCTTTCCCAAGGTGCATGAGGAGGTCACGCGATCCTGGAAGCCCCCGTTGAACTCCTCCTCCTTCTCTACCCTCGACAGGGCCACGGCTAAATGGTACACTGGGGTCCCCCCTGTTGAACGGTCTGTTGCGATGCAACTGTGTCCGCAGAGTGCTTCAACGTGGCGTGGTGATCCTAAGCACCCCTCCAAGCCCTGTAGGTTCTTGTCTACCTTTGTGGCGAAGTCCTAGAGAGCTGCGGGGCAGGCCGCCTTCTCACTGCATGCCATGGCCATCCTTCAGGTCTACCAGGATGCTCAGGGACATGCACAAGGGTAGAGCTGACCCAGGGCTGATGGATGAGCTGCGTGCCGCCACCGTCCTCGCCCTCCGGGCGACGAAGGTGACCGCACGCTCCCTGGGTCAAGTGATGTCCACAGACACCTGTGGCTCAACCTGGCCGATATGAGAGAGGCTGAGCGAACTTGTTTCCTCAATGCTCCCATATCCCAGGCTGGCCTCTTCGGCGGCGGGGTCAAGGACTTCGTCCAACAGTTCTCGGCCGCCCAGAAGCAGACTGAGGCCATTAAACACATACTGCCCCGTCCACCCAGCCGCCGGCTCAGTCGCCTTAGTCTGCTCGCCGCCGAGGGCGCCCTCCTGCAGCTCCCGCCCGGCCCAAGCAGCAACCTTCAATTGGGCCGCGCCGTGGAGGTCACCGCAGGAAGGCGCCCTAGTCCGCTCCAGCCCTGCAGCCTGCCAAATGCCAGGCAAAGAGGTGCTCCTGACGTGTACAACTCAGAGATGGGTTCCAGTTCTTTCCAGGAGGTGGTAGCAGGGCCACTCCTTCCCCCGGCGGAGGGACGGGGGAGAACCATCAGGCTCGGCTATGCGATTCAGTTCGCCCGGTCTCCTCCCCACTTTCAGGGAGTCCACTATACCATGGTATGAAGATGTGAATTTACCATGGTAAATAAAGTCCAGCTTCTACAGCCCTTACTTCATTGTACCGAAGAAAACCGGTGGGTTACGGCCAATCCTGGACCTGCGCGTCTTGAACCGAACCCTTCACAGGCTTCCTTTCAGGATGTTGACACCCAAGCACATTTTTGAGTGCGTTCGTCCGTTGGATTGGTTTGCAGCGATCGACCTGAAGGATGCGTACTTTCATGTCTCCATTCTTCCTCGACACAGATCGTTTCTACAGTTTGCCTTCGAGGGGAAGGCATACCAGTACAAGGTCTCCCATTCGGGTTAGCCCTGTCTCCTTGCGTCTTCACGAAAGTTGTCGAGGCAGCCCTTGTGCCACTTGGGCAACACAGGGTGCACATCTCGACGACTGGCTAATACTAGCTCACTCTCGAGACCAGGTTTGCGAAAACAGGGACCTGGTGCTCCAGCACCTCGCCCGTCTTGGCCTCCAGGTCAACTGGGAAAAGATCCCCCGTGCAGAGGATCTCTTTTCTAGGTATGGAAATAGACTCGGTCGCCATGTACGCACAGCTTACGAGCGAGCGTGTGCAGTCACTGCTGACTTGCCTTAATCAATTCAAGGGCAAGTGTGCGGTTCCACTGAAGTTATTTCAGAGTCCTGTACAAGATCAGGGAGGACAAGGAGCAGGTCCTTTTGGTCGCCCCATAATGGCCTGGCCGGACCTGGTTCTCTGAACTCGTACTCCTTGAGACAGCCCCTCCCTGGCTTATCCCTCTGAGGAAGGACCGTCCTGGACGGGACGCGGCAGGTTTGAGTACCCTACCACTACAGGTGGTGGCTACCATCACTTCCGCTAGGGGTTTGTCCATGAGACAAGCCTATGCGTTGAAGTGGAACCTCTGGAGAAAACAGTGATGTCATCTAGCTCATTTCAATTATCATATATAATTTGAATTTGATGAATTTGATGAATCTGATGAATTTGAAGGCGTCATCGCTTGCTGCACCATTCCACTCCACAGACTTGATGCGTGCGCCATTTCTCTCAGGTGATTTTCTCAGTAAGCCCTGAGTTCCTCCAGCACTGTTGATACCGACACCGGTTGATCAGTCCTCGTGTTAGGCTAGGTGCCTCCAAGTGCATGGTTCCCCCGCTGGGCACAACATGTGTATTTCCACGGTAAGTCTATTCGAGCATGTGTCTTCCCATGGCAAGACACCTTGCCACCCCTGGGATTAAAACATTCCTCCTGCGGCTGGATACCCCAGTGTATTCCATATGCATTCCACTCGCGGGCCATATGTGTATTCTACTAAGTCCCCCTTTCGGGCAGGCATTGTGTTGCATATTTCCACGTGAAATATGCTTCCTAGTGTACCTTGGTATTCCTGTGTTAAGTCGAGTCCTTTGTCCGTGCTAGTCTCACGATAGGGATTTCAGACTTGCGCAGGTTGCGTGATTAGATTGGACCCCCATTCGTCAGTCACTGACGTAACTCGGAGTGTCTGAGCGAAAGGGTTACGTCCCTCTGCCACTTCCGCTGTACCGCTGGAACGTCCGGGAGTTCAGTCTCGGCTCCTCAGCAGGTAACATAATGCAAGATTGCCAGCGTCCTTCCTTATATACCCACGTGGTGGGGCGGAGCTAAGCTATGCAAATTCCGCAGACCCATGGCATTTTAATTGCCATTTGCTCATTTTGAATTTGAAGGTGATAGGCTTCTAAGCAAAACCCCCATTCGTCAGTCACTGAAGTAACGTCTCCGTACCCTCCTCAGGGAACGAGGGTTACACACGTAACCGAGACGTTCCACTGTTCTTGTGAATATAAATAAGGCTCTTTTGTGCACATTTATGGCATATTTGATTGATTATGCACTTACTACAGTATTTCCATGGGTTTGATTCTCAGTTGTGTAGTTTGAATGCACCATAAACCGCTGGCAAATGTGATGTAAATGTAAGCATTGAGAAGCTGTTTACAGCATTCATTTATAGTCATAGACAGCATTCATATCCACTCCTGGAACAACATTATTTATACAATATCCAGACAAGAATCGAAGAAGACAACTGCTGATTTAGTCTGAGAAGCCTTCCATGCCCTCATGTCTGATAGTCTTAACCGAGAGAGACCACCCGGTGTGCATGTCATATCCACTGACAGACTTAGGGCTGTATTTTCCCAGGACTGACTGTGGTAGTATCGCTGATGTTGACCTGTGTATAACTGAGTTTGTGCGTGCGTGATGGAGATCAATAGAGCACATCTCTCTCCTGAAAAGCTTTTTTGTGTTACAGTATTAATTTTGGTTGCATTGGTCAGAGATCAATAAAGCAATTAATTTGGGAGAACTGAGGAGAAAAGAAAGTAAAAATCTATCAAAAGCTATCTTTTCTTGAAAACATCAAAAGTTTACAACATTTTCATGATGAGACATGTATTTTGTCTCAGCTTCTCCAGGTATTTTTACTAACATTTAAATATTTGATTATATAATAATAATATGAGATTATATAATAGCAATATAATAATATTTTTTACTTTAAAATGCAACTATTACCATAATATATAAAATAATATGTTTTTCATTTTTGACTTCAGAGGATTCTGGATTATTTATAATGAATTTAGGTTTTCTAATGAATTTAGCCTCATTAATTAGAATGTGCTCCACTGGATCAGGGATGGAGAAAGGGTTTTCTGATGGCAAATAAAGCATCTGCTTGAAGTTAATTTGAGCTGCAAAGCAAGATAGTTATGCTCACATTACAAGTTTGGTGGTTCCTCTAGTCAAGTCAAGTCAAGTCAACTTTATTTATATAGCGCTTTTTACAATGCAGATTGTTTCAAAGCAGCTTCACAGTTTTAAACAGGAAAATAATGCAACCGAATTTGATTCAGTTGGAGAAAATGGTGATGTCATCTAGCTCATTTCAATTAGTTGATATAGTTAATTTAGTTTAGTAATTAAATTTATTTGGATATTTATTTGAAAATTTACTGTCCCCAACTGAGCAAGCCAAGCCAAAGGCGACAGTGGCAAGGAACCAAAACTCCATCAGGTGGTATAATGGAGAAAAATAAACCTTGGGAGAAACCAGGCTCAGTCGGGGTGCCAGTTCTCCTCTGGCCAATTAACAAACAGTGTATGATTATTGTTTTGGCAGCCTTATAGGTCAGAAGTCATATTAGATCAGAATATTCGAAAGATCGGAGGCATCACGCCGGAGACGGGTTTATTGAAGATGGCATGTCGATTAAACAATTATTAAATAGGAATATTCAAAATATCGGAGTCATCACGCCGGAGATGGATCCATTGAGGATGCCATGTCGATGAGCAATTTCAGAGGGTAGACTAATTGACACGGTCTCTGCAGACGGTCTCTGCAGGGATGCGTTGGTAATGTCTGGGCGCTGGTCCACCATCTGATCTGGATACGGCCCGGATCCGGCTGACTGCAGTAAACCTCGGGATAAACAGAGAGACTAACATAGCGTAGATGCCATTCTTCTTATGATGTAACGAGTACATCAGGTGTTATGGGAAGTGTTCCCGGTTCTGGATGACCTAGTTAATGCCTAACAATCAATTCATTGATTTGAATAAAATATAAATTAAAAATGTTTTATGTGTATGCCATAGTAAAGAGATGTGTTTTTAGTTTAGATTCAAACTGACAGAGTGTGTCTGCTTCCCGAATAATGCTAGGAAGGCTGTTCCGGAGTTTAGGTGCTAAATAGGAAAAGGATCGACTGCCTGCAGTTGATTTTGATATTCTAGGTATTATCAACTGGCCAAAGTTTTAAGACCGCAATAGACGTGATGGAGTATAATGCGTTAAGAGCTCGCTCAAGTACTGGGGAGCTAAACCATTTAGTGCTTTGTAAGTAATTAGCAAGATTTTAAAATGTATGCAATGTTTAATAGGGAGCCAGTGCAGTGTTGACAGAACCGGGCTAATATGGTCATACTTCCTGGTTCTAGTAAGAACTCGAGCTGCTGCGTTTTGGACCAGCTGCAGTTTATTTATTAAGCGAGCAGGGCAACCACCCAGTAGAGCATTACAATAATCTAGCCTTGAGGTCGTGAACGCATGAACTAACTGTTCAGCATTTTGCATTGAAAGCATATGCCGTAATTTAGATATATTTTTAAGATGGTATAATGCAGTTTTACAGATGCTAGAAACGTGGCTTTCAAATGAGAGATTGGTATCAAAGAGCACACCCAGGTTCCTAACTGACGACGAGGACTTGACAGAGCAGCCATCAAGTGTTAGACAGTATTCTAGGTTACTACATGTGGAGTTTTTTTTGTCCAATAATTAAAAATTGCAGGAAATTACTAGTCATCCAATTTTTTATATCAGCTATGCATTCCTTTAATCTTGTGAATTGGTAAGTTTCGTCAGGGCGTGAAGAAATATAGAGCTGAGTATCGTCAGCATAACAATGAAAACTAACGCCATGCTTCTTAATGATATCTCCCAGTGGTAGCATGTACAGGGTGAAAAGCAATGGTCCTAGCACTGAGCCCTGCGGTACTCCATGTTGAACTTGTGATCGGTGTGACATCTCTTCATTTACTGCTACAAACTGATAACGGTCAGATAAGTATGATTTAAACCATGCCAATGCAATTCCACTAATGCCAACATAATTTTCGAGTCTATTCAAAAGAATGTTGTGGTCGATGGTATCGAATGCAGCGCTAAGATCGAGTAACACTAACAGAGATATACAACCACAATCGGATGATAAGAGTAAATCATTGGTAACTCTAATGAGAGCAGTCTCAGTATTATGATACGGTCTAAATCCTGACTGGAAATCCTCACAGATACCATTTCTTTCTAAAAAAGGAGCATAATTGTGAGGACACTGCCTTTTCTAGTATTTTTGACAGAAAGGGTAGATTTGAGATTGGCCTGTAATTGACTAATTCTGTAGGATCAAGTTGCGGTTTTTTAATAAGTGGTTTAATAATAGCCAACTTAAACGTTTTCGGTACATATCCTAATGTCAAGGATGAATTAATGATATTAAGAAGAGGATCTATGACCTCTGGAAGCATCTCTTTTAGTAGTTTAGTCGGTATAGGGTCGAGCATACATGTTGTTGATTTTGATGATTTAACGAGTTTAGCCAATTCTTCTTCTCCTATAGCAGTGAATGAATGTAATTTTTCCTCAATGACTACAATGTACTGTCTGATGTGATACAATAGTAGATGGCTGCATGGTTATAATTTGCATTGGTTTTTTCCTAATATTATCAATCTTACAAGTAAAGAATTTATTACTGCTGTGCTGTTTACAAACATCAGAAGTTAATTCAGCCACTGTATCAAATAAATACCTAGGGTTGTGTTTGTTTTCTTCTAAGAGAGTTGAGAAATAAGCAGATCTAACAGTTTTTATAGTCATAGAAATCATGTAATTTCTGTATGAAATCATGCTCTCTTTCGACGAAATGCGTAAAACTTCCATTTTTCTGGCTGCTGTTTTAAGGGCCCGGGTGTGCTCATTGTACCACAGCGTTGGACTATTTTCTTTAATCTTCTTTAAGCGCAGAGGAGCAACTGTGTCTAAAGTGCTGGAAAAGAGAGAGTCAATAGTTTTTGTTGCAACATCGAGTTCCTCTAGGCTATCTGGGATGCTGAGGAGATGAAACTGATGAGGAAGATTATTTACAAATAAATCTTTAGTCGCAGCAGTGATAGTCCTGCCATATTTGAAGTGAGGGGACGGCTTTGCAGCCTTTGCTAAATTAAGTATACATGATACTAGGTAATGATCTGAGATGTCATCGCTCTGCTGCAGAATTTCAACGGTATCAACATTTATTCCATGTGACAATATTAGGTCTAAAGTATGATTATGCCGATGAGTGGGTCCTGATACGTGTTGCCTAACTCCAATAGCGTTTAGAATGTCTCTAAATGCCAATCCCAATGCATCTTTTTCATTGTCTACATGGATATTAAAATCACCAACAGTTAGGACTTTATCTGTAGCCAGTACTAACTCTGATAGAAAATCAGCAAATTCTCTGGTAAAGTGTGTATTGTGCCCTGGTGGCCTGTATACAGTAGCCAACACAAATGTTAAACGGGATTTATCAATTTCACTACATAACGTTATGTAAAGCACCAAAACTTCAAAAGAATTATATTTGAAACTAGACTTCTGAGTAATACTGAAGATATTATTATAAATTACAGCAACACCTCCCCCTTTACCTTTCAGATGCGGCTCGTGTTTATAACAATAATCTTGTGGGGTGGACTCATTTAAAGTAATGTAGTCGTCAGGTTTTAGCCAGGTTGCTGTCAAACACAGCACATCTAGATTATTATCTGTAATCATATCATTAACAATAAGCGTTTGAGGAAAGGGATCGAATATTCAGCAGCCCGAGCTTTATCATTTGTTCATCTGTATTATATCTGTTGTTTATTTGTTGGACATCAATTAAATTTTTACCGTTGAATAGTTTTGGTGTTTTTTTGTATTTACTAATACGTGGAACAGACACAGTCTCTATGTGATAATATCTAGGTGAAAGAGTCTCTATGTGCTGGGATTTATCTGACTTATATGACACGAGACAGCTAGCAGACGGTCGGGTAAGCCAGTCCGTCTGCTTCCTGACCTGGGCCCTAGTTAGTCAAGGTTTAGCTTTAAGACTATGTGCCAAATTACTAGAGAGAAGAGCGGCACCACCCCAGGAGGGATGGATACCATCTCTTTTCAACAGGTCAGGTCTGCCCCAAAAGCTTTTCCAATTGTCTATAAACCCTATGCTATTTTGCGGACACCACTTAGACAACCAGCCATTGAGTGATGATAGTCTGCTAAGTATCTCATCACTCCTTTTAACGGGGAGGAGACCAGAGCAAAAAACGCTATCTGCCATCGTGCTTGCGAGTTCACACACCTCTTTAATGTTAATTTTGGTGATCTCCGACTGGCGAAGTTGAACATCATTAGTGCCGACGTGAATAATAATCTTAGAGAATTTACGATTAGCATTAGCCAGCACTTTTAAATTTGCTTTTGATGTCAGGCGCCATGGCTCCCAGTAAACATGTGACTATGGTGGCTGGTATCTCTATTTTCACGTTCTGTGTAATAGAATTGCCAATAACTAGGGCACTTTCAACAGGATTCTCAATAGGTGCATCACTGAGTGGGGAGAACCTGTTTGATGTTCTAATCGGAACAGAAGAGTGTTTTTTTTATCTACGACTATGCCGTCTCACCGTCACCCAGTTGCCCTGCTGCACGGGCTCTACAGCCGGAACCGAATAATGTACAGATTTCACTAAGCTAGTCGCATCCAAAGTAGGTTCTAAAGCTGTTACATTCTCACTACTCTCAAATAAAGTCTGGATGCGTGTCTCTAATTCTGAAATCTTCTCCGTCAGCCTGACTATCTCCTTACATTTATCACATGTGAAGCCCTGTTCACCAATGGAGACAGATATACTAAACATGAAACATGTAGTGCAGTTGACAATAAAAAGAGAAGACATGGCTTACCGTATTTGTTGATTAATCCAATTTACCACAGTTGTTTGATGGAGTCTACTTACTAATCCAACTCACCACAGTTGTTTAATGAACTCAGAAAACAAGAGACCCGAGTGCAGAGATGGCAAGCTAACAGGCTAGCGAAATGCTAACGCGTGATAGTGATTTAGATTAAAAAGCTAGCGATGTCAGATTTAATGTGGTAGGCAATATTAGACAATATACACTCACCTAAAGGATTATTAGGAACACCTGTTCAATTTATTATTAATGCAATTATCTAATCAACCAATCACATGGCAGTTGCTTCAATGCATTTAGGGGTGTGGTCCTGGTCAAGACAATCTCCTGAAAGAATGGTGTAAAAAGGGAAAAACATCCAGTATGCGGCAGTCAGAAAATGCCTTGTTGATGCTAGAGGTCAGAGGAGAATGGGCCGACTGATTCAAGCTGATAGAAGAGCAACTTTGACTGAAATAACCACTCGTTACAACCGAGGTATGCAGCAAAGCATTTGTGAAGCCACAACACGCACAACCTTGAGGCGGATGGGCTACAACAGCAGAAGACCCCACCGGGTACCACTCATCTCCACTACAAATAGGAAAAAGAGGCTACAATTTGCACGAGCTCACCAAAATTGGACAGTTGAAGACTGGAAAAATGTTGCCTGGTCTGATGAGTCTCGATTTCTGTTGAGACATTCAGATGGTAGAGTCAGAATTTGGCGTAAACAGAATGAGAACATGGATCCATCATGCCTTGTTACCACTGTGCAGGCTGGTGGTGGTGGTGTAATGGTGTGGGGGATGTTTTCTTGGCACACTTTAGGCCCCTTAGTGCCAATTGGGCATCGTTTAAGGCATTGAGCATTGTTTCTGACCATGTCCATCCCTTTATGACCACCATGTACCCATCCTCTGATGGCTACTTCCAGCAGGATAATGCACCATGTCACAAAGCTCGAATCATTTCAAATTGGTTTCTTGAACATGACAATGAGTTCACTGTAATAAAATGGCCCCCACAGTCACCAGATCTCAACCCAATAGAGCATCTTTGGGATGTGGTGGAACGGGAGCTTCATGCCCTGGATGTGCATCACACAAATCTCCATCAACTGCAAGATGCTATCCTATCAGTATGGGCCAACATTTCTAAAGAATGCTTTCAGCACCTTGTTGAATCAATGCCACATAGAATTAAGGCAGTTCTGAAGGCGAAAGGGGGTCAAACACAGTATTAATATGGTGTTCCTAATAATCCTTTAGGTGAGTGTATGTTGATGGGTAAGTTATATTTAGCAATTTAAACAACAGGGAATAATATCAAAAAAAGATTCAAAAGTGAACAGAGCACACACGAGCACTGCAACAAGGCAGACGGGAGCAATCGATCAGAAGCAATCGATCAGCAATCTAAGAAGTGCTTATGTAATAGAACCACTGACCTATATAGAGAACTGGATTGCTCATGACGTCATAAAAAGTGAAGCAATCACGCCGCCATATTGGTATTCCCTAGTAAGCTCACGCATTTTATTGAATCAATAGGAAATTACATTATTTGTGATGTATATGTGATGTGAACTGACAAATTGGGATTGAGAGTCAATTCAAGTCAAGTCAAGTCAACTTTATTTATATAGTGCTTTTTAAAATGCAGCTTGTTTCAAAGCAGCTTCACAGTGTTAAACAGGAAAATAATGCAACAGAATTTGATTCGGCTGTACAGCCGCTCTGGATAAAACAGTGATGTCAGTTATCACATATATTCAAGTAATGTAGTTGACAGTTAATTTAGTTTAGTAATTACATTTATTTGGATATTTATTTGAAAATTTAGTGTCCCCAACTGAACAAGCCAAGCCAAAGGCGAGAGTCACCATTGAGTGTAAACTAAACAAGCCAATGGACATTGGCATGTGAGATTTGCATCGCAAACTCCGCCCCGCAGAGCAGGTATAGGAAGAGCGTGTGCAACACACATTCAGGTTTTCGCTGAGGAGCCGAGCTGGAGCCCCGGCCGCTCAGTGGTGGTACAGCAATTGTGGCAATGGGACATAACATCTCCGTTTCCTCCTTCCCTTAAGGTTACATACGTAACATACGTTTCCTTTCAGTCAGTCACGTTCAACGTTACATCAGATGTGAACTGACAAATTGAGATCTCTACCAAAGCACCACTATTGCTGCACTTTCCAGCGCTCCGCTTAAAACCACCTGATCCCCCTGTACCTGCTGGGGCTACTTGTGCTTACGAAATGTCTCAGAGTGCCGCAGGGTACTGGAGGAACTCCAACAGGGTTCGCTAGCTAGGGAACTCACCTGAGGAGTGAGATAAGTGCTTATATCCGGTCTTTAGGAGGGGAATGGCGCACCGAGCGGGTCCCTGGTGTTTACTGGCTACTTGAGGCGAGTACACGGGAGGACACTGGCTCTACACGAAGATTATAAAATCTGGCAAACGTAGCTCTAGATATATCTGCCAGCAAGGTGGAAGAAACACTCCTGATAGAGTGAGCTCTCACCCCCAGGGGGCATGGCTCACCCTGGATTTGGTACACCAAGATGTGGGCCAACTTCTGCTTAGAGACAGCTAGGATTGCTGCGATACATCACTTGCCCACCATGGCACCGCCCCCACCATCGTTTTGATTTTTATAATAATAAAATAATTTGGTTCAGTTAGAGAACAGACACTACGATTAAAAACTGCTCAATACAGTGTGAGCTGAACGAGAGAGTCAGATTTCATTTATCATGAGAGTGAAGAGCTGGCAGACAAGATGATCGCGGAAGATTTGGTTTTAAAAACAAAATGTAAAAGTGCCTATTTAACTGAGTTTGTCATTGCACTGTTTTGTTGTTTTGTTTTTCATTAGGAATAATAGGCTAATGAACCCACAATTCAAGCCCCAGATGGCTGAGGTGAGCAACATGTCCCTGTGTTCGTACAACTGCTCTCATGAGTGGGCCAGTATAAGCCAGTCATCGAGGTAGTTAAGGATGCATACACAGTGTTCTCTCATGGGAACAAGGGCCGCCTCCACAACCTTTGTGAAAATGCGAGGTAACAGGGACAGCCTGAAGGGGGGGACTTTGTACTGGTATGCCCGACCCTTGAACGCAAAGCGGAGAAATGGTCTGTGTCGAGGGAGAATCAAGACATGAAAGTACGCGTCCTTCAGGTCGATCACTGCAAACCAATCTTGGGGATGGATGCATTTGAAAATGCGTTTCTGCAATAAAATTTTGAATGGGAGCTTGTAAAGGCCCCGATTCAAAACTCACAGGTCCAAGATTGGCTGTAACCCACTGCCTTTCTTAGGTACAATGAAGTACAGCTGTAGAACCCTGACTTCATATCGGCTGGAGGGACTGGCTCTATCGCGTCCTTCGTCAATAAGACGGGCTGGGGAGTACTAGCCAGGGACCTAGAGACCGTACGAGCTGGGTCAGAGGAACCACAGATGTACCCACAGTGGGGCAGCGAGGTGGGGCGCAGAGATCCGACCTAGAAGGCATGGTGTCCCGTAGTGGGATCTGAGTGTGCAGTGCAAAATTACCTGGCTCCATTACAAGGCGGCTGCCTCCATCAAATTTCGTGCCACCTCCGGCTGTCGAACAAAACTCAGACAGGCAGTCACATGCTTAAATACCCATTTTCCACCATTTCCCTTTTTTTTGGTTCTGTTGCGGGTTCCTGGCCTGTGTCCATTCTCGAACTGTTTGATAGTGATGCGCTTATCGCGGTTATATCCGCAGATACTTTGGATAATCTGCGGGTCATTCCAATTAATTGCGGGGCGGATGAGAGATAAATCATTAATGCGATTGATTTTAATAAAGACAGGGAACTCTCATGTCACGGTAAAACACAACAAACGTGTGTCACTCTTTTACTTTCGTTTGCAACATGATGTCCAGTTTGTGAATTAATTGTTCTTTTGAACTGGTTCTTTTTAGTGAACTGGACTGGACACCAATTTGGACTGAATCGTTCTAAACAGTTTGCATCTCGAGAACACATGCCTAGAGCACCTTCCAGTGGTCATTATATAAAACACAAAGAAAAAACCCTACATGAGATATTGCTTTATAACTTAATAGCTTTAACTAAGAATATACACAAGCTTTACAGAAATTATTCTGATAAGAGTGTTTTCCAACAATGATGTAATGAAGCAGTGACAATTTAAGTTTGAGCCTGTTAAGAAAATGTCATTTAGCCAAAGAAATAAATGTTAATTTAAAATCAGCCTACTGCAGTGTGATATGTTAATTGAACTTTTTCTTTGTTCAATTTACACACTGAATATATAGGTTGGAGACTGTTTTGCGCTAGGAAAAAAAACCCTGTAAATGTGCCTTGCACACGCTCTTCCTTATATACCTGCTACATGGGGCGGAGTTTGCAATGCAAATCTGCCAATTTGCCAATGTCCATTGGCTCGTTTAGTTTAGTACACTCGAAGGTGATTGGGCTCTCGAACATGACTGACTGAAAGGGAACAGGAAGTACCTACTGTATGTGGATAAACTAGAAAATTTCCCAGCAGTTCAAGAAAAAAAAAAAAAAATCTAATCAGCCAATCACAACTCAATGAATTTAGGCATGCAGAGATGGTCAAAGTGATCTGCTGAATTTCAAACTGAGCATCAGAATGGGGAAGAAAGGTGATTTAAGTGACTTTTAACATGGCATGGTTGTTGATGCCAGACGGGCTGTTCTTAGTATTTTAGAAACTGCTGATCTACTGGGATTTTAACGCATAACCTTCTTTGGGTTTACAGAGAATGGTCAGAAAAAGAGAAAATATACAGTGAGCGACAGTTCTGTGGGCAAAAGTGCCTTGGTGGCAAAATGCCAGAGATCAGAGGAGAATGTCCAGACTGGTTCGAGTTGATAGAAAGGCAACAATAACTGCAGCAGAAGACACACCGGGTGCCACTCTTGTCAGCTAAGAACAGGAAAATGAGGCTACAATTTGCACAGGCTCACCAAAATTGGACAATAAAAGATTGGAAAAAAACGTTGCCTGGTCTGATGCATCTCGATTTCTGGTGCGACTTTCAGATGGTAAGGTCAGAATTTGGCGTGTACAACATGAAATCATGGATCCATCCTGCCTTGTATCAATGGTTCAGGCTGGAGGTGGTAGTGTAATGGTGTGGGGGATATTTTCTTGCTCTATAGAGCGCTAGCTACTCTCTATTGTCTCCGACGACGACAATTTTGTCCTGTGTCAGCCATCGTAGCTTCTCTATGTGCTTCAAAAGGAAGGGGTGAGCGGTGACCGGTTGCAATTCGCAACCTCACCTCTAGATGCTGTTAAAATGTACACAGTGCACCTTTAAAGACTATGGCATCTGTGTGTCCTTATTCAGTCTCATTTTGTCAAGTAATAGAGATCTGAAAGATTTGTGATGAGAACCCTGTTTATGTAAGGTTGATGTTTTCCATCTAGAGATTTTTATGTAACTAGACCTTTAAATAACTTTTGTTCATATTTTTCATTGGTTCCTATTTAAATAAATCAAAATGAGTCTTTAGTCATTTGAATCATGCTAGCATTTTATTCCTTAGTGTTAATAATGATTCATTTTCAGTTCTCGTTTTTCACTGTTTTTGTGTATGTGTGTGTTTACAGCATGTGGCATGTTAATTCTGTGTTTGCTAGATTAGGTGTCAAGACTGTGTGTGAAAAGAGCTGGGATCAGGTCGGTGTTATTGATGATGTGTCATCTCTGATGTAATTACCTCAGCACTATGGGCTCATTAGCTCTGTCCGCCTCACACTCCCTGTTTGTGTTTCTCATTTACAGTAATGAGATGGATATGAAGTGTCTCCCTCTCCACAAACCCTTTACCCTGTTTTCTGCCCTTCTTGCTCTCTCTCTCTCTTTCTCTGTCCTTTTGTCTTGTGGCTTCTCCGTTGCTTTATTGTCGCATCTGTGGTGTTTTGATAAGGCAGGTTTGCATTGTGCCGGAACGAGGGTTTCAGGAGCTCCATCCACGTGACTGTCAGACTCGCTTCCCATCAAATATTCACCTCCCTTGTAAATTCTGTTGGCTGTTTGTTAATTAAACCTATCATCTCCTTGCTGCATGTCCCCTGCACCTTGTGTGTGTGTTTATGTGTGTTAGTCACAGTAAATACTCTCAGAAGTAAAAGCTGTGATAAGATTCAGATGCTTAAAATCACAAAGCACAGACACAGTTTATTTTTATGCTTTTGAGTTTATCTGTAATGCCATTTGTATTGATCTTTTATTTTATTTTTCTTTATTGTCCCACAGTTACACACACCGCAGAAATCAAGTACACAAAAGGCACACAATACTATTATCATTATGTCTCTGTTTTAAATAACGGAATATTATGGGTTAAATACAATTTAAGCTTCATCGGCGCAGTCTGTGACATGCTATTATCACAAACAATAATTTTGTAAGAAAAACAAACCAAAATACATTTACAGAAATTCACTCATAATAGAATGAGCTTTTTTGTTAATGGAATTGTATTATTATTACTAAATTTACCTTTAGTATCACACTTGATTTTTGATGCTAAGGACCCCAAATATATTCTATTAAATAATAATAACAGTTGTAATTTAACAAATGTAATTTGTTATGTAAGTAATAAGTATATATAACAAATAATATATATATATATATATATATATATATATATATATATACAGGGAGTGCAGAATTATTAGGCAAATTAGTATTTTGACCACATCATCCTCGTTATGCATGTTGTCTTACTCCAAGCTGTATAGGCTGGAAAGCCTACTACCAATTAAGCATATTAGGTGATGTGCATCTCTGTAATGAGAAGGGGTGTGGTCTAATGACATCAACACCCTATATCAGGTGTGCATAATTATTAGGCAACTTCCTTTCCTTTGGCAAAATGGGTCAAAAGAAGGACTTGACAGGCTCAGAAAAGTCAAAAATAGTGAGATATATTGCAGAGGGATGCAGCAGTCTTAAAATAGCCAAGCTTCTGAAGCGTGATCATCGAACAATCAAGCGTTTCATTCAAAATAGTCAACAGGGTCGCAAGAAGCGTGTGGAAAAACCAAGGCGCAAAATAACTGCCCGTGAACTGAGAAAAGTCAAGCGTGTAGCTGCCAAGATGCCACTTGCCACCAGTTTGGCCATATTTCAGAGCTGCAACATCACTGGAGTGCCCAAAAGCACAAGGTGTGCAATACTCAGAGACATGGCCAAGGTAAGAAAGGCAGAAAGTCGACCACCACTGAACAAGACACACAAGCTGAAACGTCAAGACTGGGCCAAGAAATATCTCAAGACTGATTTTTCTAAGGTTTTATGGACTGATGAAATGAGAGTGAGTCTTGATGGGCCAGATGGATGGGCCCGTGGCTGGATTGGTAAAGGGCAGAGAGCTCCAGTCCGACTCAGACGCCAGCAAGGTGGAGGTGGAGTACTGGTTTGGGCTGGTATCATCAAAGATGAGCTTGTGGGGCCTTTTCGGGTTGAGGATGGAGTCAAGCTCAACTCCCAGTCCTACTGCCAGTTTCTGGAAGACACCTTCTTCAGGCAGTGGTACAGGAAGAAGTCTGCATCCTTCAAGAAAAACATGATTTTCATGCAGGACAATGCTCCATCACACGCGTCCAAGTACTCCACAGCGTGGCTGGCAAGAAAGGGTATAAAAGAAGAAAATCTAATGATATGGCCTCCTTGTTCACCTGATCTGAACCCCATTGAGAACCTGTGGTCCATCATCAAATGTGCGATTTACAAGGAGGGAAAACAGTACACCTCTCTGAACAGTGTCTGGGAGGCTGTGGTTGCTGCTGCACGCAATGTTGATGGTGAACAGATCAAAACACTGACAGAATCCATGGATGGCAGGCTTTTGAGTGTCCTTGCAAAGAAAGGTGGCTATATTGGTCACTGATTTGTTTTTGTTTGGTTTTTGAATGTCAGAAATGTATATTTGTGAATGTTGAGATGTTATATTGGTTTCACTGGTAAAAATAAATAATTGAAATGGGTATAAATTTGTTTTTTGTTAAGTTGCCTAATAATTATGCACAGTAATAGTCACCTGCACACACAGATATCCCCCTAAAATAGCTAAAACTAAAAACTACTTAAAATATTGATACAAAAATATTCAGCTTTGATATTAATGAGTTTTTTGTGTTCATTGAGAACATGGTTGTTGTTCAATAATAAAATTAATCCTCAAAAATACAACTTGCCTAATAATTCTGCACTCCCTGTGTGTATATATATATATATATATATATATATATATATATATATATATATATATATATATATATATATATGGGAGGTGGGGCCTCCATGGTCTGACTGTTTGTTTAGCACATCCCACATATGCTCGATTGGATTGAGATCTGGGGAATTTGGAGGCCAAGTCAACACCTCAAACCCGTTGTGCTCCTCAAACACTTTTACTTACATTTATTCATTTAGCAGACACTTTTATCCAAAGCAACTTACAACTGAGGAATACAGGAAGCGATCCGTCATGAAGAGGTGAAAATCACAAAAAGTGCCTGAAATACTAAGTTTTGGACATTGCTTAGAGTAGCATAAGCTAAAATAGGGAGGGAAAAGAGGAACGGTGCATTCCAGATGGAGGTGGGGAGATCGTTCCACCAGCAAGGAACAGTGAATGAAAATATTCTGGAAAGGGATTTCATGACTCTCTGTGGTGGTACCATGAGCCATCACTCCTCTGCCAAGCGAAGGCTTCTGGCGGGGATGTAGACTCGTAGGAGCGAGTCGAAGTATGCGGGTGCTGAGCTTGTGGTGGATTTGTAAGCTAACGCCTTGAACTTGATGAGAGCAGCGAGTGTTAGCCAGTGCAGAGAGATGAAAAGAGGTGTGACATGATCTCTAAAATTATTATTCACGTCGGCACTAATGATGTTCGACTTCGCCAGTCGGAGATCACCAAAATTAACATTAAAGAGGTGTGTGAACTCGCAAGTACGATGGCAGGTAACGTTTTTTACTCTGGTCCCCTCCCTGTTCGCCGGAGTGATGAGATACTTAGCAGACTATCATAACTCAATGGCTGGTTGTCTAAGTGGTGTCCGCAAAATAACATAGGGTTCATAGACAATTGGAAAAGCTTTTGAGGCAGACCTGACCTGTTGAAAAAAGATGGCGTCCATCCTTTCTGGGATGGTGCTGCTCTTCTCTCTAGTAATTTGGCACATAGTCTTAGAGCTAAACCTTGACTAACTGCGGCCCAGGTCAGGAAGCAGACGGACTGGCTTACCCGACTGTCTGCTAGCTGTCTCACGTCACAGAAGTCAGATAAATCCCAACAGATAGAGACTCTTTCACCTAGATATTATCACATAGAGACTGTGTCTGTTCCCCAAATTAGTAAATACAAAAAACCATCAAAACCATTCAACGGTAAAAATTTAATTGATGTCCAACAAATAAAAAACAGATATAATACAGATGAACAAATGAAAAAAGCTTGGGCTGCTGAATATTCGATCCCTTTCCCCAAAAGTGCTTATTGTTAATGATATGATTACAGATAATAATCTAGATAATCTATACATGTTATTATCCACCAAAAACAAACCAAACCAAAAAAAAAAAAAGAAGAAAAACACGTTACACATGGTAGTCTTACAATGATTGCATAAGTTACTTGATATGATACTGACCTGCGAAGACCCACCCTGTTCTGTCCTGTTCCACCTGCTTAAAACGAGCTCTTCTGATTGGCCGAAATTCTCTGCTCTCTGAACAGTGTCTGCCGCTGCCTCACAGTTGCACAAATCACTTTTGCTCCACATTTCACGTAGTATATGGTGCAAAAGTGAGAGTGCACAGAACTTGTCATTTGAAGGCGAAAAAACTGCGTTTGAGACTCGTAGCAGCAGATTCAAGCAGCTGTAGTGATTGGACTTGTGATTGTGTTAGAAAAATAGCCAAGAAAAGTAATGCATTTGTGACCAGATATTCTACAAGTACTGGCTGCAGATAAAGTCCTAATTGTTGGTGATTTTAATATCCATGTAGACAATGAAAAAGATGCATTGGGATTGGCATTTAGAGACATTCTAAACTCTATTGGAGTTAGGCAACACATGTCAGGACCCACTGATCGCCGTAATCATACTTTAGACCTAATATTGTCACATGGAATAAATGTTGATACCGTTGAAATTCTGCAGCAGAGCGATGACATCTTAGATCATTATCTAGTATTGTGTATACTTAATTTAGCTAAGGTTGCAAAGCCATCGCCTCGTTTCAAGGTTTCTCCCAAGGCTTTTTTCTCCATTCTGGCCCTAAAGGAGTTTTGGTTCCTTGCCACTGTCGCCTTTGTCTTTTGGCTTGCTCAGTTGGGGACACTAAAATTTAAACTAAATTACTGATCTGTCCACATTGTCAATATATGATAATTGAAATTAGCTGGATGACATCACCGTTTTATCCAGAGCGGCTGTACAGCTGAATCAAATTCTGTTGCATTATTTTCCTGTTAAGACTGTGAAGCTGCTTTGAAACAATCTGCATTGTAAAAAGTGCTATATAAATAAAGGTGACTTGACTTGACATGGGTCCTTTTGGGCTCGTTGAAGACAAGATGTGCCGCTGCGTTCTGAATAATTTGAAGCATCTTGATCGCACACGATGGAAGTCCAGCCAGAAGCGCATTGCAGTAGTCAAGCCTAGAAATGACCAGGGCCTAGACGAGAAGCTGTGTTGCATGCTCTGTTAGGAATGGTCTTATCTTCCTTATGCTGTACAGTGCAAACAGTCTGGCGAGGGGTGTGAGAGAAAGAGAAGTTGCTAGAGAGAGCAGCAGGGGTTGCTGAGTCTTCTGGACGAATCCAGGTCTTAGTCAAGGCCAAGATATTGAGAGTGGATTGAGTGGCAAAGGCTGGAATGAAGTCAGCTTTGTAGACAGCTGACTGACAACTCCATAGACCCACAGAAAAAGAGGGAGGAGCATTAGCGGAGGAGGGAATAGGACGCAGTGTTGCGCTGTTTTCTGCGTGTAATAGTAGAGCGTGGTTGAGAGACAACGGGAATGTACTGAAAGCACATAAGTGAGAGGAAAGGAAGTGAGACAGGAAGGTGGAGGAGTAAAGGAAAAAGAAGATATTTAGTGCCTTACCGGTGTCCTTGCTCGGTGGAGTCCAGCAGGTAGTCGCAGGTCTTTATCCGAGTTGGTCTTCACAAGAGGGCTGAACACTTCCGCTGACACTTCCGAGTCCTCCTACTAGCAAGTAATACACTAAGCAACACAACAGAACTGAGTATTCACATAAACACTTGCTTGCTCACGCTTCTTCACTAGCACAAAAAAGCCAAAAGGCCGTAAATGGCTAAAATAAAAATGCAACTATTGTTGAATATGACAGCTTAAGTGCAAAAAGTCAGCAATAACAATTGGATTACCACTAGTGCCGCAATTAAAATATTATTAAAATACAATTTACTAAGACATTATAAATTATAAATAATTATACAAAATTGAAATGAGTTCTCCTACTAGCAAGTAATACACTAAGCAACACAACAGAACTGAGTATTCATAAAAACACTTATGCGATCACACTTCTTCACTAGCCCAGACGCTTCACTAGCCCAGACGCTCCTGAACCATTTTTGCTTTGTGACAGGGCGCTTTATCCTGCTGAAAGAGGCCATGGCCACCAGGGAATACCATTTCCATGAAAGGGTGTACGTGGTCTACAACAATGCTTAGGTAGGTGGTACGGGTCAAAGTAACATCCACATGGATGGCAGGACCCAAGGTTTCCCAGCAGAACATTGCCCAAAGCATCACACCGCCTCTGCTGGCTTGCCTTCTTCCCATAGTGCATCCTGGTGCCATGTGTTCCCCAGGTAAGCGATGCACACACACCCAGCCGTCCATGTGATGTAAAAGAAAACATGGTTCATCAGACCAGGCCACCTTCTTCCACTGCTCTGTGGTCCCTGTTCTGATGCTCACGTGCCCACGTGGTACTTTCGGTGGTGGACAGGGGTCAGCAGGGGCACCCTGACTGGTCTGTGGCTATGCAGCCCCATACGCAACAAACTGCGATGCACTGTGTATTCTGACACCTTTCTATCAGAACCAGCATTAACTTCTTGAGCAATCTGAGCTACAGTTTAGCCATCACAAATAGGCCCTTGTCAACCTCGCTCAAATCCTTAGGCTTACCCATTTTTCCTGCTTCTAACACATCAACTTTGAGGACTAAATATTCACTTGCTGCCTAATATATCCCACCCACTAACAGGTGCCATGATGAAGAGGTAATCAGTGTTATTCACTTCACCTGTCAGTGGTCATAATGTTATGCCTGATCGGTGTATGCATGTATGTGTGTGTGTTTAATTAAATACATATATTTAATTGTGTCTGTTTTATATAAAGTACAAAAAAAAATTGTATACATATTATAATTTCTTCACAAATCTATATGGAAATTAGTTTTTTCCACATACTGTTAAAACTACTGCTTTCAGTAGAATAAAAACGCTACAAATTTATTGATTTCTTGAGAATGTTAATGTTTAAAAAAATCCCTGCGAAATCGTTCTTCTTCAGGTTGAACTACCTTTTTAGGTAAACGAATGTCTTTTTTTGTGTTACTGATGTCATTCTTGTAGGTGGAGTTTAAATACTTACACAGGTTTAAATGGTCATGAGATTAAAAGTTGAAATGTCATATATAACTTTGCACAGACAATGTTACTATGCTTAATGTTTAGATGGCTATTCTTTTGAAATACTGGAAATTATTTTCTGTAATTGGCAATATGTCATACACTGCAGTTGATAAAACTTATATTTGCCCAGGAACCTTTACAAGGTTTGTTTTTTTATGTCCTGAAATTTACACCGTGCCCAAGAGCTAAGTAAGATAAATAAACAATAATAGCGCAGAAGGGAGAGCAACAAAGTAAAAGGAACAAAGACATTCAAGTAAGGTAGTCTATTATATAAACTTTAGCAAAAGTAAAAGTGTCAGTGTGTGTACGTGTGTGGAATTAGGCCACCTAGGCAAGCAAAGCCGAGCAGAACAGCAAGAGAATATAAATGATGGAGACAGAGGCATGGCCAAGGCCGTGGGCGCGATGAGCCCTATAAATCATCATTAGACGGAGAGCCCAGAGACATGGGGAGACGACCCACCAAACTCATGCAAAATGTGCCTGTCACATATGAGCTAGTATGACACCGGTCATTTGTCATGCGTCAAAAAATACATGTGCTGGTAAACAACTCATGCCACCTGCTGTTCTTAGCAGCTAGCATGCACAATTAAAAGGTAGACAACTCACAGGAGAGCGATTTCACAAACCACACAGCTTGATCTCCATTTTAGGATGTCACACACAAAAAAGAGCCAAAGAAAGTTACTCTTTATTGGATAAACACACAGCAGAGAGAAAATACCATGGGGAAAATAAGGGGGAACAGTGTCGTGTTTTTAAATGGATTTGAACACATAGCATTCACATCAGCACCAAGACACTGCATGTCAGAACACATGCACTTACTGTACCATTCAGTACTGGGGGAAACACATTACAAGTAACATGAGTTATGTAATCAGATTACTTTTTTCAATAACGAGATCAATAACAATAATTAAAAATTTCACACTTTACATAAAAATAAAAATAAAAGTATATTGCAAGTTACTTACATGTATTGACTGACAGCTCTCCTGTCTCCATGTTGAGAGAAATCAGGGTGCAGAGGTGTTTGTGTGCGCTGTGTGAACATGATGCTTATTGTAATTCTAGACTAAATGTGAGCATCCATTTATTCAACTCAAAAAACAGATTCAGTATTCCTTACAATGAATAAAAACAGTGAAACTCTGAATATTACATGAATCTGCAATAATTAAATATGTTAAATGATACAAATATACTTTATGTGTTTGTGGCAAGCAGCGAGGCCGAGGGACCGTGAGAATGGGGCGAGGTCTCGTGTCTCACGGAGGAGCTCGGACGCATAAAAGTAGGAGCTGTACTAGTATCACGAGATAATTGAGGATGCGAATGCCAAGTACTCTCAGGGGAACAAGGACGTGAAGACGTGAGGGGACAAAGACAGCCCGAAGGGGAGGACTTTGTACTGGTATGCTCGACCCTCAAACGCAAAGCGCAGGAATGGCCTGTATCGAGGAAGAATCGAGACATGAAAGTATGCGTCCTTCAGGTCGCTCACTGTGAAGCAATCTCAGGGACGGATGCATTCGAAGATGCGTTTCTGCGTGAGCATTTTGAATGGTAACCTGTGAAGGGCCCGGTTCAACACTCGCAGGTCCTGCCCGCAAACTAATCTGCAAACCTCGAGGGCTCGGGACACAGTGGAGGATTCCACACGAGCCCGACCCTATTGGCAGCCTGGGCAAGCATAGACATCATCTCTGGGTCTGACTCGGAAAACGCTACCATTCCTGAAGGAGGCAACGCAGCCGAATCACCATCTCCAGATAGACCCCGGCTCACCCTCCGATGCAGCGATTGACATCTGGTTGTAGGGGTGAGCGGCGAAGGATACGGCTGGTACACACCTTTGAGATGGTCCAGCGCTTTACCCAGGAAGCTTCACTGGCTGCGGAGTGTAAGAGGGGTGTGGGTTCCTAGGGAGTTGGTTCCCCAAAGGAGAAGCCATCACCGTAATCCTCAAGTCACCCAAGCCACTCCCTGAAGTGAACCTTTCATGGTGGCCAGGGAGGGCTCCAGATCGGGAAATAGGTGAGGGGACACCACCTCTTTTGAGGTATTAGAGTCTCAACCACAGCTCCGAGATGGTCATCTTCCCGCAGTGGGTGCATGACTCATCCACAAAAGCCACCTCAGTGTGCTTAACGCCCAGACATGTGAGGCAGCGTCCGTGACCATCCGCTGGCGACAGGTAACAACTGCATCCAGAAACACACGGGTGGAATGTCATCTTTAAAAAGATGCAAATCACATCCGTGTAATGCTCTAACTTGCTCACTTTCTGTGCTGAAGCACACAGGGGAAAAGATTGCAGCAACACTGACAGGAAAAAGTGCAGCCTGTAGTGTGCACTCACTCTCTTTGAAGGCGCAGCTCTTACCAGCTGTAACAACAGCTTTTTAGCGCTCTAAAAAAAAAGCACCATCACCATCTGACAGCTTCTCCCTGAAGAACTGGCTCACTCTTTTAGAAATACTGCTTGTAGATTAGAGTAGGGACAAACAAACCACTCTGCTCCGAAGCGAAAAGCTAAAGATGAGTTGCACTTGCTGCTCATTATATACTTGTGCTGTGAGGCAGAGCATGCCAGTGTGCATTGACTCATTTAGTTATACTCAAAGTAGATTGGCCTCTCTAGTGTAAAAGTAAAAAGGGTTCCCATTCGTCAGTCACCGACATGGCTTTGAATTGACTGACTGAAAGGGAACCATTTTTACTTTTATGGATAAGAATGTAATTAAGGTAATTTTACAGCTTTAATTTGAGTGGATTTTGCCAAGTCCTAGAAAAACTGGCAATTAATAAAAAAAGTTTCATTATTGTTTCCCTGTTTAAGATGAAAAATGTGCTTGTGTTATTTTAATATTATTTATGTACTATTATAGTAATCTATTTCAGTTTTAGTAATTTTAGTACTTAATTTTTTTTATTAAAGTGATTCATGTAAATTTTACTTTATTTCAGCATCATTTCAATTAATAAAACCTATTTTTAGGACTTTTAATTAACAATAACTACACTATTAATTGGTTGCAGTTTTCCTTCAGATTTAGGTTTTTACTTTAGGAAGATTTTATCTCCATTCTGCTGCAGTAGATAGTGTCGCCCTCTGGAGGGCTCTGACTTGACATGAAATGAAAGATATTCAGATGACAGTCTGATGTTAATTGAGGTGTAAACCTAACCATAATTGATGGATGTGTGAGGCATCGAGGGTAATAAAAATGTAAATAGATAAAAATATATATTTGTGTGAGGAAAAACATATTTGCTTCCGCTTGAAATGGAGAGAAAGACTGAATATGTAAGTTTGTGCATAAGAATGAGAGTCTTCAGTTTATCTTTAAATGTCCTTCCACTGCCTGAATAAAAAAAATGCAAATAAATACAGAGAAAATATGGGCAGAGTCCGAAAAAAAGACCAAATGAAAAAAGGCTCACTGCAATGTAAATACACAGTGAACCATGATGCCACATTTGCCTCAGTTCCTGCTGCGCTCTCTCTAAACACCGGCTTACTTAACATTTCTAATGCATGGTAAGAAGCCTTGGCCGGTTACATAAATGTAATTATTTTGATTGTTTGTCTCTGGTATGTAGCAGTGTTGGGGAATTCTTTAGCCAGGACCGCCCGCTGCTGCTCTCTACATCACGTAATGATGCTTGAGGGGACACACTTACAGCTAATGAGGCACTTGCTAATGAGAATATGACATTAAAAATTTTCTTTTTCATTATCTTACAGTCTCAGTGATGAGAAAGAAGAATTTAGTCCTGCCAGAAATAAACAGAAATTTTCGTTCTCACATAAATGTGTAGTTAAAGTTTAGGTAATTTGCTAGTGTTTTGAAAACATAAGGATAAAAACAGTAGACTTTAATGTAACAGGAGCAGCCAGCAGCATAATTGCCTTTCAAGATTAACATTTAATTTTGTGTGTGTATGTGTGGTAATTATTGTGAGTAAATGCCTCATTTTCTACAGTGTTTTTAGTCTAATGAATTTTTGCATTGCTCACATTGAGAACTGCAGTGTCCCACTCTGCAGCACATTTTCATGGCCCCACCATTTATGCTTTAATTTACTAGAGAAAATGTTCACATTAACAAATTGAAATAATATTGGTTTTAATAATTATAATTAAAGGGGTCCTATTATGCTTTTTTATATTTTGAACTCTCTTCAGTGTTTAATGTTGCTGTTTGAGCATTAAACATGTCTGAAAATTACAAAGCAAAAAGTCCAGTCCAATGGAAGTTATTCTGTATATCAGTGCACACTGTTTCTGAACTCCTGAGGAGACGAGCAAGTGGCCCACGCTCAGTGTCGGCACAGAAACTGCCGACGAGATGTACGTCTCCGTTCCCTCCTTCAGGGAACGAGGGTTACATACGTAACCGAGACGTTCCCTTTCGGTCGGTCACGTTCAACGTACGTCAGAATGTGAACAGACGAATTGGGATCCCTAATAAAACGCCACAGTTTCTGATCCTTCCAGTGCCTGGCGTAAGCTTCACGACCTTCGCATCTTTCTAGCGACAGGGGAGCTTACGTCAGGAAAGCCGACTGCTGTTTCGCGTGACCCAAAACAGTCAGACTTGGATAACACTGGGAAAACATGCCCTGGGGGAACGCTGCGGAGACCACATCCTGCCCATAGGGAGGTATATGTGGTGATCACATATAGTCTGGCCAAGAGTGCAGAGCACATGGAATGTCCCTGGGAAGGGTCTGGCCATAGGAGGGAGACAACATCTGACAGGGACAACAGAGCGGACTCTGTCCAGGGAAAGACACGGGCTCACCGCAGGGAGCCGTACCATGGAAGAATACACTTATGGGGCCGCAACATATGGCACCCAGCCAACACAGCATATATTCAGTGCTGGCCTAGCGACAGACACTCCGCAATGTCTAAAGCTGCAGGGGGTGGTGGAGGAGCTTAACAGGGTTCGGCAGAGGGGAACTTACTGAAGCAAAATAGCGCACTTATCCACTCCGGAGAGGGGAATGGTGCAGCAAGCTGACACAAGAAACGGGGCTCCAGGCGTTACTGGCCACTTGGGGCGAGCATGCAGGAAGCAACCGTTTCTACACGGAGGCTATAAAATCTAGCGAACGTGTTCAGTGTCGCCCAGCCCGCAGCTCTACATATATCTGTCAGCGAGGCGCCATGCGCCAGCGCCCAGGAAGAAGCTACTCCTCTTATGGAGTGAGCTGTCAACTTAAGCGTGCAAAAGGCACGCGTTGGACTTGGTATGCCAAAGCAATGGCATCCCCCATCCAGTGGGCCATCCTCTGCTTTGGAGACAGTCTTTCCCTTCTGCTGGCCTCCGTAACAGATAAAGAGCTGATCTGAGGTCCTGAAGCTTTGTGTTCTTTTCACGTAAACTCGCAGAGCACAGACGGAACAGAGCAAAGCTAGGGCTGGGTCTGCCTCCTCCGAGGGCAGCGCTTGCAGGTTCACCACCTGGTCCCGGAAGTGGCCCAAATTCTAGGCATGCTTCGTTGACCAAAAATGCATGCAGGTCACCTATATGAAGATATGAACCCTATGTTATTTTGCGGACACCACTTAGACAACCAGCCATTGAGTGATAATAGTCTGCTAAGTATCTCATTACTCCTTGTAGGGGACCGGAGCAAAAAACGTCATCTGCTATCGTATTTGCGAGTTCACACACCTCTTTAATGTTAATTTTGATGATCTCCGACTGGCAAAGCCGAACATCATTAGTGCCGACGTGAATGATAATCTTAGATAATTTACAATTAGCACTAGCCAGCACCTTTAAGTTTGCTTTGATGTCAGGCACTCTGGCTCCCGGTAAACATGTGACTATGGTGGCTGGTGTCTCTATTTTCACGTTCCATGTAATAGAATCGCCAATGACTAGGGCACTTTCAACAGGATTCTCAGTGGGTGCATCACTGAGTGGGGAGAACCTGTTTGATGTTCTAATCGGAACGGAAGAGTGGTTTTTAGATCTGCGACTATGCCGTCTCACAGTCACCCAGATGCCCTGCTGCACGGGCTCTACAGCCGGAACCGAACAATGTACAGAGTTCACTAAGCTAGTCGCATCCAAAGCAGTGTCTAAAGCTACATTCTCACTACTCTCAAATAAAGTCTGGATGCGTGTCTCTAATTCTGAAATCTTCTCTGTCAGCCTGACTATCTCCCTGCATTTATCACATGTGAAGCCCTGTTCGCCAACAGAGAAAAATATACTAAGCATGTAACAGGTAGTGCAAGTGACAATGACAGGAGAAGATGACATGGCTTAACGTGTTTGTTGATTAATCCAACTCACCACTGTTGTTTGATGAACTCTATTTACTATTACAGTATTACAGTTTTCCATTATTGGAAGACAGTACTCCTGACTGCATTGGCTTCCATCAAAAGGGTAGGGGACCTGCAGGCATTTTCGGTCGATGAATCGTGCCTGGAATTCGGGGCGGGTAACTCTCATGTAATCCTGAGACCCCGGCCCGGATATGTGCCCAAGGTTCCCACCACTCCATTTCGGGACCAGGTAGTGAACCTGCAAGCGCTGCCCTCGGAGGAGGCAGACCCAGCCCTGGCTTTTCTCTGTCCCGTTCGCGCTCTGCGGGCTTACGTGGACAGAACGCAAAGCTTCAGGACCTCAGAACAGCTCTTCATCTGTTATGGAGGCCAGCAGAAGGGAAAGGCTGTCTCCAACCAGAGAATGGCCCACTGGATAGTGGATGCCATCGCCTTGGCGTATGAACCCCAAGGCGTGCCTTGCACACTCGGGTTGAGGGCCCACTCCACTAGGAGTGTGGCCTCTTCCTAGGCGCTGGCGCATGATGTCTCGCTGACAGATATATGTAGAGCTGCGGGTTGGGCGACACCTAACACGTTCGCTAGATTCTATAGCCTCCGTGTAGAGCCGGTTTATTCCCGTGTGCTTGCTTCAAATAGCCAGTAACACCGAAGTGCCCGCTCTTGTTTCGGCTTGCTGCACCATTCCCCTCCTCATGGACCGGATACATGCGCTGATATGCTCCAGTCGAGTTCCCCAGGTTGGCAAACCCTGTTGAGTTCCTCCGCAACCTGCGGCAGTCAGACGTGGCGGAGCGTCCGACGGCAGGTCTAACACTCGTATGCATTGGTGGAACTTGTGTTAGGCTGGGCATCCGTATGTTGTGACCCCTACGGCGGTCCCATATGTGTATTCTTCCATGGTACGGCGAGCCCGTGTCTTTCCCTTGGCAGAGTTCGCTCTGCCGTCTCTGTGCGGTGTATTCCCCCGCCTGCATTGGCCGGGGCCACCCCTGGGACTTCTGTATGTTTTACTGCCAACGGCCATACGTGTATATTCCACATGATACCTCCCTACGGGTAGGATGTGGCTTCCGCAGCGGCCCCCCTGGGCACGCTTTCCCAGCTCTCCCTACGTGAGTTCCCCGCCCCGAACAGAAGGGGGTCTGAGGGGCTTTCGCTGGGCGCTGGAAGTGGTACTAACTGTGGCTTTTTCCATAGGGATCCCAATTCATCAGTGACGTCCGACGTACGTTGAACGTGACTGACTGAAAGGAAACGTCTCGGTTACGTATGTAACCCTTGTTCCCTGAAGGAGGAAAGGAGACGTACGTCCAGTCGCCACAGTTGCTGTACCATCACTGCATGACCGAGTCACTAGTTCGGGCTCCTCAGTGAAAAACGAAATGTGCGTTGCATCCGCTTCCTGTTTATATCTGCGCTGCGGGGCGGAGACGCCAATGGCCATTAGGGGCTCCCAGAAGTGATCCCAATTCGTCTGTGACATCCGACGTACATCTCCGTTCCCTCCTTCACATTTTTAAAATATGGTTAAAATATTTTTAAATACGCTTCTTATGCTCGTCATTTATTTGATCAAAAATACAGTATTAAAAATGTTCTCACATCCATACTTCTGAAAGATAGTGTATTTAAAAGAGCAGCATGAACACTAAACATCATGTTAAATATTTTATTTTGTGTTTAACTAAAGAAAGTGATAAATCATTTAAGCCACCTGTTCAGCTAAGCTCAGTGATCTCCATATGTTTGAAGACAAAAACAAGGCGGTAATATCCCTTAAAATAACTAAAGAAAGTTCTTATTCACATCATTCTTCAGGAAGTGACATAATTTTTGGGTAGGAAAATGGTAACACAAAATTGTATTGGTTTGTCTCAGAAACTTTCCGTCCTGTTTGATTACATTTTCATGTCTAAATTTTTAAAAGATGTTTAAAAAATATCAAAATTAGCTTCAAGTTGATCCTTTTATGTAAGAAAACTCTGTATTTCCATCCCGTTCATTTCCTTCCCATCCATTTAATTTGAATTGCTTGTGTAAATAATCAACTTATTAATAAAGTGTATGTTCCTGTGCTAAACCAGAATATATTTCTGAAAGTCTGTACCCCTCTATACCCTTTAATAGAAACACATATTACAAATGTATTTTTTAATAAAGTTAGAGGACAGTAACTCCTTACAGAGGACCCCACAATTTCTGTTTCCCTCCTTCAGTTGGAAGCAACTCTAGTGTTGCCCGAGGTGTTAATGTTCCTGTGAATTACCACTATTCAGTTTGCTTTACAAATAGTTTGTGTTTGCATGTGACCTTGAACTGAAATTCATATCTTGGCAAACATATCTGTTTCACATTCATGTTCAATATGCCTGTATTTCTGATATGTGGTTTTTCTTGAATCACTTCACAAAATATTTCAGGGAGCGTTGTTCCGCTCACATGTACTGTGTACAAACACGTGTCGTCCTTTCACTTTCACCTCCTGCCTACAATCTTTTTTTTCCGGTTCTTTCTTGCCTCTGGTCTGTTATGGTCATAATTAAATACATCTGATTATAAAACAGGAAATTTAGTAGAATTCTGAGTGCAAACACTGTCATGACTTTTCATGGTAAATTTATACTAGATTATTCAATATGTTAAAATATTTTGTTAATTCAGCTGAGGTGACAAGTAGTCACTTTATGGTAATGGGCGAATCATTCCGGTTGCCGTTTTTCTACATTGGAAGTTTTCAAAACAATTCCCCACGTGTACTGACAAGGGAGTCAAAACTCATTATTATGCAAAACTGTTATCCAATCATAGCAGTGGGCTATGATTTCTAAGTCTTCAGTGCGGCACGCCCATAAAAACCGAGCGTTCCAAGAGCTATGCTCAAAACCAGGGTAGAAAATAGCCTATTAATTATTCATTATGATGTTTTTGAATGTAAAAACCACACGAACGTCATAAGTTGACCTCAGACAGCAGTATAAAAAATAAAAAAGCCAGTTCATGACCCACTTTAATAAAAGTAAAGAATCCTAAATGTTATAGGAGGATTTTTACATCATCATTTATTCACCTTCATGTTAATGATGAAAACTAATAATGTTTTAGATCATTGTGGTCACGCCATGGTGTGCTTTAGCTTTTTCACAAATGAGATTTGAGAACCAATCAATAAAAATAATGATTTATTTACTTTTCATTATTTAAAAATTGTATAGCTTCAGAAGATTGGGATAGAGTGCACAAGTTGTACATGAGACCACTTTTATGGTACTTTTATGTTTTGTTTTGTTTTTCTTAACTTTTGTAGCTCAACAGCCCCAGTCCTCATTCACTTTCTTTGTAAATTTGTAAAAAATGCTTCTTATGCTCGTCAAGGCTACATTTATTTGATCAAAAATACAGTATTAAAAATAGTATTAAAATGTACTCACACCCCATACTTCTGAAAGGGATAGTGTATTAAAAAGAGCAGCATGAACACTAAACATCATGTTAAATATTTCATTTTGTGTTCAACTAAAGAAAGTGATTTACACAAGTTTGTAATGACACGATGTTGAGCAAATGATGACAATTTTTTTTTTTTGGGGGGGGGGGGGGGGGGTGAACAAATCCTTTAAGCCACAGGACAGACTGACCATGTCACAACCCAAATACAAGATCTGTTCAGCTAAGCTCAGTGATCTCCATATGTTCGAAGACAAAAACAAGGCCGTCTTACATCTTCAGTAGTGGCTTCAATTTGATTTCCCAACTGTGCATGAAAAAAAAAAAATTCTCTGCATGTAATGCATTTGCTCACAGGGCTTTCAGCGAGATTTATTTTCTTTATACAGCGAAAGCATGCTTTCCTCCCTGCATGCTTTGTGGGTCATGCTTACAATACAACAGCTCTGTGCTATAGCGACAGGGTGGAAAAGTGCTCGTACATTTCATTTTCAGCGATGGTAACTCTGATGAACCAAAGTGATTGTGACTATCAGAGTGACTTTATTTTCCTCAGGCACATGAAACAAACAGATTTGTAAAGAGAAGCCTATTTTAGTTGCAAATAAAGGTGCTTTTTTTGTCACGAGAACAAAAGCCCAATATTTGTTCTTTCATCTTGAAAATAATGAATAATTTTCATAAAGTCCCCTCTGAACAAGTTGTCTGCTTACATGACACGTATTTTCTGCCTTTAGTTGTATCTCTTGAACTTCTAAATATTTATGAATGCATCATTAATTTAGCGTAATACGCTTCATAAGAATTCTACCGTCTCAGCAGAGCAACAACATTTGCAGGAAATAGATGTTTTGCTTCCCAAAGAATCTTGTTCTCTTGTCAAATACAAAATGGGCACATTATCTCATGCTTGTTACATTCTGTCCATCCGCGCCCTTTTCTGTTGTCACGGCCCTCTAAGAGGGAATCGGATAGGTATGCTGAGTTTTAATGGAGGACAAGGGTCTTTATCGTAGTCATTTGAGGGGGGACTGTCTGCACATCCTGTCTGTTATCAGGTGTGGACAGATCTGATCAACTCAGTGCTCATTTTAACATCCTGTAGAGAGATGCTAATCTACATAGAGGCACCCTGAGAGAACGTGAGTAGAAAGATCTGACAATATGAATAGGCTATGCTGGATATAGCACTCTACCATATTATATTTCCTTCTTTATTATTATTAATGGAAGCCCGATTTCACTTCAATTGTGACTTTGTTTCTTGGATTGCAGTTTACAATCTTACAATTGCTTAATTGTTTTGTAATTGTGATTTAACTGTATATTTTAACTGTGTCTTTATTTCTTGTTTTAAACTTGACCTCACAATGAATAATACAGTGGCCACTAAATGAATAATATAGTGGGAATTAAGAATTACCGGTAGTTCCCAGAATTGATTCATTTATTCCCTCACTTTAGTAAATTGTGGCCATATTGTGCTAATTCATTCCCTCCTTTTGATTCAAATAAATTCAACTAGATTCAACGAAACGTGGCCACTATTTAGTAAAATGAGCAAACTAATGTTATTGTGTGCGCATGATTTACTTAAAATGAGGGAACGAAATTAGTAAAACATGCTGACGCATTAGTGAATTGTGGGAACAAATTGTAAATTCGTGGCCACAATATACATAATTTTTTTCCCACATGTGCGGGGTGCTGTAGACTTTGTATGTTGCAACTGTAAATGTATTTCTTCTAACTACAGCTTAATATTTCATAATTGCAGCTTTATGCCACGTTCCAGGCAACCCGTGTTTTTCTAACCTTCTACCCGTGAAAGTGCACTGGAACGGCAGTCAAACCCGTGACTTCCCACCGTGAACTCGTACTAGATCGATGTACTCCCAGTTACGCACACTCTGACGTCAGATCGCCCGTGAAACAGCAATGGCAGCCCCTACGGATGCAGTGTTTATGAAAGTCGTACATTAAAAACCAAATAGTTTATTAAAATAAGGTATTGCTTTAACGTTAATTTATCCGCAAATGTTATGCATTATCAGCAGCTTTTCTAGCGTTAGCCAGTTTTCAGTCCATTGAGTGCAAGAATAAATTAATTTATTACATTTCCAAATATACAAATTACGTAAAATAAAAGTTATAACAGCTTTTCTTGCCTTATGCGTAGTTTTTTCTCCTCCGTTTCCCTCAAATAAGCAAGGAGTAAGCACCTTTGGCGATAGAAATGATTGTAAATGAGCATAAGCCCCGTACAGTCCGCCATGCTTTGTTTACATCTAGCTACCTCTCAGGCAGTTTGGCGTGACTTTGCCTGAAACGCTACAAAGTCGTGAGTTGTCGTTTGAAGTCGTAACTTACGGGCTCAAAAACCTGCCTGGAACGCAGCATTATTTCTCATAGTTGTGACTTTATTTCTCATAATTACAACTTAATATCTCATAGTGTGGCTTTACAGTATTTCATATTTTTCATGTATTAATTATTTAATTCTCATTATCTCACAATGAGACTATATCTTGCAATTGCAAATGTAGTTCTCATTATTGCAACTTCAATCGCACAATTGCAGCTTTATTTCTCATCGTTGTGACTATTGCTTGTAATTGGTGCTTTATCTTATAATTGTGGCTCACAATGAGACTTTATATCTTGTAACTGCAAACGTATTTTAATTTCATATTAAATGGATAGTTCACCCAAAAATGAAAATTTGACGTTTATGTGCTTACCCCCAGGGCATCCAAGATGTAGGTGACTTTGTTTCTTCAGTAGAACACAAATGAAGATTTTTAACTCCAACCGTTGCAGTCTGTCAGTCATATAATGCATGTGAACGGGATCAAATTCTATGAGAGTAAAAAAAACTGTCCGGTTACTGGCCAGTAGGGGCGAGTACACGAGAGGATACAGGCTCCACTCGGAGATTATAAAATCTTGCGAATGTGTTGGGTGTCGCCCAGCCTGCAGCTCTACAAATGTCTGTTAGCGAGGCGCCATGCGCTAAAGCCCAAGAGGAGGCAACACTCCTGGTGGAGTGTGCTCTTACTCCGAGGGGGCATGGCATGCCCTGGACTTGATATGCCAGGACAATGGCGTCCACTATCCAGTGAGACAACCTTTGCTTGGAGAGAGCCTTCCCTTTCTGCTGCCCTCCATAACAGACAAAGAGCTGGTCTGAGGTCCTGAAACACTGCGTCCGGTCTACGTAAGCGTGAAGGGCGCGTACTGGACAGAGCAGTGCCAAGGCTGGGTCTGCCTCCTCCAAGGGCAGCGCTTGCAGGTTCACCACCTGGTCCCTGAAGGAAGTAGTGGGAACCTTGGGCACATATCCAGGCCGGGGTCTCAGGATAATGTGAGAATTGGCCGGCCCGAATTTCAGGCACGCTTCGTCAACCGAAAATGCCTGCAGGTCCCCTACCCTCTTGATGGAGGCCAAAGCAGTCAGGAGCGCCACTTTCAATAAAAGGAACTTCAGCTCGACTAACTGCAGTGGCTCAAAGGGAGCCTTTTGCAGGGCAGCTAGGACCACTGCAAGGTCCCAAGAAGGTACCTGAGGTGGGCGAGGAAGATTTAACCTCCTCGCTCCTCTGAGGAACCTGCTGACCAGGTCGTGCTGTCCAACCGTTTTAGAGTCCACCAGGTCATGATGGGCTGAAATAGCAGCCACATAGACCTTCAGGGTGGAGGAAGACAGCCTTCGCTCCAACCCTTCCTGGAGGAAGGACAGCACGGACCCGATCAAGCATTTTCTGGGGTCCTCTCGCCGAGAGGAGCACCAGGTGACGAAGAGGTTCCACTTCAACGCATAGGCCTGTCTGGTAGACAGGGCTCTAGCGGAAGTGATGGTAGCCACCACCTGAGGTGGCAGGGTACTCAAACCTACCGCGTCCCGTCCAGGTTCCACACGTGGAGGTTCCACAGGTCGGGACGCGGGTGCCATATGGTGCCCCGTCTCTGAGACAGGAGGTCCTGTCTCAGAGGGATCGACCAAGGAGGTGCTGTCGCAAGGAGCACGAGTTCTGAGAACCAGGTCCGGCCGGGCCAATATGGGGCGACCAAAAGGACCTGCTCCCTGTCCTCCCTGATCTTGCACAGAACCTGTGTGAGAAGGCTCACTGGGGGAAACGCATATTTGCGTGGGCCCCGCGGCCAGCTGTGCGCTAGTGCATCCGTGCCGAGGCTCCCCTCGGTCAGGGAATAGTACCAGCGGCAATGGGAAGAGTCGCGGGAGGCAAACAGATCTATCTGTGCGTCGCCAAACTGTTCCCAAATCAGCTGAACCGTCTGGGGATGGAGTCTCCATTCCCCCGGGAGCGGCTGGAACCGTGACAGCTCGTCGGCTGCGCGGTTCAGGTCTCCCGGGATGTGAACGGCACGAAGCGACCTCAGATGCTTCTGACTCCATAGAAGGAGATGGCGGGCGAGTTGCGACATCCGGCGGGAGCGTAGACCACCTTGTCGGTTGATGTACGCTACTGTCGCCGTGTTGTCTGAACGGACCAGTACGTGTTTGTGCTTGAGCAGGGCTCGAAAGCGGTGCAGGGCAAGACGTACGGCCAGCAACTCGAGGCAATTGACATGCCATAGGCGCTGGGGTCCTATCCAGGAGCCCGCGGCAGCATGTCCCTTGCACATGGCGCCCCAGCCCGTGGCAGAGGCATCTGTTGTGACAACAACATGCCTGGAAACTCGTTCTAGGGGAACACCTGCCCGTAGAAAACTGAGGTTCGATAACGGGGTGAAGGTCTGACGGCAGGCTCGGGTCACTGGGACCTGGAGGGTGCCGTGTTGCCATGCCCATCTCGGGACTCGATCGCAGAGCCAGTGCTGAAGCGGTCTCATATGGAGCAGACCAAGCGGGGTCACCGCGCCTGCTGACGCCATATGCCCCAGGAGCCTCTGAAAAAGTTTCAGTGGAACCGCACTCTTGCCCTCGAACTGGCGAAGACAAGTCAGCAGAGACTGCGCGCGCTCGCTCGTAAGCTGCGCGAACATGGCGACCGAGTCGATTTCCATACCGAGAAAAGAGATCCTCTGCACTGGGGAGAGTTTGCTCTTTTCCCAGTTGACCCGAAGGCCCAGACGGGCGAGGTGCTAAAGCACCAGATCCCTGTGTTCGCAAACCTGATCCCGAGAGTGGCCTAGAATCAGCCAGTCGTAGAGATAGTTCAGGATGCGAACCCCGTGTTGCCTGAGCGGCACAAGGGCTGCCTCGACAATCTTCGTAAAGACGCGAGAGGACAGGGCCAGCCCGAAAGGGAGAACCGTGTACTGATATGCCTGCCCCTCGAAGGCAAACCGTAGAAACGGTCTGTGTCGAGGAAGAATGGAGACATGAAAGTACGCGTCCTTCAGGTCGATCGCTGCAAACCAATCCGAGGGACGAACGCACTCGAAGATGCGCTTGGCTGTCAACATCTTGAATTGAAGCCTGTGCAGGGTTCGGTTCAAGACGCGCAGGTCCAGGATTGGCCGTAACCCACCGGTTTTTTTGGGTACAATGAAGTAGGGGCTGTAGAAGCCGGACTTCATCTCGGCTGAAGGGACGATCTCGATCGCACCCTTCGCCAGTAGGGTGTCGACCTCCGCACGCATGACAGGGGCATTGCCACCCACCACGGTGTAGCGGACTCCCCGAAAGCGGTGAGGAGACCGAGCGAACTGAATCGCATAGCCAAACCGGATGGTGCGGGCGAGCCAGCTGGACAGGTTGGGAAGCGCTAGCCAGGCTCCCAAGAACTGAACCAGCGGGGTCATGCGAGCCACCGGCGTACCCCCGATGGGGCAGCGAGGCGGAATGACCGGCCCAGACAAGGGAGGCATGGGAGCGTCCCCGGGTGTGGGCGGGGTCGAATTCCGCGCCCTGACAGAGGAGACCAGGGAAGGACCAGCGTTCCACGGGGGTCTCGTCTGCCAGGGGGCTGGCGACAGAGGGGGCCGAGAGCGGCGAGGCCATGGGGTGTCGCGCACTGCCAGCCGCGCCCTCTTGAGGCTCGGAGGTGAGAATGTCAGTTCTTTCTTTAACCATTGATAGGGTACCGCCGGCCGTGAGGCCAGCGGCGGAAGGGGAAAACAAAAGATTCTCCCCCGATCCCCTACCGGGGCAAGGAGTGGTCCTGCCACCATCTCCTGGGAAAGAACCGAGGTCACCTTCGAGCCGCCCGTCTCAGGACCACCGCCATATGGACTAGCCTTTCTGCGACGTCCTCCACGCCTCGGCCCGGGTGAAGGCTGCTGCTGGGGCCAGGCAGGAGGGGCGGGAGTCGCAGGGGGGGCGGCCTCGGCAGGGAGCAGACTGAGGCTTCTCGGCCCGGCGGCTGGGTGGAGGCAGCAGCTGGCCGCCGGGGCAGAATGTGTTTAATTGCCTCAGTCTGCTTCTGAGCGGTCGAGAACTGTTGGGCGAAGTCCTCGACCGCCCCGCCGAATAGCCCATCCTGGGAAATGGGAGAATTGAGGAAACGTGTCCGCTCAGATTCTCTCATATCAGCCAGGTTGAGCCATAGATGTCGCTCCTGGACCACCGAAGTGGACATCACCTGACCAAGAGAGCGAGCGGTCACCTTCGTCGCTCGTAGAGCGAGGTCGGTGGCCGTCCGCAACTCCTGCATTAATGCAGGGTCAGCATTGCCCTCGTGCATGTCCCTGAGCACCTTGGCCTGATAGACCTGTAGGGTGGCCATGGCATGCAGGGCGGACGCGGCCTGGCCCGCAGCTCTGTAGGTCTTCGCCGTCAACGTGGACGTGAATCTACAGGCTTTGGACGGGTGCTTTGGGTCACCGCGCCATGTCGAAGCACTCTGAGGACACATTTGCAACAGAGCGCTCAACAGGGAGAACCCCAGTGTACTCTTTCACCGCGCCGCCATCGAGGGCAGTGAAGGCGGAAGTGGTTGCCGAGCGATCGCAAAAAGTCAGGGGAGACTTCCACGATTTCGACACCTCTTCATGCACTTCCGGGAAGAAAGGCACTGGGGGCTGACGGGTGCCTTCGGGACGGGCCGCCCCCAGATACCAATCATCTAGCCGGGAACGCTCGGGACATGGCGGAGGGTTCCACACAAGCCCAATCGTCTCGGCCGCCCGGTCAAGCATGGCTGTGAGTTCCGGATCGGACTCGGGCAATGCTGGGACTCCCGAAGGAGGCAACACAGCCGAATCGTCTTCTCCGGAGGAATCCAGCCCACCTTGTGATGCGGCGATCGACATAGCATCCTCCGCGGGTGCGCCAAATGAAATGCAGGGCCCCGAACGGGAAGCCCCGGCGCCCTCATCAGGCAACACCACGGGTTGCAGTGTGCAGGAGGGGGGTGTGGCCCGAGGAGGATTTGTCGGGTTGTTCCACACCGTAACCCTCAGATCACCCTGACCACCAGCCAAAGTACTCCCTCCAGTGGAGGAAGTAGATTGGGGTGTGGTAGAGGGGACTCTCCCCCCATTACGGAGATCATGGAGTCTCGATCGCAACACTGAGATGGCCATGTTCCCGCAGTGAGAACATGACTCATCCATGAACGCGCGCTCAGC
The DNA here is from genome assembly GCA_039654625.1 of Rhinogobio ventralis. NCBI lineage: Eukaryota > Metazoa > Chordata > Actinopteri > Cypriniformes > Gobionidae > Rhinogobio > Rhinogobio ventralis. Next base: position 22,331,783 of record CM077215.1, on the reverse strand, counting down.
GTGCACGAGGCCCAAGCACGCCAAACAGCGATCATGACCATCGAACGGAGGTACCAGTCGACCGCACCCAGGGAGAACGCGCACGCTGTGCTCGATCACTGCACAGATCAGACAGGAAATGCGGAACTCGCTGGAACGTGCCGTAACACCAACACTCTGGAGAGAAACTCGTCTTGAAGAGGAAAGCGCTCAGGCAGTAAACTCGGCTCTGAAGCAGAAACATAATGCGAGATTGCCACGCAACGCCCTTTATACCCACGCCGTGGGGCGGGGTTGCGGCATGCAAATTCCGCAGACCCATGGCATTTTCATGCCATTGGCTCATTTTGTAGAGCTCAAAGGCGATTGGCTTCTAAGCGAAACCCCCATTCCGTCAGTAACTGACGTAACACGTAGTGTACTGACTGAAAGGGAACCTGTGGTCAATCTTCAAAAGGCGAGTGGACAAGCAGAAGCCCAGAAATTGTGATCAACTCCAAGCACTAATATGGCAAGAATGGTTCGCCATCCATCACTCAGGATTTGGCTCAGAAGCTGACAGAGTGAATTGCAGAGGTTGTAAAGAAGAAGGGTCAACTGTAATTACTGACTCTTTGCATATATTGAATGTTTTGGCAATACAAGACTTTTAAAACAGCTTGAAAGGATTATCATTTTCCAGGATATGACAGAAACGTGAAAAAATTATCTACAAACACAGAAGCAGCAAACTTTGTGAAACATAAAATTTATGTCAAATTTATGTCCTTTAGAAAAGGCATATGATGTACGTTTTCCAGGGTGAAATGGTATGTCATTTAATATTTCTTCCTATGCTTTGTTGCTGCTTGTATGGTGCTGTATGTCTGTACATTTTGTGTTTATGTACTGTATGTATGTTCATTTAAAGCTTGACAGCACTATCCATGGAGAACCGGTTTTGCCATGTCTCTGATGACTGCTTTCCACAGGAGTGGCCGAAATTAGCTATAACACTCTTACTTGCTGATGTAAAATCTGCCCTCACACACACACACATACACATAGCACAGGCTAAGACATCTGCCAGCACACTAAAAATGAACAAGTCATTTCAGCGTGTCAAGCTAATTTCACACACATCCAAGGCCTCTCTCTGATCTTCTTAAATCACTGCTTGCCTACCGCTTCCTTAATAAACCCCCTTCTTTCATATCCGCAGTGTTTCTTGCTCCCCATGACCCTTTCTGGAAGCCTCTTCTCCGCTCTGAAGTGCCGAGCATCATTGAAAAGGAAACGTGTCTAATTAAACATGACCTTATTTACATACCATAACAGAAAAAGGAAGGATTTTCACTCTTGGAAGAGGTGGAGAAAATTACTCTTGGTTTAAAAAAGAAAGACAATTAGATTCACATAAACAGTACAAATACTGCTACCACTTATAAAAGAATATTGTAGCTTTTTGGACATGATACCATGTAATACAATTTTTTCCAGAGCGAACATTTTTCCCCCTCTCAAATCAATATTTCATGTCATCTCATCATCCATCCATCTGTCTGTCTATCTATCAGCCAGTCCGTCTGTAATTGTTATGGTGTTTAGTGGGTTTATTTTGTGATAAAACTGGCGGACTACAATATATTAATTTATAACTCTATATTATGTAATATTAAAGGGATAGTTCACCCAAAAATGAAAAGTCTGTCAATAAACTCACCCTCATGTCATTCCAAATCCATAAGACCTTCGCACTGGCACGGGCTAGAATGAAATTGTTGAATAAAGTTGTTATTTTTGTTTGTTTTTGCGCACAAAAGTATTCTCGTCGCTTCATAAAATTAAGATTGAACCACTGTAGTCATATGGACTATTTTAACAATGTTTTTAATACCTTTCTGGACCTTGAAAGTGTTAATTAAATAGCTCTCGGATTTCATCAAAAATATCTTAATTTGTGTTCCAAAGATTAACGAAGGTCTTACGGGTTTGGAATGACATGAGGGTGAGTAATTAATGTCAGAATTTTTGGGTGAACTATCCCTTTAAATAGGCTACATTATATAATACTGTGTGTATATAGAATTACAGTGTGAACATAGATTTTCATATTAAAATAGATCTATGGTGCATGTTTATTTTAATATTAAATAAGCATCTGCCTTTATGTATATTTTGCAGGGCCTCTGCAGGTGCAAAAGTATGTTTTATTCTCCTTTTTATGAAGGTCACATACTCTAATATTTAAAAACTTTATTTCGTGTCATCTGGAGATTACAAGCTCTTGGGGAGCTTACGTTAAGTTTTAAAGTGTTTTTTCAGGCTCTGCAGACAGATAGAGGGAGAGAGAAGATGGTGGTTATCACTGGAGTCATGGGCCCTGATCAGAGGCAGGGTGCTGGGTCTTATCTTAATGAAGCTGTGCTTATCATGAGCTCGAGGTCACTGCTATCTGTCTGACCTCTGACTGCACCCTCTTTCTATCAATTAACCCACTCACAAAAGTCTGTCTACCCTTTCATACTTACATACAGATTCAATGAAAAGTTACTGTTCAGCTGTTTTGATTGAAAAATGAAAAGGTTGAGACTTCTGTTTTACATGTGTTTTGCAAAGGAACTCTATTGCCCTCTGAACTCTTTCTGACCTTTTGGCAGCAGGGGACACCAATTTTTTTCTTTTTTGCAGTCTTCTTTTTGAGCTTTTTTCTCTTTTCTTTCTTTTCAACTTTCTTGAAAGCTTTCTTTCTGTCATACCTTCATTCTGTTATTATGTTATAGTTATATTTTGGGTACAGCAAAGTTGATCTGAAAAACGAGGTACCAGATAAAATGTTGAGGGGTTTAGATTAAGAACTGAATTTGCCTATTATGAATAGGTGACAAATAGTTTTATTACTGTATATTACTGTATGTTGTGTTGATGAAGAAGAATTTTGTATTTGTTGTTAAAACATTTTTAATGGTAAAAAAATATATGTATGTCATATATATAATATAATCATTTTATATTATAAAATATATAATAATTTTTATTCTATTTTGTATTCTACTTTTTAAAATGTATTTGAATTTATTCAAATATTATGATTCATTTAGTGTTTAATTTATTCAAAAAAGATAAAAATCCTATAGACTTACATACTGTTCAAATGTTTGGGGTCAATAAGAAGACACTCACCGAGGCTGCATTTATTTAATCAAAAATAAAACAGTATTATTGTAACATTACAATTTTAAATGCCTGTTTTGTATTTAAATATAATTTTTTTTTAATTAAAAAGGAAATCCTGCACACTATCGATACTTGCAAAAGATATCAAAACTTTTTATTATCAACGTTTCGGTATATGCCTGATGAAGGTCATGAGACCGAAACGTTGCTAATAAAAAGTTTTGATATCTTTTGCAAGCATCGATAGTGTGCAGGATTTCCTTTCATTTTTGAGATTTTTGGATTTTTTTATCCTCTTTCCTATGCATTTATCTATTACCAACAGGTGTGCGATGGTAATTGTCCAATATACATTTTAAAAATTTAATTTATTCCTGTGATGGCAAAGCTGAATTTTCAGCATCATTACTCCAGTCTTTCAGTGTCACGTGATCCTTCAGAAATCATTCTAATATGCTGATTTGTTGCTAAAGAAACATTTCTTATCAGTATCAATGTTGAAAACAGTTGTGCTCCTTAACAGTTATTGTGGAAACAGTGATACATTTTTTTAGGATTCTTTGATGGATAGAAAGTTTCATTTTAAAAATAAATATTTTGAAGAAAAATGTACTCACCCCAAACTTTTGAAAAGTTTGTGTACATGGAAGGATGGTTTATTGTTTATTGTATTATTTTTGGTTGTATACATGTTCTAAAATGGCTGTTCTATACATTTTGTATATAAATGACCCCTTGTTAAAATGGTCCCGAACAGCCACCCGGTAGAATCATGACTTCATAGGGATATTATATGAAAGACATGAAACAGAAGTATAGAAAGAAAGAGAGCTCTGTCTCTTTCTCCATTCGTCCTTCTAGACTTCTAGGCTTGGCCTGAGGGTCTATCCCACTCATGTCTGTACTTACTGCAGTGCCACTTCCTTTAAAACTCAAGCCAAGCTGACAGTCAAAACCGACAAGGCCAAGATCAGGTCAGCCACTGCAGCCCTTCATTGTGTGTGTGTGTGCACTTGTTTATGTGTTTGAGGTGCCAACACGGCTGAAGTGTTAGATTGGAAGCTTCCTGTTCCATATTTCTACTAAGCACTTTCTTGTGTGGCATCAAGTGTTTCACAGGTGTAGTACCACTCGTCTGTGGTCTCAACAGGACATTTTAATTTACATAACATTATGCAAAATACCATGTCTGCTTTTATCATAATTAAACACGATAGCAGACTGATATTTCTTTTGAAATTCTCTTTATAGACAACATGAAATTACAAGTAGTACAACTCCAATGAGAGCATAGTGGTAATGCGGGGGTGTAATAACCTCCTGACATCTGCTGAGCAGCTTTCTATAAGATTCTAATGTGGGGTCTGAGCTCTCTGTTCCTGAACCCTTTTTAATTGGATTATCCTTTGACTGGCTGCCATCACCCTTCTTTCGTTATGCATTTATCACTAGTGACTGATTGTCACCATGTCGACGGTTCATTCATTTTATTACAGGTACCTTTCACAAATGTCAAACAAATATCCGAGGTATTATGATATTTGTGTGGTTTTGATTCTATTTATTTTTATTGAATTTACTAATATTCAGTGAGGTATGTAACGCTCCAATTAGTTCATTTTGCGATTAAACTTGGGCATTTTTTTTTTTTTTTTAATTTAGTTTTTTTTTTATAAAGATTGAAAATTGAAATGGAAATTGAAAAACAGACAGACATGTTCAAATCATCACTCAAGACACACACACACACCCATAAAGCTGATATAATGGGCATACTAAATGGACTTATGGGAAATTAGCGTGAGTGTGTTTGTGTGTGTGGTGGATGATGATAACAGAGAGCTTTATGAATTATCCTCACTCTGACATGTTTATTGGTGTTATTTTCCTCAAAAGGCCTGATTCAGCACTAACTCTGCTGGCATTGTTTCTCATTTGCACAGTGAATCCAAGCATGGATTTGGAAATTGACTGTCAGAAACTGTAGCCAGTAATTATATTTTACAGCCTGCAATGTTATTCCAAACTGATTCCTTATCTGAATATTAGTAAATGCTAAATAATTCCATGGACTATAAAAAATAAATCCTTTAAATGATGAATTGATTTAACAAATAAAATGACAGAATTGTACAGAATCATAATGTTGTTTGTTTGAACTTTACTTTAACTCTTTTAATATTTCCGATTAAGGGTGAGTGATATCAAATACTATCTGTTCCATTTAATCAATTCAAACTGATTCAAAGATTTGTTTGCATCACTAATGCACTTAAACTTACTCTAAAAATGTATTTTATTTTATTGCCTTGCATTGCATTGGATTGCATTGCCTAATAGGTGTCATGATGTGTTCCTTGAGTTTTTGCACAAAAAAATAAATAAAATAAAATAATAATAATATATAGATATATAATATATAATACTGTATATATATATGTGTGTGTGTGTGTGTGTGTGGAAAAACAAGTACTTCCGAGGTAAATGGTAAAATTGTACTTCCTCATGGAGGCATGTTGCTTGGGCAGTGGCCGTAGGGAGTAATGTGACCGACAGCTAAATACTAGTGTGTACATTTAGGGAACTTAACTCTGGCATTTCAGGCCATTGAGTTAATTTTCTTGTGCTTAGTCACAGTGAATCTGTGCATTTGTTCCCCATTAGCACCCTAGGACGCTGTACGAGTTCCCATTCGAAAGGGAACATCTCAGTTTACAAATGTAACCTTGGTTCCCTGAGAAGGGGAATGAAACACTGCATCTCTGCATCTCGAGAAGAAAGCACTTCTCTTTCTTCCCAATGCTGGCCAGGTTCACCCACATCGCTCTACTGATCACGGCAGCAGTCTGTTTAGTGACCCAGAGAGCCAGATCTGTGGTGCTTCGCAGCTCGGCAACCGTCTCGGGAAAGACCCTGAACAAGAGACTGAATGTGATCCAAGGCCCCTATATACTCACAGCAAACTTCTTTTTTGTTCTTCGCTTAGAAGTAAAAAGAAGTTGGAAATACTTTTGCAGCGATATACTGATAACGAACATCCAGACGCCGTCCACGATGCTGCTGTACGTGCTGTGCCTTTCCTCTCAACAGAAACAACATAAACACACATAGTGTTTCATCGCTCATAGTGATGTGAATATGTTTGCACCAACTCTGCAATTCCCCGGCATCATGTCGACAGATGAGGTACACTGTTATGATTCTGATTATAAAGTATATTTGAAACTATACACTAGACTATATAGATCTGGCTATGTGAGACCATAGTTTGAATTAATCCCTTTTCTTTGTATGATGCATTGACATTACAGTACAAAATCTGCATTATCCTGAACACTGTATAAGCATTTAATTTCATTTCATGTCATTGAACTGAAGAGAAGCTCTTGGGAGCAAACGTCCTTTTGATTTTCCTGGCAAAAACGTCCTGCATCCTTCACATAAAAATCAGTCTGCAGGCTTTTATAAACAACCTAGGAAGTCAGGGAAGGTCTTTTTTTTTGTTACAAGCTGTTCAGACATTTGCAATAAAAAAGTGATGAATACATTAAAGTTCTTACAGTATAGCCCCTTTAAATATGTTTTATTCTAATTGGTTGTTTAAATTATGGTTTCCTCTGATTGGAAAAAAAAAATCTAAATGTAATTGTTTTGTTTATGTTTTTTACTCAGTGCCGAGGACAGGAGGTGACACAAGCTGGACTTGCATTGACCACCTGAGCAGCAAAACCTGAAGTGTCGAGTCATGTGTACTAGGCTAAGGTCTGGCAAAACACCAAATCCCCTTGTGCACAAAAGTGATTTGTAAGTGCTTTGTTCCTGCCCCTGTATACTTTGCACGGCATCTTGATTGCTCCATTGAATTTATATCCTAACGGTGGATTTGATATAATCTTCATTTCATCGGTGAACAAACCCCCTAACTTCAGTGAAACTCTCTCTGCAGATTCTGCCATTGAAGCCTGCTGGGGGACAGGAGGAGTGAGCAACTCTCTGTGGCTTTTCACGGCCATGAAGACATCTCTGTTCAATGTGATGCTCGGTTGAGAAGCCCCCCTGCTGCTCTGAAAGCCTTTTGGATGCTTCAATGAATTTTTTTTTTTTAAAGACTTACATTGCGCTCTGAAGTAAGTTTCAAAAACCTGTATGTGCCAAGTATAAAGGAGTTGGGGTGGGTCAGCCTGTTGAGATTTGACTGATCCTCTGTCGCACAAAGTTCTTGCATGAAGGGAGTATAAACAAGTTAGGAGTAACCATGTTTACTTAAAGATACACCACAATTTTTTTTTTATTATTATAAATGAATACAAGTACATCAAAAAAAAACATTTCCTTTACAAATAACAGAGAACCCATAATTCCACGATGTAACTTTAGTACCTTTAGCCATTTCATACATTTTCTATCATTTTATTTTCTACTTTGGGGTCCAACAAAATATAATTAATAGTCATAAACTGCTATCTCTTACCTTTTTAGAATGAAATGAAAAGTTTTGTTTTTTGTTTTTGCTGGGCCTTCAAGCCTTCTACGCTCCCTTTTAGCATATAAAAAGAGAAAGTATTGATCCAGTAGTGATCCTGAGGTGGAGCCGCTGTATCAAGGTCCCACCCATACTCCTGCTCCTGCAGACTGGTTGCCCTGACTGGTCTGCGGCTATGCAGCCCCATACACAACAAACTGGGATGCACTATGTATTCTGACACCTTTCTATCAGAACCAACATTACCTTCCTGCGCAATTTGAGCTACAGTAGCTCGTCTGTTTGATCAGACCACACGGGCCAGCCTTCGCTCCCTGCGTGCATCCATGAGCCTTGGCCGCCCAAGACTGTTCCTTCCTTGGACCACTTTTGACAGATACTGACCACTGCAGGTCGGGAACACCCCACAAGAGTTTTGGTGATGCTCTGACCAAGTTGTCTACCCATCACAATTTGGCCCTTGTCAAACTCGCTCAAATCCTTATGCTTGGCCATTTTTCCTGCTGCTAACACATCAACTTCAGCTAACACACAGACCAAAATGTTCACTTGCTGCCTAATATATCCCACCCACTAACAAGTGCCGTGATAAAGAGATAATCAGTGTTATTCACTTCACCTGTCAGTGGTCATAATGTTATGCCTGATCGGTGTATATTTTTATACTTTGACCAAGCTGGGGCCCACATTGAGCCCATTAAAGTGTCCACTCTGACCCCATGCCCAGATGACGCCCATATAGCCAACATAAAACCCATGTGGGGCCCACATGGACATGTTGGCTGGGTAAAGTCGATGGCAATTTAATGTCTCCAGTGGTCATTTCAACCTGAAACTTCATTCAATTGTATGTATAGTATGTTTTTGGAGTTTTGCAGAAATGTAGATTAAGGTAAATTTTTTGCAATGCGCCTAAGTTACACTATAATGTAGTTATTAACATTTAATATTGGGATCCTACAGAAAGGATTGGCAGAGTGGAAGGTGCTACACACAGCCCAGAACAGCACAAGGTTTCACAGACTTTCCCACGTTGTACTTTTACTGTTTGTCTGTGATCTTCTATTGGTGGTGATTTACTTTTAGTCTTCTATCCTTGCTCACTGAGGCGGATCTTAAATGTCACAGCTTTGAATGACACACCACAATGAATCATTGCGAGTTCGAATCAGCAGACAGCCCAACCAAAAACATGACAGATAAAAGTATTTGTGTTTGCGTGAGAAAGACTCTATGGAAGTGGATATTCACCAGCAGCCTTTGGCCACTATAGCTAGCAGTCAGAGGTATGACAGACACATGCCACACCTAGAGTAGAGAAAAAATATTGAATAATAAACTATGCGAGGAAAATATCCGTAGAAAATGAGCAAACAGCGTCTATCTGTTCTGAACCATCAGCAGCTGTCCTGAGGGCTGTTCCACTAAACGCATTCATGCCCTCCACTGCAGGCTGTTCTGTTAAACACTTGCGCCTCCCTCCACCAGCAATGATGAGTCACAGTACCGGTCTGTCTGAAATGTTCAGAATTAGTCTGGCTCAGGCGATGAAGCCGCGAAAAGAGGATTAGCTTTTCTCAAGGGTCCAGCCCTGCTTCCATGAGATTGAGGCCTTTACATATTCCAGCATGATTTCATGTAGATTTTATATGAATCTTTTTGCGAAAAGAAGTTGATGGCCTAAGGTTTTGGCCTTGCTTGTCAGAAAGAAATGATTTTGTGTGTGTGGCTGTCAACATAATTTCTGCTTCTCTCTCTCTCTCTCTCTCTCTCTCTCTCTCTCTGTGTGTGTGTGTGTGCTAATGCTTATAGATCCTAAAAAGGAGAGCAGTGTTAAATATTTTGCAATTTGTATATACACTCACCTAAAGGATTATTAGGAACACCATACTAATACTGTGTTTGACCCCCTTTCGCCTTCAGAACTGCCTTAATTCTACGTGGCATTGATTCAACAAGGTGCTGAAAGCATTCTTTAGAAATGTTGGCCCATATTGATAGGATAGCATCTTGCAGTTGATGGAGATTTGTGGGATGCACATCCAGGGCACGAAGCTCCCGTTCCACCACATCCCAAAGATGCTCTATTGGGTTGAGATCTGGTGACTGTGGGGGCCATTTTAGTACAGTGAACTCATTGTCATGTTCAAGAAACCAATTTGAAATGATTCGAGCTTTGTGACATGGTGCATTATCCTGCTGGAAGTAGCCATCAGAGGATGGGTACATGGTGGTCATAAAGGGATGGACATGGTCAGAAACAATGCTCAGGTAGGGCGTGGCATTTAAACGATGCCCAATTGGCACTAAGGGGCCTAAAGTGTGCCAAGAAAACATCCCCCACACCATTACACCACCACCACCAGCCTGCACAGTGGTAACAAGGCATGATGGATCCATGTTCTCATTCTGTTTACGCCAAATTCTGACTCTACCATCTGAATGTCTCAACAGAAATCGAGACTCATCAGACCAGGCAACATTTTTCCAGTCTTCAACTGTCCAATTTTGGTGAGCTTGTGCAAATTGTAGCCTCTTTTTCCTATTTGTAGTGGAGATGAGTGGTACCCGGTGGGGTCTTCTGCTGTTGTAGCCCATCCGCCTCAAGGTTGTGTGTGTTGTGGCTTCACAAATGCTTTGCTGCATACCTCGGTTGTAACGAGTGGTTATTTCAGTCAAAGTTGCTCTTCTATCAGCTTGAATCAGTCGGCCCATTCTCCTCTGACCTCTAGCATCAACAAGGCATTTTCGCCCACAGGACTGCCACATACTGGATGTTTTTCCCTTTTCACACCATTCTTTGTAAAGTCTAGAAATGGTTGTGCGTGAAAATCCCAGTAACTGAGCAGATTGTGAAATACTCAGACCGGCCCGTCTGGCACCAACAACCATGCCACGCTCAAAATTGCTTAAATCACATTTCTTTCCCATTCTGACATTCAGTTTGGAGTTCAGGAGATTGTCTTGACCAGGACCACACCCCTAAATGCATTGAAGCAACTGCCATGTGATTGGTTGATTAGATAATTGCATTAATGAGAAATTGAACAGGTGTTCCTAATAATCCTTTAGGTGAGTGTATATATATATATATATACACATACATACATACACCGATCAGGCATAACATTATAACACTGATTATCTCCTCATCACGGTACCTGTTATTGGGTGGGATATATTAGGCAGCAAGTCAACATTTTGTCCTCAAAGTTGATGTGTTAGAAGTAGGACAAATGGGCAAGCGTAAGGATTTGAGCGAGTTTGACAAGGGCTAAATTGTGATGGCTAGACGACTGGGTCAGAGCATCTCCAAAACTGCAGCTCTTGTGGGGTCTTCCCGGTCTGCAGTGGTCAGTATCGGTCAAAAGTGGTCCAAGGAAGGAACAGTGGTGAACCGATGACAGGGTCATGGGTGGCCAAGGCTCATTGATGCACCTGAAGAGCGAAGGCTGGCCTGTGTTGTCCAATCAAACAGACAAGCTGCTGTAGCTCAAATTGCTCAAGAAGTTAATGCTGGTTTTAATAGAAAGGTGTAAGAATACACAGCGCATCGCAGTTTGTTGCGTATGGGGCTACATAGCCACTGACCAGTCAGGGTGCCCATGCTGACCACTGTCCACCGCCAAAAGTGCCAACAGTTGGCATGTGAGCATCAGAACTGGACCACGGAGCAATGGAAGAAGGTGGCCTGGTCTGATGAACCACGTTTTACATCACGTGAATGGGCGAGTGCGTGTGCATCGCTTACCTGGGGAATACATGGCACCAGGATGCACTATGGGAAGAAGGCAAGACGGCAGAGGCAGTGTGATGCTTTGGGCAATGTTCTGCTGGGAAACCTTGGGTCCTGCTATCTATGTGGATGTTACTTTGACACGTACCACCTACCTAAGCATTGTTGCAGTATTCCCTGTGGCCTCTTCCAGCAGGATAATGCCATTAATAATAAATATAGCATATTTCTAAGCGCAAATGAGCACAGAAACCGACGTCTACTCTGATGAGTGTCATGTGTATACTATGGTATATTTTACTGTATTTTTGATCAAATTAATACAGCCTAGGTGTCTTCTTTGAAACACACACACACACACACACACACACACACATTTAATTTATAAAGTATTAATTTATAAAAAAAATTGAAAAAAAACTTTCAGACCCCAGACTTCTGAATGGAAGTTGAATAAAATTATAGTACACTGCAGCTCCCTCATTAAACATATATGAATGTCATGTGTGTTTATATACTATAATTAAATTTATCAGTTTTTTTATTATTTAAAAACTATAATTTTGTTTTAATTTGAAGGTTTATTTTGGGTTTCTAGTTGAGAACTTTAGGAATATGTCAGAGCGTTGTCATACATGTCTATCACCCCTGCTGTGCCTGCGTCACGAAACGCCCTTTAAGTTCCCGGTGGCGCTGCACAAATGTGCTCTTGCCCCTAAATTTGACGAGACTGATCGGTTTTGCACTTGACACTGTCAGAAGAGATGGAAGGCTGTCACGCTAACCCTCTCTGCCCTCGAGCTTTCACGAGGAGGGAACTTTTTGTTATTTTTCACACTCTCAGTTTGTTCATCTTCTCTGCTCTCTATATGCTAATCTGTATGCGTGTAAAGTTACATATGCATAAAATAACATCTGAAGAAAGGTGCCGGTGCTTACAAAACAGATCCTCAAACTATTGTCGCTTTTCCAGAGCAGGCACCTCATCAGTGTAGACATTGGTTTCTGTGTTCACCCACAGGCTTTTTACTCCAATTTGCGCTTGAAAAAATATACTAGCATAAATGTTGGGATGCATCTATATCACTACCGTAATTGATCTAACGCTTTATCTTTAAAAACACAAATAATATATTGAAAAAAAACAACTTTATTTATATAGCGCTTTTTACAATGCAGATTGTTTCAAATCAGCTTCACAGTGGTAACAGGTAAATAATGCAACAGAATTTGATTCGGCTGTACAGCCGCTCTGGAGAAAACAGTGATGTCATCTAGCTCATTTCAATTATCATATAGTGTCAATGTGGGCAGATCAGTAATATAGTTCAATATTTAGTTTCCCCAACTAAGCAAGCCAAAGGCCAAAGGAAAAAAAAAGGCGATGGTGGCAAGGAACCAAAACTCCATCAGTTGACAGAATGGAGAAACAAACCTTGGGAGAAACCAGGCTCAGTCAGGGTGCCAGTTCTCCTCTGGCCAACGAACAAACATCTGGTTGAAGATTGGAGTCATCACGCAGGAGGATTGTTGAGGATCAGTGCCACTTGATGTTGTGGTGATGAGGCCTTCACTGTCAAATACAATGTTTATTAAATCTCAAAATTAATATCTATTTTCATGCAATTGTAGTGTTTAATTTTTTATTAAAGTTAGAATTTGAATATCTGTCATTTATGTTGGTCATAACATGAAAATAATTATCTAGTAATGCAGTAAAATTACTTTAAAGTTTTAATTTAATTATATAATTATGTTTGTACTCCAATTCGTTGTTAAAATATAAACGTTTAAACAGTGTAATAAACTTGTTTTCATGACAGATTTATTCAAACATGAATTAGATATTAAAGGAACAAGTTCAATAAAAATATAATGAATATGTAATAAAGTGCATATATTTAGGAAAAGGCTCCTCTCTAAAGTATTTTTTCTAGCTAACTGACAAGTTATGGACATTGAATAGCTTTTCTGAGGTACGTTACGTGACATTGTTTACAAGCTGTTTTATTGATGTCTTTCAATGGGTGAAACACTGAGCGAGTTATTTCAGTCAGTTTTACTGTTTCTTTCAACATACCTTCTTGTACACTTATGTGTATTTCGTGCTTTAACTAGTAGTATTGTAGTCAAGACCACCTAATCTGAGACCGAGTCGAGACCAAGACCAATGTGTGTTGAGACCAAGACAAGACTGTAGCAACTGGACCGATCAAACACACAATCTTTACAATTTAATGTCATTAAGGACCCAGACAGAACTTTTAAGGCCAATACAAAGTACCATCCGAGAGTTAGACAGAGTTAGACGTGGCACTTGCTGAGGGCATTCCATTTCCGCGCCGGCCAGCCACACACACACACACCAAGCCATGTGGACCTTCTTCGACCATCACAGATGCTCCGCAAGTTCACCACCGTTCCTTCTCTCAACGCGGAAGGAATCGATCGCAGCTGCAACACCAACGGACCGAACTATCAAGACTTTCTCCTGTGACTGTATGCGGACGCTCTTCAAAAGCTCAGGCAAATGCAAGTAACGTACGAAATACAAATTTGCTGTGTAGTTGGTTAAAGCTGTTGTTTGTTCAAACAAAGGAACTTGTTGTCTTAACTGATGGTTTTAGACTCTTTTCATTGCTTCATTCCTCTGTTCTGATCCGGTTTTCCGTCACTTCCACTTTCCATTCTACCCCCATATTTGCGCGTTTATGTTAGTTATGTGTTCGTGTTTTAATTAAATAAACTCTTGTGCACATTCGTGCGAGTTGATTCTGGTCTGTTTATAAATAAATTTTAACGAATCAGTCATAGCTACGAGCTAAGAAAGTAATTTTTCTGTGGCCACAGAAAAAATCCTTTCTGAAGAGGTGATAGACAATCAGTACTGAATGTTCGCTGGATGAACAGATTATTTGATTGTAATGTTAATTCAGTTACATTAAGTTAATTAGGTTAACTGATCCAAATATTCATAATAAATTGTAACAAGTTATGATTAATTATTAATATTTCCCCTTTGAGCTAATTTGTTACAAGACCAAGACCAAGACCAAGGCAAGGCAAGACCGAGTCAAGACCAAGACCAGACCAGAACTCCTTAAATTCAAAAAGATCCACATTACTGCCTGAGAAATTACTTATTTTTAATCAATAAACATAATTAGAATGAGACACTATATAGAGCGCTGTTATACCAATCAAATTATATCATTAACAACAAAATTCATCTTTGCACTGGTGGTGGTACAGAAGATGCATCTGAATTGGTAAATTACAAATGCATAAATAATGTTTTAATGTTTTATTTTTTATTTAATGTTTGTATAAAAGCAATATAACGTTTGCAGTCATGCTCAAATTTGTGAAAACAGCTCTCTTGGTCTTGTGATATTGCTTAATTATATCACGTTATAATATAAAAATCCAGATCTCATACAAATACTTTTTTGCAACAATATCTTAAATTTTGTGAGCATTTGTATTAATTTTGGTGTCATTTTTGACACAATTCCTCATTTCTGAACCGGCACAATAGATAAATCAAAGTAGAAATAAGTTATTGATTGCATCTGAAGCAATAAGTTTTACATCCATTCACATTAATGATGTTAATAATTAAATGAGACAATGCACCGGCAATTTAGTAATATCCCAGCAGTTGTGGTCTTGACCGGTCTTGAAACAAAATCCTGAGTCCTCTAAGTCTGAGACCGAGATAAGACCGGGTACAAATGTGGTCGAGACCGAGACAAGACCAAAACCTTCAAAAAATGGTCTTAAGACCGGTCTCAAGACCAAGACCGGTCTCAAGTACTACAACACTAACTAGTAGTAAAGAATAAATACATTCCGCTTGAAACAAGGCACTACTATTATCTGTCACGCCACATCAAAGATTGTCAAAACAAAATTTATTGTTTGAATTTCGTTATTGTAATGCTCTGGTGGCTGTATAAAGCTCACGACCAAGAAGATGGTGTGAGATACACAGTCTTTAATATAATAACAAAACTCACAAGGATCACATTAACATAAACAATAACCGACAAAGAATTGAACAGAAGAGGGAGCATATATACACATGGTAAATCAGGAACAGGAACTAAACAGGAACAGCTGGATGAAGATTAACTAATCAGAAACCATAAAAACAAACGAGAACTTGTATAGACATGACAGAAACTGAACATAACTGTGACAGTTATAAAATTGAAAGAATTTGAAAGCTGAGACTTTGTTTCATATCAAAAGTAATAAAGCACAAAACTTAATGTGTTTATTTTGTAGGATTGAAAATAATCAAAGATATTTGAAAATGAACAAAGTAATTTGCTTTAATGTTTCAACCCCCACAAGGGCCATTTGGAATTCCTCCAATTCCTGGAAGATGTAATTATCTGATTGGTCAGTTTAAATGTCTCACGTTTGGGTTTAGTCACATGGTCAAGAAAAGGATAAAAGAAGATTGTAACGGTTGCTCTGGCTCTTCTTTTTGCTGGGCTTCTTTGCTCTGGCTCTTTCTCTCTCAGATCTCAGCGGTCACCATGTCCTAATACGGACAGACAATATGTCTGTAGTCTTGTATTCATCAGGGGGGTCTGAGGTCACACCCTCTGTCTTTTAGAGCGATGTATGTCCCCAGGGACCAGAATCAGGGAGCAGACATCCTGTCGAGGTAGGGGCTGAGGCCTGGGGAATGGAGGAGAAACCTTGGGAGGATGAGGCCTGCGACTCGTTCCAGAGTCTCAACCTGGGATCTGGCAGTGGTTCTTGAAGGGCTGTCACTAGCTCCCTTTGAACCGCTTGAGTCGGCTAAGGCGTAGAACCTGACCCTTAAGATGGTCTTTCTCCTTGCAATCACTTCTATCAAGAGAGTGGGGGACCTCCAGGCCTTGGCTATCTCACCGACTTGCCTGGAGTATGCCCCTGGCAGAGTTAAGGCCATCTTACATCCCAGACCTGGCTACATGCCTAAGGTGCCATCCAGTGTGGCACGGACAGTGGTTCTTCAGGCCTTCCATCCTCCACCACATGTGTCGGTGGAAGAAGAGAGGCTCTGCTCTGCCCTGTTATATTCAGAAGTCTTCTCAGTGGAAGAGGTCAGACCAGTTGTTGGTGTGCTTTGGCTCACCCAAGAAGGGGCTTCCTGCTTCCAAGCAGACAGTCAGCAATTGGATTGTCCAGGCTATTGCCTCGGCCTATCAGGTGCACAGTTTGCCTTCACCTATGGCCTTAAGGGCCCACTCTACTAGAGGCATGGCGTTCTTTTAGGAGTCCCGCTGCAGGAGATCTGTGATGCGGCTGGGTGGGCCACCCCGCACACCTTCATTAGATTTTATAGTCTGCACCTCCCTGCGACGCCAGGCGCCAGGGTGCTCTCATCCTAAGGGTGTCTTGGTTCCAGCTTCACATTAGGGCAGGCATGTTTTCGGTTAGCATAGTAGGTATTCATTCCCCAATGTGTCGTTCCCACACAGTGCGAGTTCCCTCGAACAGTAACGTCTCGGGTTACAAATGTAACCCTTGTTCCCTCTCCATTCCTGGGAGCACTTGCTTCATCGCAAAGCTAACTCTGTTGTGTGCCGGTGTCCCTTTGTAGCTTCTGTGTAGGCCATCACATGTTACGTCATGACGCAACACCAATCAGGATTTGAATAGTTACATTCATGCTTCAGAGGCACTATGCTGAGGGGGGATTCCCCAAAGTGTCATTCCAACGCAGTGTCTCGTACCCTTCTCATGGAACAAGGGTTACAGTCGTAACCCGAGACGTTTTATTTAGGCTTCAACTGAAACAGAATAAAAGATCAAAATAAAGATAGATTAAAAATGAGAAATTGATATCAACCCAGATCTAGCGTCCACACACCCGTTTACCTGTTTATCCATGTTCTATGTTTTAAATAACAACGGACATAGTCACGGCATTGGAGAAACCCAAATTAAACATCACCATTTTGGTCAGTGGTTTTGGCCTGCCAAACCGGAAATTAATTTTCAGCTGAATATTTTTGCTTGCCGAAATTCACTATACAGGTGCTGGTCATATAATTAGAATATCATCAAAAAGTTGATTCATTTCACTAATTCCATTCAAAAAGTGAAACTTGTATATTATATTCATTCATTACACGCAGACTGATATATTTCAAATGTTTATTTCTTTTAATTTTGATGATTATAACTGACAACTAAGGAAAATACCAAATTCAGTATCTCAGAAAATTTGAATATTGTGAAAAGGTTCAATATTGAAGACACCTGGTGCCACACTCTAATTAGCTAATTAACTCAAAACACCTGCAAAGGCCTTTAAATGGTCTCTCAGTCTAGTTCTGTAGGCTACACAATCATGGGGAAGACTGCTGACTTGACAGTTGTCCAAAAGACGACCATTGACACCTTGCACAAGAAGGGCAAGACACAAAAGGTCAACAGCGTCAGAAGCGTCTCGTCTGGGCTAAAGACAAAGACAAAAAGGACTGGACTGCTGCTAAATGGTGCAAAGTTATGTTCTCTGATGAAAGTAAATTTTGCATTTCCTTTGGAAATCAGGGTCCCAGAGTCTGGAGGAAGAGAGGAGAGGCACACAATCCACGTTGCTTGAGGTCCAGTGTAAAGTTTCCACAGTCAGTGATGGTTTGGGGTGCCATGTCATCTGCTGGTGTTGGTCCACTGTGTTTTCTGAGGTCCAAGGTCAACGCAGCCGTATACCAGGAAGTTTTAGAGCACTTCATGCTTCTTGCTGCTGACCAACTTTATGGAGATGCAGATTTCATTTTCCAACAGGACTTGGCACCTGCACACAGTGCCAAAGCAACCAGTACCTGGTTTAAGGACCATGGTATCCCTGTTCTTAATTGGCCAGCAAACTCGCCTGACCTTAAACTCATAGAAAATCTATGGGGTATTGTGAAGAGGAAGATGCGATTATGCCAGACCAAACAATGCAGAAGAGCTGAAGGTCACTATCAGAGCAACCTGGGTTCTCATAACACCTGAGCAGTGCCACAGACTGATCGACTCCATGCCACGCCGCATTGCTGCAGTAATTCAGGCAAAAGGAGCCCCAACTAAGTACTGAATGCTGTACATGCTCATACTTTTCAGTTGGCCAAGATTTTCTAAAAATCCTTTCTTTGTATTGGTCTTAAGTAATATTCTACTTTTCTGAGGTACTGAATTTGGGATTTTCCTTAGTTGTCAGTTATAATCATCAAAATTAAAAGAAATAAACATTTGAAATATTATGTGTGGAATGAATATAATATACAAGTTTCACTTTTTGAATGGAATTAGTGAAATCAACTTTTTGATGATATTCTAATTATATGACCAGCACCTGTAATTGTCACGTATTGCTGCCTGACGGATTTTAATATTGGTTTAATATCATCCCTTGTAGTAAATACAGATTATTTCACAGATAAAGCTGAGAAAACAAAGCAGAATAGTCAGTTTTGCTAGTCGATATCTTGTAAATTTCTAATAAGGGCCTCATCCAAAACTTGAGGCACTAATCCAGCAAATACAGTGACTAGTTATTCCTCAAAAGTGCTCAACTCAGTACCTTCCCAACATGGCTTTAGCAGACTGGCACACACAGAAGTTGTGTAAATCCAGTCAATAAGATTGAAACCAAAGGTTTTCAGTTAGCACTTGCCGTTTTTGTGTGAAGTAAGCATCAGGCGGTCTGTGAACAGACTGTGGGTGGTCTGTGGGCGGTCTGCCTGAGGCTCAAATTAGACATTCTATACCATATATCCTGCCAATAGAATCTACATCCTGCTCTGAGTTTAGCTGAGGTCTTCAAAGAATAAACTCTACATATACCATTTTAAGCCTCACCTCAGCCCAAACCTAAAGCGAGCTGCAAACCTATTACCGCTTGATGACGTCACAAAATGTCGCACCTATCAGGCATTGCTGAAATCTCACTGCTCCTGCTGTATGTAATTGAACCCTTGTACATAAATCTCCTACATCTCTGACTCTCACATGTGTCTTCTTTAGAAGAGATCACAATAATATTGCACACTGTTCAAACTGTGCTGTTTGATCATTATTTTTAGTGTCTTAAAACTTCACTGGAAAGTTGCTAAAATCTCTGTAGTGCAAAGGATTCTGTGATTTCTTTTCAGCTAATGCAACATTAGAGCAAAAACAACACTCAAACAAACAAGCTTGTACAACACCGGTGGAAAAAAAAACCATCTAGTAAGACAGCAGTCTGTCTCTGTCGAGCCAGAGTTGTGTGTGCGTCTCATATTGCCTGGTAAATCTTCACAGATCAAAAATAATCTGCTTCTCCTTTCCTTTCTTTTCACTCTCACGCAATCATTTAGCCATGCCCGAAATATGAAATGTTATTTTGAAGGCACTTTCTCAATTTCCTGATTGGATTTGTTTGATTATGTATTCACACAGAATGAATGCATAAAAGAAAATAATAAAAAAAGAAAATAAGGCTAGCATGAATATGAACTTAAAAACAAACAAACAAACCAAAAAAAATGTAAGCATGTCAGTCTGTCTTTTGCCTAAAAAGTGAAATTTAGTTTGTGGAAGTAAAAGTCCTTTAGATGTTGAGTGAATAAAGGGAAAAATTGATAAATTCATTTCAATTCCCGAATATGAATGTATTCATAAAAATTAGATTTTGACGTGCACAAAAACTTTACTAACATTATAATTAGACCTCAGGGGAAAGTTTTAAATAAAGGGGTTATATCATACAATTTTCTATTAAAACAAAAAGGGAAGTTGTTTTCCATTAGGCCACTTAATTTAAAAAAAATAGATTTAACTTGTTTCATCTTCAGTTGGTTACTAATGTAGCTGGTTAACTGGCTTGACTGCATGTTTTTAATAGTTATGTTGTTTTGACTTTCATCTGTATGCAAAATACCCGTTTTCTTCAAAGGAATAAGAAAGATGCTGTGAAAAATAAGAGGTCATGAAGTATTATTCTTACATTTTGCTATAAAGGCATCACCATTTTTTACTTCTCTGTTATGACATAAGTGGCTCTAATGTTGTCAGTTCTCAGCTAATTAGGATAGTTTCTCCTTTCATCCATGGTTTTGAGAAACGGTTTGGACTCTTGGCTAATGAGCTAGTCTTAATAACACATTCCATTGTACGTAGACAGAATACTTGAAATATTTCATTTATTCAGTGTTCTTCGTCCAATGGTGTGGCGTCATTCTCCTCAAAGCCTTTTCTTTAAAAGGAATGCTGTTTTTTGGCCTCCTTTCATGCCTACCATACAAGACAGTGTTGTTTGAAGAATTAAAGATCAAAATCAGGATAGAGATGTAGAAATACCTGCAATCTTGTGCTCTGGTAATCAATGTAGGTCAACAGATTCTTGTGTGATCTTTTAGAGCCTCCTGACGGGCACATCCAGTTCTTCTTGTACTTTTATATTTATTTATTTATTTTTACCAAAATTCATGTGGAGACAGAATGTCAGACACATTTGGTAATGGAATGTGGATAAGATGCTACTGTATCTTGCATACTTTTAAAAATGTATTTTGGTCTGAGAAATGGTGCTAATTACAAGTGGGTTAGGAAGGATTTGACCTTCCAAATTATTCTCTCAAAAAGTAGATACAGCAGCTATAACTGTAACCCACTGCAAAGGGTGAGCCAACTTCATATTAAACCATATTAAGAATGGGATGTCATTAAAGTTCATGTGCATGTAAAGGCAGGTGTCCCAAAACCTTTGGCAATATAGTGTATATGCTTCCACAATTGTTGAGCATTTTACAATTGGAATTTCTTTTGTTTCTTAGGTTTTTTTCCAGACATTTTAAGATATTTCAGGCTACTAAATGTGGTAATTTAAAAAAATCTAAACATTTATTGAGTTGTAGAAAAGTACTGTGTGTGTTTGTGTCTATGTATGTATGTAGGTATGTATATGTATATGTATACACTAGTGTAGGGAGACAAAAAGGGGCATCTGCTCGAGCAGTCTGAAATTGACTGACTTGTAGTAGGTTATAATTTATAGGTCAATTTTATGACACTTTTTTTAACCACTACATTAAAATACTACATCTTAAAATTACCTGTAATATATAGTCACTGGTACATTTACAGAAATTATGAATGTGCACTGTCCCTGTAAAAAGTAAAAACAAAAATTCTTCTTTTGTGTTCCACAGAAGAAAAGATGTAATATGGAGTTGGAACGACATGAGGGTGAGTAAATGAAAGAATTCTGAACATTTTTTTTTTTTGGTTGTCTTTGCAGAACACAGCTGTAAAAAAAACAACAAGGCAGTTTACAAGTAATGAGTCATGTTGTAACAGAAAATATAAACGCAATGTTGATGAGCCTATAGATGCTGAGAAAGCATTAGACTGTTGGATGGGATTACTTGTATCAAGTATTGGCAAGATTTCGGGTTTAATGATAATTTTATTCAATGTATTAAAGAGTTATACTCCTCACCAGTAGCTAGGATAAAAGTTAATAGCCACTTGTCTGAAACACATCAGGGTTGCCCCTTAAGTCCGGCTCTGTTTGCCCTATTCATTGAGCTTTTGGCCCAAGCAATAAGAGAGGACTCAGATATAAAAGGGATCTCGATTAGAGGAGATGAACATAAGATCTGTATGTATGCAGATGATGTCCTATTGTTTCTGACAAATCTAAAGTCTAGTATCCCTAAATTGATGACCCTTTTAAAAACATATAATTTATATTCTGGGTATAAAATAAATATCCAAAAAACTCAAACCCTTATTTATAATTATAGACCCAATC
Organism: Rhinogobio ventralis; assembly: GCA_039654625.1. Classification (NCBI taxonomy): domain Eukaryota; kingdom Metazoa; phylum Chordata; class Actinopteri; order Cypriniformes; family Gobionidae; genus Rhinogobio; species Rhinogobio ventralis. Next base: position 22,309,643 of record CM077215.1, on the reverse strand, counting down.
TGCATATAAGAAGACCATATGATTTCAATTGGAAATCTCGGTCAATAAAATATTTGGGGATAACTCTAACAAAAGATATATCGAAACTCTTTGAAAGTAATTATTGACCTATTAATAAGAAGGTAAACTGATATTTCTAAATGGACCCTGCTCCCATTAGATATGAGCCATCCAATAGAAATAATTAAAATGAACATGCTACCACGGATACTTTATATCTTTTAATCACTGCCTTTGGAAGTATTGCAAAAACAATTTAATGAATGGGATGGTATGACTTCTCGGTTTGTCTGGAATGGTAGAAGACCTAGAATAAGGTTTAAAACTTTGCAGTTGACAAAAGAAAAGGGAGGGAGAGCTCTACCATGTCTTCAGGACTATTATTATGCTGCTCAATTGAAACCCTTAGTAAGTTGATGTATACCAAGCTATGATTTAAGATGGAAAATCCCAGAAGTTTCACAGATAGATACACCTACAATCGATACTTGGAAATAAAAATCTATAGCTGAAAGGAGCTATAACAGATTTAGTACTTGGACTGTATTTTTATTGAGGGTATGACTTTTATAGATATTTGCAGGTCTGAGATTATTTTAACAAAAAAATTCAAAGTACATTGATGGAAGATTATAATTTAAGTACAATATTTTCAAATGGGTACACATTAGAAGATAACAAAAAGCTGGTTTTGAGGTTATATGGAAGTATGCAAGCATCCAAGAACCATTCATCAATATAAATTAAACAAAAATGGGAGAAAGAGTCTGACTCACAAATAACAGATGAAGACTGGACAGATATATGTGTGATACAGGCAAATATCACAAACTCAAGATCCTGGAGGGAATTTGGATGGAAGAATTTAGTACGATTTTTTATAACTCACAAATTAACAGCACTACATACAGGCACACGGAGCCATGGCTTTTGTTGGAGACAGTGTGAAACCCCGATGGCAAATCATTACCATATTTTCTGGGCCTGCCCAAAAATAAAATCCTTTTGGCAAGAAGTAGTGGCAGAGATTGGAAAAATAATGGGAGTAGAGTTTGATTTTTCGTTCACTACATTATATTTAGGCAAAATACCAGAAAATGTTTTAGACAAGGATAAATACTTAAAAAATATTGTTAGCAAGCAGTAGGAAAGCAATAACCCGCAAATGGTTGCAGGTTGACCCTCCAACAAAGGATCAATGGCTAGGGATCGTAAAAGAAATATACAGTATAGAGAGACTTACATTTATATTAAGGCTCAAATTTGAAAAATGTAACAAGCTTTGGGAAAAATTGATTATGTACGTAAGCCACTGAGGAAAGTGTGATATTGTATATCAAGATGTTGGAAATACTTTGTGTACTGATATTGTAGCATTCATGATAACTTTGTGTTCTTTGTTTCAATAATAAAAAACAAAAAGTAAAAAAAAACCGAGGCAGTTTCTGTCCTTCTGCCAGTTAAAAAGTAGGTGGATCAGCAGCACTTTGAGCCACCTGCTTTGGGCTACATCAGATCTTGGTCTAGATTCAAAACACAAAACAATCTGCTAACCACAGAGCCTTTGGGCAGGTTCTGAAACAGACAGAGAGGTTCCAGGAAGCTCCAGAACAGATGGAATATTGCTGATTACTCGTCTAATTCTAATATTCATATCACCACAGAAAACTTTTAAGAATCTTTGAGAAGGGCCTTTGAGAGATATGGCCAGCTGGGTGACTTATGCAAATACTGTAGAGGTGCTTTAGAACAGCTCAGTTTGTCTCATATGGTGGGCCGGAAGGTCCTAAAATAGGACAAATGATTTGTCGTGGGAAATCACTATACTATAGTCTATAGCCAGTAGCTACTGACTTTCCCACTGATAGGTCGGCGGTGGATCTATATAGGGGAGAGCGGGGCACAACCTAACGCGAGGTTAGTTTTAACACACATGGTTTAAAACTTTCCACACACGCTAGGATGAGTATAGGATAGTTGCCATATCAACATTATTTAGATAAAAAATAGCTGCAAAATTAAAAAATCTTTGGAAGATATCACTGAACATTTATTTAACCATAGCAAATGTAAATATCTTACTTAAGTTTATTTTTCATGTCTGTTTTTTGTGTTTTTTTAAAATAAGACAAATCTGATATTATTTTAATCTTGTATTTGTTATTTAACAGTTGAGATCGTTCTTTAATGCTGATCTAACCAGCAGAAGACACCCGGGTTTAAATCCCAGCCGTGCAGGTTACAATGAACCCCTATTAGGACTATGCTATTTTATTATATACTTTTATGAATTCTATTGAGAAACCATGAGAAAAAGGTGAATAATGACTGAGAGTCAATGTTCATAAGTTATTAATTATTATTATGTTTTGAACTATGCTGTATAGCTGTGTTTTGCAGTGTGTTTGTTGTCAAACTCAAAAATTACTATATATTTTTAATGATTAAAAAATGTTAATAATTGTATTTTATTGTTGTTTCGGATATATTTTTGATTATATCAAATAACATTTTAAGCTGTCATATGGTCACGTTACAATGTTGTCACATTTCACTCACATTCTTTCGGGGGGAAATTAAGAAAAAAGTATACACTTTATAAATGAAACAAAACCACATAATTTTACTAGACATGTCATGTGGGAAATTAATGTGTGAAAACCCCTTTTCAAATACTGTGATGGTGCAACAACAAACTACATTCAGTAAAGTTTATCATTTTTGTGTTGCAAATGTCATTTATTCTGAATCAATATTCCAATCAGTGTTCTGTAATTGATTCTCATGGCTTTTTTTTTTTACCTTTATAAAGGCTGTCATCTTTCATGTCAAATTCTTACATTTTATCAATACATTCAATTAGAATAAGCAACTATGGCTTTTATCAATTAAACTGAACTCTGTATCAACAAAATAATTTTTTACCACTGCAGAGAAAACAGAATCTGCATCAGAGGTGGCATTTAGATCAGATATATAAAATTGAATATACAAATATGCAAAACAAACATGAAAAACATTGTTTAACCACTTTACAAAAAAGACCTGTAAAGCTTTTGTGGATTTTACAAATTTACTGCGCAATTTACTGTCTCCAGCCTCTTTCCATACAATTGGCCTTTTACCGATAAAATTGAATGAGTAATGACTCATCCTTAAAAAAATGCATTGTTGCATAAGTTCCCTTATCGAGTCGGTTTCTCGACATTACGTATGGGGAAAACCCTTTTCCTCAAAATGCTGAAGCCTGATTGAATCACTCTATTGCTTTGCAATAGCCAATGGCGCCCTGGCAATCGCCTGATTGGCTGGCCCAGCCACTATATAAGCGATGTCAGGCGCCAAAAAAAACCTGAATCTTTCTTCTTCACCTGGAGCCTGGTTTCGCCGTTGACTTACGCTACGAGAGTGGACTACGCGGATAGCGATCCCCTCTTGCGTTCCGGCGGATTACTAAGTTTTCAATTTCAAGATGTCACTTTGCGTGTGTGTGGCGGGCCTGTCAACTTTCCGGACGCACGCGAAGATTGTGTGCTGTGTCTGGGCCTTGCCCATGCCGAGGCGGCATTGGAAGGATCAGATTGGCGAGCCTGCGAGGAATTAGCAACTAAGATCCTTCGTGCGCGGCTAGCCGTTGTTCGCAGCGGTGACCCACTGCCTCCTGCATCTCCTCAGCCCGCCGCCGTCGAGCCACGGACCGGCAGATCGCAGGTAACCCCTTCAAGGGGCTCTGCGGGGGGGTTTAACGTCGCCCCAACACCCACGTTGCCCTCGCGCACCAGAACCCCCACTCACCTATGTTGAGGATAAATGGTCTCATTCGGCTATGGAGAGGCCATGTCCACGAGTGCTTCCGACCCGGGTGCCTGGTCGGAAGTTCCTTCAGAAGCTGGCTGTACCTCGACCTCGCTGGATACAGAGCTAATTTATTCTCACAGAGGTTATGGAGCTAGACTGGGCGGCACCTGAACAGCCGTCCAAACGTTGGATGGACGGGTCCTTCCTCGGTGCGAGCCACCAAGCAGACGACGCGGAGAGACCCGCCCCCTTCTTTCCCGAGCTCCACGAGGAGCTCACTCGTTCATGGCGCTCCCCTCACTCAGCCCGAGCCCATGCTCAAGGGACTCAGCTGCTCATGACAGTGGAAGGGGCGTAGAAAAGAGGGTATGCCAGACCGCCTCCCGTCGAGGACGCCGTTGCGGCTCACTTATGCCCGTCCCGCGGTTGGAAAGCCACCTCACTGCCTTCTAAGCCATGCCAAGCCACAGCTCACATTGCTGAAAAGGCATATGTTTCAGCAGGACACGCAGCATCTGCCCTCCACACGATGGCAATCCTGCAGGTCTTCTGAAAAAAGTTTCAGAGACTACTGGGTCTAATGGTGGCTGCAGCCTCCGTCTGTCGGCTGGGCTTACTGCAAATGAGACTGCTGCAGCTATGGTTACAGAGCAGAGCCCCATCACAGGCGTGGAGGGCAGGGGCAGAGCGCCTTGTCATAACGCGAGCATGTCTCGAGACCTTGGCGCCCTGGTTCGGCACAGCTATGTTCGAACAGGGTGCTAATATGGGCAGGGTGGTCAAAAGGATAGTGGTGACCACAGACGTGTCGCTGTCAGGCTGGGGAGCCCTCTGCGACGGCAGACCAGTGTTCGGTGCGTGGACGAGAGACCAGAAGCGCTGGCATATAAACTGCTTGGAGATGGAAGCTGTTCGTCTGGCGCTGCAGGTTTTTCTTCCGTTTCTGAAAGACCGTCATGTTCTGATCAGAACGGACAACACGGCAGTGGTCGCGTACATCAATCGCCAGGGAGGAATGCGCTCTCGCGTCCTACAAGGCTTGGCGAGACGACTGCTCTTGTAGACGGATCGTGTACTCCTCTCGATTCGGGCAGTACATGTACCGGGCAGCTTGAACCGCAGAGCCGACATGCTGTCCAGGGAGGGCATTGTTCACGGGGAGTGGAGATTGCATCCTCAAACAGTAATGATGTTGATGATTTGGAGTATCTTTGGCGAAGCGGAAATAGACCTTTTCGCATCGGAAGAGAACACTCACTGCCCGCTATACTTCTCGCTGACGACTGCTCCCCTGAAAGGGGACGTGCTGTCAAGCAGTTGGCCCACGGGTCGGAAATATGCTTTTCCCCCAGTCAAAATAATGCCGCTAGTGCTGCAAAAGATCAGGGAGGAGAGGGACGCTCTGCTTTTGGTAGCGCCAAAGTGGCCCAACCAGCCGTGGTTTCTGGGGTTGGTGAACATGTCGTCAACCCCTCCGTGGTGGATCCCACTAAGGAGGGATTTATTGTCCCAGGCGAGGAGCTCCATATGGCACCCTAGGCCGGAATTGTGGGACCTACATGTGTGGCAAATCAGTATGGAGTGAACCAGTTGGATGCTTCACACCGAGTGTGGCTCATGTTAGCAGAGGCTAGAGCACCTTCAACGAGTCGCTTATACGCACTGAAATGGAGAGTGTTTGCGAACTGGTGTGATAGCAGACATGAAGACCCTATGAGCTGTGATATCCCCACTGTTTTAACCTTCCTACAGGAACGTCTGGATAATGGCAGCTCTCCTTCTATGCTGAAGGTTTACGTGGCCACTATCGCAGCCTCTCATAATATGCTGGAGGGCCGCTCAGTGGGTAAACCCCTTAATAACGAGCTTTCTTCGGGGAGCGAGGCGACTGAATCCATCCCACCCTCGCCAAATGCCAGTATGGGACCTATCTTTAGTGCTCAGAGCGCTGTCTGATACACCGTTCGAACCAGCTAAGTCTAGCGACTTAAAGGTGCTCTCATTTAAGACGGTGCTGCTGCTCGCTCACGCTAGCGTGTGGGAAGCGGGTAGGTGATCTACATGCCTTCTCAGTCAACAGTGCTTTTATGCAGTTTGGCCCAGACGATTGTATGGTCAGACTCACGCCCAGACACGGCTACATGCCTAAGGTGCTCTCAACCCCGTTCAGGGCCCAGGTTGTCACAATACAAGCTTTTTGCTCCACGGATCCAACTTCCGATCCAGCGTCACAGAAGTGCGCTCTGTGCCCCGTGCGTGCGCTGCGTGCTTATGTAGACAGAACTAGTCAGTTTCGAACTTCAGAACAGCTTTTTCGTCTGCTTCGCGGGCGCTAAGAAGGGTGGCCCGCTGTCGAAGCAGAGGCTGTCACAATGGATTGTGGAGGCTGTGCGCCTAGCTTATGATTCCCAGGGACTCGACTGCCCGATAGGAGTGTGTGCCCACTCTACTAGGAGTTTGGCATCTTCATGGCCGTGGGCTAAAGGTATGTCTATTCAAGACATTTGCCTCGCGACAGGCTGGTCATCTCACAACACTTTTGCGAGATTTTATAATTTGGATATTCCCTCGTTCGCACCACACGTTCTGTCAGTGCAGGAGGAGAAGGCTGAGCAGCCATTGGACGACTGAGTCACCTGAAGACACGCCCCACCCCAGCGCGTGTTTCAGCCGTGGTTTCAGCTAGGTCGTCTAGGCAGCACGAGACAATACAGAGTCAAATTAACTCTCTAGTGCCCTTTAAGTGATAAGCACACTTTCATATTATCCCCATTATCTATGCCCGCTTATTCATGCCGGCTGTATATTCGAGCACCAACATATTGTTGCCTTTATTCACCCCCTATATTTCACTAGTGCAGCGTTGCTGGACTATGTACAGGGGAACGCTGACAGTGTCAACATAGCCTCAATAGCTCTCGTTCAGTCGAAAGATTCTGAGGTTTTTGGGCGCCTGACATCGCTTATATAGTGGCTGGGCCAGCCAATCAGGCAATTGCCAGGGCGCTATTGGCTATTGCAAAGCAATAGAGTGATTCAATCAGGCTTCAGCATTTCGAGGAAAAGGGTTTTCCCCATACGTAATGTCTCGTTCCCTCCACTCAGGGAACTAAGGTTACGTTGAGTAATCAGAGACGTTTTGTTGTATAGCCTAGCTAAAAAAAGTCTGCCCTCAAGTCGTTTCCATACATAATTTTGCGTATATCGCAAGTTATATCTTATCTTTCGTGTCCCAAATGTTAATAAAATGCAGAGAGTAATTAGAAATTGTAAATGTACTGCTTAGGCTGCTATTTTCATGAATACTAGGTCTATTACTAAATTATGAAATATTAATCAGAAGATAACGCGAAAGTGGGACAGTTTGTCTGACAGGACTGCATGTAACTACCTTTATGACGAAGCCCATGGGTTTGGACACAGGGCCGCTCATTTGTCCTGTATGCAACATTTTAGTATCCATAAAAAAGATTAGTACAATGTAAAATGTTCGGTCATATAGCAACAATCTTTTACGTAAGCTTTGAACATGCAGTCAAGCCAGTCACGGTTTGATGTGGCAGAGAACGCATGAATTCAGATCATTCTAACCAAACAGATATTCGTTCTGATTTCAGAGTTCAGTAACATCAAATCAATCAAAAACATCAAATCGCTGCTAAAAAAAAATTCTCAGAGACAGATGCAGCTGTAACCTAAACTTTTTATTTGTGTAACCTATATTTAACTTTTTTAAATAGTCTAGCTTAACTGATGCCGTCTTAACAATTTTAAAATTCGTTTAGAGCTTTTGGGATTCAAACCACTTTTAAATTTGTTTGAAATAAAATATTTGTACATACTAATAAATTGTATTTATAACATTATTTTATTAACAAATTTTTTTTGTGATTTTCATATGTCGAGTAGCCAGATGTGCCCAAGAAATCGTGCTTTTATGGCATTCGTTTTATTTATTCAGATACAGAATTAACATTTTGTGTATTTTACCTATACTTTTTGTCAGTAAACTCCAACAGCCTTTCTTCGTTTGACAGATGCATCATTTTTATTGACAAGCTGCAGAGATTTTCATGGCGCTATATTTTCCTCATTCATATTAAAACAAAAATGTATTATATATTGTTAAATTCTAGGCCCTATATAACATTATTTTTTATTAATAAGTGTCATGTTTTTTTTTTTTTTACTTTGTTATAAACACTGTTTAGATCAGTACTTGATTAAGCAATATGCAGAAACGTGTGCAGCTATTATTTTTCTGATGAACTTTTAGATTGTAAAAAACACAAAATTACAAAAATAAGGATGAATGATGTTTGAGAGGTATAACAACACTTGTTATTGCACCATCACAGTATTTGATATAGATTTTAGGGTATTGATTTTATTATAATATTGTAGGCTACATGAGTAAAGAAAGTGAGTCGCCGCCGTGTGAGGAAAGTGTGTATACAGATCCACTGCCGGCCTATCAGTGGGAAAGTCAGTAGCTACTGGCTATAGTATACTAGTGATTTCCCACAACAAATCATTAGTCCTATTTTAGGCCCGCCATAGTCTCACATCAGTTTGGACTCATTTAAGACTGAGGATTGACTGAGTTTATGAACTGTCTGCAAGTGTAATGTATAGCTGATGAGTTTAAAGGCACCTGGATTATCAGTAGTTCATTTAAACATAGCCTACCAAATCTTAGCATTATGGAAGATTTAAACACAAGTTTTAATGCATGTTAATATGTATCCTTCATTTAATTCCCACAATCCTCATAAGACAACAGAAAAACAATTAGTTGAAATGTTATTTTTTATTACTTGGCCCGCCCAATCGGTGGATAACACACACGCACACGCACGCACAAGCCTCGCTCGTCAGACAAATCAGCATGATCAAAACTTCCGCGATTGTATTTTTCCTTCAAATATCAATATCAAGTCAAGAGAGTGAACAACACACATCAAGAAAATAATGTTATTTCAATATTTAAGATAGCCCGTTGGCAGGCCGGTGATATGTTTTGGTAGCCCGTCTGAAAAACACATAGCCCCAGGACGTTGGGCTTTGCAAGCCCTGGCCCATACATGTCCGAGTCTGATCGGGAATCGCAGCACAATGAACCAACAACACCTCAAATAAAGGATTCTCCAGCCTATGACAGCGTGCTAAGTTATGTTCAGTTAGATCCATACCCAAACGATCTGTAACAATGCCATACTATCACATATAAAAAAAAAATTACTCACATAAGTGTGTTGCTTCATTCATTCATGTAATCTCATCCTGTTTGCAAATCCAGTCTCTTGTTTACAAACGAATCCGTGGTGAAATGAAGGAACAAACGTGCAATGTCTTACCCACGTGAACTGGATATTCATTAAAAATAAAGTTCATCATGCATTCATAATATTGGACTCCGAATGAAGCTTATGCAGTATGTTTATTGCTTGGAAGTTCGAGCCGGTTTAGCTCCACCTAGGGCCTATGTTATTTATCTATAACATGTCATGCACAAATCGGTGGGTGGGGCTACAGAATCAGGCATTCGTTAAGGCGGTGTCTTCTTCGGTTAAGGCGGTGTTTCACCACACTCTGATGTCACAGGGAGGCACATTCCCAGATCAAGCGTTTGCTGAGCTAGCTGTCAATAAAAGCTTTTCTTTGACTAACAAGGTAGTTTTCAGCTCTGAAACTTACAGGATATTCTTATATTACCATGACCTCATATATCAAAAGCTCAAGGGAAAGTTGATTTCTCAATTCATGACCCCTTTAATGTGGCGTAAGCAGTTATTCATGGAGAGTATCTGTTTTTGTTGCCAATGGAAAGATTTGTGAGGATTATTTTTATGCCTTTCTGCCAATTTAAGGAATATTAATGCCCTGTTAACTAGAATGGCGATGATAATCACATATCTATAAATATAAATAAAATGAGCACACTGGTTTGATGATATTCTGGTCTTTCTGTTGTTATTTGTGCTCTTCTGTAAACCCTTATGGGTATGTTGGTGCAAAACTAGTCCATACAAACAAAACTATTTTAGTCTCTGAGAAACATCTCTGAAAATAAATGAGAACTGAGTAAGATGCAGGGAGCAATGAAGTGTGAATACAAAAGATGTGCACATTTTTAGACAGGACATGCATGGGTTTAATTCTCAATTTTTGAATTTCTGTTTTCTGTTTGGGTTACAGTCATTGCACGTTGGCCCTGGGTTCATTGATGGTGTACAAAAACACTACTTTGATAATCTACGATTTGTACTGTAACTAGAAAAGGTTAACATTACTTGGAGACACTCTCCTGTTGGCGTGCAACAAATTACACACAGTCATCTCATCTTCAAACGGAAGTTTTTAAATTGTTAAAAATTGCATGGCATCTGAGGACTCATTTTCTGTTATTTTGCTTTTTTTCCATATTCACTCATAGCCTCGTTCTTGCGTACTAGAGCACGTACGCACATGCTTTATATTTCTTGTCAAACTAAAAGACGTAATTTACATTTGGCCTAAAATTAACACTCACCAAGCACCAAATGCAAGTAAAAATTGGCGTTGGCGAGTATATGAAACGGTGTCACTTGCAGTTGGCCGGTGACATTTCTATGAATTCTAACAGTGCATGAATGTGAACAAATGATAGGCCAGCGCTGCATCGTCACAAAACTTTAAGCCTTGACAATATTTAGAAGATTTGAAAGGGAGCTCATTTTGTTATTCGCACACTGTGTGGAGAGTTTTGTGTGCGCACAAATCACCCAGAAAGACGTGTCTCAGACAGCATGTGAATACTAAACTGAGCTTTCTTTCACGTCTTCTTGCATTTGAGCAGACAAATTCACACAAAACTGTCAAAAAATAGCAAGTATCCTAGTAACGTAGTCGCTTATATCTGATAAGTGAATGTAAACAGTTGAGAAAGTACATAAGCAAAGACATAAGTGTCGATGACACTACTGGGAACGATATACCCACACTGCCATGCCGAGGGGAATGCATGCCATATATGGCTGTGACAAACATCAGAAATAGCGGTTTCAATGCCATAACCACTCCCCCTCAGGTCACACAAGGCTGTCACTGACAGTATTCCCTACGGCCACTACCCAAGCTATAAATCTCAAAGAGGCCTCCAAAATGCATTGAAGGCCTACCAAGGCCTTTCAAAGGCTTGGAACTAACAACTTTAGCTGGAAGGGGTTCCTTTAAGGGAATATGGCCAGGGAGCCGACACTTTTCAGGGGAACGTAATCAACCCCGAATGCCACCAGGGAGGCCGGACTGGTCTGCTCCTGCGACCTAGTCTGGCCTACCACCTTTCTGTTCCTTAGAACAGAGCCTCTAAACATTCGCCTCTAGTAGAGGCATCCCGTGAAAGGGACTGCAGACTGGCAGTAACCAACTCACACCGGACCGTAGAGACGGGCATCCTGGAGAGCAGGACTCAGCATAGTGCTTTCCAACCCTTGCAATCAAGTTTCTCTGCTTGATCCTGGATCTACACAGCACTGGTTTTTGCCATGGAGACTGGGCACTCTAATATGGACCCCTTTTGAGGGAAGTACTACCAGCCTAAGGGCTGATCGGACAGGGAGGCCTTGTGAGAGTCCTTCAACCATCTTGACCAGACTTAGGGAGCTAAGCACTCTGGAGACAACCCTCTGAGACAAGGGGAGTACTAGGCTCGACCTGAGAAGTAGACCAGGCTATGGGCTAGATTCAGGGAATCTCCCAGGGGAGCCTGCGATCTGATAATAATTCGTTTTTTAGCCACGCTAGATACCCAAACTGATGGGGACTTGCTCTCAAGGAGGCCTGCTAAGGTCATCTACCTGATTGCAAGTCTTTAGTAGCAGAACACTGTTACTGTTACACACAGAGCCTCCAGACCTGGAATACCTCATCACATTGCCAACAAGCAGTGTACTCAGTAAAAGCACTCTTTACCCTTTAAGCAAGGGGAGTACAGTCTTACGCCAACCAGGGCCTGCTACTCCAGAAGATCATGTGCGTCAACTCGTGGCAGTGCTCAGGCTCTAAGGGAGCATACTCAAGAATTGTTTTAACTGTTCTGCTCGACCTGAGCCACAATAGTGCAGGGCAGATTAAACTCAGCTCTATAGCTAAGTACTTTAACAGTGACCCTGATTTTAGCAGTGGAGCAACCGTCAGCTTGGTGTGTCCCTGGCTTTAGGGAAACGCACCCTAGGTAACATTAACAGAAATTGAGACCATAGTTGGCTAACAATGCTTTCAGGAAACGCACCCCAGATCAGATCATCTTATTGTTGGAAAGAACTAGGTCTCATTTGTTAACGCATTAGCATAGCTAACATAAATTAACAATGAGCAATGTATTTTAACAGCATTTATTAATATGTTAATGTTAGTTAATACAATTGTTTGTTGTTTTTTTCATGTTAGTTCACAGTGCATTAACTAATGTCAACAGATTGACAACTTTTGATTTTAAAACTGTATTAGTAGTAAATGTTGAATTTAATGTGAACTAAGATTATTAAATGCTGTAGAAGTATTTTTCATTATTAGTTCACGTTAACTAATGTAGTGAACTAATGAGATCGTATTAAAGACTTAAAGAGTTACCTGGCATATTTGTTTCATTTGCAAATGATTGTGTTCAGGAGTTTCAGTCCTTGAATTTGAATTGAGGTAGCAAACAAGAAGCAGAAATGCAATTCGAATTTGAATGCAAGGAAATATAATTAAAATCAATTGAAATTTGAAGACATTCACATACAGTAACGAATGTTTAATTGTAAAAGTTTATCAAGACAAATTTCAAGTGTTGACTTGACAAAGCCTTGTTTGAAAGTTTTCCAAAAAAAGTGAAGGCCTTGAAGTTCAAATGTTTATAGATAGATAGATAGATAGATAGATAGAACATAAATACTTCTCCAGTGTCTTAGTAATCATCTCAGTCTGTGAGGCGTGCATATGATGAACCACGTCTGAAGCTCTGCATCAGTGATTGCATCAAACTCCTCTTCATCACAATTGTCTTATGAAGACTCTAGCTGAGATTTGGGCTCTCATTTTGACTTTGTTCTTTTGTTCCCCTCTTTCTCTCTCTCTCTTTCTCTCACAGTGGATTTAGAAGTACTAAGAGAGGATCACATCGAAACTTCTTGAGTCACATGTTCAAAACTGGAGTCATTGAGCTCATGTCAGTGAAAGGAGTGCTGGGAATTCTGTAAGAGCTCCTCGCTGAGGCTTTTTAGATGACACTTTAGAGCATGGCTGTGCTCTCATAAACATGAAAGGACTATACTGTGCTCTTCTAGTATGAAACGTATTAGATCAGTGACTCTAAACTGATATAATTTAATTAAGATACACCCATAGGACAATTTGATTACTTAGAAGTTGCTCTTTTATAGCTTTGGACACACCAAGCCGACGATAGGCTGTTGGGCAATATCAGGGTTTTGGACCGATTCAACATGTAGAATCGGCGTCGGGCCGTCGGTGAGAGAGAATTGGCAGTTCAGCTTATGCCGAGTTCAGACTGCACGATTTTCACTGGTCGGATCACTGTTCTTTTCACACTGCATGACTATCTGGGGTAGCATTCAGTAGCTCCTGTGTTCACACTGCACAATGGATCGGCGACAGGGGTTTTTACATTGCATGACTGTACAAGAGGAAGAATCACAGAGAACTCCGTCTCATCCGCAAACTACGTTTCACAACCAAACACACGCGAGAAGTGACAAGGAAACAACGCGAGATCACGCGTGCATCAGACCGGAGTTCTCGCGCAAGACTGGAATTGTTATTGTTATTGTTCAAAATATAGACTGCAGAAAGCTTGCGATCCAAATTGTATGTGCGCTGATTTGCAGCGAAAAGGAGAAAAAGAAAAAAGGGAAAATTATTGGGGAGACGCAGGGATCAAGGATAGTGTTCTGCAAAGAGAGTTGGAGGTAAATAAATAATTGTGCAATGTGCTGCAGCTGCGGCTGGTCAAGCAAATGTTTGTGCTTTGTTTCTGTTTGATATAATTGTAAATATATCTATTTAAAACTTCCCGACGAAAACTTCCCGCTGTATATTGCTCTCTCATTGGCTGTAGGTCATCACAGATGTCATTTTAAAGCCGGGTGCACACTGTGCGATTTATAATAGTCCTTTCCGATTGTTCCTTGCCAGACTGTACGAACATGATCCTCGCTGTAAGCCATGTCACACTGTAAGATCGAAGTTGTCATTAATGTCAGACTGTACGATATCCACGGCGCGCTAAAAACGGACGCACGCAAGAAAACTCATCCGGAGTTTTATATCATCAATGAATGACAGTGAGCTGCATTACACGCGGGATTGAAATGATGGCTACAAAGAAATCTCTAGCGCTCATTTTGGTCATAGTTTGTCTTGAAAAATGAAGATAATTTTATGGTCGTCGTAATAGAAGTCACACTGCAGGACTGTACACCAAATCTTCTGACACTGCCAGAATTTCGTCTGAGGTAAAATTTGATCGCAGCGGTCATTAATCGGCTGCCGGTGAACATGTCAAACTAACGATCAAAGACTTCAGATTTTAGCCTAGGATCAGAGGAATCTTTTAGGATTTGCAAAATTTGTCTCAGATTTGTCAAAATCGCACTGTGTCTACCCGGCTTTAGTCAGAACTAATTTCACACAGCAGGATTTTGAATCGACAAGTCGGCGATTCTCTCTGATCACGTCTTTGCTCATTCACACTGCGTGATTGTCCCTCGTGTGAACGAGCACCGATTTGCCTATGATGTCGGGCATTTCTCTGCGATTTCGCAAAACCTGTCGGCGAGTCAAAATCGGCCCTAAAATCGGGCAGTGTGAACTCCGCATTAGTGAATGAGTCATGGAACGAGAATAATAGCAAAACAGCGAGCAAAGAAGTAGGGGAGAGCGGGGCACAACCTAACGCTTTTTGACTTTCTCAGTTTGTGTAAATCCACTTGTGGTCCAGAGTATTTCTTTTTTCTCACATTAATTGCACACGTCTAGTACAATTATGTGGTTTTGTTTCATTAATACAGTGCATACTCTTTTCTTGATTTACCCTGAAAGAATGGAAGTGAACATAGTACATTGTGAGGGGCACATTGTAACATGACCAAATGACAGCTTAAAATGTTATCTGATATAATCAAAAAAATATCCAAGACAAACTAAAATATTTTGTCAATAAAATACAATTATTAACTTTTTCAAATAAAATAATGGCATTTTTTAATCATTAAAAATAAACTAATTTTTGAGTTCGACAACAAACACACCTCCAAACACAGTTATACAGCATAGTTAAAAATAATAATAATAATTAAGCATTTCTGAACATTGACTCTCTTTATTCACCTTTTTCGAATGGTTTCTCAATAGAATTCATAAAAGTATAGAATATAATAGCGTAGTTCTAATAGGGGCACATTGTAACGGTAACAACTGGGTGTCTTCTGCTGGTTAGATGAGCATTAATCTGAACTAAGATTAAAATAATATCAGATTTGTCTTATTTTAAATAAACACAAAAACAGAGATGAAAAATTAACTTAAGTAAGAAATGCTTAAATAAATGTTCAGTGATATCTTCCAAAGATTTTTTTAATTTTGAAGCAATTTTTTTTTTGATATGGCAACTAGTAAATACACTAAGTTTCGTCATGCTGGCATGTGTGGAAAGTGTTAACGATGAGTGTAACTAACCCCGTGTTAGGTTGTGCCCCGCTCTCCCCTACAGATAGAAGGCTGTTCTAATTTTACGTCATCTTACAGTGTTCCTGGGCGAATATTTTAATATTAACATGAGCGGAGTGGAATAAAGAAAGTGATCAGCAGGATTGATATTCAAAACAGTAAGCATGCGCTGCTTTGTTTACGGTTTGTGTATCTGCAGCCTGCAGCGTCGGTTTCCCTTTTTGAATGACGAATAGCCTATAGACGAATATATCTGCAGAAATAGACAGTTGTCTTATTTACACGTAGGCGTAGAACACGCATGCTGGTTGTTCAAGTGCAGCTTTGACGCAGGCGACGCGAGGTGACAACACGAGGTGGCGTCGGTTTGGTGTGTCCCTACCTTTAGAAACCTTATAAAGCAAGGCAGTCCATTTGGTGGCCAACTTTGAAATGACGATTGTATGCTTTTCTTTCTTTCTTTCTTTCTTTCTTTCTTTCTTTCTTTTCTTAAATTCAGCACAATTTAACTTTATTTTGTGCTTGCTATTATTTACTTTAATAATAATAATAAGAAGAAGAAGAAGAAGAATTATTATTTCATTGTTGATGTTTTTTAACCTTTTGTCTTTTTTGTATAATGGCAATGAAATAAAATAATTTGTTAGAGCAGAATGCAATGGCAATAATGTTAAATTCAGTACATTTTAAGTTTATTTTTTACTGAAGAAGAATTTTACTTAATTAATGTTTTTTTTTCTGTAAACTTTTTCTGTATTCCCTTGGGGACCAATTGGCTTGGATAATTTAATCTTGGAAGAATTTGCATATTTTTTTGTTATTGCAATTTCTGATGTTCTATTACGGACATTTTTGAGCATTTTTTTTTTCTGCAACACAGAAATTTGAAGAGAAAACTAAAAGTTTCAATTTTGTTTATGCTCACTGCTAGGAGAAACAATTAAGAGATATTAAAAAAAAAGATTTATTTTGTGACATTTCTTACCTAACAGTAAGATCCAAAGTGTATCTCAAAACAGCTGGTGTTTTGCAATATTGAATGGCGATAATTGGGAATAGCTACCTTTGGCTTGTAGCCAGATGGTTTCTGGTTTAATTCCCACTAAGAGTGAGCCATGAGCCACCACCATTATCCAAAGCATTTGATCCCAGATGAATGACACTCTTCAACATTGTGTGAATCTATGAAGATGTAATTCAATTTGCTGCATCATACTTTGCCTGTGGCTGTGCACTGCCACCCCCTACCTGTAGGAGGTGCTGCTATCTCACCCATACCATCACCTCTTTTCTGTTTTTTATTTTACATTTTTCTCTTGTCAGGCCCCGTCAGGCTGCCAGGTGTCCTTGGACTCAGAAGGAAACTACTGAATTAGTAAATAACCAGGATAAAAGGATTATAGAAAGTAAGAGCTTTAGGAGAACAGGCAACATTAGATTTATGATTGATCTGAGAGGAAGGGACTGATGGAGGAGGGGGGACGGAGGGCAAGAGGGATTCAGAAGGTAGACAGAAGAAACAAGAGAGCCCTTTCATTTTTCTTTACCTACCTACCTATTTTTTTATTTTTTTTTGTCCCCACCTGCCTCCGTTCCATCTCAGACTCATTTTCTGAAGTGTCATCACCCCTTACGCTCAAGGACTCCATGAGGGACATTCCTTCACTTCATTGTCATCCTGCGATTTAATATTCTTGTGTTTAATATGTTTGTATTTAATTAAGCACTCATTGTGCTGCCTTAATAAGAAGCTAGAGTAAATAGCGAATAAGCAATGCAAATCTGCAAAGAGCCTTTTAATGTTAACTAAAGTTAAAGGTGTGTGATTGCACGTCACTAGCCTCACCTAATGGAACTGCTATATGACTGTTAATAAAGTTTCATGAACTCTTTCCCTGAGCTGCTATAGGTCAGACATTCAGATAGCCCCACCCCCAAACTCATGCCATTGGTTGTGTTAGTGTTGCTGTTGTTGGGGTGGTTGTGAATCTCAAACAAATAGAGTGATGTTTTGATAGAACAGAGACACAGTCTGTGTCCGAAATCGCCCCTATACCCTTAAATAGGGTAATATTTGAGGAGCCATTTAGTGTCGAGTTATCGAGTGCACTCATTTAATCCCACAATGCACCGCATTAACAAATGTATAACCGATGTACACTCAACGGCTAAAGAATACCCATAACGCACTGTGATGGTAGTGCCAAATTAATTCCCGCGTCTCGCCAGAAGATGGTGTCCGCAGCTGAATCCATCCATCCGTTTTCCAGGGAGAGTTAGAAGAGTTAAAAGATAAATCATCTTCATCTTACTACCACTGTAAAAAATTATCAATAAGTTATTACAACATATGTTTTTAAGTTAATTTAACTCATCAAAATAAGTTAAGTAATTTCAACTTTTTCATTTAAGTTATACAAGATTCAACTCAAAATTGTAAGTCAGTTGAATTTAAATTGTAATATAGTGAGTTGAAATGACTTGTACTTTTAAGTTGCTTTAACTTAAAAATTTAAGGCAGCAACTGAACTTAAGTTTTTAAGTTGAAATAGGTTGAAATGTTTTACAGTGTGGAGCTGCCAGTTTGCTACGTTTCAAATGATTATTAAACATCAAGCGCACTCAGTGTCCAAATACACTCTCTCATTTTCATTCACTCTATATTAGTAGAGTAATGAAGGGAAAAGTGAATGAGGGTGTAGGGGGCGATTTCGAACACAGCCACAGTGTTTACACTTTTCAGGGGAATCAACCATTGATGTTGACACTGTTTACTGCAGTTTTGTTTCCAGGGTGACAAGCTATGGTTCAACTTGGGATGTGAATGCAATTAATAATTAAATTACTTAATGAATTCTTTATATGTAAAGAATTTTATATTCGAATTTTAAATTAGAAATGAAGACGACCCAGGCAATGTTCAGAATGAAATACTAGTACTACTGCAAACTGAAAAGTACTAAGTACAAAACAGTGTACTATCATACGCCGTTTACTATTTCTGCAGTATACACTATATCGTTTAAAAGTTTGAGGTCAGCAAGTTTTTTTAAAATAAGAAATTAATACTTTTTATTAAGCAATGATGCATTAAATTGATCAAAAGTGACAGTAAAGACATTTATTAAATTATAAAGATTTTTATTTTAAATAAACACTGTTTATTTTTATTCATTTTCAGGACTGGATGGATAAAGATGTCTGGTCCATTGTACACATTATGGATGGGGAAGGAAATGTCCTTAATTATGACCATTTTTGTGAAAAATGCAATATTATTTGTACTTGGAAATTATATTTCAGAGTCTTTCAGAGTTCAGCTAGTTAAAGGTGCATTGTGTTATTCACCTGTGATTCCAAGACTGAGTAATTTAATCATTTATGGTCTTAATTTTACAGAGGAGAGCTGTAAGATTAAAGTTTTAAGAACATTTGTAAATACAAAGACTTTCCCTTCTAAAGTAAGAAAGAGACGTCTTGTTTTTAACCTAAAGTGGTTCAAATTAGAACAAATTTCACACTTTCCCACTTCTACCAAAGGTAAAAGAGGTTCAGTTTAAAAATATAGCTGCAAGCAGCCATTATCGGGGCCAAGCGCAAAGAAGAAGATAAGACATGCCATCATGGCTGGGAGTGTCAGACCAACTGCAACAATGAGCCATTAAAGACCTATTAAGGTGATTTTAGGCAAAATAGCGGTAAAATTGTAAATACAGTCAATAATAATGATTTAATGGTTTATCACTTTCGACCAATAGGTGGCACAGTTACGAAATTGATGCGGTGGTGTCAGAATAAGGGAACAATGACACATGCAAAGTTTGGTGTCAATATGTCAAAGCAGGGTGTCAATATGTCAAAGCAGAGATATAGCCTTAAGAGGCCTTATCATTATAAGTATGGACCACATGGTGGCGCTGTCTCGAAACCTTTTGAGTACCTTAAAGGCATGGTGCTGATGACACATACCAAGTTTTGTAATGATACACGAATGCATTGGTAAAATATAGTATTAGCGTTTTATATCATAATACTGCATTGTAGTCAATGGGAATTTCATGTTTTGTTCTATTATAGCGCCACCAAGAGGCACAATCCCACCATTTTTTTAAGTGTCCTCAGAATGAGCCCATACATATGTGTGTCAAGTTTGGTGACAATATTGCATTTTGTTTAGGAGTTATAGACATTTATATCGATAACAACATAAAAAATGACCCATGGGCAACTTTGTTTTGATTTTTTTGCCACTTCCTATCAAAATTTTGACATTTGGGCTGTGATATTTAGTTAATGAACTTGTATGCCGTGTTTCCTACTCTGGTTTCGTCTCGATCGGATTAACGGTTTCGAAGATATTCGCAAATGTTTTTTAAGCGCTAAATCATAACACTGCACAAACCATAAGGCAAAACCTGGCATGTTTGGTATTGTTGGTTACAACAGGTTACAAAAAAAGTTACTCCCATGAAAATAAGTCAACCACAACCAACCAAAGTTATAGGCATTTGAAGAAAAAGTTATAGGCATTTCGAAATTTCTCAGGCTCCTTCAGGGCATCATGGTGATGACCCATAACGAGTTTCGTAACAATCCGTTCATGTGTACATGAAATATAGCATTTTAGCACATAATTCAAAATGGCCGACAGCCAAAATGGCCGACATGGTAAAATTGGATATCAGACATGATGTCCCGAATCTAACGAGACCACTTTTATGATTTTTGAAGAAACGGTTCAGAAGTTATAAGCAAAAATAGCCATTTTTCGCATCTCCGGACCAGTAGGTGGCGCTGCGCCAAAACGCTGCATGTTACCTCAGGTCATCCTTGTGATGACATTTACCAAGTTTGGTTTGAATACGATAAAGCGTTGCCAAGATACAGCCTTATGTGCATTTTTGCAAGCGCAACGTAAATTTTTTTGTGCGTTTATCGAAAACGGTTTGACGAATCAACTTGAATTCCATAACTTTTTGTTGGCACTGCCTGAAGATGATCTGGTTAAATTTTCGTGAAAATCGGAGCAAAGGCCTAGGTTTTTTTTGGGGAAAATTCAAATTGGCGGGGAAATTTACATAGCGGAAAATGACAGAATCAGAGGAAAAAAGAATTTGGTTTCTAGCCCTTGGGGTTCAAAAGTTATTCGCATAAATATGAGTGAAACTTTAGACAGGTGGTGGCTCTAGAGGGAATGAGTTAGAGACTCCAAATTTGGTGTGTTTACTATTGGTACTGACCTCTATCAGTGTACCAAAAACTTTCCCGCAAGCGGTTCTATGGGCTGCCACAGACTCAAGAGCGTAAGAAAAAGAAGAAGCAGAATAATAATAAGAATGGCAACAATTTCAATAGGTGCCTTCGCACCTTCGGTGCTTGGCCCCTAATAATTATTGATGATTTATATTTGTAATTAGTTCCTCAGACAGATTTAATCTGGATTGTAATGAGTGCACCTTTTGTGAAGCAGACATAGAGTCGTTGGAACATTTATTTTATTTATGCAAATGTTCAAAAAAAAATCTGGGATGACCTTTATATTTGGTTAAGTTTGAAATATGTAATACCTGACTTTGATTTTAAAACTATAAAATATGTGTCTTTTTCTTTCAATTATGATGGTGAATTTTTGGTTAACAATATTGTGATGTTGGCCAGTTACATGAATGCAGATTTTAAGAACCCTCCCACATTCTTACTTTTCCGTAAAGATTTAATGATCTTCTTCCAATCTTTAAGACTCATGCATAACAAAAAATTTTACTTTGACACGTGCCACCTACATTGGCATTGTTGCAGACCATGTACACCCTTTTATGGAAACAGTATTCCCTGGTGGCTGTGGCTCTTTCAGCAGGATAATGTGCCCTGCCACTAAGCAAAAATGGTTCAGGAATGGTTTGAGGAGCACAACACTGAGTTTGAGGTGTTGACTTGGCCTCCAAATTCCCCAGATCTTAATCCAATCGAGCATCTGTGGGATGTGCTGAACAAACAAGTCCGATCCATGGAGGCCCCACCTCACAATTTACAGGACTTAAAGGATCTGCTGCTAACATCTTGGTGTCAGATACCACAGCACACCTTCAGGGGTCTAGTGGAGTCCATGCCTCGACGGTCAGGGCTGTTTTGGCAGCAAAAGGGGGACCAACACAATATTATGCCTGATAGGTGTGTGTATATGTATATGTATATATATATATATATATATATATATATATATATATATATATATATTTTTTTTTTTAATAGCATGTAAAACAGCAGCCTTTTTGATTCAACTTTGTGTAAAAATATCTTAATAATTGAAATAAAACAATTGATACAAAAAATAAAAAAGAGATTATACTGCTTCAGATTTGTGTCAAGGAAGGTCAAGTTGAACATATTGCATTGTGGGACACGGTTCTCACACTATGCTCTCACTGTATATTGCACAGTCTTTGCACAATATATTGGAAAATGTAGAAGGTCATCCAGAAATTCCAAGCATACAGAAAATGTGCTAACTGTGCACAGTGTATATACTGCAGAAAAACAATCATGGACTGCTTTTCCAGTCAATTAATACTATTTTCTGACTTTCAAACATCTCTTTTTCCTCATAAAAATATTTGAAGTTTTACTCATATTTTACATAAGAATAAGCATAACAGAGAGATACATTCAGTTGTGTGTGATTTAAAAAAAAAGATATTGAGACATTGAGAAAAAAGTCCTTCCTTTTGTGAATGACAAAACTCGATTTTATCCCAACTCATAGATCATCTCTTAAATTTTCATCAGGTGCCAAGGGGGAAAAGCAGGAAAAGTTCCATTAACAATCATCCTGACCTTCTGTGTCAACCATTTTCTGTCCTGAGACAGTGTCACTTTGTTCTATAATGTTTCTGTTAGTACACATCTTTTGTGTGTGTGATGCAGTGGAAGTGATTTAGCTATAGGCCCCAACCATAGGAGGCGCTATAGCAGGCATTAGCATAAACTCATATTAAGCCTATATTCCACAGTAACTTTTACTTCTATTTCAAATCAACTACTGTCACAGTGTAACAACAGTTTAAATAGGCTTCACTATCTGTCTCTGTAACAGAATTCCCCCTCAGGAAAGATGTCCTGCAAGAAATTATGCTTGAAATATATATATATATATATATATATATATATATATATATATATATATATATATATATATATATATATATATATATATATATCTGTTCAATTGTTTCCACTGTGTGTGAGAGAGTATGTAAAATATATGCAATTGAGAAATCACTATATCTTGTCTGCCTTTTATATTCAGAATTTAAATCAACCAAGTGATTTAAAGTTATTTATTATGAAATGTTTCTGCTGTAACGTCATTTGGTCCAGAAATGGAAAGCTCTCTCTTGTGTGATCATTTCCCAGGTTAAACATCATGATTTTTACTTTGTTTTTTTCTTTCTTTTTCTTTTTTTTTTTTCAAGCAGAATCCAAACAGAGGCATCCAAAACCATCAGCGGTGAGACCACATTTCTCTTTAATGTTCTTTAGAAACAGCTTTTGAGTCTGGTGGTGTTTCATAACAGACAGAAAGTTTGAGTCATGAAAAAGGGAGGAAGAAAGATGATGGACAGACCAAGGAAGACGGGAAAGGTGTTAACATGGTGCACTTGTATGTTCAAAATTGCAGTTTGACGACAATGTACAAAGAAAAAGTACATGAATACAAAATAATTTCATCCTTCCCCAAACAATGTTATACATACATAGTCTTTTGTTAGTAAGTGACATATTCTCAAACAAATAAATGTTCACAATTGACATGTCATAATATTCTCAGTTCACTTTTGTATAAAGGTAGAAAGTCTTTAATGAGGGACAAGTTAGAGGTGTGGAAAGTGCTATTACTCCACCTGTCCATAAGGGGCTCTGTGACTTTTAATTGACAATTTATCTCTCAGACTTAGGATGTCAATTCAGACATGTGTTCAATGGCTCAATGATGGTGAGTGACAGACGTGTTTTTCTATGGCTTGCAAGGATTAATCTGGATTGCAAGGATTATTATCTCAGAACTTGCGTTGGCTTCTATATGGAGCTGTTCAGTTTGTACTCTTGAAACCTGGATGGGAATTGGCAATTTTGGGCCAGTGGTTTCCCTCTGGAGGCTCTAATGGGTTTTCAGAAGGTGGTTTTTGATTTATAAAGTAAAATAAAGCCTGTGGTTACCATTATATTTGTCTTATTTTGACAAATATTTTGTTCTATACCATAGATGTGTGTTTTAAAAAAAAATGCTTAGTTACTAGCAAGTGGCTACATAAGGAATATAGTGGTTGTTTGGCCCATTAAGCATGTAAACTCACATTCTTGTGGTACCTGATGTTATAATCCCTGTTTAGCTACTTATTTACAATGTGAACTTGTTTATAAAAATCCATTTACAACAATTCCTGTTGCAGGTGTGACTCTATGTTAAATATATTGTTAAAACCCATTTTCCTCTATGTTCCTCTACATTTTATATACACACACACACACACACACATATATCATCAAGAAAATCTAAACGTTTGAGATGTTTGCCCTCCTCCATAGCGATTTAAACCAAAAAACATGGTCCAAAAACCCATAGGAACTTCCTTAGGGAACCTATTGCGAATTAGTCTTCCAGGTAGGGCTGCTAAACGATTAATCACAATTAATCGCATCCAAAATAAAAGTTTGTTTTACATATATCTGTGTGTGCTGTGTATAATTTTTATGTATATTTGAATACACATGCGTACATGTATATATTTAAGAAATAGTTGCATGTACACTCACCTAAAGGATTATTAGGAACACCATACTAATACTGTGTTTGACCCCCTTTTGCCTTCAGAACTGCCTTAATTCTACGTGGCATTGATTCAACAAGGTGCTGAAAGCATTCTTTAGAAATGTTGGCCCATATTGATAGGATAGCATCTTGCAGTTGATGGAGATTTGTGGGATGCACATCCAGGGCACGAAGCTCCCGTTCCACCAGTCAGTCCACCAGACAGTCTTCAACTGTCCAATTTTGGTGAGCTCGTGCAAATTGTAGCCTCTTTTTCCTATTTGTAGTGGAGATGAGTGGTACCCGGTGGGGTCTTCTGCTGTTGTAGCCCATCCGCCTCAAGGTTGTGCGTGTTGTGGCTTCACAAATGCTTTGCTGCATACCTCGGTTGTAACGAGTGCTTATTTCAGTCAAAGTTGCTCTTCTATCTGCTTGAATCAGTCGGCCCATTCTCCCCTGACCTCTAGCATCAACAAAGCATTTTCACCCACAGGACTGCCGCATACTGGATGTTTTTCCCTTTTCACACCATTCTTTGTAAACTCTAGAAATGGTTGTGCGAGAAAATCCCAGCAACTGAGCAGATTGTGAAATACTCAGACCGGCCCGTCTGGCACCAACAACCATGCCACGCTCAAAATTGCTTAAATCACCTTTCTTTCCCATTCTGACATTCAGTTTGGAGTTCAGGAGATTGGCTTGACCAGGACCACACCCCTAAATGCATTGAAGCAACTGCCATGTGATTGGTTGATTAGATAATTGCATTAATGAGAAATTGAACAGGTGTTCCTAATAATCCTTTAGGTGAGTGTATATACTGTATGTATGTATGTATATATATATATATATATATAATATATATATTAAAAAACATCTTAAATATACACATGCATGTGTGTGTATTTATTTACACATAATTATACACAGCACACACACATATATTACGTAAACACAAACTTTTATTTTGGATGTGATTAATCGCAATTAATCGTTTAACAGCCCTACTTCCAGGTTAAGCTCAATGTCACAGCTCTATTTCCCCCTTTGTGAGATGTTTCATTTTTCAAAACTGTGCCATATGCACATATTAATGTAGTGTTGTTGTTTCCCTTCTAGGTTAGCACATTATTGCAGCTGAGTAAGAGATAACACATTATGCTTTTTGCATGAGCTCCACTTGACCTTTTCATGTCTTAACTTTTTCCTTCCATTTTTTTATTCAAAATACTATCTTAAGGGCACAATCAACGAATAACAACACACACAAACCCAGAGCCATCCCATAATCCTTCATAAACTCTACTTTTTTTTTCTCACTGACCTTAAAGTATGCCAGCATAGCAGCTTCAGAACAGCAGAATGTGAGTACTAATTCACATTGCGACAACAAACAACAACTTTTGGTTTTGTTGCATTAGCGTGCTAACTCTGTTAGCATTTGTTTGGGCTGTGTGAACCAACTTTAATGTGCGAATATTTCAAATGCAACCAGTTTTCCTATATACATGTTTTAAACCACAACCTTATAACTAACACAATCCCTCTCCTGTGTGCTTGGTTTTCATTTTTATCTTGTCAGGTGCTAAAGGTGTTAACAACAACCCTCCCAGAGAAACCCCCTTGATGCTAACGCGTTAGTGCAGCAGTTCCATGTACATTTGTGTAAATGGTCTGTTTATGTATTTCGCTCACACTCCCCCCTCTGGGCTGCAGCCTGTGTGCAGGTCGAAGGTCAGGGCAAGGATTCTGAAAATTTAATGGTGGTAATCTTGACCACAAATGGCAGATAATTATTCTGCAGAGGTGTGATGTACAACTAAATGTATTTAACAAATGCACTTTTTTTTTGTTTGTTTGTTTTTACTGAATGTGCCCTGGTCTATCAGCAGCAACAGGAAATTGTGTAAAAATGGTGATGATCAAGGAGTAGTCCATTTAGTGTCCCGTCTCTTGCCCACAAACCCCAGTGTCTGTTCACATCTCCGGTTTAATTCCAGGCCTGTAAATTTGCACAAGTCCTCTGTCCCTCAAAAGGGGCTCACCGATGTACACATGTATACACACACACACACACACACACACACAGATTCGCACATTGAAGTGTAGGAGCCAGAGTAGACAGAGGGTTTTTTCGGTAAAAACATTTGTAGAGGCTTCCACAGGCTCAGCGGAAAATAAGGGCAGTGAGACACACTAATAAGTAAAGAGGGATGATGAAACAAGGTGCCAAGAGTGATGCCGCCCTGCTGTTTACTTTTTGCACGCCACTAGGGGGCCCCACCGTAGTCCGTGGGATGCACTTGTTCTTACGTCTCGGTTTTGACGGGTCATATTTGTCGCCTGATTCCTTGTTGGCTAACTCCTTTAGGTTATACACCTCATTCTGACCGTTGCCCTTGCGGCTGCGATGCCTTGTGCAGTTCCTGTTGCGTGCCGACTTGGGTGGTCGAGGGAACGGCGATGGGGAGGTGGGGTAGTATTGATCCTGATGTGGCAGGTGAGGATGATGATGATGATTGTGTGATCGATGATGATGATCTTTCTTCAGCAACACCCCCACGTCCCCCTGGCTGCTGGATTTGCTCTGGTGGAGCGACTCCGAGCCCGTACAGGAAGGCAGCTCTTCTTTTGTCAGCCGTTTCAGATCTTTTCCCGCCAGCTCTGGCGGAGCCACGCATGTTAATGAGGAGGTGGAGCCACGGAAGCGCCGCAGCCAATCCCAGAGCGGCACAGCTTTGCAGTCGCACTCCCAAGGGTTGTCGTTGAGACGCAGGTACTCAAGCGCCGGCAGCTGAGCTAAACTCTCGGCTGGCAGCTCAGGTAGGGAGTTGTTGAATAGGTAGAGAGTCGTCAGGCGCCGCAGGTCATGAAAAGCCTGTTTGTGAACCCACTGTAGCCGATTTTGATGCAGCAGCAAGCGATCAAGGGCCCCTAGGCCACGGAAAGTGTTCTGGTGGAGGCTCCACAGCCGATTTCCATGCAGAAATAGATGGCTGAGATTCAGCAGATCAATGAACATGTCATCCTCAAGAAACTCCAGCTGGTTGTTCTGCAGAATGCCAGATAAACACAAACAGTCAGTAGCAGGCTCAGAAAAAAAAAGTCACACATATAAATATATAAATCAACAGTGTTATTTAAAATTTTGTCTTTTGATGAAATGTTCTATTAAATTTAGTCAATCAGCTCCAAAAACTATAATTTGATTATTTGAATAAGAAAACACTAAAAGACAATATTAGTGCATTGTTAATATTTCGCAGTATTATTTGTTTCTCATCATATTTTCAACAATATTATTGATTTTTTTGTTTTTGTTTAAAATAGTTTATCATATTTTCTGTCTTTTTTGAGACAGATTTTTTTTTGTTGTTGATCAGATTAGATGATGATGAGATTAAAACCGCAAAACATCTTAAGAAAAACACCAAATCAAATCATGCGAGTGCTTTTGTGGCCTCTTCCTAAAGGCAGTTCAAAGATAACTCTTTAGATTTTCCCTTTTCATTTATATTTCTGTTATAAGAATCTTTCTGAAAATCCAAAGTGCCTTTATTTTATTGTGTTCTATGTATGTATGTATGAATTCCTTACCTTTGCATTTTAATTAATGTTAATGTCAGGGGGTGTTTGCATCGACTGGCACACAAGCAATAAGAATATGAGTGATTAATATTGTGAATTTATTTGATATAATTGTTTATTTGCATATGTATGCCAAACAACCCCTCACAGTTATCTTTCCTCATCAGTATGCCTTTTTTAATCAGGTTTTGAACTATATGAGAAGCTAAATACTGTGAAATTGGGACGAAACAAGTCGAGCAGAAAGCACTATACGCTCAGATGGAAGGTACTGTACAGTTTTGTCTGCTATTCTTGACATATTTTGCTTCCAGAATAGAATGTTTTATATAAGAAAATGAAGATGATATATACACAACATTTGTTTTTAAAAATGTTGTAATATTTTTTTTTTTTTTTACATGTCAGTTTATAAATAGTAATTATAAACTATTATAATTTATAACTAATAATTTAAAAAATATAAATATTATTACAATAGATGTGAAATGCATGCTAAAGTATACACCGATCAGGCATAACATTATGACCACTGAAAGGTGAAGTGAATAACTGATGATCTCTTCATCATGGCACCTGTTAGTGGGTGGGATATATTAGGCAGCAAGTCAACATTTTGTCCTCAAAGAAGCTGTGTTAGCTTGAAGCAGGAAAAATGGGCAAGTGTAAGGATTTGAGTGAGTTTGACAATGGCCAAATTGTGATGGCTAGACGACTGGGTCAGAGCATCTCCAAAACTGCAGCTCTTGTCAAGTCAAGTCAAGTCAACTTTATTTATATAGCGCTTTTTACAATGCAGATTGTTTCAAAGCAGCTTCACAGTGTTAAACAGGAAAATAATGAACAGAATTTGATTCGGCTGTACAGCCGCTCTGGAGAAAACGGTGATGTCATCAGCTCATTTCAATTATCATATATATTCAAGTAATGTAGTTGATATAGTTAATTTAGTTTAGTAATTAAATTTATTTGGATATTTATTTGAAAATGTTGTGTCCCCAACTGAGCAAGCCAGAGGCGAGTGGGGTGTTCTTGTGGGGTGTTTCAGGTCTGCAGTGGTCAGTATCGGTCAAAAGTGGTCCGAGAAAGGAACAGTGGTGAACCGATGACAGGGTCATGGGTGGCCAAGGCTCACTGATGCACGTGGGGAGCGAAGGCTGGCCCGTGTGGTCCGATCAAATAGACAAGCTACCGTAGCTCAAATTGCTCAAGAAGTTAATGCTGGTTCTGATAGAAAGGTGTCAGAACACACAGTGCATCGCAGTTTGTTGCGTATGGGGCTGCATAGCCGCAGACCAGTCAGGGTGCCCATGCTGACCCCTGTCCACAGCCGAAAGTGCCAAAAGTGGGCACGTGAGCATCAGAACTAGACCACGGAGCAATGGAAGAAGGTGGCCTGGCCTGATGAAACACGTTTTCT
The DNA here is from genome assembly GCA_039654625.1 of Rhinogobio ventralis. NCBI lineage: Eukaryota > Metazoa > Chordata > Actinopteri > Cypriniformes > Gobionidae > Rhinogobio > Rhinogobio ventralis. Next base: position 22,280,316 of record CM077215.1, on the reverse strand, counting down.
TTTAAATCACGTGGATGGCCGGGTGCATGTGCGTCGCTTACCTCGGGAACACATGGCACCATGCATTATGAGAAGACATCAAGCTGGCAGTGTGATGCTTTGGGCAATTTTCTGCTGGGAAACCTTGGGTCCTGCCATCCATGTGGATGTTACTTTGACACATACCACTGTAGGATTACCCATGAACAAGCATCAAACCAGCACATCACATTCCAGAGATCCAGAGACCCACCTTCTCCCACCATTAGCGAGTCATAAAACTAATCCATGGGGCCAGATGGCCAGAGAAGACCTTTTTCCCCCTCATCTGCCTTATCTCAAACCCGAGTGCAAGGACAGGATTGGTCAGTGAAGGAGGCCTTTCTTTGTTCCACAAACGTAACATCTGGTAAGACCACAGGGGCAAGGAACACCGCCGTGACCCTTATGCATAAATCCAAAATCTTATCAGGAAACGAAGATTTGCTAAAAGCTTTCCAACGGCCAAAAATCAGCATAAACATTAAGCAGTGACACCTTGTGTAGGACGCACCATATTTACACTATGAAAGTTGGGTTTCTAAAGTGTTTACTATAACTCTAAAAGGTTTGCCTGCATGTGACCATGCGGACATTATGCCAATTACCTGCATAAACAGGAAAAGTGGGCGTAGGACCCGCCCAAGACAATATCTGATTGGTTAGAACACCTTCAAGGATGGACTAGATGGACATGTTTATGAACGAAGGACAAACAGTTTGGCTTGCTTCTTGCTTTTGCTTTTGCCGTGGGTTTTGCAGTGACCCTTGCTATTGCTTTTGATTCATGCTGGCCTTACCATCTCCCTGCCTGCACATTTCACTGCCCTTCGAGCTACCAAGAGCTCTTTCCGAAACTCATCAACTCCGTTTAAACCTCGCGGAAGGAAACTTCCTAGAATAAGCGCAGCCAGCCGCTCACCAAGACGCAGAGAAAACTCTGTTGCATAGCAACGCTCGACCTAGGAACCAGCACATGAGGCTCCACCCTGCAAAGCCAACCATCCATTTAACAAACGAAGTGTTGTCCCTCCGTCTGAACGCAACATCAACTGACCGCCAGCCAATCAGCGCTGCAGCAACTTCATCCCGAGAGGAACCCACGCTAACAGGAGCATCCAAACGCAAGTACACAACTCTTCGTTCTGGCTGAACTGGTGAAAATCTTAAGCAGATGAACTAAGGTTGAATTGCTATTATATTGATTCTCTCAGGTTATGGTTAAGAAATAGTGTCTAAGCCAGACATTTGGGACTCCATTCCTATTCCGTTAACTATCACATTTCCCTGCAACTGTATGAATGAATATGTGTGTGTGCGTTTCATAGATTAGTTTGTGTGAATTAGAGTAGTTCAATAAAGTCTTGTTTAATCTTTCACATATACAGGTGTCTTGTGCTGTGTGCTTACAAGTTACTCCATAAACTGCTCGATTTTGTTACCTTGCTCCTAGACAGTGAACATAAATGTAATGATATTATTGCCGTTGGCCACGGAGTAATATCCTGAACAGAATTGTTAAAATACTCTGTCAACGTATCGGTGGACGAAAAGTTGATAAAGTGTTAAATATTAATTCTGAATTATTTATATGTAATTCAGTTCTCTTGCACTGTAATTCAATCCTTGTTGAGTTATTTGATCCGAAATTCCCTTACACCACCTACCTAAGCATTGTTGCAGACCGTGTACACCCTTTCATGGAAATGTTATTCCCTGGTGGCTGTGGCCTCTTTCAGCAGGATAATGCGCCCTGCTACAAAGCAAAAATGCTTCAGGAATGGTTTGAGCAGTACAACAACGAGTTTGAGGTTTTGACTTGGCCCCCAAATTCCCCAGATCTCAATCCAATCAAGCATCTGTGGGATGTGCTGAACAAAAGTCTGATCCATGGAGGCCCTACCTTGCAACTTACAGGACCTAAATAATCTGCTGCTAACATATTGGTGCCAGGTACCACAGCACACCTTCAGGGGTCTAGTGGAGTCCATGCCTCAACGGGTCAGGGCTGTTCTGGCAGCAAAAGGGGGACCAACACAATATTAGGAAGGTGGTCATAATGTTATGCCTGATCGGTGTATGTATGACAGGTTCAACTTTTTGTCTTTATTATTTGATACCGTTTTTGTACTGTGTAGACCTTCAGATAGGTAGATTAACCGAAATACCCATAACCTCATGCATATAAATATCCTTATGAAACCTCATGAAAGGTCAGAAACACTTGACCTTAAACATTAATAAAATTCCAAGAGCCGTGTGTTCGTAATGTTCTTTGCACCTGAAGAGTGTTACTTTTTTGACATTTTCATTAGAACGAAATATTGTCTCTGGTCATCATTTTAGTGCAGCACTTTTTGCTGCCAAGGCTGATATTGAACATTTTGAGCAGATCTTATCTGGATTTATTTGGCAAGTCAGATGATTCCTAAGCAACAGTTCAAACCGCCAATCTATCCATTCAAAAGGGCATTTTTTGCTTCCTTAAAAATGGTATTGTATCCAGTCAGATTTCTTAAAGTGTCAGCACAAATGTGCCAAGCGTCTTATAAATTCACATTCAATTTGGCTGAGGAGGACCTAAATATGATATATTTACACAATGTTAGACCTAGCAGAACAGACATATTAATATTACAGGAAACTCAGGAATCTTAAATGGAAACTATTTCAGTTCCATTGATTCTTGAGTGTTCTCTATAGACCTTGTGTAGCCTCGCCCCTTTTCAGAGCTACCCTCGTTGTGTTCTGTCTTCGGTTTCTATTTCCACAATATGAAGGTAAGATCTTATGAATGAACCGCTCGTTTTAAAATCTTCCCAGTCTACTGACATTTGTTATGACATCCGCTTCAAACATTACAATGCTCATGATACCTTTCGTTAACTCTACAATAAGTAAATCCACTTGACCAGCTAATTACTCTTCGACAGCGATGCCATAGAAATATACAGAGCTACAAAAAAAAAACAAAAAAAAGTTAAAAGACAAAATTCTAAAGATGGTTCACGCTTGTTTCTCTGGTGTGTTAAGGTCTATAGAGGAGTCATTCTATGAAATTGCCATTTCCAGTTTCACAAGGACATTTTTCTTATTTTAAACATTCTATGGGACAAATGTGTTTAAGTGTTAATAAATTGCAATGTGCCATCTTAGTCTAAATGAAAAATGTGGTAACACATATTCACTATTAACTAGTTGCTTATTAGCATGCATATTAACTGTTTATTAGAACTTACAAAGAACATTAATGCCTTATTCTGCATCACCATATTCATACTTGGTGTCAATAAGTAGTAATTAGGAGTTAATTGAGGGAAACCTCAGTAAATTGTGAATGTGTTTCCTAATCTAAAGTGTTTAACCAAACATTTTAATATAATATTTAACGTGTAATTATGCCTAAAAAAATTACATGGCTTCATTTGAAATTCCAGAGTTTATAAACATGTATATTAAAGTTTACATTGCAAGTATGATTGACTTGTCTACCTCATGAAGAAAGAAAAAAATAGTTACTGGATTTTTCTTGATGTGTTTCAACAAAAAAAGTATCTTTAGTAGCACATAGTAAATGTTGGAATCAGCAATTTCTTGTTAAAGTTATAGTTTTACATATCTACTGTATAAGTGGGACATAAATGGCACCTTTTTTTAAATGACCCAGATCTATTCTTCCAATGTTAGTAAGACATTGAGAATGACACCTACCTGTAAATAGAGGTACTGCAGGTTGTGCAGCCCTTCAAATAACCCAGCGGGCAGAGTGATTAGGCCACAGTGGTAGAGGTGCAGGGCATGGAGACGGGTCAGGCCCTGAAAAGTGTCAGAAGCCAAAGAGCGCAAGTGTTTGTTGTCCCCCAGATCAAGCTCCTCCAGGCGGGTGAAGCCCATGAATGTGGAGGGCTGGATGTATGAGATATTGTTGGAGTAGAGCCAAAGCATGACGGTGGTTGGGCTGAAATGGCCCTGCAGCAATCGCTGGATCTTGTTGTTTTGCAGAAAGACTCGCTCGCTCTGGGCCGGGATTCCCTCTGGAACCACCAGGAAGTTGTGAGCCTGGCAACTAACCGTGCTGGGAGAGTCGTAGCAGATGCAGTGACGGGGACACGCCTGGGTCAACTCTAAACCACACAGCACCAGGAGAAACTCCAGACCACAGCCTATGGAAAGACAGAAACAAAAAAGATGATTCAATTAAATTGGTGCACCTTGGACTACCATAGGCTAGTGCTGTTCTAGCTGATGGACCTTCAACAAATATCAAGTCAAGTTACATTTATTTATATAGCGCTTTATACAATATCCATAATGTTTCAAAGTAGCTTTACAGTGATAACAGGAAAATGATTCCATGAGGCAAACATTGCTGTACAACAGCCTGAAAAGAAAATACTGTCATTGTACATCTGAAGTCAGTTTTGATTCAGTTCTGTTGTAAAGCTCATCAATCAAAGTTAATTTAATCTATAAAGCAGTTCTGCAGAAAACAGTGATGTTATCATCCAGCTCAGTTCACTTCTAATCGAATAGTGTCAGTGCAGTCAAATCAATAATATTGTTGAGTATTAAGTATCCCCAACTAAGCAAGCCAGAGGCGACAGTAGGTGACAGAATGGAGAAGGAAAAAAACCTTAACTGGTTGATTTTGAAGCCTGATGGGGAGACCTGCATCCCAAAATACAACTGTTGTATACTACCGGTTAGCAACTATTTTCTGTATCTTATGTTATAAAAACAATATTCATCAAACAGTTACCCATGGATCTGCAGAAGTTCTACTGTATATGATTATAATTGTATTTGATTTAACAACAGACAAGCAGCAAATGTGAGTGTTAATAAAGCTATACATTATTAAATGTATAATTAAATGATTGATAATCTGAAATGGTGGACTATTAATTCTATGTTGTATATTGTAAAATATCTGTATAGGTATACAAATCATTCTAGTTCTCTGAACTAGATCAACTAATCTGAAAAGATCCAACTCAAAAGAAGGACTTTTATTAGTATGCCTATATGTAGTATGCCTATATTACATACAGTATATTATATAATATATTATAAAGTATATTATGAAACACCTGGTCCAACCTTCCATGTCACTGTACACAATAAAGGTAGGAGTACAAAAAATAATCAGAAAGAGCCTGTGATATTTATAGAGATACAATTTCTGTCTTCATCTATAGCCATTTCTGAATATACCTGATCCACAAGGCTGAACTTTAAAAGCAGAAAAAAAATCGATGTTAAAGGTTACAGAGGAATTAAATGCAAGCACACGAGCATTTTTTTTGTGGTGTGTGTGCATGAAACAGATTATAACGAAAACATATTTGAAAAAAAAAAATGAGGGAGATGAGGGAGAAAGGGAAGGAATAACAAATGATAAAACGATGAGGATGAGGTTGCGTTGAAGGGCGCTGTTGTATAAGTGAACGTTAGTGGCTCAGCATTGATTCGCCTCTTTGATGTCGAATTGAAATGGGAATGAGAGAGAGAGGTTTCGAGGTGCACCGCAGTGGGAAGAGTTTTGAGGAAGAGATGGAATGTATGAGTCATTTCAGATGCACAAGAACTAAAAGGATCGGTTCACTAAGAGAGACGGAGAGAGATAGTAAACTTGTGCAGAGAGCTGAGTGATGTGGCATAATACAGGGTTCTGACACTGATATAAAACATTACTATTCTTTCACACACACTCAGCAGAAGGAAGCGTGACAGGATACTGTTGCTTAAACCATGGGTAGTGTTAAAAAGACAGTTCACCCAAAAATGAAAAATCTGTCATAATTTGCTCATCCTCATGTTGTTTCAAATCGGTGACTTACTTCTGTGGGGCACAAAATGTGGTAGAATTAATCTAGTCAGTAAAATGAAGGAACACTGAGGCTTTCAAGCTTTAAAAAAAACAAACATAATATCATCATAAAAATGGTTAATACATTTTGTGCACTATAATTTAGGTCTTCTGAAGCTAAGCAAAGTCATTGACTCTTAATCGTCCCCCCAGTCGGCTGTTAACCAGATTGAGATTGAGAACTCAAAAATCCGATCAATGCAATTCACGAAACAAATTCTGCAAACTGGATTGATCAGTTTATGATGAAGAATAAATAAGGCAGATGTCAAGATTTTAAGTGAATCATGACATAATTTTGTTTATTAGTAATTAACTTTATAATTTTCCAAGTCTTCTGAAGACACATAATTCATAAAATAATGCGTTTATGGTGCTTTATTGTCCTTTTTATAGCTTGAAAGCTTCAGTTACCCTTTATTGTAACTGTATGGAAAAGAGGGACCAGCTTCTAAGCTTATTTAGGAGCAATGTCGGGTCATTATTTTCCATTGCGTGTGTTTGTACATGTCTCGACATACATAATTGTGTTTATTTAAGATTATACATGCACTTGACGGCTGACCTTTTCCAAGCAAGCTTTGTTTCAAAGAGCACCCGATGCCTAATACAGCGTGAAATCTCATACAGCCTCGGATGACATGTGTAATCCTTCGCATTTAAATGTTTGCATTTCTGTTTGACACCAGGCTTTTTCCGTGATTTTTTCCTCTCCCGAATGTTCACTTTGCTTTATCTTTATTACAGCAGTCCAACAACGTCAACAAAATTATACTCTTTGGCCGGTGAAATTAAGTGTATTCTTCTGAAAATGAATGCTGAATACACAGCTCTATTGCTGGCGGTATGAAATGAATTTGTCTGATAGGATTCTCTTTATTTGATTATGAAAATGGACTCAGGTCAAACCAGCGGGTATTACCATGCTGTATTGCACCTGAATAACTCTTCTAGACAGTGTGTCTCTATCTCATTCTGGTTTCTCGGCCTCAATGCGCACACACACACACACATACATAGGCTACTCCACATAATGCACAAGAAAGGCCAGCGAGCATGAAAACGGTCATTAAAGAGCGTTAGATTACTAACACTTAAATAAAAGGTCAAAGCACGTCTTCTTTTCCCCTGAAGCAAATGAAAATGTATTTGAGTATCAGTTCTGCAGGTTACAGAAAGGTTAACTAGCCCTGATTAAGGACCGCCTGACATCATAGCACCTACTAGCGAGAATTAGCATCCATTAACTGTCCAGAAGAATTTCAAACCATTTAAATTTAACCCTTTGGGCAAAAATCATTATTTTACTAGTAATGAAAGCTCAACATTGGATTTATTTGCTGAGAGCTGGTAGTTTAGTGCGATTTGTGATGAATTTATAGTTGAAATTGTAATGTTGTAATTGAAAGGCAGTTTTTGATGGGTTTTTGCACGTCAATACAAGGTTTAGCAGGTCGGTTGAAATGCTGGTACATTGGTTCTGCAGATTTGTTTTTGAAAAAAAATAACACTTTTATTCAGCAAAAACACACTGTTATCACTATTGACTCTCTCTTTTCCAGCACTTTAAACACAGTTGCTCCTCTGCGCTTAAAGAAGATTAAAGAGAATAGTCCAACGCCGTGGTACAACGAGCACAACCGGGCCCTTAAAACAGCAGCCAGAGAAATGGAGCGCAGCTGGAAGAAAACAAAACTGGAAGTTTTTCGCATTTCGTGGAAAGACAGCATGATTTCATACAGAAAGGCCATAAAAACTGCTAGATCTGCTTATTTCTCGAAACACAACCCTAGGTATTTATTCGATACAGTGGCTAAATTAACCAAAAATAAAGCTTCAACTTCTGATGTCTGCCAACAGCACAGCAGTAATGACTTTATGAACTTCTTTACTTGTAAGATTGATAATATTAGGAAAAAAATTATAACCATGCAGCCGTCTACTACTGTATCACATCAGACAGAGCATTGTAGTGTCACTGAGGAAAAATTACATTCATTCACTGCTATAGGAGAAGAAGAATTGGCTAAACTCGTTAAATCATCTAAATCAACAACATGTATGCTCGACCCTATACCGACTAAACTACTAAAAGAGATGCTTCCAGAGGTCATAGATCCTCTTCTTAATATCATTAATTCATCCTTGTCATTAGGATATGTACCGAAAACTTTTAAGTTGGCTATTATTAAACCACTTATTAAAAAAACGCAACTTGATCCTACAGAATTAGTCAATTACAGGCCAATCACAAATCTACCCTTTCTGTCAAAAATACTAGAAAAGGCAGTGTCCTCACAATTATGCTCCTTTTTAGAAAAAAATGGTATCTGTGAGGATTTCCAGTCAGGATTTAGACCACATCATAGTACTGAGACTGCTCTCATTAGAGTTACAAATGATTTACTCTTATCATCCGATCGTGGTTGTATCTCTCCGTTAGTGTTACTCGATCTTAGCGCTGCATTCGATACTATCGACCACAACATTCTTTTGAATAGACTCGAAAATTATGTTGGCATTAGTGGAATTGCATTGGCATGGTTTACATCATACTTATCTGACCGTTATCAGTTTGTAGCAGTAAATGAAGAGATGTCACACCGATCACAAGTTCAATATGGAGTACCGCAGGGCTCAGTGCTAGGACCGTTGCTTTTCACCCTGTACATGCTACCACTGGGAGATATCATTAGGAAGCATGGCGTTAGTTTTCATTGTTATGCTGACGATACTCAGCTCGGTTCTGTCAACACTGCACTGGCTCCCTATTAAACATCGCATACATTTTAAAATCTTGCTAATTACTTACAAATCACTAAATGGTTTAGCTCCCCAGTATTTGAGTGAGCTCTTAACGCATTATACTCCATCACGTCTATTGTGGTCTCAAAACTCTGGCCAGTTGATAATACCTAGAATATCAAAATCAACTGCAGGCGGTCGATTCTTTTCCTATTTAGCACCCAAACTCTGGAACAGCCTTCCTAGCATTGTTCGGGAAGCAGACACACTCTGTCAGTTTAAATCTAGACTAAAAACACATCTCTTTACCATGGCATACACATAAAACATTTTTAATTTATATTTTATTCAAATTGTTTGGCTGCATTAACTAGGTCAGCCGGAACCGGGAACACTTCCCATAACACACTTCTCGTTACATCATAAGAAGAATGGCATCTACGCTAATGTTAGTCTCTCGGTTTATCCCAAGGTTTACTGGTATCCAGATCAGATGGTGGACCAGCGCACAGACATTACCAACGCATCCCTGAAGTGTCTGCAGAGACCATGTCAATTTGTCTACCCTCTGAAATTGCTCATCGACAATGGATCCATCTCCGGCGTGATGACTCTATATATTTTATTGTTAAAAAATATATTGTTCTCTGTGTGTGTGTGTTTTAGTTAGTTTAGGTTTATAAAGGTTTCACACCTCTTCCCATTTAATAACGTCATCGATTCATTTATCCCTTCTTCTTAAATGATCATGTAACTCCCTTTTTCTCTCTTTAATTTCCTTTGGCTGGATTTTAATTAGTTTCAGATCTAATTGGGATGTTTTATCTGTCAACATAGTAGCTCTTTAAGTATGTGGTTGTGTAAGCTACTTGTTTATTGTCTGTAGACTTGAATATGCACACATGACAAACTGCACACAAATCTTTAACCCCCATCCCACCCCACCCCCATCTTTTCTATCCATTGTCCTTTGTTCTCATTTTTCATTCACTCCTCCATAATGACCCTCTTTGATTTTCTCTCTTATCACATAACAGAGGCTGCAGAAATCCCTCCACGTTCTGGGAGGCGGAGAAAAACCTTCCGGTCACCTCTGGCTCTGTTCCTATTCTCATTTTTCCCCGTCCGTCTCATACATTTGGATTATAACTCTGGTAGATAATAAGTGCATTAAATATATTATGATGTCTCTTCTCATTAGCAAGATCCAGCCACCGGGGCCCCTACTGGTTGGGCCCCAGCCATCAAAGTCATCAGAAAATTTATTTTATTTCCACTGAGGATATTTCCCATCACAGCGGAAATATTGTGTTCATATAAGCTATAAGTAGGCTCATGCACAGAAAGCTCAACAGAAATCCCTTGCATGATCAGTTAATAAATATTTTGATTAATTAGATTATGCATTCAGCTACCAATAAGTATGTAGTGTACCAACACAATCTTATGGCAATTCATAACTATTTCACATTTCAGCGAATTGGTGGCTAATTTGTGTGAATTTGTATGAACTAATTTGTACAATCTGCTTACGCCGCAATGGCGGTGTTTAAGGGTGGACCTTCATGCTTGCTGCGGATTTCTGTCAGTGAGATTTTTTCACCATTTTTTTCACCAACAGTAAATGTGTCAATGTGACCGCACCTCAAGTCAAGTTACTTCAGCGAAATAGTAAAATAAAATGTAAGTGGCAGGCCTTTCAGTTTGAGTAACAAACTTAACACGCGTTAACACTTAACACATTTTACCGTGTTTGAATGCATTCTGCAGATTTTGGGCTTTAAAAAATGGCTGCTATGAAGTTAAACACATAATTAACACACTTGTGGTTTCAGCTTAGTTTGTTTTCCTCCTCCTCTCAAGTGCGTCTGTCATTATGGATGTTATACATCATGCTACAATTTGTTTTTTTACCCCGCAGGAGGCTAGTGTAACAGAGCCGAGTGTGGGTGTAGGCAGCGGTGACAGTTTGAATAAACTGCGTGGGGAGAGTGGACACACACAAGCTGGGGTAATGTTGTGCAAAATGACAGAGAAAAGATCCACACTGTGTTGAAAAACTACAGACTGGCAGAGAGAGGGCAAGAAGATTGAAATATCACAAAACGAGAATCTGTCTGTGTTTGTGAACCATACGGCACAAGGAGGTCTATAATAACTGGAGAAAGCTATCCATTAGAATTCCCATTCATCTTAATGGCAATTTCTCGGCTGGTGCATGTGATTTGAAATTTGCTTATTTAATTATTTGCTTATGGGAACTTAGCAGAAAGGTTTCAACCAATCACCTGAGTTGTAAATGTTGTATGAATGTTGTAGTTACGGCTTCTAGCCAGCAGGGTTAACTGGGCTAAACAGTCAAACCATGTCCTCTTGGTGTGGCAGCACACCTACTCAGTAATGGATTGAGTAAACATCTCTGGACTCTCTTAGACCTATCAAATTGGCCAAAAAATGAGAACAGGTTTCTGTCTGTGTGCCAGCATGTATTGTTGTCTGTCAAAAATGTCCCTATTTCTGTCTGTCTCGCTCTATCTCTCACACGTCTATGTGAACGACACAGTAAAACAAGATTGCTTCCATTACAATCAGCAAAGCTGTGCAAAAGTGCATGATTGATTTTTGATGACTGACAGCTTCGTTGATTATAATGGGAGTGATCGAGTTTTGCCACGTTGTGATGCACAAATGATTGACACTGTATTTATTTTCTTCCACACTTACAGTATAGATTCTAGAGAAAGCTCAGATGGGAAGTTTTATAGATAGAAACAGCCAGGTCAGTTTGAAATTAAGCAGAAAAATTTTGGATTCCCAAACCACAACATTTAATTTTGTAAGTCAATTAAAATTGATATTGAAATGGTGGACTGGATAAAAAATCCTAAAGGATTATTAGGAACACCATACTAATACTGTGTTTGACCCCCTTTCGCCTTCAGAACTGCCTTAATTCTACGTGGCATTGATTCAACAAGGTGCTGAAAGTATTCTTTAGAAATGTTGGCCCATATTGATAGGATAGCATCTTGCAGTTGATGGAGATTTGTGGGATGCACATCCAGGGCACGAAGCTCCCGTTCCACCACATCCCAAAGATGCTCTATTGGGTTGAGATCTGGTGACTGTGGGGGCCATTTTAGTACAGTGAACTCATTGTCATGTTCAAGAAACCAATTTGAAATGATTCGAGCTTTGTGACATGGTGCATTATCCTGCTGGAAGTAGCCATCAGAGGATGGGTACATGGTGGTCATAAAGGGATGGACATGGTCAGAAACAATGCTCAGGTAGGCCGTGGCATTTAAACGATGCCCAATTGGCACTAAGGGGCCTAAAGTGTGCCAAGAAAACATCCCCCACACCATTACACCACCACCACCAGCCTGCACAGTGGTAACAAGGCATGATGGATCCAGGTTCTCATTCTGTTTACGCCAAATTCTGACTCTACCATCTGAATGTCTCAACAGAAATCGAGACTCATCAGACCAGGCAACATTTTTCCAGTCTTCAACTGTCCAATTTTGGTGAGCTCGTGCAAATTGTAGCCTCTTTTTCCTATTTGTAGTGGAGATGAGTGGTACCCGGTGGGGTCTTCTGCTGTTGTAGCCCATCCGCCTCAAGGTTGTGCGTGTTGTGGCTTCACAAATGCTTTGCTGCATACCTCTGTTGTAACGAGTGGTTATTTCAGTCAAAGTTGCTCTTCTATCAGCTTGAATCAGTCGGCCCATTCTCCTCTGACCTCTAGCATCAACAAGGCATTTTCGCCCACAGGACTGCCGCATACTGGATGTTTTTCCCTCTTCACACCATTCTTTGTAAACTCTAGAAATGGTTGTGCGTGAAAATCCCAGTAACTGAGCAGATTGTGAAATACTCAGACCGGCCCGTCTGGCACCAACAACCATGCCACGCTCAAAATTGCTTAAATCACCTTTCTTTTCCATTCTGACATTCAGTTTGGAGTTCAGGAGATTGTCTTGACCAGGACCACACCCCTAAATGCATTGAAGCAACTGCCATGTGATTGGTTGATTAGATAATTGCATTAATGAGAAATTGAACAGGTGTTCCTAATAATCTTTTAGGTGAGTGTATATATATATATATATATATATATATATATATATATATATATATATATATATATATATATACATACACACATTACCATAAGAATTTAATTACTCCAGTCTTCAGTGTCACATGATCCTTCAGAAATCATTCTAATATGCTGATTTGCTGCTGAAATGAAATAAAACATTTTTTATTATTACCAACGTTAAAAACAGTTGTGCTGCTTAATATTTATGTGGAAAACATGATACTTTTTTCCAGGAATCTCTGATTAATAGCTAGTTTAAAAGAACAGCATTTATTTGAAATCTAAATCTTATGTAACATTATAAGTATTTTACTGTCAGTTTTGAGCAATTTAATGCATCCTCGCTGAATAAAAGCATAGTCTGAGTACAAGGAACCCAAAAAGCAATACAGTAGCAGATATACTGTTGAAATGCTGTTCTTTTGAACGTTCTATTAATTAAATAATCCTAAAAAAAATTGTACACAACTGTTTTCAACATTGATAATAATAATAAATGTTTCTTGAGCAGCAAATCGGCATATTAGAATTTCTGAAGGATCATGTGACTCTAAAGACTGGAGTAATGATGCTGAAAATTCAGCTTTGAATCACAGAAATAAATTGCATTTTAAAATATATTCAAATAGAAAAAAGTTATTTCTAAATTGTAAAAAATATTTCACAATAATACTGTTTTTGCTGCATTTTGGATCAAATAAATGCAGGCTTGATAAGCAGAAGAGTCTTATTTCAAAAACATTGAAAATAGTCATGTTTCCAAATTTTTGACCAGTAGTGTGTGTGTGTGTGTGTGTGTGTGTGTATGTATGTATATATATATATATATGTATATATATATATATATATATATATATATATATATTTATATATACAGCATCTACTATATCTAGCACTAGTTATTTTATTTCTACAGTAACAATACAGCTTGATTCTCTTTGTTATATGGAATATTCAAGTGAGCGAGTTGGTCAGATATCTTGTATTTTGTCAATTATTTGTAAGTAAATGAATTGTCTGTCATGTATTCATGGGATCCTTCCATTGCACAAAAGGTTCTATATCAGGTGTGTCCAGTGGAGGACAGTGGCCTTTAGATTATTAAAATGTTCTTTACACACTAAGAAAAAATTAATAAGAACTGTTCACTGTTTACAAAGTGGTTCTTCTATGGCATCTCTGTGATAACCCCATTTTGGAACCTTTATTTTTAAAAGCTGGGTTGTATTTTGGGTGTGCTTCCTTTCCATGCAACACAGCTGATGTCTTGTTGAAGAGAGAGACTGATTGAAAGGCCGGTGCCAGGGACGTGTACTGACCCTCTGCGCTCGTCTGTCAGTACGTGTCTTTTCGTCCTTTCAGCAGTGAGACAGATAAAACATAAAGGCTCCTTTAATTTTTTTCTCATGTCTGAGTGAATAGACGAACAGCCGTGTGCCACTGCAGATGGACGGGCTGAGGCGATCGTATGCATATCAATGACAGTGCTTATGAGCGCTGACTGTCTGTCTTAATGAGAGGCAATACTGAACCTCGCTGTTTCTCTCTCACACGCTCACTCTCTCCTTTTGTTCTGGACAAACTCAATTTCCTGCCCCTGTCAGCAGGAAGTGGGACGCTGTCTGTTTCTTTATCAGTGTGTTGTGTTATATGCTTATGGCAAGTGTTTTAGTATCATTGCTTTGTTTTATCTACTGCATACAGAAAACAAATTAGGAGTTGCGTTGAATGACATATCATTCAAAGGCAATCAACAGACTAAAAATGCATACCTAGGAAGACTGGCTCTTAAATTTACTTTTAAGTTAACAAATTGAACAATCATTGGATGAAAAAAAGTTGTTTAGAAGCATTTCATGCTGTGATGAGAAGACGATTTAGTAGGCTACATAGGCTAGAGTATAATGACAATCTACTAGTAAACAATTATATGTTTGTAAAATACATTATATTGCCACAAGTTTTGGGACGTCTGCCTTTACATGCACATGGACTTTATTGACATCCCATTCTTAAAGGTGGGGTAAGTGCTTTCTGGTAACCAATGTTGATTTCAAATCATCAAAACAAACACTCCCCTATTTTGATAGCTCCGCCCCACACATACGTAACCCAGGCAATGACTATGGTGGAATCTGCTGTGCCAGCCGGCTGAGGGTATGATATCATCAATAAGTGAAAGCAATGTGTGTTACTATGGTAATCCAGGTCAAATGTTAAGTGAAAAAGTCATCCCCTTCCATCCCAAAGACACAAACACAGTTCTCATGAACAACTCGATAGCACGAGCACGACAGAACTTTTCCAACTAACGAATATATTACAATTATGACAAGATTAGAGGGTTATATCGATCACGAAAAGAGGAACCAAAGGAAATAAACATATATTAGGAGTATATTATCTTACTTTTCGGACACACTTTGGGAGCTGACACTTGAAACAGACAGCGAGGAGGTTTAGACGCTCCGGGCTTATACGGTGTGGAAATGAATGGGTAATTATCATAGCTGAAGTGAACGACAATATGATCGCAAATGGACAAGCAAGCGAACATGACACACGAGCATATTCAAGCAAAAGCCAGCATATATTAGTTCTGTGAAGAAGAAAAAATCTATGTTACTCGCCTATCGAGAAGAAATAAAGCAACCTCAGCCTTCGCTCCTTGAGTTCTCTCTAGCGCTGGAAAGCTGATCCAATATTTACACGGGTCCTACTTCTTGCCTGATCGTAAGCCTTCTTTTGTTCCACAGACATTTTCCACTTTTGTTTTTTATCTGCCATCTGTCTCTTTCTGTCGTCGCTCGGCTAATGTCTGTCCTGTGTTGTGACTTTTGAATAATGATGTGCACTGAGCGCTCTCTTCTCCCCATCATTAGTAAACATGCCCCTTACTGCTGATTGGCTATAAGTTTGTTTTGGTATTCGGCCCGAGACATTTTTCTAAAGCAGTTTTGAAATACCACTTACCCCACCTTTAATCCGTAGGGTTTAATGTGGAGTTGGTCCACCCTTTGCAGTTATAACAGCTTCAACTCTTCTGGGAAGGCTTTCCACAAGGTTTAGGAGTGTGTTTATGGGAATTTTTGACCATTCTTCTAGAAGCGCATTTGTGAGGTCAGGCACTGATGTTGGACGAGAAGGCCTGGCTCGTAGTCTCTGCTCTAATTAGTGCCAAAGGTGTTCTATCGGGTTGAGGTCAGGACTCAGCGCAGGCCAGTCAAGTTCCTCCACACCAAACTCGCTCATCCATGTCTTTATGGACCTTGCTTTGGGAACTAGTGCGCGGTCATGTTGGAACAGTAAGGGGCCAATCCCAAAATGTTCCCACAATGTTGGCTGTTGTTCCCAATTGCTTCCACTTTGTTATAATACCACTAACAGTTGGCCGTGGAATATTTAGTAGTGAGGAAATTTCATGAATGGACTTATTGCACAGGTGACAACCTATCACGATACCACGCATGAATTCACTGAGATCCTGAGAGTGACCCATTCTTTCACAAATGTTTGTAGAAGCAGTCTGCATGCCTATGTAGGATTGAAAATAATCAAAGATATTTGATATTTGCAATTGAACAAAGACATACTGCTTTACTGTTTTCAACCCCCATCTTTCTTATCAGAAGGGCCATTTGGAATTTCTAAACACAAAGAGATTCTGAAGGCCTGTAGGCCAAAGGTGTGTCACCCCTTAAGTACAGTGGGGGAAGTTTGGTCTGATTGGTCAGTTTGAATGACTCACAATAGGGTTTGAGTTACATGGTCAAGGAAGTATAAAAGAAGGTTGTAACTTGCTCTCGGGGGCCTTTGATTCTCTGCTCTCTTCTTCTATTCTCTGTCTCTCTCTCTTCTTGGGGGCCTTCTCTTTGGCTTTTCTCTTCTTTGCTCTCTTCTTCTCTGTCTCTTTTGCTCTCTCTCTCCTTCTCTCTCTCTTTCTATCCCTCAGGTAACATTCTATTCATGCTGGGTACGATTAATGGTATAAGTTTTTATCATCTCATACATCTATTTTGTAACTACTTTAAGTGTAACCATAACCAGATTTTGTCATTAAATTCTTTCAATTATAAATGATTGCTAACTAGTTTTGATTTGGTATTGACTTCGAAGTGCTTCCTATTGCAATACAATATAGTCACAGTATAGCAACGCTCTCCCACATATTTAGCTATTGTAACTGCACTTATTTCCGTCATTGGTATAAGTACAGTGGGTGGATATAGACGAGAAATGTACAGTTTTCTACCATCTTGCTCATAACGTTTCTTTAGTCTTTCGGCAACCCTGCAACCTGAACCACTGTAGGTGCCCACCCTTACAGATGGTGCCGAAACCCGGGATCCCTTGCAGTGAATTTTCTGAAATTTATTTTGATCGGTCATCAGAATGAGGACATTTTTTTCACAGTTGATCTTGTGAATGGATTAAAGCTGACCTTCTGACCAAGGAATGGGTAAGTCTGTTTTCATTGTTTATGAATTGCATGAAACAGAACGTAGAAGGTTTTAAACAGCTTCTATAGTCCCATTACTGTACAATCCGAGAATATTCAGATTATCTCCTCGGGGATGGAAGGGAAAAATTCTGATAACAGTGACGTATTGTTTGCTTTATGGAGTGAAAAAGTTGAGCCTACCTTGTCCAAACTGAAGAAAGAGTATATTGGAATTAAAAGTTCAGATGATGAAATGCTTAAATGGTGGGACATAATTGGCAAACACCAAAAGAAATCAAAACATGGTGAAATAATTGAGGCTTTAAACTTCATAAGTTTTAAAAGGCTACATAATGTGACACCATTTCTATTATCAAGTCTAGATGTTAAATGTAAAGAAGTGCATTCTAAAAACGCAGAGGCACAAAAGTCTGAGGCAAAGATTCAAGATCTTCAAGCACAGCTAGATAAATTACTAGCTGAGCAGTTAGCCCTGACTGAAAAGTGTAAAAATCACAAGGAGACCATTGCAGATCTCAAGGCTAAGCTAATAGCTAAAAAGTTCATGCCTCCCAAAACGCTTAACAGCGATGGGACTAAAAAGCATGTTCACTTCTTAGATGAGGTGACTTGCTCTAATGAATCTGAAACGTTTAGTTCAGAAAATGCATGTGCAACTCAAGAAAGTGTGCCTATTTCAGTTCTTAAGGTGATGCAGCACCGTAATAGCGCAGAGTCATGTACCAGAATGCATGGTGTACAAGCATTAGAGAATCATGAATATCCTCAAACTCCAGGAGAACATAGCAGACAACCCAATGGCAAAGAGAACAGGTTTTGCAGTTCCTGTCAGAAAATAGGCCATGAAGAGGAAAAATGCTGGTCACTGGGTAGGGGTCGACCTCCACCTTATTTTCAGAAAAATAGAAAATTACTTTCTAAGGGCAAAGATCAGCGCTCATTTGCAGGTAAAACTCTCAGTGAGTTAACTGCAGTGTTCATGCAAGGCCTTCAGCTATTAACCTCACTGGCTAGTGGGCTAGCAGCCTCATAGCAATGAGTTTAATAGTTAAACATCCAAATTGCAATGATCCTGTTTGTATTTCCAAATTTGTAATTGTACTTAACACACTGTGCTCATTTAACACATTAT
Organism: Rhinogobio ventralis; assembly: GCA_039654625.1. Taxonomy (NCBI): domain Eukaryota; kingdom Metazoa; phylum Chordata; class Actinopteri; order Cypriniformes; family Gobionidae; genus Rhinogobio; species Rhinogobio ventralis. The sequence continues at coordinate 22,261,982 of CM077215.1, read as the reverse complement.
AGTTGTTTGTGCTACTAGATACACATAGACTAGTTAAGTTTATTCTTTAAAACACATGATTGCTTTACTGTAAGTGTTGTATGAAACACTTAGGATAAAGGTTGTAGATGCTATGCATTCTAGGCCATGTATCTTGTGTAGACTGGAATAACTTTAATACTGGAATTGTATAGCAATTTCAAGTTGCATGTGTCTATGTTGAATTTGTTTGTCTCCTAAGTGGAACACTCTGCTATTTCCTATATAGCTGCAGTAGACCCATGTACAGGAGCACAGAATTGCCGTGTGGCTACAGAGTAATTTACAATTGCATTAACCATGAAAATGCTTTCATCACAGCAGGATTCCGTAACTCTGACCTTTGCACTTTATCATGCTCCTTAACACAAACATTGGTGTGGGAAGATTTTGAGCCAGTCACACCTCACTCACATTCTCATGCTGGCTCCCTGTTACAACAACAGGACCAAATTTACATCACAATTGTAAACCCTCCTCACCATGTTTGGGGCATGATTTACACATAGCCACAACTAAATACAGCCACATAGATTTGATCTTCACACACAAAGTCAAATCTACATCTGCCTCACAAAATGTATGCATTCTATTTTATCTAAGTCTTTACATCTAGACTGTACTATAACTGTGAATTTCTTCCAGTTATTGTTTGTTTTGTTTTTCTTTAGATTTACTAAATCAGTTAGTTATTATTTGTCTCACCAAGTTAAATATCAAAAGAGTATTTCTCATTCTTACCTAAGTGATTTTTTCATTGTATTGTAACAATGCATTTGATTTTGAACTTATTTGATTTCTGATTCTTTGTATTTTGTCCATTTGACTTGCAACAATGTTTTTTAACATCTATTCAATTGAATCTCTGTATTTGGTTACACAGAATATTTTGCTGATACTCCATGAAAAGGGGGGTTTAAAACCAACGATTGTTGTTTTGTTATAATGCAATTTATGTTTAATGTTTCCAGAAACAATGTAAGAGCTTGTGAGATCTTCTTTTATTCTCAACCTTGACCAGTTTATTAAGTACATCGATTTAAGGGCTTATTGCCAGAGACTATTTTAATCTGACCACATCAAACTTCTGACCAATGACAAATGCCATGTATGCTTTTGCTCTTTGTTGTGCTATATGTTCTTTTAATCACAGGATCCCTGCTGCACAAGTTCACATCCTGTGTCCTGCTTCAGAAAGAGGGACAAGCGTTTGCTCTCATCTTTAGAGACTGTTCTCGAGGTGTGAAGCATTCAATGGACGTTTTGCATATCAAGGAATGATGCAACACCATTCGATGGAGCCTTCTCATGCAGGACTGAAATGAGAACAAAGACTGAAGACTGACCAGCTGCTTTTGCAACAAGTCTGGACGAGAAGTCTGAAGATGACATCTACACACAACAGAAAGCATGTCTTCGTGGACTGTGCCACCTTTGGACTCAGTGATTGTGGCCAACGGTGCCAAGGGGGGAATTGTAGGATTGAAAATAATCAAAGATATTTGATATTTGCAATTGAACAAAGACATACTGCTTTACTGTTTTCAACCCCCATCTTTCTTATCAGAAGGGCCATTTGGAATTTCTAAACACAAAGAGATTCTGAAGGCCTGTAGGCCAAAGGTGTGTCACCCCTTAAGTACAGTGGGGGAAGTTTGGTCTGATTGGTCAGTTTGAATGACTCACAATAGGGTTTGAGTTACATGGTCAAGGAAGTATAAAAGAAGGTTGTAACTTGCTCTCGGGGGCCTTTGATTCTCTGCTCTCTTCTTCTATTCTCTGTCTCTCTCTCTTCTTGGGGGCCTTCTCTTTGGCTTTTCTCTTCTTTGCTCTCTTCTTCTCTGTCTCTTTTGCTCTCTCTCTCCTTCTCTCTCTCTTTCTATCCCTCAGGTAACATTCTATTCATGCTGGGTACGATTAATGGTATAAGTTTTTATCATCTCATACATCTATTTTGTAACTACTTTAAGTGTAACCATAACCAGATTTTGTCATTAAATTCTTTCAATTATAAATGATTGCTAACTAGTTTTGATTTGGTATTGACTTCGAAGTGCTTCCTATTGCAATACAATATAGTCACAGTATAGCAACGCTCTCCCACATATTTAGCTATTGTAACTGCACTTATTTCCGTCATTGGTATAAGTACAGTGGGTGGATATAGACGAGAAATGTACAGTTTTCTACCATCTTGCTCATAACGTTTCTTTAGTCTTTCGGCAACCCTGCAACCTGAACCACTGTAGGTGCCCACCCTTACACCTAGGTGCTTGATTTTATACACCTGTGGCAGTGGAAGTGATTGGAACACCTGAATTCAATGATTTGGAGGGGTGTCCTAAAAGTTAAGTCACAGTTCACACCAAGGATAATACCTACATTTTTAATAATCATTCTAATTCTATGACAATAGTGACATCCACACCACAGCTATAACAACACTGACGAACTACTTCTAGCTAATGAATGGTAAAGAGCTTGAACTTTTTAAGTGGCAGGCAACATAACTACTTATGATAAACAGAATGCTATCGTAAATTGGTGTGGATGCTAATATAGTTATCGCTATATTTACTGTTCTCTTTCAGGGCCTTAACGGTTCACTGTTCATTTTGATTCTGGGTTCAGTGGGAGTCAGCTGTGAATTCTGAACTTTGAACGATTGAGTCTGATTCAAACAGCTAGCTAACAAAATAGTTTCACAAACCCTTAGCTGCTTCCCAATTTATTTACTTGGGCACTATATGCCGTTTTGTAGTATAACTAGTGCGAGTAGCGTTTTCACACTAAAAATTGCAAAAAGAAAAAAATGAAGTGTGGAATGTTGGACACTTCAATTCCTTATGTAACAAAGGGGGAGGGACTAGCAGACTCCAATGTTGGATGACAAAATAACCGTATTAAATTGAGTACACAGTGCATTAGTGTAAAGTACGTAAGTTGGGACACAACTGTTTTGACTGACTCATTAAAAAGAATCTGTTTTTAAGAATAATTTTTCTGTTTAATGGTGCTCGCTGTTTACACACAGAAACACTGTTGTAATCTAAAGATTTATTAACTAATACCACCATTTGAGATTAGTCAGAAAACATTTAGAGTTGAAATAACTTTTGCATGTATTTTTGTCACATTTTTTTCTCTTGAAACCTGTTAGACTAATGTTGAATTTACGCAATTGATATTTATAGCAAATCTGGCCACAAATTGTAATTATAATTTGCCAGATTTATGCTGTAAAATCAACATATCAGGGCATTTTATGCTCACATTCTCATCTATGCCTCATTTAATACAGGAAAATTGATTCAGAGCACACATCATAAAACCAAAAGCTAATTATGAGCAACTTTCAGCATCCTAACATTCAAGAAATTGTATCACATTTTCTGTGTTATGTACATTGTAAAGACGTTTAATCCCCATTTACACAGTTTTGTTGGACGCTGTCTGTTTTTCTAGTGCAAGATGCTCTGATGTTTATTCGTGGGCTGCATAAATGTCCATAACTTTTGACAATCTGATCACAAATGGGGTGTAAAATGAGAATGTCATTCCATTTTGACAATGAATAAAACAGGACATTCTGGAGGAGAAAGTATGCTGTGCAAGATGCATCATTTATTAGCAATGCTTAATATTTCTAGCGTGGTTTTCAATGCACCATTTAAAAAAAACAAAAAACATTACCCCTGTGGGTCATTGCTTACTGTTACTATTAACTTCTCAATCTTGCCCACACACAGCTATAGTATCTTATAAGAGATGGATCATATGTCCTCCAGTGCCTTTACTTCCACTGGTAGCTGTCACATCATGTCACTGTTAATTTGCATACAGTTAAAGAGACCTTTTACAAAGTCTTGATTTTGTTTTTGGAGCCTACTAGAATAGGTTTTCGTGAATGTTCAAAAAACATTATTTTTCACATATTTAACATAGTTGCAGTACCTCTCTTCCAGTAACACTGTTTATTTCCTGTCTCTACAAAGCCCCTCCTTCCAAAAAAATAAACCCAATGTGCTGACTGGTTGGCTGGATTAGTGTGTTGTGACTGGTCAACCACTTTGAGCATGATTCATAAATGCCACATCCCCTTGCCATAACAGTTACATCTGGGGTGGAAATCACATACAGCGGCTGCATCCGAAATCACATACTCTCTTGAGTAGGCACAAATTTTGAATAAGTAATTACTTCACAGCTAAAAAAGTATGTTCTATATACTATGTATGTGTGTAGTATGAATGTAATCTGGACGTACTACATTCGCCATGTTGTCATTATCATGTGACCTACCAGCGTCAGTTACGTCGCCTCCTGTAGCCTCATTGGATAGTAAAGTGTCCATCCTATGCACACTTCGGAATCTTGCCGGAAATAGTACGTCATCCGGGTGCTTTTTGGACGAACAGTCAAACCAAAATTTATTCAGACACCAACATTTTCTCACATTATCACAGTTTATGGGCTATAGTTTAGAAAATGGTCATAAAATATGACAAGATCTCAACTGCACCCATGACAAGATCTCAACCTGCACCCATTTGTAAAAAATATATCTGGTGTCTGAATAATTTTTGGGTTGACTGTACTTCTTTTGTCACATAAGAACATTTTCAAGTTGAAAATGTAAAAAATGTAAAAAAGCATATAGGTCATAAATGTGACCATTTTGTAGCAACAATGTGAGTAACTGATTTCCATATACTCTATAAAGTTTACGAATGGAAGTAAAGACTGTGCATACAGTAAACTCTTTCTTGTAAGATACTATAGCCATGATGGATGTTCATGTTACTGCAAGCGATTTCACAGTTCTATACGATTTATCTCTGCCCACATAGAGCGATATAATAATTTTTTTTTGAAAAGCTGTCGAAAATTGCAGACACTGAGTTTGATTCATGCATTGATAATCACTCATCTTGTTCATGATATGATGTATTATGCACGCTGCATAAAAAAATTCCCCTGCAGAATGTTCGTTTTTAGCAGCAAGAAAACTGATTCCTTGTCAAATTTGACAAACCTTATTTTACTGCCAATACATCCTATTTGTGATAAGATTTACAGCTACTAGTGACCAACCTTTGGTGATAAAACCGCCATCAGTGTAAATGGAGCATTAGACTTTGCTATGCAGTATATCATAAGGAAAAGAGACAAATATTAGCAGGTCTTTGTTATTCTAGCTGATCTATTTGCTGCTTTAGTTTTTGTTCTTTCTTTCTTAGAGAGAAGTGAGATACAAAAAAAAGCAACTGTTAAGCAAGAGGGGGCAGAAGAGGTAGAGTCAGAGTGCAAGGAACAGGAGGAAGACAGAGGCCTTGGTTTGACGAGTGTAATTCCTTTTCATTAGGCCTGTTCATATAGAGACTGGGAGAGAGGCGCCATTGATCCTGCTGTAATGTCTATTCATTAACTTCACAGAGCTGAACATTGCTAATCAGGACAGAGCTCTGTGTGTAGCCTTCATCTATCACTCAAGTGTTTGCACACACACATACACGCTCATGCACACAAATAGAACAGTATGAATTGATGTTTGTGATGAAAATGAGCCAAAAACAGGGTCAAACAATAAATCAAAAACACACTATTCTTTTAGGGTTGGGTGATATATACTGAATATTTACGAAATATTTGACATGAGATATAAAACTGAGCAGCATTGTGAATATCGTAATGGTCTTAATGTGATTTTTATTTGCCCATTAAGTTTTCTAAAGACTGCGCCGTGAGCGAGTTTCATACCCCCTCCTTGTGTCGTGACTATGAGAGCATTAAAACACATTTAAATAGCTTCTCCATTTAAACTTTACCAGATAAATAGAGTTGGGACGTTTCATTCATTTCCACAAGTACTTATTGTACAGGTTTGAATCGGTTTTATTTTCATTTAAATTATAAATAAAATAAATAAAAAATATTAAATATCTATTATTATATTTATATATAATTTATATATTTATTATTTTCATTATGCTGTATTACTTATAGTGATTTATTTTTTATAATAATTATTTTTAATTATAATGTATTATATAATGTAATGTATTTATATAAAAAATAAACATTAAGTATTCTTCCTTTGTGCTTATTTAGTGAAAAACAGTCCTTGATTATTTTTTGAAGCTCTTAATAGAGTTGGGAATTTTAATTAATTTCCTCAAGTTATTTTTGTAATCAATCAGGGTTTTTTTTATTATTATTATTCTAATCAGTTCAATTAATTATATTTATTTTATAATTTATTTAATGATTTAATGAAAACCTAAAAAAATTATATCGTAAAATTAATGACCTGAAATTTTTTTTTTAACCTAGACTGGCTGACAATTGATTCAAAACACAAACTGCACATATAAGCACAATGCTTTTTCTATTGTGTTTTTTTCTTCTTCTTGTGTGCCATGGTGGGCTGTTTCAGACCGTTGCCGACTCTTGTATTAGCTGGAGGTTTCTGAACCGTTGAGATAGCCACTTATCCCCCCCCCCCCGAATCCTCTGCGTCTTAGGGCAATCCCACCCCACGCCACATGCCAACATCAAAGCCTGCACGCCACTGCAACATGCCAAACACGGCCCCCATATCGGCTGGTCTACCCATCTCTCTTCTCTAAAACATTTGAGGGAGTGGATGAATCTGTTGTTTTTTCCTAAAGCTGTAGGGAAGTACAGGAAAGTTAGGGCTCTTGGGAAAAAGCCACCCTGAATATAGTCCAAAAATATAGCCTGACTGCTGCATGGATGTGCACCTTGAAGCTCAATTGTGCTCGAACATATATTACTTTGTATTCTCTATGAATAGATTGACTGTTGGGCAGGAGAAACTATAAACATTTGAAAAAATACCATGCACTTCACCTTTCTGCACCCCTTTTTAAAGGCCACAGAGTATTCTAGACTGAACCTGATGGTCTTCTTTGTCTCACACTGATTGTTTTGCTTGTCTGAGTTGGGGAATGTGGCATTTAGAAGGAGGAATTGAATGCTGCTGCAACAAGCAAGGAATGAATGTCTGTCCGTTCAGCCGGCTGAAAAAGCAGATACGCCAAGGGGAATCGTGTAAGTTTGAAAAATGAAGCAGGGAATGTGAAGGTAAATGTCACTGTAGTACATCAAGAGAGGACAGTGACAAAAGTGTTTTGAGAAAGAAGAGAATGTGGGAAAGGAAGATGACAGGGAGGTAGACAGGTATATTTTCAAGCCTTAAAGTAATCGATAATGAATTATCCTCATGTTTTAAAGGTAAAGTATGTAATTTCCATGCCACTCAGAACTGCAAAAATAAAGATTTGTTTCCCCAACAGGTTTCCCAAACACTCCACTCTTCAAGCATTGGTCAGACAGTCTCACCACTAGTTGAGTCAATATTGCTGTTGTCGGGCAGGTTGGGATACTCCAAGCGCCAAAAAGGCAGTGTTTACATTTTATCAACTGACTTTGGCTTATTTATAGTTTTCGTTGCATATAAAACTTGCATGAAATATTTTAACATTAAAAAATTACAACTTTAAAACAAAAGAATAATTTATTATCAGTCATTTTAAAGGTGAAGTGTGTCTAGACCACTAGCAGCACCAAATGGAATCGCAAAAAAACAACCATGACAACCAAACATGTTTCCCAAACACTCCGCTCTTCTACATTTGGTTGGGCGGTCAGATAGTCCCACCCCAAATTAACTTCACTGGTTGAGCCAGTGTTGCTGTTGTCGGGTGGATCGGGATGCTCAAACAAACTGCAATGTTTTGAAAGTGCCACAGAGACAGTGTTTACATTTTTGGGTCGAATCAACTGAAATTTGACTTTAAAATGCTTTGTATTCTATCCCACCATTTTCGCCAGTATAATGTCATTGGGGAAGGGTGACTATGTCTTTCAAATTCAAATTCTTGTCACTTGAGTCCAAAAGAGATGTTATACTACTCCACATCAGTGAAACGCGTGTCATAAACCATCAGCACTGCATTTCTCTGCAAGACGTATGAGAAATGCTCAAAGACAAGACATCAAAATGATGCCATCTGTGGGAATTATTTTCTTGTGTTTATGACAATTGCTACAATTATATTGTGAAGAGCCTGTCGATGGAAATTTTCTTCACTGAAATGCTTTCAGCTCAGAACTACTTCACAGAACAAAGTAAATTTTGACTCGCAGAAAGATCTGACTGGCAAAACTGTGTTAAGGTCTTTGAGTTTAAGTTTTAGTGTGTTGCTATGTGGTTGCTAGGGTGTTCTGGTTAGGTGCTTGTTTACTGCCCAAGTCAAAATAGCCCACCTCAGCGTACAGTATCAATGATACTCTGGATACTATATGGCTCCCTCCTTTAATGTAGGTTACAGGCCAGATTTTATTCAATGTTTTTAAAAGAAGCCTCACCAAGGCTGCCTTTATTTGATCAAAAATACAGTAAAACATTAATATTGTGAAATATTATTACAATTCCTTGCCAGACTGTACGAACATGATCCTCGCTGTAAGCCATGTCACACTGTAAGATCGAAGTTGTCATTAATGTCAGACTTCTATGATATCCAAGGCACGCTAAAAACGGATGCACGCAAGAGAACTCGTCCGGAGTTTATATCATCAATGAATGACACGTTCGGTGACGGTGAGCTGCATTACACGCAGGATTTAAATGATGGCTACAAAGAAATATCTAGCGCTCATTTTGGTCATAGTTTGTCTTGAAAAACAAAGATAATTTGACGGTCGTCGTAGAAGAAGTCACACTGCAGGACTGTGCGCCAAATCTTCTGACACTGCCAGAATTTTGTCTGAGGTCAAATTTTATCGCAGCGGTCATTAATCGGCTGCCGGTGAACATGTCAAACTAACGATCAAAGACTTCAGATTTTAGCCTAGGATCAGAGGAATCTTTTAGGATTTGCAAAATTTGTCCCAGACGGCCAAATCGTGGCCAAAATCGTGGCTTTAGCAAAGATCGCTAATAGTGAACATCTGTCCAGTATTCGAAACCTCAGGCACTCTTGTGGAAGTCTCTGTTAGTGATGGTTGCTCTCACCCAGAGAAGCTTTCAAAACACTGTGAGTGGTCAATCATGCTGATGTCCGCCAACCAAACGGAACATCAAGCTTTCAGGCTTGTGTAATTGGAGTACTTTATGGCCACATGGAGTGACCACAATGACACATATTGGGGCTCCTTGAGAGACTATGTCAAGACTCTCTGTGTAATAAGTGATTCTCATATTGTCTTCTCAATTTCTGCTTTTGCTCTCTTTCTTTGACCTTCATCATAACTGCCTTGTGACTGATCCCCTTCCCTTTAATGTTTGTATGCAAATGGAAAAGATAGAAAACTTTTTTATGTATATATCTCTCTGCATGAGACAAAGTGTGCTAATAGACGGAGATGGAGTGCAGTCTGTCTCAAGGTTAATGGTTTGATGTTCTGTAATCTCCTGAATGTGACGGCACTTATCCCTTACTGTATGTGTACTAGATAACTGATGTGTGTGTGTGTGTTGTAGAGACACTGGCCTTGTTCGAGAACTCTGAGGGGGGAATTTACTCAGAATGAGCTGTGTCGCTAATAGCTTGACCTTTTAGCACCCGATTCACTTCAGGTTAAATGATGTAGCTGTATACAAACATTTAGTGCAGAATGCCATTTTACTACTTTATACTATCTTTTACAATATTTCAAGAACATTTATGAAAAACATTTTCAAATAATCACGTATGCCACTCCATGCAACCCTGTAAAACTTGGCTGTATGCCCCTAACTATAGCTGCAGTGGAATTTAATATCTTGTCTTGTCTTGTTTATGTTTTAATATAAACATTTTAATAAATCTAATTCTAAACCAGCTTATGTTATGGTCATGTCAGTTCACTCACCCCATTCATCATGCAGTCATTCTGTTTTCTTGACCCAAAAATGCTCTATGAACTAAACTTACTGCCTCTATTTTAGACAAAGAAAAACAAAGATGCCTTGAAATAAAATGTATACAGATTATACTTTTTATAATCTATTGTGATATTATTAAGCTCTTAATAAATGTTCCTTTGCAGATCCAGAGGCTTTAGATCTAATGGATTTTCAAAATACTCTGTTGTTCTTCGAACCGATTTATTCCAATCTGTGCTCGATGTTAATATGATACATAAAGAATATCAATATGAACAGCAGTATTATTCTTTGATACCACAGGACAAATGCACCCACTGAGATAACACACAAGTATACACGTAATAACCAATCAAATAAATGACTAACAAGCATGCTAGATTTCCAGGACACACTAGTGCACTGATACACAGGCATGCATACCAGTGAGATTTGTGAATAAAAGCTGTGCGTGTTTGTGCATATACCGTGACCGCATACACCTATCTCTTTTCTGAAGCATGGAGTACAGACAGATGTGTAGGTGTATGCGAGGATCGAGGCATCCAGCTGTGAAATCGCTCTGACTGGCACTTCCGTATGTGTCCCACCACTCTGATTCCCAGTGGTTTTCTCTCCCTTGAATTTCTTTCTGTTTATAGTATCTCTTGCTTGCTCTTATTTTTTTCTCCAACATTATTGACGAATTTGGCTGCATTTACACTGCAAGTCTTAATGCGCAGATCTGATCTTTTGACCATATCTGACCTGTTTACATTCACTTCAGACACAACTGGTATCCGATATCTGTGTTTACATTAATCCCCGCCCAAAATTATTACTGTTGGTGATTGCTTTACTATGCTACATGATTGACCCTGGGGATTTGAATGGCCGTGCTATTAAAATTGTTTATATAATTCACGTTGGGTGGTACCAAAATTATTTGCCAGCATGGATAAGGTAAAAGCTGTAATGGATGTTTGCAGCGCAAAATCTGACTAAACAGATATAGGGCCCTATTTTAACGATCTAAACGCATGGTCTAAAGCGCACGGCGCAAGTGCACTTAGGCCGTGTCCGAATCCACTTTTGCTAGTTTAACAATGGGAAAAATGGTCGGTGACTCTATAGAAAGTGAGGACGGTGGCTCTATTGGCATATAATGTTATGTTGGAGTGCCAGGTGGAAGCGCTGTGGGCAGATACTATCTTTGACCGCGCTCACAGGAGTTGGCTAGCGTGCACGCAAGAAAGAGCATAGGCCATGAAGTTTATGTTTGTTTATTGAGTGACTTTACATTTGTTTTGAGTTTTAAAAGTAAAATAAAGAAGAAATGCACTTTAGGCAACTTTGTGGATTTTATTGAAGAGGATCTTTGCTGATACAATGAGTAATGGGTGTGTTTTGAGCGTAACATGCAATAAAACAATCAGAGTCTCATCTCCCATTCCCTTTAAAAGCCAGTTGCACTCGCGCTATAGCAGATTCACTATTTACATGGCGGAATTTGCAAGCGGAAAAAACTGAACGCTTCTCGAGGAAACGGATCTGCTCGTCCAATGATGCCTGCTTGCTCGTCATTACTGCAAATAGGTAGGCTAATTCTGATACATGCAATGACTATCCATTATGACATGTAGGCATTTTTATATTTATTTACACAATAATAATCTTTTAATAATTTTTTTGTGTGCTGCTGCCTATGTGTGTATCAAGCAGAGTGTACGCACGTTGTGGACCCGCCTGTATAGGTGTATATTACTAACGCGCCCTCTAAATAACACAAAATATATTGCACCATTGACTTTAGACCAGGTTTTAGTTGGTTAATGACACAGTCTATTTCAGCTGCCTCAAAGTAGAAACACGCCAACAATGCGCCTGATATATGTGTGGCCTGCTTTTATATCTTCACTGATTTTACATTTCATTAGTAAGAGCAGCGTGTGAAGGTTGAATTAGCAGACTGTACATAGCTGTACATAAAATATTGCAATCCACACAACATAATGGGAGACCAAAAGAGGACAAATTGCTGGTGTGTGTCTTGCTTGCTCATCTGTGACCAGGACAGCCTTTGTGGTGTATCAAGAGCTATGGTATCCAGTGTAATGTCAGCATACCATTACGTAGGCGAACCTTGATGGGAGTGTCACTACCAAGGACTACCAAACAATTCTGGAGGACTATGTGCACCTCATGGTTCAAATATTGTACCCTTAAGGGGGTGCCGTGTATCAGTATGATAATGCACCAATACACACAGCAAGACTTGTAACAGAATGGTTTGAAGAGCATGAAAGTGAAGTTGAACATCTCCCATGGCCTGCACAGTCACCAGATCTAAATATTTTTGAGCCACTTTGGGTATTTTGGAGGAAAACGTTTTCCTCTACCAGCATCACATATAGTGACCTGGCCACTTTTCTGGAAGAGGAATGGCTCAAATTCCCTCTGGCCACTTTGAAGTACTTGTATCTGTCATTCCCAAGATTAATTTATGCTGTATTGGCTGCAAAAGGAGGCCCTACACCATATTAATAAATGATTGTGGTGTAAAACCTGGTGTTTCAGTTTCATTGTCCAACCCCTGTAGGTCGGATGTCCTGACCTATGTTTTGCGATATTTATGTCACCATACACATGAATATTTTTGGGAAAAGAGGAGATTGACCACCCTTCAGAGCAAGTCTGTTGAAATATTATGTATTTATATGTAATGTATAATTTTATTTGTTCTTTCTTTATCATTTTATAATTTTATTATACACTATGGTTCAAAGATTTGGAGTTGGTGCGATTTTATAAATGTTTTTGAAAGAGGTCTCTTAAATGCAACATGCAAGGCTGCATTTATTTGATCAAAATACAGTAAAAACAGTAACATTGTGATATATTAAAACAACGGTTTTCTATTGTAATACATTTTGAAATCATAACTCCAGTTTTCAGTGTATCATGATCCTTCAGAAATTATTCTAATATGCTGATTTGGTGCTCAGAAAACATTTCTTATTATAATAAATGTCCAAAACAGTTGTGTTGCTTAATATTTTCTGTGGGATCTGTACATTCTTTCAGGAATCTTTGATGAATATAGAGTTCAAAAGAACAGCATTTATTTGAAAAAAAAAAGAATATATATATATATATATATACACTCACCTAAAGGATTATTAGGAACACCTGTTCAATTTCTCATTAATGCAATTATCTAATCAACCAAACACATGGCAGTTGCTTCAATGCATTTAGGGGTGTGGTCCTGGTCAAGACAATCTCCTGAACTCCAAACTGAATGTCAGAATGGGAAAGAAAAGTGATTTAAGCAATTTTGAGCATGGCATGGTTGTTGGTGCCAGACGGGCCGGTCTCAGTATTTCACAATCTGCTCAGTTACTGGGATTTTCATGCACAACCATTTCTAGAGTTTACAAAGAATGGTGTGAAAAGGGAAAAACATCCAGTATGCGGCAGTCCTGTGGGCGAAAATGCCTTGTTGATGCTAGAGGTCAGAGGAGAATGGGCCGACTGATTCAAGCTGATAGAAGAGCAACTTTGACTGAAATAACCACTCGTTACAACCGAGGTATGCAGCAAAGCATTTGTGAAGCCACAACACGCACAACCTTGAGGCGGATGGGCTACAACAGCAGAAGACCCCACCGGGTACCACTCATCTCTACTACAAATAGGAAAAAGAGGCTACAATTTGCACGAGCTCACCAAAATTGGACAGTTGAAGATTTCTGTTGAGACATTCAGATGGTAGAGTCAGAATTTGGCGTAAACAGAATGAGAACATGGATCCATCATGCCTTGTTACCACTGTGCAGGCTGGTGGTGGTGGTGTAATGGTGTGGGGGATGTTTACTTGGCACACTTTAGGCCCCTTAGTGCCAATTGGGCATCGTTTAAATGCCACGGCCTACCTGAGCATTGTTTCTGACCATGTCCATCCCTTTATGACCACCATGTACCCATCCTCTGATGGCTACTTCCAGCAGGATAATGCACCATGTCACAAAGCTCGAATCATTTCAAATTGGTTTCTTGAACATGACAATGAGTTCACTGTACTAAAATGGCCCCCACAGTCACCAGATCTCAACCCAATAGAGCATCTTTGGGATGTGGTGGAATGGGAGCTTCGTGCCCTGGATGTGCATCCCACAAATCTCCATCAACTGCAAGATGCTATCCTATCAATATGGGCCAACATTTCTAAAGAATGCTTTCAGCACCTTGTTGAATCAATGCCACGTAGAATTAAGGCAGTTCTGAAGGCGAAAGGGTATTAGTATGGTGTTCCTAATAATCCTTTAGGTGAGTGTATATATATTTTTTTGTCTTTATTACGAGTTCCATTCAAATTCCATTTCTTTGCCCCTCTCTCTCCTCAGTTGTAATAGATGGTAAATCCTTCTCATTCAGTTTCCGTTAGTTGGAGAACTCTGGGCGCACATTGAGCAAAAATAAAACATGCTCTTTATACCACGTAATTGGGTCATTTGGATGATTGCAAATTCCATCTAGACACTAATTAAGGCTCCTTATTATCAGTGGGGAGCGAGAGTGTGCTCCGATTCACAGGATAGCACATTCATGTCTCCATATGTCAGGTGCGTCTTGAAGGGAGGATGGTCAGCCTTCCTGTCCTAGTTACGGCTTTTATTTAAGTCCCAGAATTACTGTTCTTTTATGTAAGGCATAAAGTCCTACTTTTATTTTTGTCTTCCTATGTTTTTTCAGTCTCACATTCCCAATTTAAAGGCCAAAGCATGAGCAGAGAAGGCAATATTAAATTAAAAGCAATCTCCTCGTCATTACATTAGACGTGTAGTTTGATTTTGAATGTAACTAGCACAAATTATCAAGCAAACATCACTATAGCTCACAATAATATGATTTTAGATGCTGTTGAATGCCAAATGTTTTAATTTATTTTTAATTACTGCTCTTATTTTATTAGGCCCATGTAGTGTCACTGTAGAACTGCTTGAAACGGTGCTGCCCAAAAACTGCTCTCTGTGCGTTATGATTATGAAGAGTCTCTATAATCTCATGGAGGCTATTCAATTTGAGCTCATGCTATTTTAACACAGGTCATTCACTCCATAGAGAAATGGCACCTCTATAAAAATGAATAGGAACTACCTAGTATAAAATGACATTTGATAGTGTTTAATCATGATATTGTAAGTATTAATATTTAATTTTCTTATTTAAGTTTGAGGCATTTATTTTTAAACAGCATTGCCTCAAGCTCTTTTGAGAGCAGAGGTATATCCTGATGGCAAGTAAGTAGTCAAGATGTAATTGTATATATAATTGTATATATATATATATTCAAGAAATATATTTGTTAAAAATTATTTAATAATAATAATAATTAACAATTTATTTATTTAACAAAATAATAATAATAATGTTATTTATTGTACATTTCTCATTCATTCATTCATCCATCCATCCACTATTCACTATCCACTCCAAATCATTAAAACAATTATTTAATAACAATAACTATTATTATTATTATTATTATTATTATTATTATTATTAATAATAATTTTATTATTATTAATTATTAACAAACAAGTTGACGTGAATAGTGCCAACCAATGAATGAATTAAATAACAGCAAATACATATTATTATTATTATTGAACATTTTGTTTCGTGAAGAAATCTGTATGTAAGCACAATGTACATTTGCTTGCAAAACTAAGTTAAACCATACAGTATATGCATAAAAAATTTGTTCAAACAGATTCATTCAAGTGTGTCCAAACTTTTGACTGGAATTATAAATCTCTTACTTAATCTACTTTTCTGTATCTTGTTTATTCATTCATTCTTTCATGTTGTATATATTTCCTTTACTCCAATCCTTCCCTCTGTTATCCTATCTCTCTCGTTCTCCCTCAATGCATCTGTTTCTCTATATCCACTCAGTGTGAAATTGATCAATTTTGCCTCAGTGAGGCTTTTCTCCTCAATTAACAGTAATTGCATGTTTCTGAGCCCATAAGATAGTGTTTGTGTGTTTGTGTGAGTGTGTGGATGTTTATGAGTTGGTTTTCATTTAAAATAAATGAACTGTTAGCACATCCACGAAATTCGTTCCCACCCCCCTTTCAGGAAGCCGGTAATTGTGTGTATTTCACTGCTGGTTTAGCTATTTGACAGTGTGTGTGTGTGTGTGTGTGTATGTGTGTCTCCATCCATGGGCCCTCAGAATGTGTGTGCATATGCATAAAACATAAGCGTGTGTAAGTGTGTGTTTGCATGAAAATATTTTCAGCTACTGTCATGGTAGTTGACAAGGAAACAAGACAGAGGAGAGACAGGAAGTGAG
The DNA here is from genome assembly GCA_039654625.1 of Rhinogobio ventralis. Taxonomy (NCBI): domain Eukaryota; kingdom Metazoa; phylum Chordata; class Actinopteri; order Cypriniformes; family Gobionidae; genus Rhinogobio; species Rhinogobio ventralis. The sequence continues at coordinate 22,245,726 of CM077215.1, read as the reverse complement.
CAAAGCAATGACAGAGCTTGAGCTGATTTTAATGGCCTGCATGCTGTCTGACTGAAGATTATACCAATGACAGAGCCAAAGGACAGAAGAGAGAAAGAATGAAGGAAAACAAGAAAAAAAAGTGAGAGAGTGGAAGAGATGGGTGAAGAGAGAGAGAGAGAGAGAGAGAGAGAGAGAGAGAGAGAGAGAGAGAGAGAGAGAGAGAGAGAGAGAGAGAGAGAGAGAGAGAAAAAGAAAAAGAAAAAGAGAAAGAAACGTAGAAGATTATGGGAGATAAAAACAGTGATGGCAGGAAAAGGGATGATCATCTATCAGGCTGAAAAGTCATTAATGCATCTGTAAGAGTGTGTGTTTGTACTTGTATCAGTGCATGTGCTGTTAAATCTATTTTAAAAAAACCGCTTACCTAAAAATAAAAATTCTGTCATCATTTTCTTTCAAACCCATGTGACACTTTCTTCTGTGGAACACAAAAGTAAATTTTTCCTGGCCGCTCTTTTCAGTGTAATGAAAGTGAATGATGACTAGGGCTGTCAAGCTGAAAAATTGCAAAATAAGCACCATAAATATATCATCAAGGTGGTCCATATGTGCACAATATTTCAAGTCTTTGAAAGCTATATGATGAAATGAATGTTGTACATAATACAAAAAAACGTCTGAAATTGATTACAAACACTATTAGTTCATTGACATCACTCCCACCATATTTAAGGACCATTTTCTCTGATGAAAGACTTTGTTTGATTTTTTCTTTCTTTTTGGATATATACAGTGCATCCGGGAAGTATTCACAGCGCTTCACTTTTTCCACTTTTTGTTATGTTACAGCCTTATTACAAAATGGATTAAATTCATTATTTTCCTCAAAATCCTACAAACAATACCCCATAATGACAACATGAAAGCAGTTTGTTTGAAATCTTTGCAAATGTATTAAAAATAAAAAAGCGAAAAAAAAATTACATGTACATAAGTATTCACAGCCTTTGCTCAATACTTTGTTGAAGCACTGTTGGCACCAATTACAGCCTGTTTGAAAAAATATATATTTTTGAGTATGATGCTACAAGCTTGGCACACCTATTTTTGGGCAGTTTCTCTACCATTCTTCTTTGCAGGACCTCTTAAGCTCCATCAGGTTGGATAGGGAGCGTCGGTGCACACTGCACAGCCATTTTCAGATCTTTCCAGAGATCAGGTTCATGCCTGGGCTCTGGCTGGGCCACTCAACGACATTCACAGAGTTGTCCCGTAGCCACTCCTTTGTTATTTTGGCTGTGTGCTTAGGGTCGTTGTCCTGTTGGAAGAACCTTTGCCCCAGTCTGAGGTCCAGAGCGCTCCGGAGCAGGTTTCCATCAAGGATGTCTCTGTACATTGCTGCATTCATCTTTCCCTCGATCCTGACTAGTCTCCCAGTTCCTACTGCTAAAAAACATCCCCACAGCATGATGCTGCCACCACCATGCTTCACTGTAGGGATGGTATTGGCCAGGTGATGAGCAGTGCCTGGTTTCCTCCAGATGCTTGCCATTCAGGCCAAAGAGTTCAATCTTTGTTTCATCAGACCAGAACATTTTGTTTCTCATGATCTGAGAGTCCTTCAGGTGCCTTTTGGCAAACTCCAGGCGGGCTATCATGTGCCTTTTACTGAGGAGTGGCTTCCGTCTGGCCACTCTACCATACAGGCCTGATTGGTGGAGTGCTGCAGAGATGTTTGTTCTTCTGGAAGGTTCTCCTCTCTCCACAGAGAAACGCTAGAGCTCTGTCAGAGTGACCATCGGGTTCTTGGTCTCTGTGGTTCCAAACTTCTTCTTTTTACGGATGATGGAGGCCACTGTGCTCAATGGGACCTTCAATGCTACAGATATTTTTCTGTAACCTCCCCCCAGATCTTTGCATCGATACAATCCTGTCTCGGAGGTCTACAGACAATTCCTTGGACTTCATGGCTTAGTTTGTGCTGTGATATGCAATGTTAACTGTGGGACCTTATATAGACAGGTGTGTGCCTTTCCAAATCATATCCAATCAACTGAACTTATCACAGGTGGACTCCAATCAGTGGAAACAGGATGCACCTGAGCTCATTTTGAGTGTCATGGCAAAGGCTGTGAATACTTATGTACGTGTTTTTTATTTGTAATAAATTTGCAAAAATTTTAAACAAACTTCTTTTGCGTTGTCATTATGGGGTATTGTTTGTAGAATTTTGGGGAAAACAATGAATTTAATCCATTTTGGAATAAGGTTGTAACAAAAAGTGGAAAAAGTGAAGCGCTGTGAATACTTTCTGGATGCATATATATATATATATGGATTAAATTCATTGTTTCATATGATCTTCATATGATCTTCTGTCGTGGAACACATTTTATATATATATATATATATATATATATATATATATATATATATATATATATATATATATATATATATAAAATGTGTTCCACGACAGAAGATCATATGAAGATCATATGAAACAATGAATTTCTCTTTTGTGTTCCACGTCAGAAGATCATGCAGGTTTGAAACAACATGAGCAAAGAATGACCATTTTCATTCTTGAGTGAACCTTCTCTTTAAGACAAACTTAGCAACTGATGAAAACGGAAAATAGGAAATATGGATGCATTTTCAGAGAAAGATGCATAACTTATTTCTCATATTTATGGCTACAGATTGCATCATTAAACAAGGCCAGAACAAGTTCAAGTACACCACAGAATCTACTTGAGCTTAAGGTTTGTCCAACGCTGGTGAGTGCTGTTTTGCAGGACGTGGATCCTATCAACTCCGCTGTATTCCTAACTTCCTCAAACCTCTGTGCTAATTAAGACTCCTTCACAATCATGCTCGACTACACCGACATGACACTGATGCGTTCCGAATGACATTAGTGAATTAACTGTCTGCAGATTTCGCAGCATCCAACATACCGAAATGACTTTGGAGAGATGGAGAAACATGCCAGAAATGTGAATCCACTTACTAATGAGGATTGAGATAGACAGGACAGACGGTTTGGGTTAGCGCATGCTTTGGAGCGAGTGATTGAGAAAGTTATCAGTGAGAAAGTTGCAGGATCATCACTACAACAGTTTTTGCTAAGTCAATGTGACACTGTAGACGGTCTACGGTTATAAAAAAGTCCCAAGTTGCAGAATTTGATGTTAACTCAGAAAACGCAGGTAAAATTAACCACTTCTATTATAAATCAGTACTGTCTTAAATTAAAAAGTTCTGTTACTTAACAGACACTTGAAAAACATTGGCTTTCAAAAGTATCACTTTTGACAACTGCAATTGCATACTAGCGTGGTACGACATTCAGCAGTATGGTGCGTATTACAGAATATGATCATTGCAGTAAGCTACACTTTATCATTTTATTTTAATGCCATAAATCCACTCATTGTTACACCAAAAGGTTTTGCACTTAAACATAAAATTGAAATTTTAAAATGATGTTCTTGTAGCTGAATTGATAGAGCTTGGCGCTAACAACGGCAAGGTCATGGGTTCGATTCTGCAGGGAATACATATACTGATAGAACATACACCCTTATTGCAATGCAAGTTGCTTTAGATAAAAGCATCTGCCATATGAATACAGTAAACAGACTGTTTTTGCTACTGTACCTTTAAAACGCTATGATGTAGAATTGGAGTTTTGTAGCTTTTAGTCTACTTCTGTTAGCTTTGAATCCATCTTTGTGATCCTAAATATTGATTATAATTGTTTTTAGCCATTGTACGCATTTAACATTTTATCTCTCTTTCTCAAGATACTCTATATTGCGAAAAGTTCTGTGATGTCTGTCTTTACATGCACATGAACTTTAATGACATACCATTCTTAATCCGTAGGGTTTAATATGGATATAAAGATTGTTTAATATGAAAAATAAAGATTTCCGAGTGATATCAGATTGTGTACGTGTTTTTATTGTACAAAACTACATGAAACAAGAGGGGAACAAGCACTTTTTTTATAGCCCGTAGATTCATACTTACCCTGGAACTACACGAAAACAAGAGTGGAACAAACACCACTTTAATTTACAGCCCGCAGATTCATACTTACCCTGTAACTACATGAAACAATAGGGGAACAAGCACCACTTACCCTGTAACAACACGGATAATTACCTTTTCATTAAAAAATACTTACAGTATAAATAATTTGTAAATTTTCCTGGTAGTTCCCCCTTTATTCCCCAAATACTACATATTGTTCCCTTATATCTACACGCATGTACTTTATAGTTACACTATAATTACTGAAAGTTACGCTGTAAATTCGTTTTACTTACGCAGTACTTTCCGGGCTGTAATCTAAAGCGTTACCAAATCATTTTACACCTCTTCTGCGAACTGCAAATTGCTGATCCTCCTAAACCATTAGCTCTGAGAGAACTTTTACAAGTAGCTTTTAAACATAAATGTCCCTCTCCCACCATGAATCATATTTTACATTGTGCACACAGTCCAATTACAAACTATCTGAAATAGGCTGTCCTGAATCTGTCATTTATCAGCTTACACACCATCACAACACGTTCACACACTCTCTCTCTCCTTGCAGCACCAGCAGGGAATCAGGAAGTAGGAAGATAGAGATGAATGATGGATGTTAGTGTTGGAGCATTCAGATGTAAGTTTTTCACGTTTCAAAAAGGACAAGACGGCAGACGTTTGGGTGGCGGGGCTTTCAAGCCATTATGACTGACAGCCCAGTCTGTCCATCTGTATACTCGCACTTTATACATGTCTCTGCATGTGACTGTCTTTTTTAATTGAACGAATTGAAGTTTCCAGGATGGGAGAAGTGTGTTTTAGTTACGCAGAGTAGCGTGTGAGGGTTTGACATTAATCTCCTGTGATGTAGCGTGGCACGATGCAGAGAGGCAGGCCCTGAGAGAGGACCTCGATGAATAAAATAACTAACGCAATGATATCAGGCAAATTATGGCCCGGGTAAGATGCTTGGTTAAGTTCCTACTCTCTGAACACCCGTATCCAAGGTACAAAATTAACTTTTTGCTGTAAATTGAGATGATTTACAGGCATGGGTATTTCTTACTGGCCATGAAACTGTATTTTGTGTTATTTTTCTTAATTTTTTTGTTCCCAAAGAGAATTTTTAGCTGTATTTATATTTATTTTAATGACATATTAGTGACAGTGCAGGTCATTGTTGCAACAATAAATGGGAAAGCTGGATGTATATAATGTATATTTCACTTATTTAAAATATATATATATCAATATTGTATCAGCTTTTTCATTTGTTGTGATTATAGCATAATTTAATTAATGTATATTATGAATAATGAAACATGAGAATTAAACAGTAGTATCACTTTATTAAGCTTTATATATAGCGCAGCACGAAGCATGTTGTTAAAGGATTAGTTCACTTCAAAATTAAAATTTCCTGATATTTTATGTTTTGGTCACAAATATAGTGGCCTGGATGGTAATACAGTAACGTAACTCAAAAAATGCAGGGTTGTTTCAACCCATGTTTGGGTCACATGTGGACAACCCAACCATTGGTTTAAATTAACCTAGGTTTAAACTGTTTAATTTAAACCAACGGTTAAGTTTGTCCATATATGACCCAAACATGGTTTGAAACAGCGCAGCACGAAGCATGTTGTTAAAGGATTAGTTCACTTCAAAATTAAAATGTCCTGATATTTTACTCACCCCCATCTCATCCAAGATGTCTTTCTTTCTTTAGTTGAAAAGAAATTAAGTTTTTTGAGGAAAACATTCCAGGATTTTTCTCCCCATCACAGACTTCCATGGCAACCAAAATGTTGAAGGTCCAAATCCATGCAGTTTCAAAGCGCTTCGAAGGGCTTCAGAGGCTCTGTGCGATCCTAGACGAGGAATAGGGTCATTCAATTTTTTTTTTTAAATGAATATACTTTTTAACCTAAATTGCTCATCTTCCGCCTACGTCTCACGTGACCTTTCCGCCATGATTGAGCAATCCATTAGGTTAAATCCATTAGGCAATTTAGGTTAAAAAGTATATTCATTTTTAATTGTTTTTGAAAATGACCAATCGTTTCGCTAGATCCCTAGACCCCATTCCTCATCTGGGATCGCGCAGAGCCTCTGAAGCCCTTCGAAGGACTTTGAAACTGCATTGATTTGGACCTTCAACATTTTGGTTGCCATGGAAGTCTGTAATGGTGAGAAAAATCCTGGAATGTTTTCCTTAAAAAACTTAATTTCTTTTTGACTGAAGAAATAAAGGCATGAACATCTTGGATGAGATGGGGGTGGGTAAAATATCAGGAAATTTTCATTTTGAAGTGAACTAATCCTTTATGTTTTGGTCACAAATATAGTGGCCTGGATGGTAATACAGTAACGTAACTCAAAAAATGCAGGGTTGTTTCAACCCATGTTTGGGTCACATGTGGACAACCCAACCATTGGTTTAAATTAACCTAGGTTTAAACTGTTTAATTTAAACCAACGGTTAAGTTTGTCCATATATGACCCAAACATGGTTTGAAACAGCCCAGTATTTTTTAGAGCGTATGTATTATGTTTTTGATGGTATGAGAGTAGTTTATCCAGACATCTCTATTCTAGACAGCTAGTTGTTCATGAGATTTGTTTCTGTGTCATTCATGCCAATTATAATCCATAAACTCTTCTGATGTATAATATTTCCTAGAGTACAGATAAAGCTCTTGTGATAGTAATGAAAGATGCACTCAATTTCAATGTGTCTATGTTCCTGATAAAATTTTTATTTCCTTCCTAAAGCTTTTGACTTTATTATCAAATCATTTGTCATTGCCGTTTCTCATTGACTTGATGTCTCTTTCTCTGGTTGTCTCACTTCCTCACACAACCTATTTTTATCTTCTTATCCTTTCTCTCTCCTTACACCTTCTCGTTGGCCTCTATGCTATCTTTTCCACTTTTCTTCTCACCCTCTTTCATCTGTGCTCTCAACTTACTCTTGCATACACGCTCTCTCAATAGGTGAGGTAAAAATTGGCCCATATTATCTCTATTAGACCCCAACTCTATTAGACCCTAAAAAACCTTTGTAATAAGAATTCAGTTGTCAAAGACAGAATAGAGCTGAGTCGAGCTCTCATCCAGGTCACCATCTCAGACCTGAGCGACCAAACAAAACCTCTCTGCTGTAGACAGACAGCTGAGAGACCGTGAGAGCGAGCTGGCGCACACAGAGGCCTTCAGACCTGAGATCAGATTAGCATGGCAGGATAAGGAAGCGGCTCCTCTTTTCAGAGGCTAAATCGCTCTCACCGATCCCCAGGAGGCTGCAGGCTTTCTCGATAAGTGCTTGGCGACACAAGGAAGGCAAATGTTGCTGTTTGTGTGGGAGGACGATATCAAACTACTGATGCGCAGTTTACCCTTGTTCCACCTCTCTCTGCGTCTCTCAGGCATGCTGTTGCCAATGCAATTTCAACCCACCATAGACACTCCAAAGCCACACCAGCGGTGGATGGGACCATCAGGACACCCCCCGGGGGTCTCCGCATGGTGTTACGAGCCAAATGTGCCTATTTAGAGGGATTTTACTTCAAGAATCACATCAAGAAACAAATATAGTGTATTTACACGTGTTGATTTGTGTGCCAGAGTGTTGCTATATGGTTGATAAAGAGTTACGAGGGATTTTTAACATGCTGTGAGGCGATTGCTAAGATATTCTGGGTGGTTGCTAGGGTGTTGATATATGGTTGCTAAAAGTGTTAGGTAGCATGTTGTTAGGTAGTTGCTATAGTGTTTGTTTTGGGTGGTCGCTAAGGTCTAGCTACTGTGTACAGTATGTTTGTTTTTGTTTTTTTAGCATGCTGCTAGTGGTTGCTAGGGTACGGCTTAGTTGCTAAAGTAATCAAGTGTTTTTGCATGCTGTTAAGTCATTGCTAAGATGTTCTGGGTGGTTGTTAGGGTGTTGCTATATGGTTGCTAACGTGTTGTGAGAGAGTTTTGCTGTTAGGTCATTGCTAGGGTCTGGCTATATGTTTGCTAAAGTGTTCTGAGTATTACTTTTTCATGTTAGGCGGTTGCTAAGATATTCTGGGTGGTTGCTAGGGTGTTGTTATATGGTTGCTAAAGTGTTCTAAGTGTTTTTAGCATGTTGTTAGGTGGTTGCTAAGATGTCCTCTGTGTTTGCTAGGGTGTTGCTATATGGTTGCTAAAGTGATCTGAGTGTTTTTTGGCTTTTGTTAAGTGGTTTGCTAAGATGCTCTGGGTAGCTGCTAGGGTGTTGCTATATGTTTGTTAAAGTGCTCTGAGTGTATTTCCATGTTAGGTGGTACAGTAGTTTAGATGCTCTGGGTGGTTGCTAGGTACAAGTGTTTTAAGATATTTTTTACATTGTTAGTTTGTTGCTGGCTCTGCCTATTGCATGTTGTTAGGTGGTTGCTAGGTTAAGTGTTTCTTGTTAGTTCAAGTTTTTATTATCTTCTGGTTCCTACTTCTCGCTTGGATTTCTCCTTCAATATGTTTTTTTCTTTTACCATTTTATCATCCACCAGGTGAAAATTATAGGTCCTTTCACTTAAAAAAATAACAGCATCTCTCCCCAACAAGCAACCCAATTTAAGGTATCATTCATGTCTATAGAACGACATGCTAAAAGCTAGTTTTTTTTGTACATTCTGGTTCTTCATCCCCTCTAAAAGTCTTCCAGCTTTTCTTTCAACGTGTCTAGATATGGAACATATTGTCATCAATCAGTGCTTCAAGGGGACCTTCAGATATAAGATAATAAAGCTCAGAGGTTTAGAAAGAGGAAAAAGATTTATAACATCCTCTGTGAAACATATATGGGACATAGTGCTGTAGGTGTCAGCAAGTAAAGTGCTGTATGTGTTTTGTACATCTCTACAAAGAACTATCATGTTGTTACTGTAGTACTGTGATATATACTTTGATGTATACAATGGTATCATATTCATAGACTGTATTGTACCATAGTAATTACATGAAATGGTAGGAATCTGCTGCAGAAATATTTAGGTCCCACTTTATATTAGGTGGCCTTAACTACTATGTACTTACATCAAAAAATAAGTACAATGTACTTATTGTGTTCATATTGTATTGTAAAACACTTTTGCTGATATTGAGGTGGGATACGGGTAAGGTTAGGAACAGGTGTGGTGGTATGGGTGAGTTTAAGGGTAAGGGAAGTGTCAACAGTGTAATTATAAATGTAACTACGGAAATTAATTACAGATGTAATTACATGCAGGTAATTTTTAAAATATAAGTACAATGTAAAAACATGTATGCACAGAGTAAGTGCATTGTATCAAATGTTTTATTTAAATGTTAGTACATAGTAGTTAAGGTCACTTAATATAAAGTGGGTCCAATATTTTCTTAATCAGTTGTGTGTCTTGTTTTTATATTTTCTATATATATATATATAAAATGAGGGGTTTTTGGCAGTGTACCTTGGTATTGCACTGGTACATGCACAAAAAAGCAGTATTTACATGGTACTTATTTTTTTCTGTAATATTGACAGTAATTTACTGACTATTGAACAATTTCCTTGAATTGTACCATCATTTTTCATCATGATATTGCAGTTATTATTAATAATAACAAAGTATGATTTGCCCTTGATTTGTATAACACCTCTGTTTCTTTTTCCTCTCACACTGACCATCTCTTGAGGACAGAGGGGCAGGTGACATTTACACCCGAGTTGGCAGCTGCTGCCGGGCACACACTGACAGCAGCTGTAATGGGCATTTCAAGATGGCATTTTCACTGCTAGCTTACCAGCCTAAGAACAGATAAAGGAAAAGTGAAGAAATAAGAAGAAAAGAATGTATATACTGAATGATGTGTCTCTCTCAGGCATCATGGACGCTTCTGCACTGATTGTGTTTGGCTAGCGGCCTGTACACATAGACAGTAATCTCTTTCTTAACAGGACAGTCTTGGTCTCTCACTCCAGAGTTTTCTTTTTCCTTCTCCATTCCTTCTCTCTATCACTTTAGTCTGCACAGATACGCCACAGGGCCCATGGCCCTTCGTGCAGTGTTTGAAGTGATGCAGTTTAACTAACCACATCTCGTGAAAAGATTCATGTTTGCTGGAGCTGCAAGAAAGTTGCTCAAACTCTCTTAGAACTGCTGCATTTTGCATTCATGTTCTTAGCAGATGTTATCTAGTGCATGTTTACAGACCAACAATCAAAAACTAGTGCTGGTAGAAAGCGTGAACCCTAAGTCTACCAAACTTGATTGAATAAAAAAAAAAAATTTACTGACTTTTTGTAATGCCCACAATGTAATATTTTTAAATGATCTTTATTTGAGGGCCTTTCTCAGGATTTAAAGCAAAAAATAATATTTTTGTCAGGCTACGTCATATTTCTTTAACCATCACTTTATTTAAAATGCCAGTTTGCCTAATTTCAAAACTTTCAATTTTTTAATGAAGGGCTTTTTTAAAAAATTTAAAATCAAATAAACCAATTACAAATAATAGCACAAATAAACACAATCCAATTGCAATGCAATCCAACTGACAGAAATCATTTGATGTAGAACTTTAATCATTGCACACATTGACAGGTTATATGCATTTCATTGATTACTCCAGTATCCCATGTAATTAATTCAAATTTTGAATTGACAGCCTTATGGAACTTTTTAATTGGTTTAAATTCAATTTATCCTATTCTGGTGTTCTTTAACAGCTGTATTTGTAAAGTGTGGAGAATAGCTATTCACTGTTCCTTTTGCGTGTTTGGGGAAACTCCTCTGAGAAGACTGCTATTTACTCAAGACAAACCCCAAGATGTTTGACATTATAATTTCAGTAATTAAAAACTCCCAAAAGTAGATTTTTGTGTTAAGTAAGTTTTGTTTGCCTATTTAAAATTTTTTGTCTGCCTCAGCTCTAACATATTTTGTGTGTGTGAATGTAGTAAATGTACATTATCACTACTCAAACCTCACTATGATTATTGCTCATAGTATTGAACTCTTTACCTGCTGCTGACAGAATTTTCCGTCATTTATAACACACCGTTTCATGCCATTTACAAAATTTTCCAAGTAGGTATAGCTGCAGACCGGAGATCTCCAAAATTGCCGTGAACTCCAAAAGTGGGCAGAACCTCCTAAAGGGAGCGGGGTCTCCACGTGCAAAAACTTTCGCCATTGGCTCTGGCTTCAGCCAGTTGGCTTTATAAAATTCCTATATAAATAAATATGCTCCATGAGAGAAGGAGCCAGTGGCATTCAGACAGGAGTTTAAAACTCTGCCGTCCCAGTGCAACGCGTGGGAACATTTTACTCTATTGCTGCATTCTAAACAACGGGGGTGTCCCGGGGATCGAGATTCACAGGGTAGGAGGGGGTAGTGACGCTGGGTGCAACTAAAAAGTTTCCATTGTTCGGTTAGTTACGGATGGCGATTTCATGTCGCATAATCTTATTAATTGCTTATCTCCTGAAATGCCATTTTCTTTAGTGAATTTTACTAGGGTGTAGAGTAGGTTTAGGGGTTAGAGTAGGTTAGTAGGGTTTAAGGGGTCATTTGTTGTAGCATAGCATTGTGTAGAAAATCAGCAGTGTGACTGACATGACCAATGAAATCTTTAGAATCTGCTGCGGGGCTGAGTTCGCGCTGGATTGAGGGAGCTTTGGGGTGTTGATGGACTCAATCTAATTGATCTATGTTTTGATCATTGTTTTGAATCCGATCCGGACGTATCTTTGACCAAAACATGATTTTCTCAGTTTTTGTTCTGTTGCTTTTTAATGAATCTTACACACATTCAAGTGTTTATAAAAAAGAATGCATGAAGCTAGAATAAAACGTTGGGTTTTTTGTTGTTGTTTGTTTGTTTGTTTGTTTAAAAGCACTGGCTCTGTCTTTTTTTTTAAATATATTTTATGTTTAGTTATTCATATAATAAAATATTCTGGGGGCCATGAAAGTTTTGTGAAAATGATAAAATGCTTTTTTTTTAATAAATGCTGGCGGGGAAAGAGTTAATTCATTCCGCAACATGAATAATACCCCAAAGCATGTATTAGCTATTATTTTTATATTATATGTTTTTAGGCAATTGGACTCGTGATTTTACTTGTAACGGTTCACCATTTTTTATATACATGTTTGCTAATGTTAGTTTATCAGAGTTTTGTGCACTTAAGAAACCACAGCTTAATTGTCAAATCAAGTACATTACTGAGCGAACTCATCTTAATTATATTCTTGCATTTGCAAATTGTGTCGTGATGAATCTGAAAGGAAAGCAGAGCTTTGGCTAATTTTCAAAAACCCATTTGTGTGTTATTTTCAAATAATCATCTTGTTTTGCTTGCCATTGAAGCAGGATGGGCGTCACTGTAACTGTGCTGACATCATAAGCGCTGCTGGATAAGGCTTTTGTTCTGGGACATGTTCTGGCTTGTGATATAATCAGGCCTGAACTGTATCTGGGGAGATGGAGGTAAGATAGCATCTCGGAACGTTCTGCCGCAGATCTACAGATCTGCCGTGCTCATACATAATGAACAGCGGTGGAGAAACGCAGCCACTCTCCATACTGGCCCGCACCGGTGGACAGAGCAAACTCACTCGACTTCCCACTGGAACATAAATGGGAAATAGAAGAAAAAAGAGGGAAGGAGGGAGGGGGGGAGGTATAAAAGGAAGAGAGAGTGTGGCGATGGACAACAGGATGAATAGGAAACAATAGAAGAAAAAACAGGCCCCCTTTGATGCATGTTCTCGGCGGGACACTGGCTTTTCAGATTTCTCCTTTTTAATTACTCGGCAGCTTGTGGTTTAAAAAAGAAAGAGCAGTACAAAAGAAATCTGTAATTATTAAGGGTTAATGCATCCACAACACCCTGAAAACACCAGCCGTAATGTGGTGCAGAAGCATTCCATGCTGAGAGGTGCATGTAGATTAAAAACCATGCAACCTGCATTTCCATGTTTGCTTTGTAACCCTGAAGGATTCATCAGCCTTACACACTCTTTAACATTGTTCTCTGCATATATGCCTCTTTGAAATGGTTATTTTTTGTGAACAAATCATTCTTGTGAAGTTCCATGCACTGATTAATATTGTTCATTCACTGAAGTATCTCTTTTGCAGCGTGTTTGTTTTCCTTTCCTGTCAATGAACAACTTGCTGAGAAATCTTGTTTGTGAATGAGAGTCTGTTGAACGAAATGTGGCTTGTCAATCAGTCAATTTAGCATATATGAATCAATGTTGTTCACAATAATGAGAGAAAGGGGGTGGAAGAACTGCATCAGTATGTGTTTTTGAAAGAAATTAACTCTGATTCAGTAATTCAGTGACTCATAACACAAAAAGAAAGCTTTATATTGAACAGACTCAAAAGATGCACTGGGCTGAATCAAAATCTTCACCAATTTTTGATTATATATACCATGGTACTGAATAATTACCCTAATAATTACCATTTACATTTATTTTAATTATTATTATTATTATTATTTTGTATTATATTTTTTTGCTGTCTCACACACACACACAGTGTTGGCGAGTTATGTAATCAGATTACGTTTATCAAGTAACTAGTAATTAAATAACAAAAATATGTATTTAATCTCACTTTATTAAGTAATGACTTTGCTGCTGACCCAATTTAACCATACAAATAAGCAAAATTGACTAGATTTGTTTTTATTGCTAAAGTAAGAGTGTTGAACTTTCTTCTCTTGTTTCATATTCTTATGTAGTCCTGAAAGGTTTGTTTGAGCTGCACCCACTACTGTACAGACGTTATTTTGCATTTCCTTCAGTCTGAGGCTTATTCGTTTTACTTTTGGGGCCCTATTTTAATGATCTAAGCGCATGGTCTAAAGCGCATGGCGCAGGTGCACTTAGGGCGTGTCCGAATCCACTTTTGTTAGTTTAACGACGGGAAAAATGGCTCATGGTCTAAGAGGGTTTGTCCTTATTCTCTTCGAGTCATAGGTGTGTTTTAGGCATCTCATCTCCCATTCCATTTAAAAGCCAGTTGCACTCGCGCCATGGTGGATTCGCTATTTACATGGCGGAATATAGACACCCTCAACCTGACGAGTCAGTTTAAATACATGTGTGTATTACCACGATTGGTTAAATAAGTAGAGAATTTCCTTTTTCATCACTGCAAATAAGTAATTCTGATACATGCAATGACTATCCATTATGACATGTAGGCATTTTTATCTTTATGTAATCTTTTACATTGTAATTCTTTTATTTTTAATATTTGGCATGTTTGTGTGCTGCTGCGCTTCCCTGTGTGTGTAATAAGCAGAGTGTATGTGTGTTGTGCCCCCGCCTAAAGGCGCATATTACTAATGCACCCTTTAAACAACACAAAAAAATACTGCACTATTGACTTTAGACCAGGTTTCAGTTGGTCAATGGCACAGTCGATTACAGTTGCCTCAAAATAGCAACGCGGCAACAATGCGCCTGAACACACCTCGTTGTCAGACCCGCACATCCATGGGCGCACAAATGGGCGCAACTGCATTTGCTATTTAAACAATGAAAATGATAACGGCGTCGGGCTTAAACTAGCAAAAAACACTTGCGTCGCACTGCATTGCGCCAGGTGTATGATAGGGCCCTTGGTGTGAAAGGGCCATTAAAACTTTTGTTATTAAAAAAACAAACAGTCCAGGTGAGAAAAAGTAACGAACCACATTACTTTCCATAAAAAGTAACTAAGTAACACAATTAGTTTTTAAGGAGTAACATAATGTTGTAATGCATTACTTTTAAAAATAACTTTCCCCACTGAGCACAAGATATTTAATGCCTAAAAAGCAATATGCTTGCTATTAAAAAAAAAATCATGAAATGTAATTAAACATATTTCTGTAACGGTCTCCTAACTGTGCTAAGAGCAATCTAGTGTCTTGCTCAAAATCTGTATATTTGTAAGAACAGACAGATGTAACATCATGATGTTAGAGTAGAGTTTGTGTGTGTGAATGAAGGTCACACTGCCTCATAATGCTGAAGGTTGTTGTGGGTTCTTAAGGGTTTATGCTTGGTTAGTGTGTATAAATGTGCAGGAGTGTTTATATGAGCATGGGTGTACATACTAAATGAGTGTGTGTGTGTATTTAGATATTAATAACATCCTCCTCCTTGTGTTCACTCTCCCTTAGGCCCGCAATGTGCTTTTTATGTTATTAACTGTTGAGAGTGTCTGTGTCGTCTCTCGGTCCCACCAACTAATGAAGATGGATGGCGCAGGCAAGATATTTTTAAATATCACTGAGAGTATGTGTGTGTGTGTGTTTGATGTCCTACAGGTATAAATGCTAAACATATGGAGAACCTTAGGGGTCCCAATTTAACAACTGCAGGAGTGTGTGTGCATAATGGATTGGAATGCACGTTACCTCTCCTAATGTATATGTTCTTTCTTCTCCAACCCCCCTAACCCCTTGATTGCTCTTTTTGGAATTTCCTAGAGGCCTGACTTGATTATCTCATCTTGCCAGGTTATCGCCTTTACTACTGTTTTAGCTAAACAAGCCATTCTTCTCAAATGGAAACATGTCATCCCCTCATCGCATGATAGGTGGATCCAAGAAAACTTGAGAAGTTAAGATTTTCGCTTTCAGGATTCCTCAGAACTTTTCATAAGACCTGGGAACCTGTATTAAACCACATCAAAGGTTTACTCTGTTCTCCTGATACTAGCGCTAATACACAATAATTGACTTTTATTGGAAAGAGGAAGACAGATACTGGAGAGAGGAATGTTCATTTATTTTGTTTTTAATTATTTGGTTATTTACGATTATTTTATTTATTTATTTATTTTCCTTTTTCCTTGGTTTTATATTGCATTTACAATTTTATGGGTGGGAGGGTTCTGGAAGGGTTTAAATTGAGACTATTAATAATCTTTGTAATCGCATTATGTATTGTCTTGTTAAATACCAATAAAAAAGATTTTAAAAAATAACAATTGAAATCAGAGTAATTTAAAATGGTTTTATATTATTGTTGTTATTCTTTATTGATTTTTATTATATTATTTTGTTTTATTTTATAAATTTTTACACAGACAAAATTCTATTCCATAATAATAATTGTATATAGAGTTTATTCATAATTATTATTATTGTTGTTTTCAATTATTATTTTATTTTTATCGATTTTACATAGACAATTATAATAATAATTTAATTTAATAAGTAATTAAAATTTAAAAGGGTTTTTATTATTAATATTACTTTCAATTGTTATTTTATTTGATCACGTAGACAGAATTCTATTCTTCATTATTCTATGCAATAATTGTATTAATTATTTGTTATTATTAACTATTATTATTATTATTATTTAGTTATTGTATTTGATTGAGTTCACACAGATAATTGTATGATAATGATAGTAATAATAATAATAATAATAATCATTTATTATTATTATAAATAAATAATAATTATAAAATTGTCGTTTAAAAAAATAGGTAAATAAAACAACAATTAAAATAAAGTTATTTTAATTTCAAATGTTTATTATTATTATGACCTTTTTTGAATGTACATGATCAGTTGCTCATTGAGAGGATATTGTGTGTTTGAAAGTTTAAATAGATAAAAATGCAAGTATTCTCATTTAAAACTCCTCTCACTTAGCAAGACTGACCTCAGGTTTCACACAATGGTCTCAAACAAAGATTAGAAATTGGCCACATTAGCTCTGAAAGTGGGCACAAAGAATGTGCACACGATTTGAAAGGAAACAATGTCTCTCTGTGAACTTCACACCACATCTACAGAGGATAGGCCAATTTTGTTTAATTGCCCAAAAGAAAATGTTAATGTTCAGAGGTTGCTCTTTCATAGCTCAGAAGACTTCCTAGTTAGGTTTCATTAAAATATCAGATATCTCCTGAACTTAGAAACCAAATAATATTTTGGTGTGAAATATTGTTTGTGAATATTTCATTTGTTCGTGTCGTTTTGTTTTATTGGACAAGGTGTAAATAAGCCTTAAGAACAGCAAGCCTGAAACCAACACTAACGATCACAAACAGGCCTTTCACACCGATTTGACACATCTGTTTGTTGGCGCTGTGCTCAGGTATTTTGTGGCACTTTTAGGTCAGACACGAAGAGGCTAGAAGAGAGGAATCATTGCCACGTCACCGCCTGTCCACATGCATGATGTGTCACTTCCCCCGAGGTTCACTCTTTACAACTATACAAATATCCTGCCATCGACACAGTGTTGAGGTCATCACATTGTGCAACTCTCCTTAAGATGGTGTATGCGAACCATGAGCCAGAACAAACAAAGGCGATGCACACACATAAACAAACATACAGAATGCAATTGCATTTGTGCAAAATTTATTTTACTTTAATTTAAAAACAAAACTTGCAAATGGTTTTATTTGATTTTAAAATTATTTTATCTTTTTAAGACAAAGTAAAAATTTGGAATGATTTGATATCAGAAAATATAACTAAATGGAAAACGTTATAACATTATGGTTCCCTTTCGAAAGGGAACTCGCACTGCGTCCTAGAACGCTTTGGGGAACGCCTCAGCGTGACAGGTGTCTGAAGCTACTATCGAATCATGGCAATCCTATTGACCGGCGACAGCCCATGATGTCATCAATGTGCGACCCGGAAGTATATAAGGGCGCCTTGCAAACACATACACACCTTTTTTCGTCTTGAGGGACTGTTTTGTTTGAAGCGGAACAAGGTAATACCATTCAAGTTACTTTGAATATGAAACGCACAGAGAAGAAACAGAGGTTTCAAAAGTGTGCTGATCCGTGTCCTAGGTATTTGACACCGGAGGACACACACACTCAGTTCTTGAGGGAGCTGCCTGTGCAAATTGTGCGCGTTTTCCTCTGAGAACGCTCCGCTCTCGTCTGGCCCTCTTCTCGAGGGAAGAGGGCTCGGCATCTGGGACAGGCGTTGTGAGTCCCGCTCGTGCTTAGGCAGATGGAGCACGCCGATCGTCTTGAGAGAGGTGTTGTTCTCTCAGAGGATCTGGCGGCTATCAAGGGTGAGCTGCAGGTCGACGTGGAGAATGAGAGTTCTCCGCCGAGCTCTGCTAGTGCTCTTCTGGACGGGCAGGAGATGGCTGAGGAGGGTGGTGACAGTTATCAGGAAGAGCCTGAATCCTCTCAGCCACCCTGCCCCGCGTACGCTGAGTTGTTGGATGCTGTGGAGCGCGCCGCGGACAGGCTGCAGCTGCCTTGGCGCCGTGTTAGGGGAGAGAATGCTCGCCGCAGACTCGGCGATCGATTTCTTCCCGGCCATAGACCAGCACCTCAGACGAGCCTTCCATTCCTCCCAGATCTTCATTCTGAGATCCAGGGGGCATGGAAGAACCCATATTCTGCCCGCATCCACCGACATCAGCGAGCTAGTTTCGCTGATGTTGAGGGGATGGGTGAACATGGATTGAACACATGCCCCCCATGGACGAGACGTCGGTCGATCGATGGCGGCGATGGAGGAGTAGGGCACAGAGGAGCCGGGATACCCGCAGGAAGAAGGATCTGAGGGAGGTGATCCAGGACAAACGCGCTCAGCGTTGGTGATGGATCACCTCCCTTGAGGGTGTTTATATCTTAGCCCTCTCCTTCTTCCTTTTAATCTCCATTTTAATTCCCAGGCGCTTCTTACATCAGGCCTGAGCTGGGCCTATGATGAGTGGAACTATGTTCTGATGGCCCGCTTTGGCTTGGTTAGTGAGAACGCCGCTTTCAGGCATGCAAGGGCGGTAGACACTGCGGTCATATGAGAACTGTGTGGTGAGTCTTCACTCTACATGCTGTAGGTGAGATGAGTTGGTCTATTTTTTGTGGATAACACAAAAATGTTTTATTTCTTACAGACCTTCGTTCCCTGTATAGAGCATGGGTTTATGTCACCGTAGGAAGGTAGGAAGAAAGTTGGGCTAACTGAAGTGTTCCCCTGTAGGTGGCTTATTACAGCGCCAGGTTTGGGCTGTGTAGGTGAGTGTGTGTTGGCTTTCCCCTTTGAGGATTCACGGGGCAGGCCACCACTCATGTTGTGGATGTGTATGGCTTCTTCTCATGGTAAAGGTTATGTTGAGGTCGCCGCTCATTTCCACCGAAATGTTAGCAGAGTACTAAGCGGTAGGACGTCCTTCTAGGAGAATGGAGTGTTTGCTACCGCTTGGGGTTGTTTTCGGTTCCCTTAGCCACCTCAGGTTAGAGTAGTTTGTCTCCTCTAGAGTATGTTTACTAGAGACTGACGCTGCAGCTTCAGTTGGGTATGTTGGTCTAGTTGGCCTAGGCTGTAGGGATGATGGAGGTGCGTTGCTGAGGCACTGTCATGAGGCCTCTGGCTGTTCACTACGTGAATTTGAGCTCTTATACCATCCCTGGGTTGTCAGCCTCCTCTCATGTGAGAGTCGTTCGCTCAGAGCCTGCCCTTTTTTCTACTGTCTGGGTGCATAGCAGCTGCGACCAGGTAGCTGGCCTTAAGAGGCCTCCTGTGGGCGGCACCAGTTTGTGTGAATTGGTATGTTATGCTTCCCAAAGACTTTGGTTTTGTGAGGACTTGTTACCAGCTAGTAGGCTCTGTGAAGCCTCCCTGAGGACGAGTCTCCATCAGTGATGGGTATTTATTAGTCAGCCAGTAGTCTAACTGTCAGGGTTTCATAACATTCAGTTGTAAACTTGCTACCAGGTGGTAGGCCTCACCAGGCCTCCCTGGAGGCGAGTTCCAGAGTTGAATACTCGGGTAGCTAGCATGACTTGCTATCAAGTAGTAGGCCTCACCAGGCCTCCTTGAAGGCGAGTGCCGATGTGTGGCATCTGGACGGCTAGCCTGACTGGCTATCAGGTGGTAGGCCTCATTAGGCATCCTTGAAGACGAGCCCCAGGGTCTTTTGGTTACTCTGACAATTTGCATAAATTGCTGTCAGTTAGTAAGCCTCACTGGGCCTTACTGGAGGAGTGCTCTGAGTCTCAGTCACTTTGACGGTTAGCATATGCTGCTAGCAGGTAGTAGGCTTCACTATCAGATAGAATGCCTCGCTAGGCCTCTTTTGAAGGTGAGCTCCCGAGGCAGGGTGCTTGGGCAGCTAGCATGACTTGCTATTGGGTTGTAGGCATCACCAGGCCTCCCTTTAGGCAAGTACCGATGTATGGCATCTGGACAACTAGCCTGGCCGGCTATCAGGTTGTAGGCCTCACCAGGCCTCCCTGAAGGCTTGCTATCAGGTGGAAGGCCTCACCAGGCCTCCCTGAAGGCAAGTACCGATGTATGGCATCTGGATAAATAGCCAGGCAGGCTATCAGGTGGTAGGCCTCACCAGGCCTCCCTGAAGGCTTGCTATCAGGTGGAAGGCCTCACCAGGCCTCCCTGAAGGCAAGTACCAATGTATGGCATCTGGATAAATAGCCTGGCAGGCTATCAGGTGGTAGGCCTCACCAGGCCTCCCTGAAGGCTTGCTATCAGGTGGAAGACCTCACCAGGCCTCCCTGAAGGTGAGTACCGATGTACGGCATCTGGATAATTAGCCTAGCAGGCTATCAGGTGGTAGGCCTCACCAGGCCTCCCTGAAGGCTTGCTGTCGGGAGGAAGGCCTTTCTAGGCCTCCCTGAAGGTGAGCTCCCAGGTTTTTGGTCACTCTGACAGTTAGCATGAAGTGCTATCAGATAGTAGGCCTCATCAGGCCTCCCTGGAGGTGAAATCAGCTGCTTGGGGGATTAGCATGCATTGCTGGCAGGTAGTAGGCCTCACCGGGCCTCCCTGAAGGTTTGCTTTCAGGTGGTAGGCCTTACTAGGCCTCCATGAAAGCAAGCTTGGACGCTCTGAGCAGCCGGCATTAATTGCTATCAGGTGGTAGGCCTCTCTAGGCCTCCCTGAGAAACTTGCTATCAGGTAGTAGGCCTCTCTGGGCCTCCTTGAAGGCAAAGTTCCTGAGTTTGGGTGCTTTCTATTACCAGTTCTTTGTGAGTAGAACCTATGGTAGTTTAGCCTACAGCTGGGGGTTACCCGCCCGCTCTGGTGCTCCCCTCACTGAGGGTCGTTTATTAGCACACAGCCGCCTGAGTCAAGTCAAGTCAACTTTATTTATATAGCGCTTTTTACAATGCAGATTGTTTCAAAGCAGCTTCACAGTGTTAAACAGGAAAATAATGAACAGAATTTGATTCGGCTGTACAGCCGCTCTGGAGAAAACGGTGATGTCATCAGCTCATTTCAATGATCATATATATTCAAGTAATGTAGTTGATATAATTTAGTTTAGTAATTACATTTATTTGGATATTTATTAGAAAATTTAGTGTCCCCAACTGAGTAAGCCAGAGGCGACAGAGTCTGATCAGAGTCTGGTCAGATGGTCGCAGGCCTCTCGTGAGGCCTCTCTGTTAGATCAATTCGTAGGCCTGTCCGGCCTCCTTAGTACTTTGGAACATAAGTGCTTTGTAGATCCTTGGATTGACCAGTTACACTCCCCTCGCTGGCAAGGGTTGTAAAGCGCTACACTGAGTATTGCTCTCTGGGATACCCGTCTCTGAGATTCGGTCTGAGAAGGACTGCCAGGTTCTCAGTCCCTTAGTCTGGATGCCTCACTGAGGCAGTGTCCGGAGGCTCTGTTTCTGAACAGACAGGGTTGGCCAAACCGAAGTGTCCAAAAGATGGGCACCAGGTCAGGCCTCCCTGGTGGCATTCGGGTGAAAATGTTCCCCGAGTAGTGATTTGGCTGGGGTTCCTTCGGGTCCCCTAGCCACATTCCCTTAAAGGGACCCCTTCTGTTGAAGTGGTTGGTCCCAGGCCTTTGAGCAGTCTGGATAGGACCTCATGCAGAGGCATTAAGGGTCCTCCTAAGGCTTATAGCTTGGGCTATGACCATAGGGGATGCTGTCACTGACAGCCCGGTGTGACCTGAGGGGGAGTGGTTCAGGCATTTCATGTGAACTTGTTCTGACAATGGTCACTGCCAGTGGGCAGGCACTCCCCTCGGCATGGCGGCGTTGGTATATCGTTCCACAAAGCGTTCTAGGAAGCAGTGCGAGTTCCCTTTCGAAAGGGAACATCTCAGGTTACGTATGTAACCTCTGTTCCCTGAGAACAGGGAACGAGACACTGCGTCTCGTTGCCATGCCACGGGGCCTGCCTAACAAACAGTCCCTTCAGACGATGAAGGTGTGTATGTGTTTGCAAGGTGCCCTTATATACTTCCGGGTCGCACATTGATGACGTCATGGGCTGTCGCCGGTCAATAGGATTGCCGTGATTCGATAGTAGCTTCAGACACCTGTCACGCTGAGGCGTTCCCCAAAGCGTTCTAGGACACAGTGTCTCGTTTAATTAAAAATGTAAAATAAACATTGTAAATGGAGAAATGTTATTTAAAATTATTTTATCTTAGTTTAATGCAAAGTCAAATATTTTTTTAAATAAGGAAATTTAACTAAATAGAAAAAATTATGTAGATAACATTATGGTTTTATCTGAATTTAAAATGTAAAATTACAATTGCAAATGGAGAAATTAAATTTAAAATGATTTTATTTTAATTTAAAATGATTTTATCTTAATTTAATTCAAGGTAAAATTTTAAATAATTTAGGGTTAGGGAAATTTACCTAATGGAAAAAAATATGGGAATAACAATTAAACAGGAGTTTTGAAAATGAAAGATAAATTGATAAACATGATTATCATACTAGTAATGAACATATATATTAAAGGAGATCATTCAACAGTTTTTTTTTTTTAATTATGTGGCAATATCTCAAATGTATGCCCTATCTCTCTCCCACTCTGTCTGTCTCTTCTGTTGTCTTGTTCTTTGTCTCCATCCCGCTTATCCTTTGCTCTGTTGTAACGGTTCCGAGTTCCATATATTCCTCTGAAGGCTTGTTCTGGAAGTGCTGTGGGAGGTATGTCTGCTACCATTATCCACATTTTCACAGCTCCCACGGCCCCCTTTCAATATTCAAGGCAAGCGCATAGGGAACAGGGATAGGCAGCAGCCTGATAGGATTGTTTCCAGAGTCCATATGCCAGGCCAAGAGATTTCTGCCTCTTGCCTCCCTAGTGTGTATGTGATTGTGTGTGTTACAGATCAAGACTTTCACTAAAACCCAACTTTATCGAATTTTGCACTGTGCTTAGCATTGGTGGTTGTGGGTAAGGTGTATTGGCAGAGTGTTTATCTTATTTATGTTCGAACACACACACACACTCACAAAGCTAAAGTATATACTGCTTGTACAAGTTCAGTGAAGTGATGCACCATTACACATTTTTTTTACCTTTAACGCCTCAACATACTTCAAGCGAAATGTCAAACAAAATCAGGCCAAAAGTTTTTTTCTTCTGTTCAGTCCGTTGAGGTCAGATGTCAGATGTTTGTTAAACGCCGCTCTCAGCAGTGTGGGCGGCGTCAGGATGTTCGTTAACAATATATCAATGGTAACGTCAAGTCAACTTTAATAAGTCAAGTCAAGTCAACTTTATTTATATAGTGCTTTTTACAATGCAGATTGTTTCAAAGCAGTTTCACAGTGTTAAACAGGAAAATAATGAACAGAATTTGATTCGGCTGTACAGCCGCTCTGGAGAAAACAGTGATGTCATCTAGCTCATTTCAATTATCATATATATTCAAGTAATGTAGTTGATATAGTTAATTTAGTTTAGTAATTAAATTTATTTGGATATTTATTTGAAAATTTAGTGTCCCCAACTGAGCAAGCCAGAGGCGACAGTGGCAAGGAACCAAAACTCCATCAGGTGGCATAATGGAGAAAAATAAACCTTGGGAGAAACCAGGCTCAGTCGGGGTGCCAGTTCTCCTCTGGCCAATTAACAAACAGTGTATGATTATTATTTTGGCAGCCTTATAGGTCAGAAGTAATATTAGATTGGAATATTCGAAAGATCGGCGGCATCACGCCGAAGACGGGTTTATTGAGGATAGCGTGTCGATTAAACAATTATTAAATAGGAATATTCAAAATATCGGCGTCATCACGCCGGAGATGGATCCATTGAGGATGCCATGTCGATGAGCAATTTCAGAGGGTAGACTAATTGACACGGTCTCTGCAGACACTTCAGGGATGAGTTGGTAATGTCTGGGCGCTGGTCCACCATCTGATCTGGATACGGGCCGGATCCGGCTGACTGCAGTAAACCTCGGGATAAACAGAGAGACTAACATTAGCGTAGATGCCATTCTTCTTATGATGTAACGAGTACATCAGGTGTTATGGGAAGTGTTCCGGCTGACCTAGTTAATGCAGCCTAACAATTTGAATAAAATATAAATTAAAAATATTTTATGTGTATGCCATAGTAAAGAGATGTGTTTTTAGTCTAGATTTAAACTGACAGAGTGTGTCTGCTTCCCGAACAATGCTAGGAAGGCTGTTCCAGAGTTTAGCGAAGAAAATGAAAAATAACTTTACTATGAGTATATCGGGGCCTTTAGCTTGTGACTGGAGTAGTAACCTTAGAAGTTTGTGCATCTACTCATAAAGAAGGATGCATATTATTATCTTAAGATGTGTACAAATTATATGGTACAAATGTGTTCCATTAAGATTACTGCCCTAGTGCACCTCAATGGTAATTTTTGTGCATTTTTGATGGTGTTAAACAAATAAAACAATTACATACGGAAAGTATGTGATTGTCCCGAGTCCTGAGCTCTGCAATTCGGGACTCCAATCAAGTCATGTCATGATTATTTATATAGCACTTTATACAATAGATTATTTAAAACCAGGGTCAACAAAATATGTTGACCCTGGAACATGGTAAAATCAGGACTTGCGTCCAGTTACTCTCCCAATGCACCCCAATGGTCATTTTTGCGCATTATTTTCTGACAGTGTTCAACAAATGAAAGAATTATTACATATGGAAATAGTTTTGAGAAATTAATGTTATATAATTCATGTTTTATTTTATTTTATCCATATGGTTCAGAACCATATCAACCTACAGTCAGTAGGCCTGTGAATCTAAAGACTTTTTTTTTTCTTGCCCTGGGGGAAAGTGAAAAGACATTTCCAAAAGATTTGAATATTTTTAGAATGGAAAACATGGCAAGCTGTTATGTTATTATTTATTTATTTTGCACTCCATAACTTTGCAGGTAAAATACACCGATCAGGCATAACATTATGAGTTGGAGTGAATAACACTGATTATCTCTTCATCACGGCTCCTGTTAGTAGGTGGGATATATTAGGCAGAAAGTTAACATTTTGTCCTCAAAGTTGATGTGTTAGAAGCAGGAAAAATGGGCAAGCGTAAGGATTTGAGCGAGTTTGACAAGGATCAAATTATGATGGCTAGACGACTGGGTCAGAGCATCTCAAAAACCAGGTCTTGTGGGGTGTTCCCGGCCTGCAGTGGTCAGTATCTATCAAAAGTGGTCCAACAAAGGAATAGTGGTGAACCGGCAAAAGGGTCATGGACGGCCAAGTCTCATTGATGCATGTGGGGAGTGGCCCGTGTGGTCCGATCAAACAGACAAGCTACTACAGCTCAAATTGCTCAAGAAGTTAATGCTTTTGTTTTGATAGAAAGGTGTCAGAATACACAGTGCATCGCAGTTTGTTGCGTATGGGGCTGCATAACCGCAGACCAGCCACAAAGCAAAAATTGTTCAGGACAACGAGTTTGAGGTGTTGACTTGGCCTCCAAATTCCCCAGATCTCAATCCAATCGAGCATCTGTGGGATGTGCTGAAACAACAAGTCCGATCCATGGAGGCCCCACCTCACAACTTACAGGACCTAAAGGATCTGCTGCTAACATCTTGGTGCCAGAAACCACAGCAAACCTTCAGGGGTCTAGTGGAGTCCATGCCTCGATGGGTCAGGGCTGTTTTGGCACCAAAAGGGGGACCAACACAATATTAGGAATGTGGTCATAATATTACGCTTTTTCATTCTAAAGGGTTCATTCTTCATTCTTTGGTTCATTTGCTGCCAATGAACGAGTGTTATTATTTTACACTACCATTCTCCATTTATTCAAAATGTTTCTCCGTGGGTATAATTACCTATTTAATTCCCAGAATAAACTTTCCATTTAGATATCGATAATGGTATCAATATCTGTGATATTAGCCTCTCTAATACTTGGTATCGGTCGGATCGAAATTTAAATAAGAAGCATCTCCTGTCCCTAGTGATTTATCCTGTATTCAGTTAAGATCAGTTGACGTCATTGGCTCTGTACTGTGAGAATGACTCAGGTGTTTTGACTCTTGTTACCTGTGTGCACTATATAGATTTATACCCATGATGCTCAGTACATACAAGTTCCTTCTCTGAGGAAGTGTCCTAGTCTCCTTCTTGTTTGCTTCACTCTTGCGCTGTCCCTTCTGGCGAAGCATACAGTGTCCCAGCTTCCTTCATCCTGCTCGTTCATGCATGCTCATGGTGGCCTGTCAGTGTCCTATTAGTCAAACACTGTCATTATCAGAGTTTATTAGCATGTGAAAGGTCACCGTCATGTCGGCTGCTAATTGCTGCGGCATTAAACATCGGATTGATCGGCTGATGAGCTGAAATGTGGCAGGACGCCATGAAGCACGTAGATATCGATAAATTCTTGACCCTGTCTGCACATAAATAAAGCCAAACGGTCTGTCGCATACTGTTGTACATCCTTATCAGCAGATCCAGCCGTATCGTGAGGGTCGGGTGTGATTGAGATATATAGAGGTCTTAAAATAGCCCTTAAAGATGACAGCGCTGATAGAGCTTCACACAAGATAAGCATGTGACTTCATGTTGATCGATGGCAGGGAAATAAAGTGTAATCATAACGGAGAACGGAGACAGGATCTGTCTGTGTGGTACATTGTGTCTGAGCCCCTGTCCGTCGGGAGCGCTGGGACCAACATTATTTGCTCTGTGTTTACATTTATAATATCTCTTTTTTTTTGTACAAACTTTGCTGCCATCGTGGCATATTGCTGGATAAGCACCAACTGTCTCTCTCTCCTGTCTTGGTAAATTTCAGACATATTGGTCAACCTTAAACTCCCTTGTTGCCAGATCTTTCCCTTACCTAAACACTGACTATCTTTACAAACATCCATTTTTCTTCTCTGTTTTGTGTATTCATGTTTTTAATGGTGCATGCTAGGCAAGGATCAATGTTACTAATGATATACAAATATTTTGATAGTTAATATTAACAATAATTATCATAATACTATTTAGGGTTAGACATTTGTTTAAATTATTAATTTACTGTATAACTCATCCTACACTGTTGACACCTCAAATTGTGCTGCTTGTTTAGAGTTCAGGGTTGTAATTTTAATCTGGCAAATAATAAAACATGTAGAATGCATGTAGAAAAAAGACTCATAGTCTAACATAGTGTTTTTAACAGGCTTCCATATTAATTAGTTTCTGTCATGACTCATGACCAAACGACGACGCAACATGACAATTCTTTATGTTTTCGCTTCTGTGATAGTTAGCCCCTCCCACAGTGAAATCCTATTGGTCCAAAATCCAGCTTAAAAAAATAACAGTATATTAAGCATCAAATATGTGCTGATTGGCTGTGATTGTAATCGAAGACTGGTTGCATGACTTGGGGTGGGGGGGATTTTATTGTGATTTTTCTGATTTAAAAAAAATCTAAATTTGCTCTAAGTTGCACAATTTGGCCAAAAAGTTAGTGATTATATATCAGTATGAATATAGTGATAATAATAATGAAGATTATTATTATTATTACTACTAAATCAAAATATGAAATATTACTATTGTCATTTGTCACTGTGAAATAAAAATAGAAAAAATAATATAATAATAATAATTTATAATAAAAAAATTATATAATAATTATAATATATATAATATAATTTATAAATTAATAATTGATTTTACAACTGTAAAATTACAATGCTAATATTTATGGCTGTCTTAAAAACATTAAACCATGGTGCTTTTATTTTGGCAGAAAACCACAGGGATTTCTTAAATCTTCTCTTTTGTTGACAACAGCTGGTTTATAAGCATTCTCATTATAAGTTTGGGAAGATGGTTGGAGCATGTTGCCTGTAATAATCACAATTTTGGTTTTATTTTGATGAATCATGCAGCCCTAGTGAACCTTCTCACATTATCCTGGTTAAGACACAGATTTGCATTAAAGAAGGAGTTTAGTGGATGGTTATTAGTGGATGACTGACTTACTATACATACTCATTGACCTGATCGATTGCTCCTGTCTGCCTCTTGTTGTCTTGTTGCTGTGCTGTGCTCGTGTGTGCTCTGTTCTTAATTTGTGTACTTAATTTAGCAAAGGCTGCAAAGCCGTCCCCTCGCTTCAAATGTGGCAGGACTATCACTGCTGCAACTAAAGATTTCTTTGTAAATAAACTTCCTCATCAGTTTCATCTCCTCAGCATCCCAGATAGCCTAGAGGAACTCGATGTTGCAACAGAAACTATTGACTCTCTCTTTTCCAGCACTTTAGACACAGTTACTCCTCTGCGCTTAAAGATTAAAGAAAATAGTCCAACGCCGTGGTACAACGAGCATACTCGGGCCCTTAAAACAGCAGCCAGAAAAATGGAGCGCAGCTGGAAGAAAACAAAACTGGAAGTTTTTCGCATTTCGTGGAAAGAGAGCATGATTGCATACAGAAAGACCGTAACAACTGCTAGATCTGCTTATTTCTCGACTCTCTTAGAAGAAAACAAACACAACCCTAGGTATTTATTCGATACAGTGGCTAAATTAACCAAAGATAAAGCTTCAACTTCTGATGTTTGTAAACAGCACAGCAGTAATGACTTAATGAACTTCTTTACTTGTAAGATTGATAATATTAGGAAAAAAATTATAACCATGCAGCCGTCTACTACTGTATCACATCAGACAGTGCATTGTAGTGTCACTGAGGAAAAATTACATTCATTCACTGCTATAGGAGAAGAAGAATTGGCTAAACTCGTTAAATCATCAAAATCAACAACATGTATGATCGAACCTATACCGACTAAACTACTAAAAGAGATGCTTCCAGAGGTCATAGATCCTCTTCTTAATATCATTAATTCATCCTTGACTTTAGGATATGTACCGAAAACTTTTAAGTTGGCTATTATTAAACCACTTATTAAAAAAATGCAACTTGATCCTACAGAATTAGTCAATTACAGGCCAATCTCAAATCTACCTTTTTTGTCAAAAATACTAGAAAAGGCAGTGTCCTCACAATTATGCTCCTTTTTTAGAAAGAAATGGTATCTGTGAGGTTTTCCAGTCAGGATTTAGACCACATCATAGTACTGAGACTGCTCTCATTAGAGTTACAAATGATTTACTCTTATCATCCGATCGTGGTTGTATCTCTCTGTTAGTGTTACTCGATCTTAGCGCTGCATTCGATACTATCGACCACAACATTCTTTTGAATAGACTCGAAAATTATGGTGGCATTAGTGGAATTGCATTGGCATGGTTTAAATCATACTTATCTGACCGTTATCCGTTTGTAGCAGTAAATGAAGAGATGTCACACCAATTACAAGTTCAGTATGAAGTACCGCAAGGCTCAGTGCTAGGACCGTTGCTTTTCACCCTGTACATGCTACCACTGGGAGATATCATTAGGAAGCATGGCGTTAGTTTTCATTGTTATGTTGACTCTATATTTCTTCACGCCCTGACGAAACTTACCAATTCACAAGATTAACGGAATGCATAGCTGATATACAAAATTGGATGACTAGTAATTTCCTGCAACTTAATTCAGAAAAAACAGAATTTTTAATTATTGGACAAAAAAACTATACACATGTAGTAACCTAGAATACTGTCTAACACTTGATGGCTGCAAGTCAAGTCCTCGTCGTCAGTTAGGAACCTGGGTGTGCTCTTTGATACCAATCTCTCATTTGAAAGCCACGTTTCTAGCATCTGTAAAACTGCATTCTACCATCTTAAAAATATATCTAAATTACAGCATATGCTTTCAATGCTAGATTGAAAAGTTAGTTCATGCGTTCATGATTCAAGGCTAGATTATTGTAATGCTCTACTGGGTGGTTGCCCTGCTCGCTTAATAAATAAACTGCAGCTGGTCCAAAACGCAGCAGCTTGAGTTCTTACTAGAACCAGGAAGTATGACCATATTAGCCCGGTTCTGTCAACACTGCACTGGCTCCCTCTTAAACATCGCATACATTTTAAAATCTTGCTAATTACTTACAAATCACTAAATGGTTTAGCTCCCCAGTACTTTAGCGAGCTCTTAACGCATTATACTCCATCACGTCTATTGCGGTCTCAAAACTCTGGCCAGTTGATAATACCTAGAATATCAAAATCAACTGCAGGCGGTCGATCCTTTTCCTATTTAGCACCTAAACTCTGGAACAGCCTTCCTAGCATTGTTCGGGAAGCAGACACACTCTGCCCGTTTAAATCTAGACTAAAAACACATCTCTTTACTATGGCATACACATAAAACATTTTTAATTTATATTTTATTCAAATCAATTAAATGATTGTTAGGCTGCATTAACTAGGTCAGCCGGAACCGGAAACATTTCCCATAACACCTGATGTACTCGTTACATAATAAGAAGAATTGCATCTACTCTAATGTTAGTCTCTCTGTTTATCCCGAGGTTTACTGCAGTCAGCCGGATCCAGGCCGTATCCAGATCAGATGGTGGACCTGCGCCTGGACATGACCAACTCATCCCTGAAGTGTCTGCAGAGACCGTGTCAATTAGTCTACCCTCTGAAATTGCTCATCGACATGGCATCCTCAATGGATCCATCTCCGGCGTGATGACTCCGATATTTTGAATATTCCTATTTAATAATCGTTTAATCGACACGCCATCCTCAATAAACCCGTCTCCGGCGTGATGCCTCCGATCTTTCGAATATTCCAATCTAATATGACTTCTGACCTGTAAGGTTGCCAAAATAATAATCATACACTGTTTGTTAATTGGCCAGAGGAGAACTGGCACCTACTGAGCCTGGTTTCTCCCAAGGTTTATTTTTCTCCATTATGCCACCTGATGGAGTTTTGGTTCCTTGCCACTGTCACCTTTGGCTTGGCTTGCTCAGTTGGGGACACAAAATTTTCAAATAAATATCCAAATAAATTTAATTACTAAACTAAATTAACTAGGTCAACTACATTACTTGAATATATATGATAATTGAAATGAGCTGGATGACATCACCGTTTTCTCCAGAGCGGCTGTACAGCCGAATCAAATTCGGTTGCATTATTTTCCTGTTTAACACTGTGAAGCTGCTTTGAAACAATCTGCATTGTAAAAAGCGCTATATAAATAAAGTTGACTTGACTTATTTTGATCAGATCAGTAAGCAACCACCCAGAATACCCTTTGCAACCACATAGCAATGCCCTGGCAACCATCCACAACACTTTGTCTTCATACCGATGAGTTTTGCGTGCACATACTTTAATTTTCTTCAGAAAATGTAAAATTTTTGTTTGTGTGTGTTGTCTCAGCGGTGGTTGACAAGCTGTAATCAGCCTCAGGATTTGAGTCCCTGCAGGGGTTTTTTGTTGATATTTGCATCAGGCAGTTAATGAAATGATCAACGAGAGAACAAAGAAACAAATAAATCAAAAACTATACAGAAGAAAGGCCTCCAACGAGGCCTAAGAAAGCTGTGTATGTTGTGTATGCACTATTGATGGCCTGCTAATATAGATCGTCACATCTTCGCTCTGCTCTGGTCGATGCCATGCACGGCATCTAATATCCTCCTATTTTCTTCCAATGCCACATTTGAGAATTGCACCCAAAGGATTAAAGCCTTTGCTGAAGGCTTCCCACTGACCACAGGACATAATGTCATCTCATTCTGGACTTTAATGTGTTCCCATAGGGTATACACTCTTCTCTGCAGACAGTTTTTGCTGGGCTTTGCTACTTTCCTGTTTTCAACAGGATCAGCTGAAACACAAAGACGGAATGCTTGATCAATCTAACTAATTATGGCTTAATTAGGGAGCTTGTTCTAAACTGAGTATTTCACAATAACATGCCAATAAAAGAACCCCAAGACAAGCGTTTAATCGGACAGGCATGACTACACAACGATATAACACTGCATTGTTTTTTTTTACCATCAGGCATGTTCATTATCTGTATCGATGGCAGTTTCACCACAAGGCTGATTTACTTATATTGTGATACTGTAAGTGATACATGCTTAAGGGAAAAGACCAGACTAAGGTGGTTTGCTGGTCTTTGCTGATCACTAAATAAGATGTTTTGATGGGTTTTTTTTTTACTTGGACAGCTTACCAACCAGCTGAATACCAGATTAGTCAGACTTCAAGACCAGATACATCCGGTTAAACCTGATATATACACTCACCTAAAGGATTATTAGGAACACCATACTAATACTGTGTTTGACCCCCTTTCGCCTTCAGAACTGCCTTAATTCTACGTGGCATTGATTCAACAAGGTGCTGAAAGCATTCTTTAGAAATGTTGGCCCATATTGATAGGATAGCATCTTGCAGTTGATGGAGATTTGTGGGATGCACATCCAGGGCACGAAGCTCCCGTTCCACCACATCCCAAAGATGCTCTATTGGGTTGAGATCTGGTGACTGTGGGGGCCATTTTAGTACAGTGAACTCATTGTCATGTTCAAGAAACCAATTTGAAATGATTGGAGCTTTGTGACATGGTGCATTATCCTGCTGGAAGTAGCCATCAGAGGATGGGTACATGGTGGTCATAAAGGGATGGACATGGTCAGAAACAATGCTCAGGTAGGCCGTGGCATTTAAACGATGCCCAATTGGCACTAAGGGGCCTAAAGTGTGCCAAGTAAACATCCCCCACACCATTACACCACCACCACCAGCCTGCAC
Source organism: Rhinogobio ventralis (assembly GCA_039654625.1). Taxonomy (NCBI): domain Eukaryota; kingdom Metazoa; phylum Chordata; class Actinopteri; order Cypriniformes; family Gobionidae; genus Rhinogobio; species Rhinogobio ventralis. Next base: position 22,212,778 of record CM077215.1, on the reverse strand, counting down.
AGTGGTAACAAGGCATGATGGATCCATGTTCTCATTCTGTTTACGCCAAATTCTGACTCTACCATCTGAATGTCTCAACAGAAATCGAGACTCATCAGACCAGGCAACATTTTTCCAGTCTTCAACTGTCCAATTTTGGTGAGCTTGTGCAAATTGTAGCCTCTTTTTCCTATTTGTAGTGGAGATGAGTGGTACCCGGTGGGGTCTTCTGCTGTTGTAGCCCATCCGCCTCAAGGTTGTGCGTGTTGTGGCTTCAAAAATGCTTTGCTGCATACCTCGGTTGTAACGAGTGGTTATTTCAGTCAAAGTTGCTCTTCTATCAGCTTGAATCAGTCGGCCCATTCTCCTCTGACCTCTAGCATCAACAAGGCATTTTCGCCCACAGGACTGCCGCATACTGGATGTTTTTCCCTTTTCACACCATTCTTTGTAAACTCTAGAAATGGTTGTGCGTGAAAATCCCAGTAACTGAGCAGATTGTGAAATACTCAGACCGGCCCGTCTGGCACCAACAACCATGCCACGCTCAAAATTGCTTAAATCACCTTTCTTTCCCATTCTGACATTCAGTTTGGAGTTCAGGAGATTGGCTTGACCAGGACCACACCCCTAAATGCATTGAAGCAACTGCCATGTGATTGGTTGATTAGATAATTGCATTAATGAGAAATTGAACAGGTGTTCCTAATAATCCTTTAGGTGAGTGTATATATAGTTTCATATGTTGCTAAGGGTTATTTTATCACTTGTCCATTGATCCCTGTGTGATTTCACACTAGAACCTTTGAAACCAGGACAGAGAGAGAGAGAAAGAAAGAAAGAGGGGTGATCGAAACATGCCAAGTGGACTCTCATATAGCAGCTCTAGTGCATTCCATGTCAGATGAAGGCACTTTTGGATTTGATGAAAATTTAATAAACACATTTTCACTCTGGCAATAGGTATTCATCGCTTCACTCTTTATGCAAGCATTCTGCCCTTCCCTTTTTCTCTCTCCTGCATTTTTCCTCCGAAAATAGATCTTTAAGTGATTTTTCTATCATGTTTCTGTTGGTCTCTGTAAAATTGGAGAGAATGGAGAATAGATTATAGATCCACCCATAGTGTACGTGATGGATCTATATACACTCCTGGGCAAAAAAATAAAAAAAATATGGCTAAACACTAAACTTTTAATTGTCTTAACCACAAATTATTGGTCAAGAAATTAACTAAATTTAAGCAAATGCACTATTTAAAAAGCCATGTGATAAATCTCAATGAAACACGAGTTTATGGTGATGCTTTAAAGCGGTGTCTTCGAAAATCTGGTGAGAAATATAACAATAAATGCATGTTAACCACAGTCATGCATGGAGGAAGAGGAGTCATCTTCCTTTTTTTCTGTACAAAGAATCTAATACACCGGCTAATATTAATTGTGAACATTGTTATAAGATGTTGATCATGCGGTTATTTACTGCATTTTAAAAAGTCTGTATCCCCTGGGATATGTTGCCAGATTAGGGTATGAAAAAAGGATTATCCACAGTATTGACAGAGAGTGGTGACTCAAGGTAAACTGGGCCCTCTGTACTGGTCATTGCATTATTGTGCATTCTGGGGAGACGGGTGAGGGGTTGGTTGTGGTTGGTGGGAGGGGCAGTAGAAATCTCATTCATAGGGAAGATCATTAAAAAAGACATTTAGTTGACTACATCTTTGCATTTTTAACTAGATATGTTCTTGCTCTTTTTATGGTAGAACGGGGTGTCCAACCCTGCACCTGGAGGTCTGCTGTTCAAAGTTTAGCGCCAACCCTGATTAAACACATCTGAAAATTCTGAAAGTCTTCAGGGATACATAGAAAAATTTAAGTTGTGATTAGGGATGGAGCTAAACCCTACAGGACAGGGGACTTCAAGGGCTAGAGTTTCCCACACCTGAGGCTGAAGACGAAACAGTTCAGCAGTGAAAAAATATAAGAAATGTATATGAATGTATATGTAATGTATAATTTTAGGACACGTGCCATACATGCAGCATATTTTGCATATTTTACATATTGTTTTGCATCAAATAAATCACAGAACATTGATGGCTTTGACCTCCTTTGGATATGTTTTACTTAAGTCCAGATAATATAAAAAATGACATGAAATCATTTTTTGATGATCATTTTCTACTCTTGCCTGTTTTAGGGTTAAAAGACCATGGTCCATGGCTTGGGCCATTTTTTTTGCCCATGAGTGTATATCCATACATAGATAATACATAGACAATAGGTTGAATCTGTGTTGAGTGAGAGAGAACATGAAGGTGACTTTAAGCTGGGCCACTGAACAGATGCTCAATAATTCTCCCTTATTTGCATCCACAAAATCCCAGCCATCTTAATTTAAATCCTAGCAACTCATAATCTAACAGCAGATATTGCTTACAACCTTTGACCTACTTTGTATCCAGAATTAATCACGTCAGTGGAATTACTGACAGTGTTCATATTATGTTTTTAGATTTCATGGATGGATGGATGGATAGAGTTTAACAGGTTGTAATTTTGCTCAGCTAAAACTGTATTTTTGTTGGCTGAAGTTGTATGCCATTCCAGTCAGTGTAATGTTGGATACATTTAAATGGATACATTTAATGAATATGATGAAATACTGACTAAATCTAAAGGATATTTCCTTCTGTGTAACTGTGTAAAAACAGAGCACTTATTCTACATCATAATCTGACATACTGTATTTGCTATAGTTGCAGATAAATATTGTGTATACAGAGTGATATTGTTTCTCCAATCACTTCACTGCAATTTTGTCCTTCAGCACTCTTAAAATGATTCTACGCTGGATAATGAGTTTTTTGGGGTTCTTTATGATATAAGTCATGGTTGAATTATAGGTAATGTTTTAATGACTGTAATCTAATGAATTTTAAATTTTTCAGTTTAATTATCTGTAACTAACAGCATCACATAGCAGTCCGAAAATCCAGTGATGCAAAGGAAGTTTTCGTCAGAAGAATGAATGGTGTACAAACTATGTGAAATTGAATAAATCATTTGTACATCCTTACCTGGCATTTATTTGCTATTCAGTCACAGAAAAAGGTTTTACATGCAGGAAAGAGGGCAGAGGACTGTGTATCTCTATTAGTCAGTAGTTTGTCGATATTTAGCTGTTTGGCTTCTGTCAGCATGTTTTACAAAGCAGGAGGCACTCTTTCCCACAAGCACTGCTGAAGAATCTCCTTAGGTACTGGTTATGTAATACCTCACTCTATAAACTGCTGTGGACTGAAAATGACTGTTAACCCCTCCTCTCTTCCTCACTCTTTCTGTCTCTCTTTATATCTCCATCTATCTACATGTTTAGCTTGAGAAACAGCAGTGAGATCTGGCAGAAAACAGCCTAGTGATTTCTTTTGAGGACTCAGCCAATTGCAGTGTCCGGCCTGTTGTGCTCAGCCAATCAAATGCAGTTGGCAACCAATCATCAGGTATCGCTCACCAAAGCTATAAGGCTTAAACATTAGAGTTTAAGAGCTGCAGATCAATAAAGCCAAGAGAGACCTTGTCACATAGGATCGTACAAAATTATCTCAAAGATACTAAATGCCATGAATAAGTCAGTCACCTTCATGAAAAATGAAAGTGTGACTCGTTAAACAGTCGTTTGACGTTTCAGCCCTGCAAATACCTCATCCATCATGGGAAAAGGGTCTCTTCTGTTCTTTCTAAGAGCCTCACCTTTGTGCTGTGATCCCTTCTTTCTTCTTCTGCCAAAGTCCCTGCTGCCTTTGCTCTGAATGGCCAGGTGGTTTTTCAATTTCAATAATCTGTCTTTCTGTGTTTTCTCACGTCATGATCTATAATGCAACCGTTACTAAGACTAAAGCAACATTTGTCCCATGTCTGTATTCTGTATTCAAACTGAAGATAACATGAACGATCACAAACAAATTTCATTAAGTATCAGCTTTTGCCCTTAATAAATTATAAAATGTATACTATTTGTTATAAATGAATAGATTGCCAAATAGACCAAATATTTATATTTTAAGTTTTTATTTTATTTTTTAAAATTTTAGTCATTTTATTATGTATTTTTGTCATTATTTATTAGCTTTTTAATATTTATATATAGCTTTAATTCATTGTAATTTCAGTTCGTTTTTAGTAATTTTAGTACTTCAATTTATTTCATAATTTTTTTGCCAAGGCAACATTTCTCATTTGTTTAATTTGTTTTTATATATATATATATATATATATATATATATATATATATATACATACACTCACCTAAAGGATTATTAGGAACACCATACTAATACTGTGTTTGACCCCCTTTCGCCTTCAGAACTGCCTTAATTCTACGTGGCATTGATTCAACAAGGTGCTGAAAGCATTCTTTAGAAATGTTGGCCCATATTGATAGGATAGCATCTTGCAGTTGATGGAGATTTGTGGGATGCACATCCAGGGCACGAAGCTCCCGTTCCACCACATCCCAAAGATGCTCTATTGGGTTGAGATCTGGTGACTGTGGGGGCCATTTTAGTACAGTGAACTCATTGTCATGTTCAAGAAACCAATTTGAAATGATTGGAGCTTTGTGACATGGTGCATTATCCTGCTGGAAGTAGCCATCAGAGGATGGGTACATGGTGGTCATAAAGGGATGGACATGGTCAGAAACAATGCTCAGGTAGGCCGTGGCATTTAAACGATGCCCAATTGGCACTAAGGGGCCTAAAGTGTGCCAAGAAAACATCCCCCACACCATTACACCACCACCACCAGCCTGCACAGTGGTAACAAGGCATGATGGATCCATGTTCTCATTCTGAATATCTCAACAGAAATCGAGACTCATCAGACCAGGCAACATTTTTCCAGTCTTCAACTGTCCAATTTTGGTGAGCTTGTGCAAATTGTAGCCTCTTTTTCCTATTTGTAGTGGAGATGAGTGGTACCCGGTGGGGTCTTCTGCTGTAGCCCATCCGCCTCAAGGTTGTGCGTGTTGTGGCTTCACAAATGCTTTGCTGCATACCTCGGTTGTAACGAGTGGTTATTTCAGTCAAAGTTGCTCTTTTATCAGCTTGAATCAGTCGGCCCATTCTCCTCTGACCTCTAGCATCAACAAGGCATTTTCGCCCACAGGACTGCCGCATACTGGATGTTTTTCCCTTTTCACACCATTCTTTGTAAACTCTAGAAATGGTTGTGCGTGAAAATCCCAGTAACTGAGCAGATTGTGAAATACTCAGACCGGCCCGTCTGGCACCAACAACCATGCCACGCTCAAAATTGCTTAAATCACCTTTCTTTCCCATTCTGACATTCAGTTTGGAGTCTTGAACAGGACCACACCTCTAAATGCATTGAAGCAACTGCCATGTGATTGGTTGATTAGATAATTGCATTAATGAGAAATTGAACAGGTGTTCCTAATAATCCTTTAGGTGAGTGTATATATATATATAGCTGGATAATGCATCAGTTTCTTATGACTATAATCTAATGAATAGTGGGATAAAGTCAGGGATTCATTTTTCTATAACTAACAGCATCAGATAGCAGTAAAATACAGTAACTATGTAATAGACAAGATATTTGGCTTTTTTGTAATTCCAAAGCCAAATATCCAAAGTTTTTAGTGTAAAATGTTGTAAAGCAGTTATCTCAGTTCAGAGTCTAATTTAAGGCGTACAAGTGAATGTTAAACAAAGAAATACCTGGAAAAAAGCATTATGCCAAAGTGTACTTCCACGTTAAAATTTCTCATTGCTTTGCCGTCTTAATTTAAGCATGTACACATTTGTGTGTGTGTGTACACATGTGCTTCTGTGCATGTCAAGCTAATCAAAACTGTTCTGTTTTGATGTGCTAGCTCTCTGTGGTGTTCTGCTTGAATGGGCTTCTGAAATCAATTCCCACCCTTGATTGTAACCTGCCTCGTTTTATTTATGTAATTTTCTCTCTCTCTCTCTTTCTCTCTTCCTCTGACGAAAGCTGATGGAAAAAGGCGAACCGTTTTGACTTGACATTTCCAAGGGATTCAGCCAAGACGCATTCGTCTAGTCCAGCCCGAACAGCGCCATCTGCAGGTGTGTCTGATCCTATCGTAGGTTTAGCATTTTATTTATGTGGGTTCATCTTGATCTAACGATCAGGATTTGGTGAAAATGAACGTAGAAGGCAGCATTTATAGGGCGGCATGAATCATCAGCAGAAATCTGACAGCATGCACCAATTTCATCCAATTTTCTTTCGACAAGCATGTAAAGCAACCAAATCAAATGTTACAGAGTTTTCCTTTTCATCTCGACAAAAGGAATCTTCCTGGTTCGCTCAGGCAGTACAGGTGTGTTGGCAGAGCAGAAGGAGTTGTACATCACGGCTGGCCGGTTCAGTAATCACAAAGCTTACAGACTCTTCCTGTCTATCTCCCACACAGAGAAACTGAGTGAGAGAGACAAGTAGAGAGAATGAAACAAATAGAGAGACACAGAGCAAGAGAGAGAGAAATCCAGTAATGTTGAGATGGGTCTTGTTGTGGTCTGGTGCAGGCCTGGATTACGGGACAAACCCCTCGGACATACAATTTAAGAAGTTTTCTTTTTAGGAGCCAGGGTTTTCTTTTAGGATTGGGTTAGGTTTAAGACCCCAATATACTTGAAGTGAAATCGAAAAGCGAACTGATGTGACATCATTTTGAACAAAATCAGACAAAAACGAAGTTCATTTGGAGTTCGAAACAGCTATGAAAAGGTTTGCTTTGACTGGTGAACACCTTGTACATTGGTCAGTGGCGATTACGTACTAGGCAGTACTGCGCTTCTTTCACATGGAAATCCTTTCCGGTTCATTTCTCCTGCTCATATCGTAGAGTTCAGACGTCCGCGAGTGAAAACATCAAAAGATCTGAGAGCTGCTTTAGAGTAGAAAGTTCTCCTGACACTGTTTCTCATGTTTAATACGGTAAAGCTGCTTGATTTTAAGCAATCTATTGTATAAAGTGCTATATAAATTAACGTAATGTGATTTTACTAGAGTGGTGTTCAGAGCTTGTGCAAACATATCCACGTTGCTATGATCAGATGCTTTTCTTATGCTTTATTAGAAAAGGGCTTGCTGTTTTCTCAGTTTTGTTGTGTTTATTTTGTTATTATAATATGGGGCTGTTGAATGCTTGAATCTGATTGGCTGACAAACGTTCTAAGGTGTGCAATTATTTTCAAGGAAACACATGGTTACAGTTCCATATCACTTCGCCAAATTTTTTCAGTTATATCAAATATCTTTACAGCATACAACAGCAAAATAACCAAAACCCACAACGACACTGACCAAGCAAAGAAATAGAGTAAACAAAAGAATAAAAACGACAAATTAATTCCATGTTTTCCCCACAAAATTACGTTTAATTATGTACAAAATGCACATACTCTCTTTCTCCCGCTCTCTCTGCTCTCCACACACACATACAGTACAGACACACACTCGCGTAGAAACGCGTAGTCAGCGCTGCTCTGATGATTTCTCAGTAAAATAGTTTAGCAACGTAAAAGCGACATGACATTTCTCACTAGCGTGCTGTTCTTACAGTTTCGTATTAGTAGACGCTGCTGTCGTCGAAACACTGTTGAAAGAGACGCACAAACTGAGACTGAGGTAATTCATACGCTCTCTCTCTCTCTCTCTCTATAATAACTCACTGGCACTGCATTAATAACTGCATTAGCATTAGTCTGCTATCAATGGCTCAAGCCTCCATTACTAGCTCTAAAATTATGTTTTGGAATTAGCAACGGAGGCTTGGGTTTAGATGCGTAAGAAGCTGTCCTGCACAGAGGAGAGTTTTAAAGACAAAACCTGACAAATGTCTTGAAATAAATAATCTAAACAATGTTTTGAGGTGTGGTAACCGTAGTATAAGTGGAATAATTGACTCCAGGCCATTGAATTATTCAAAAAATAATGCACACATTATTTTTCTAATAATTCAACGGCCCAGAGTCAATTATTTCTTACTTGAGAGGAAAACGTGCAGCACATTTTTACATATTCATCTAAATTCCGCTCTGGGCAACGTCGGATGTTCGCTAACAGTATTTCGCTGGTCACGTATTTCGAACTTCGCTTTACCTTCTAAGCGAAGAACGGAAAAGAGCTTCGCCGTGAGTATATCGGGGCCTTTAGTAGTTATTATACACTACCCGGCCAAAAAAAATAAAATAGTGGCATATAAACAACCATCTAGGAAGACACATCATGGCCATATTCCAGGAAGATGCATCTTGATGGAAATAAATTTTACACAACATTTGTAAAAGCTACACACTCCATCAATTAGGGTTGGAAGAACTGTTGCCAGACACAATAATCACTGCAATAATGATCCAATAATAGACTCTTAAACATTTGCTTATTTAAATCCAAACTTTAGTTTTGTTTTTTGGTATGTCTTTATACCATATAAGACTTTAATATTATTTGAATAAAACAATTATGTACAAACAGCTAATCAGTTTCTTGGTGCCTCAGTATTTTATCTAATTTCATTTAATTATTTTATTCTCCAGGAAGGTTGGCATTTGTGTGGGTTTGCACACACAGATGCGTGTTTCGTAGTTCACAGATGAAATTTGTTTCCTGGCTATTTGTGAGTAATATCAAACTATTTTCTACTTGAAACTTTTGCAGTGTCGCGATATATTTATCTTTGAACGAGCCAGTGCAGATCGTTGATTTGCATTTTAATACTTTTGGCTCACGCCACGCTTTTAAGTACACATTAGTGGTTCCTGTCAGTTCAAATGGGCCAGTCTTACATAAGTGAGCAACAAGCGACTGGACTTTCCATTATGGCGGTACAAACTCTCAAGACAGCTGAACTGCAATGTCAGCTCTGAGCTGACTGAACACAATGAACCAACTGCCAACTCTCCACACGCTATTACCAGCCCACCACTCTCTAATGGAACAAAGGAAAACCTTTAGCGTCACCCTACTGCAGTGAATGCCAACAGACTGAGACCACATTGACATTTTTGCATTCATTTATACATAAATAAAAATAAAAAAAAAGTTAACTTTTGGTGATACAAAAAAAAGTCTTTTTTACTTTATTATATATAAAAAAATATAAATTTAACTCTGAATTAATATAAAATAAATAAATATAGCTATAAGCAACATTAGGATATAAGCCTAATACATACATTTTATACTTGGAATCATATGTAACATAATATCAAAATTATAATAAAATAGGCCCATATAATTTACTTTAATGCTGTGAAAATTATAATATAATATAATATAATATAATATAAATGTAGTCTGAATAAACCCACAAACCTTCACTTTTTACTTTACAACAGTGTTTTTTTATATTCTTTGGAAAAATGTGATCATACATTAAACTGTTAAATTATTGTTAATATATATATATTGTATTCTACATATTAATATATTACTTTTTTCAGTTCACTTATCTCAGAAAAGAATTCAAAATAGAAACTTTCCACTAGTGGACTTTTGGACATCACTTTACCTCCAAACACCTCTCTTCATTTCAGTGACCGTGATCTACTGAGGCTCTAAAAAGTTTTTTTTTTATCCCGTAGACGGTAAATGTGATCTTTAATACAGTGTCGGGCTGCGGCAGAGGCTATCATTCCACGAAGTGTGGCAATAACTCTCGGCTGTGTTCAATGAGGAGAGATCAGTGAGCCTTTAAAAGACACCACTCTTTTATGTTATATTCATGCTTGCTGTTTTTTTTTTGTTTTGTTTTTTTTCTCACAGGCCAGCTGTCTAAAAGCACCACTGTATAATTGATGTGTTTTTGCAGGCACAGGCTGAGCGCAGACAGCGGGCTATAAACCCCTCTCAACAACATGTTCCTCTACGCCTCTTCCTCCCAGATGGCCTCCCTCTATCTCTTCTTCTTTCACTCTCTATCACACATGCACTTTCTCTCTACCTCTCATGCATATCTCCTCCTCTCACTCTTTCTTTCTCCCGCTTTATTCCTCTTCATGGGGCCTAGAGGTTAAAGACTAAATTGGTCATCCTCAGGAGAACTGGGTGATTTGTGGCAGCGTGTCTTGGTTTGAAAAAGGGACGATAATTATGAGTACCTGTCTGATAAAGGACAAAAATGTGTGTTTCTCCTATAAAATGTCCTATAATGTGTGAATGAAGAGAGAAAGTGAATGTTGAAATAATTTTACTAGTAGGGTTGGGTGATTTTTATTAAATATTCACTCTACAAATGTAAGGATGGTGACATAAAAAAATATCAGGAATACACTGAAAAATATTGGCTTTGAAACAATTTTCACTCAGAAATTGCTTGTAAATTTCACAAATAGTTACAAAGAAACAGCAACACATTGAATTAAACGTGAAAATACAGGTAGAAAGACTGAAATAGCATTTTCTCGTAAAACATACTCCAACAATATATGTTATTAAATAATATAAAGTTAAATTTAAAATAAATTGTAATAATCGTTGCTGCTTTTAATAAAAGTGAAAAGTTTTTTATCATGATTTCAGATGTTCTAGTAGCTTCACTTTAATACTTTAGTATAGCACACATAACACTTATGTACTTTATGTATTGCATAATTATTCTTACGCAATAATTCTAATTATAGATAATTACTACAATAATATCAGCTGATTGGTAGGTCAGCCACCATAAACAGATAGTAGACCTTTTTTATAAAGCATTAATCCAGTGAAATGATATTATAATACTCTTATTAAAAGTAACCAGTATAGAGTCTCCTTGGCCTGTCCTACACGCTAGATTACTGTAATCTCTCCTCACACACTCTACCTGCTTCTCTTCACCTATTGGTCAGTTCGGCTGTAATGAGAGCAGGGGGCTAATGCCAGAGAATAATGTTTTTATGAGCGACAGCAGAGGTCAGAATTAATGGCTGACGAGACAAACGCCCCACGAGACTGGAAGTCGCTTCCGAGGGCATACAAATGGCTTCCTAATGAAGCTTGACATTGGTTATAGGGTATCAATGTTTTGTGTGTGCATGAGAAGAGAGAGAACACAGGAGCAAAGTGAATTTTTTGTGCTCGCAAGCACAATGAAAATGATAACAACTTGAATTAATTGACTCAACATTGGTGTAAAATGTTGCATGATATTACGGTAATGTACTTCTGTCTGCACCTGCTAACTGCCCTACTCTAGTTTGAACACTATAAATATTGATATCAAGCATGAATATTCTTCCAAAGTAATGAACTGTTTTACCATGACTGACTATATGAATATGTATATGAATTGCTGTGGGGGGATGATATCACACAAGGTAATAGGTATCATGCCACAGGAAAAATAGGATATGAAAAATAAGCACTACATTTTGACTAAGATCACAGCAAAAATTGGGGATCGTTTTCAGAGACCAATCTACTTCGAGAGTTTAAAAACGAGCCAATGAACATTGGCATGCGGTTCACGCATTCCACGCTCCTCCCTGCAGGGCGGGTATAAATAAGGAAGTGGAAGCACCGCATCTTTGCTTTCTACTTTGGAGGCGAACATCTGCTGTGTCTTCAGTGTGATTGTTTTCTACAGAGAGTGTCAGGGCTCCTACTTCGGTTGATAGCCTTGGTGGTGACCTGAGGTTAAGAGTGAGGGCTTCCCCGATGAGTCAGCCTCCTCGGGCCCCTCCGTCCTCTGCACCTGCACCAATGGAGTTCCCAAGAGAGAGTTTGGGTGCTAAATAGGAAAAGGATCGACCGCCTGCAGTTGATTTTGATATTCTAGGTATTATCAACTGGCCAGAGTTTTGAGACCGCAATAGACGTGATGGAGTATAATGCGTTAAGAGCTCGCTCAAGTACTGGGGAGCTAAACCATTTAGTGATTTGTAAGTAATTAGCAAGATTTTAAAATGTATGCGATGTTTAATAGGGAGCCAGTGCAGTGTTGACAGAACCGGGCTAATATGGTCATACTTCCTGGTTCTAGTAAGAACTCGAGCTGCTGCGTTTTGGACCAGCTGCAGTTTATTTATTAAACGAGCGGGGCAACCACCAAGTAGAGCATTACAATAATCTAGCCTTGAGGTCATGAATGCATGAACTAACTGTTCAGCATTTTGCATTGAAAGCATATGCCGTAATTTAGATATATTTTTAAGATGGTAGAATGCAGTTTTACAGATGCTGTAAAACTGCAAACGTGGCTTTCAAATGAGAGATTGGTATCAAAGAGCACACCCAGGTTCCTAACTGACGACGAGGACTTGACAGAGCAGCCATCAAGTGTTAGACAGTATTCTAGGTTACTACATGTGGAGATTTTTTTGTCCAATAATTAAAAATTCAGTTTTTTCTGAATTAAGTTGCAGGAAATTACTAGTCATCCAATTTTTTATATCAGCTATGCATTCCGTTAATCTTGTGAATTGGTAAGTTTCGTCAGGGCGTGAAGAAATATAGAGCTGAGTATCGTCAGCATAACAATGAAAACTAACGCCATGCTTCCTAATAATATCTCCCAGTGGTAGCATGTACAGGGTGAAAAGCAACGGTCCTAGCACTGAGCCCTGCGGTACTCCATACTGAACTTGTGATCGGTGTGAGATCTCTTCATTTACTGCTACAAACTGAAAACGGTCAGATAAGTATGATTTAAACCATGGCAATGCAATTCCACTAATGCCAACATAATTTTCGAGTCTATTCAAAAGAATGTTGTGGTCGATGGTATCTAATGCAGCGCTAAGATCGAGTAACACTAACAGAGAGATACAACCACGATCGGATGATAAGAGTAAATCATTTGTAACTCTAATGAGAGCAGTCTCAGTACTATGATGTGGTCTAAATCCTGACTGGAAAACCTCACAGATACCATTTTTTTCTAAAAAGGAGCATAATTGTGAGGACACTGCCTTTTCTAGTATTTGTGACAGAAAGGGTAGATTTGAGATTGGCCTGTAATTGACTAATTCTGTAGGGTCAAGTTGCGTTTTTTTAATAAGTGGTTTAATAATAGCCAACTTAAAAGTTTTCGGTACATATCCTAAAGTCAAGGATGAATTAATGATATTAAGAAGAGGATCTATGACCTTTGGAAGCATCTCTTTTAGTAGTTTAGTCGGTATAGGGTCGATCATACATGTTGTTGATTTTGATGATTTAACGAGTTTAGCCAATTCTTCTTCTCCTATAGCAGTGAATGAATGTAATTTTTCCTCAGTGACACTACAATGCTCTGTCTGATGTGATACAGTAGTAGACGGCTGCATGGTTATAATTTTTTTCCTAATATTATCAATCTTACAAGTAAAGAAGTTCATAAAGTCATTACTGCTGTGCTGTTGGCAGACATCAGAAGTTGAAGCTTTATTTTTGGTTAATTTAGCCACTGTATCGAATAAATACCTAGGGTTGTGTTTGTTTTCTTCTAAGAGAGTCGAGAAATAAGCAGATCTAGCAGTTTTTACGGCCTTTCTGTATGAAATCATGCTCTCTTTCCACGAAATGCGAAAAACTTCCAGTTTTGTTTTCTTCCAGCTGCGCTCCATTTTTCTGGCTGCTGTTTTAAGGGCCCGGGTGTGCTCGTTGTACCACGGCGTTGGAATATTCTCTTTAATCTTCTTTAAGCGCAGAGGAGCAACTGTGTCTAAAGTGCTGGAAAAGAGAGAGTCAATAGTTTCTGTTGCAACATCAAGTTCCTCTGGGCTATCTGGGATGCTGAGGAGATGAAACTGATGAGGAAGTTTATTTATAAAGAAATCTTTAGTCTCAGCAGTGATAGTCCTGCCATATTTGAAGCGAGGGGACGGCTTTGCAGGCTTTGCTAAATTAAGTATACATGATACTAGGTAATGATATGAGATGTCATCGCTCTGCTGCAGAATTTCAATGGTATCAACATTTATTCCATGTGACAATATTAGGTCTAGAGTATGATTACGGCGATGAGTGGGTCCTGATACGTGTTGCCTAACTCCAATAGAGTTTAGAATGTCTCTAAATGCCAATCCCAATGCGTCTTTTTCATTGTCTACATGGATATTAAAATCACCAACAATTAGGACTTTATCTGTAGCCAGTACTAACTCTGATAAAAAATCAGCAAATTCTCTGGTAAAGTGTGTATTGTGCCCTGGTGGCCTGTATACAGTAGCCAACACAAATGTTAAACGGGATTTATCAATTTCACTACATAACGTTACGTAAAGCACCAAAACTTCAAAATAATTATATTTGAAACTAGACTTCTGAGTAATACTGAAGATATTATTATAAATTACAGCAACACCTCCCCCTTTACCTTTCAGACGCGGCTCGTGTTTATAACAATAATCTTGTGGGGTGGACTCATTTAAAGTAATGTAGTCGTCAGGTTTTAGCCAGGTTTCTGTCAAACACAGCACATCTAGATTATTATCTGTAATCATATCATTAACAATAAGCGTTTTAGAGGAAAGGGATCGAATATTCAGCAGCCCGAGCTTTATCATTTGTTCATCTGTATTATATCTGTTGTTTATTTGTTGGACATCAATAAAATTTTTACCGTTGAATAGTTTTGGTGTTTTTTTGTATTTACTAATTCGTGGAACAGACACAGTCTCTATGTGATAATAGCTAGGTGAAATAGTCTCTATGTGCTGGGATTTATCTGACTTCTGTGACGCGAGACAGCTAGCAGACGGTCGGGTAAGCCAGTCCGTCTGCTTCCTGACCTGGGCCCTAGTTAGTCAAGGTTTAGCTTTAAGACTATGTGCCAAATTACTAGAGAGAAGAGCGGCACCACCCCAGGAGGGATGGATACCATCTCTTTTCAACAGGTCAGGTCTGCCCCAAAAGCTTTTCCAATTGTCTATGAACCCTATGTTATTTTGCGGACACCACTTAGACAACCAGCCATTGAGTGATGATAGTCTGCTAAGTATCTCATCACTCCTTTTAATGGGGAGGGGACCAGAGCAAAAAACCCGGTTTGCCATCGTACTTGCGAGTTCACACACCTAGTAGCACGAAGGACCCGTTCTAGTGTCGGCTTGCAACGGCACTAACCCTGTCGAGCTCCTCCGTCACCCTCGGCCTCAGACGTTGCGGGCATCTGACGCCAGGCCTACACTCGTATGCGTAGTGGAACCTGTGTTAGGCTGGGTATCCATATGTAGCGGCGACCCCATATGTGTATTCCTCCACGGTACAGCTACCCTACTCTGCTAGTCCCGTGTCTTTCCCTCTCTGATAGTGTTCTTTCCCCCCTAGAACTAGGTTGGAACCACCTCAGAGGCTGCCATATGTTGTACTACCCTGCTTGGCTAGTCCTTATGTATACTGCCACCTCTCCTTCCTTAGAAGGACGTGGCTTCGCAGCGTTCCTTCTCCTGAGACGGGGACGCTTTCCTAGCGTTATCCAATAGTCACTCTGAGTGGGTCTTGCAGAAGAGCAGTGACTGACCTTCTCTGCTTAGAGCCCTGACTTGCCGCTCCAACAGAAGGGGCAGTCCAGGGAGCTCAAGCAGAGAGCTGGAAGGGCCAGCGTTGGTGGCGTGTTGGTAGGATTCCCAATTCGTCGGTCAGTTCCGACGTACGTCGAACGTGACCGACTGAAAGGGAACGTCTCAGTTACGTATGTAACCCTCGTTCCCTGAAGGAACGAGGGTTACATACCTACATACCTACATACTCGTACCTGTGGCTCCACAGCGGTAAAGCAAAGATGTGGAGCTTCCACTTCCTTATTTATACCCGCCCTGCGGGGAGGAGCATGGAATGTGTGAACCACATGCCCATGTTCATTGGCTCGTTTTTAAACACACACTAGATTGGTTTCTGAAAACGATCCCCAATTCATCTGTCAGTTTCGACGAACGTCTCCGTTTTACATACGTAACTGAGACGGAATTTGTATGAAACATACATGTGGTCACCAAGGCTGCATTTATTTTATTAAAAATACAGTAAAACAGTAATATTGAAAATCAAATTTTTTTATTTTAATATACACTACATTGCTAAAAGTTTTGGGACGCCTGCCTTTACATACACATGAACTTTAATGACATCCCATTCTTAATCCGTAGGGTTTAATATGGAGTTGGCCCACCCTTTGCAGCTATAACAGCTTCAACTCTTCTAGGAAGGCTTTTCACAAGGTTTAGGAGTATGTTTATGGGAATTTTTGACCATTCTTCTAGAAGCACATTTGTGAGGTCAGGCACTGATGTTGGACGAGAAGGCCTGGCTCGCAGTCTCCGCTCTAATTCATCCCAAAGGTGTTCTATCCACACCAAACTCGCTCATCCATGTCTTTATGGACCTTGCTACAAAGTTGAGAATTTTCCAAAATTAAGCATTAAGAAGAAGCATTAAGAAGAAGCATTCCTTTCACTGGAACTAAGGGGCCAAGCCCAACCCCTGAAAAACAACCCCACACCATAATCCCCCCTCCACCAAACTTTACACTTGACAGAATGCAGTCAAGCAAGTACCATTCTCCTGGCAACCGCCAAATCCAGACTCGTCCATCGGATTGCCAGACAGAGAAGCGTGATTCATCACTCCAGAGAACACGTCTCCACTGCTCTAGAGTCCAGTGGTGGCGTACTTTACATCACTGCATCCGACCCTTTGCATTGCACTTGGTGATTTAAGGTTTGGATGCAGCTGCTCGGCCATGGAAACCCATTCATTAAAGCTCTACACGCACCGTTCTTGAGCTAATCTGAAGGCCACACAAAATTTGGAGATCTGTAGCTATTGACTCTGCAGAAAGTTGGCGACTTCTGCGCACTGTGCTCCTCAGTATGCGCTGACCCCGCTCTGTATTTTTATGTGGCCTACCAGTTGCTGTTGTTCCCAATTGCTTCCACTATAATACGACTAACAGTTGGAATATTTAGTAGTGAGAAAATGTTATGAATGGACTTTGCACATGTGGCAAACTATCACGGTACCATGCTTGAATTCACTGAGCTCCTGAGAGCAACCCATTCTTTCACAAATGTTTGTAGAAGCAGCCTGCATGCCTAGGGGCTTGATTTTATACACCTGTGGCAGTGGAAGTGATTGGAACACCTAAATTCAAATCAATCAATCAATCAATAAAAATTGTATTTATATAGCACAATAAGTACAACAGTAGTTGGCCATTGTGCTGTACAAGAGGATAAATAAATAAATATAATAATGCAATACAAATGATTTGGAGGGGTGTCTCAATACTTTTGGCAATATAGTGTATTTATAATGTAAGTTATTTCTGTAAATGGCTGATTTTTCAGCATCATCACTCAAGTCTTCAGATCACTTTCAGAAATCATTCTAATACAGGGAGTGCAGAATTATTAGGCAAGTTGTATTTTTGAGGATTAATTTTATTATTGAACAACAACCATGTTCTCAATGAACACAAAAAACTCATTAATATCAAAGCTGAATATTTTTGTATCAATATTTTAAGTAGTTTTTAGTTTTAGCTATTTTAGGGGGATATCTGTGTGTGCAGGTGACTATTACTGTGCATAATTATTAGGCAACTTAACAAAAAACAAATTTATACCCATTTCAATTATTTATTTTTACCAGTGAAACCAATATAACATCTCAACATTCACAAATATACATTTCTGACATTCAAAAACCAAACAAAAACAAATCAGTGACCAATATAGCCACCTTTCTTTGCAAGGACACTCAAAAGCCTGCCATCCATGGATTCTGTCAGTGTTTTGATCTGTTCACCATCAACATTGCGTGCAGCAGCAACCACAGCCTCCCAGACACTGTTCAGAGAGGTGTACTGTTTTCCCTCCTTGTAAATCGCACATTTGATGATGGACCACAGGTTCTCAATGGGGTTCAGATCAGGTGAACAAGGAGGCCATATCATTAGATTTTCTTCTTTTATACCCTTTCTTGCCAGCCACGCTGTGGAGTACTTGGACGCGTGTGATGGAGCATTGTCCTGCATGAAAATCATGTTTTTCTTGAAGGATGCAGACTTCTTCCTGTACCACTGCCTGAAGAAGGTGTCTTCCAGAAACTGGCAGTAGGACTGGGAGTTGAGCTTGACTCCATCCTCAACCCGAAAAGGCCCCACAAGCTCATCTTTGATGATACCAGCCCAAACCAGTACTCCACCTCCACCTTGCTGGCGTCTGAGTCGGACTGGAGCTCTCTGCCCTTTACCAATCCAGCCACGGGCCCATCCATCTGGCCCATCAAGACTCACTCTCATTTCATCAGTCCATAAAACCTTAGAAAAATCAGTCTTGAGATATTTCTTGGCCCAGTCTTGACGTTTCAGCTTGTGTGTCTTGTTCAGTGGTGGTCGACTTTCTGCCTTTCTTACCTTGGCCATGTCTCTGAGTATTGCACACCTTGTGCTTTTGGGCACTCCAGTGATGTTGCAGCTCTGAAATATGGCCAAACTGGTGGCAAGTGGCATCTTGGCAGCTGCACGCTTGACTTTTCTCAGTTCACGGGCAGTTATTTTGCGCCTTGGTTTTTCCACACGCTTCTTGCGACCCTGTTGACTATTTTGAATGAAACGCTTGATTGTTCGATGATCACGCTTCAGAAGCTTGGCTCTTTTAAGACTGCTGCATCCCTCTGCAATATATCTCACTATTTTTGACTTTTCTGAGCCTGTCAAGTCCTTCTTTTGACCCATTTTGCCAAAGGAAAGGAAGTTGCCTAATAATTATGCACACCTGATATAGGGTGTTGATGTCATTAGACCACACCCCTTCTCATTACAGAGATGCACATCACCTAATATGCTTAATTGGTAGTAGGCTTTCCAGCCTATACAGCTTGGAGTAAGACAACATGCATAACGAGGATGATGTGGTCAAAATACTCATTTGCCTAATAATTCTGCACTCCCTGTATGCTGATCTGGTGCTTAAGAAGCATTTATTATTATTATAAATGTTGAAAATAGTTGGGTTGCTTAATAATTTTGTGGAAACCGTGATTCTGTTTATCTTTTAGAATTCTTTGATAAATAGAAAGTTTAAAAGAACAGATTTATTTATTTTATATATAACAATTATTTGAAGTAGAAATCTTTTGTAACATTATAAATGTTGTTAATGCTTCCTTGCTGAATAAAAGTATTACTTTATTTTTCTTTTTTTTAAATGGTTTCTACAAAAATGTTAGATGTTTGCCATTTCATTTAGTGTCAAACAATGTATGTATACGTATGTTCAAATACCTAACAATACTTATTAGATCCTGTTGCATTAGATAAAAGGTCATAAACCAGCGGAAAAAGATGGATCCTGAAGATGAAAATATATCACTGTTAGCACAGTGCAGGAA
Source organism: Rhinogobio ventralis (assembly GCA_039654625.1). Lineage (NCBI taxonomy): Eukaryota > Metazoa > Chordata > Actinopteri > Cypriniformes > Gobionidae > Rhinogobio > Rhinogobio ventralis. Next base: position 22,193,441 of record CM077215.1, on the reverse strand, counting down.
AGCTTCTTTCTTTAGTACCTGAAAAGAGAGCTGCTGGATTAATATCTCTCTCCTGTTGGCCATTTCACACCAGAATGCTTTCACAGCAAAGCTCGGGGACATGGAGGGGGTGGGGGGGAGAAAGAGTAAAGAAAGAGTACAAGCAGCTCACACAGGAGCATGCATTAGCAAAAACTAATGGGTTTTGTGTTTGTTGAGCTTTATGCATCCTGATGCACTAAGACACCATCTCAATCTATAGCTACTAAAGCTGTCAGATCAGTATAGTTACCACTGATCCAGAGGTTACAGTGCACACTGAGCCAATTAGCATGTTGCGATCAGACACGTTAATGGCGTTTAGTGTCAGTGACGGCAAACCTTCCACGACACATTTATGTTATTGATGATTTGGTGTTTTCTCAAAAGAATCGTTAATAGAATCATTAATGAACTGCAAATGTGACTAATGTCTCTGTGTGTTTCACAAAATAATCAAAATGACATGAAGTACAAGTAAATGTGGCTATTTTATTTTGTGAGTGATTCAACATGTAATTTACATGTTGTTGAAAAAACTCAAATAAATGAAAAGTCCACTTCAGCCCTGATCAAATTAATGCTGGAAATTCCATGCTTTGTATGGTTTCAGGCTGGTTGATTAGCTGGACTAAAATGGGATTTTTCACCTCACCAGCCGTTTAGGGTTGTAGCCATTGCAACAAATGAGCTATGTTCCAAAAACCAGTATGACCTGTTTTTTTCCAGCAGGGATCCAGATCCTCTGGAGACAAAGAGTGAAAAAGCAAAAGAAAATGAGGTGACATAAACCAGTGGCTTTTCTTTCTCTGTCAGAACTGTAATTAGAAAAGCCAATGTAACTGGCACTCTGAACCGAGGATCAGAGGACAGAGAGAGAGAGAGAGAAAAAAAAACAGCACATGAAAAGAAGAAAAGAAAGAACAAAGGCAGGAACAGAACACAACAGAATGAGATGGACACCGGAACAGTTTAAAGAGGGAAAAAAGTCACGGTAAAAGAAAGGTGTGTGTGTGTGTGAGGGAAGGGGGGGAATTTGAGAGACATGAGAAATGCGCTAGTAAGCCAGCTTGTAAAGGTCTTCAGACAGAGGACGACGTCTCACTAAAGCAAGGACACACGTCAAGGAGAAACACTTTTCACTCTCATGCTTAAAGAGGAAGATGCCCTTCAGAATCCTGGAATTTATTAACCACACACACACATCGTCATGCATAGACTCCTGAATATTTGAACAGGTACAAATTATTGAGCATACTGAAGAGAAATTGCCATATCTATCAGAAAACAGAGTACAGGCCATGGTTTAGTTCATATGCCATTAAATCTTCTCTCTCTCTCTCTCTTTATATATGTATATCCTCTAAGTGTTGTTAAATACTCTGAGTGCCGCCTGTAATATAGTAGAATAGTACTAAAAAAATAGTAGTATTCCCTTACAGTACATCAAATTTCAGTCTTAAACTACCTGCGAAATGCAACAGATTTAAATATTCATGCTATTATTATTATTATCATTATTAAACAAAGCAATGGTATATTTAAAATGTACTGTAAAGGAATACCAATGCTTTATGTTTAATAAACATGTAATAATATTAATAATACAAATCATATTACTAATATGTAACAATTGTATGAATATACACTCACCTAAAGGATTATTAGGAACACCATACTAATACTGTGTTTGACCCCCTTTCGCCTTCAGAACTGCCTTAATTCTACGTGGCATTGATTCAACAAGGTGCTGAAAGCATTCTTTACAAATGTTGGCCCATATTGATAGGATAGCATCTTGCAGTTGATGGAGATTTGTAGGATGCACATCCAGGGCACGAAGCTCCCGTTCCACCACATCCCAAAGATGCTCTATTGGGTTGAGATCTGGTGACTGTGGGGGCCATTTTAGTACAGTGAACTCATTGTCATGTTCAAGAAACCAATTTGAAATGATTGGTGCTTTGTGACATGGTGCATTATCCTGCTGGAAGTAGCCATCAGAGGATGGGTACATGGTGGTCATAAAGGGATGGACATGGTCAGAAACAATGCTCAGGTAGGCCGTGGCATTTAAACGATGCCCAATTGGCACTAAGGGGCCTAAAGTGTGCCAAGAAAACATCCCCCACACCATTACACCACCACCACCAGCCTGCACAGTGGTAACAAGGCATGATGGATCCAGGTTCTCATTCTGTTTACGCCAAATTCTGACTCTACCATCTGAATGTCTCAACAGAAATCGAGACTCATCAGACCAGGCAACATTTTTCCAGTCTTCAACTGTCCAATTTTGGTGAGCTCGTGCAAATTGTAGCCTCTTTTTCCTGTTTGTAGTGGAGATGAGTGGTACCCGGTGGGGTCTTCTGCTGTTGTAGCCCATCCGCCTCAAGGTTGTGCGTGTTGTGGCTTCACAAATGCTTTGCTGCATACCTCGGTTGTAACGAGTGGTTATTTCAGTCAAAGTTGCTCTTCTATCAGCTTGAATCAGTCGGCCCATTCTCCTCTGACCTCTAGCATCAACAAGGCATTTTCGCCCACAGGACTGCCGCATACTGGATGTTTTTCCCTTTTCACACCATTCTTTGTAAACTCTAGAAATGGTTGTGTGTGAAAATCCCAGTAACTGAGCAGATTGTGAAATACTCAGACCGGCCCGTCTGGCACCAACAACCATGCCACGCTCAAAATTGCTTAAATCACCTTTCTTTCCTATTCTGACATTCAGTTTGGAGTTCAGGAGATTGTCTTGACCAGGACCACACCCCTAAATGCATTGAAGCAACTGCCATGTGATTGGTTGATTAGATAATTGCATTAATGAGAAATTGAACAGGTGTTCCTAATAATCCTTTAGGTGAGTGTATATATATATATATATATATATAGATGATATGTAAACTAAGACTGGCTTTAGATTTCTAAAAATGTACTGTAAGGGAATACTAATGTTTTTTGTGTTTTCAAAACTATTACAACAATGAAAATATGACATGTTTTGAGTTTATAATGTAATAATTTTCTCATATTGGAATTTTTTTTATTACATTATGAGCTCAAGATTTTATTACATTTTGAGAAAGTTATTACATTATGAACATTTTATTATAATAATAGTGTTATACTTATTACATTATGTGCAGTTATTACATTATAAGTTGGTACACATGCTTTCTCATATGATAGTAGCACAAAGAGTCTTCAGTTCTTTATATATGAGCATAAGATCATTGCATGGCAAATTATTATATAGCTGAGCACAAGATCATCACACATCTTCTCTTTACGGCTACGCATCACGTGAGCACATACACAGCTGACTTGTTGAATAACTTGTTAAGTAAATAGCTATATTCACATTGTTTATCCTTGTTTAATTCATATTCTGATTAATATAAATCTTCCACAAAACCATAATTAAATCAGCCGAAATATTTAATAAACAAAACACACAAGGGATGAGGCGCTTTCTGTGGTGATCTGCATCCGCATTTCTTGTGGGCTTGGTTGCACGGCATATCACCAGTGACCTCAGGCTATATTAATACTCAACAGTAGTTAAAAACTTGTAGATTTAGTATGAATCACCATCACAAGGAATGTATCACTCAGAGAGCCTCTGGGAATGTTTAGAGCAGTGAGGAGTTTTTCATTGCATTCGCAGGAATAGTTGCCCCCACTGTAGCACACACACACGCCTTCTAAAAATACACACTTGCAAGTTCACTTCTGTCATTCTCTCCCTCTGTCCCCCCCCCCACACACACACACACACACACACACACACACACACACACACACTAAATCCATGTGATTGAAGAGCTCTCAGAAAGGTAATTAAATTTGCCAATGATCCGCTGTGCTGGGTACACAAGCCTGCGTTCTGTGGAGGGGAACAGCGGAGCAGGACCTCAATAATAGTGGCGAGCTCATTCATCAGCTCATGCAGAAGATTCCCTCATATTTCACTACAGCTTTTTAAGACACTGCACAATGCTGATCTATGTGGCCTACACACTTAGAGAGTGCAGGGTTTACTCTGCAACAACAGACCCTCAGCGTACATTGACATTGACGGTTAGCAAACAGTTGTTCTTGTTTGTTTTGTGTGTCTGTGTGGGTGGATTTATGCTTTTTGAATCGACTGTGAAGATCACCTGCTCTGCTCACCAAAAGTGCAGATGCTACGCTAACTTTCACTGTATGAAAATTCGGTCCGATTTTCACATGCTGCTTTAAGCAGATTTTTTTAAATGCATAGTGTATTTAAAATTATTTGCGTAAATATATACAATTTTACCGACATTCTTCGGCACATTTCCTTCAAAAATGAAATTCAACCACGGTGTCCTCAGTCCTCCGAGCCACCCCAACGAGGATGCTTATGGCACGCTTATCTGGCTATGTGAGATTAGGTCAATACCAACGCTTAGTGCTCTAACTTCATATCCAGAACAAGTAAAGATGGCACTTCATATTTTGTGAATGTTTGCAAATTTCCTTTCTGAATAGGCTTTCTAGAATGTTGTGCAGCTAATGATCTGGGGGTATTTTGAGCTGAAACTTCACAGACACATTCTGGGGACACCAGAGATTTATATTACATCTTGTGAAAAGGGGCATACTATGTCCCCTTTAAGCTTTTAACTAAAGTGACTTACAATACACAATTATGTTGTCAAATTTGTTGTCCTTAACCAATGCATAATAGCACCGATTCTTGTGTTCGTTCAAGAGTTCTGGTCATTATGATAAAACTAATAGTATGTGTTTATGGGCAAAGATAATATGCGTGGCCTCTGTGCGTGTGTCTTATTTTGCGTGAGGATGGAGTCACTAGCCAGTGCCGCCTGGTCTCTAATAGATCGTCCCATTTAGCATTTATTAGCATGCATTAGCATTCATTAGCTCCATTTCCAGCACTGATGGCAGTGATGAGAACCGCATCTAACAAGCCTTTATTCCAATGAGAGTGTGGGGTAAATGGATAATTGATTTTGAAAAAGCCTTTTCGACAAATCGTAGCAATAAATGAACTCTAAGTGAATTGGGCAGGTTGGAAAGGTGCATAATGGGCTGGAGGAAAAGGAAAGATTGAGAGATTGGATTTTTTGGCTGAGCTCATTTGGATAATTTGGTTAAAGCTCAGCCAGATGTGGAATGCAGATGTGAAAATGCTCTTACAGTTCTTCCTCTTTATTTCTCTTCTTGGCATCACTTATGTAATTCGAAGCTGTGGTGCCATTTTTAGAAAGGTGCTGGCAAGTGTCTGTTTGAATACGTGTGTATGAGTGTATGAACGATTAGGGAGCCGTCTGTTCTTATAAAAAAACAAGCCTCTGAAATCATAAAAACTGCGTAAACTTCACGCTTGCTCTGTTTTTTTCTATTACCTCTAATGCAAATGTTGATATTTCACTTCTCTTCAGTACACACCCTGCTTATAAAATGTTATTATTTCATATCAAACTGTCCTTGTGAATCAACTTGTATACATTGTGAGCAAGTGGACTACTTTCTGCAGCATGTGCTCTAAGCAAAAATGTGTGTGTGTGTATATATACAGTATATATATATATATATATATATATATATATATATATATATATATATAAAATATATTTTAATATAGGTCTTTGGAATACAAAGCCAAGAATTAAGTAAATGTATTAAGAAAGCAAATAGGGTTCAAGTTTACTTTAATGTGAAGTTGGAGCTTCACCAAGACCACCAACACAAGGTTAAGTGAACAGTGTAGTTGTGTGTGGGAGACAAAAGACTTTATATCATATTTATTAGCAAATTTTCACTCAAGTTTATATAAGACGTTCTCACCAGTGTGGCGTGGGCACTAAAGCCCTTTCACAACCCATGATTTGGACAATTCGGTGTCATGATCCAAACACTACAGTTTTGTCACTTCCTGTGAGCGCATTAACAGATTGGAAGGTGTAAAAGATGGATTTTATGAAACACTTCTGACTCACAGCAGAGAAATAAAAAAATACAAAGATAGAGAGATCTATCAATTTATTAGATTATAATTACATGACATTGCGAGTGCTCTGTTCTAAATGGCGGATAAAAGGAGTGAACGCATCCAAATGAACGCAACGCTCACACAGATTGAGCTGAATGATAAATGATTGTGAATAGCGAAACAAAGAACGAGTCATATCCTAGGGGGGTCATGTAACAACAGAAAAACGTCACTTCGGCTAACGTTTCCCAATTGATTGACTGTCATCACCCCCTCCACCCCCCCAGTGCCAAACGGGGAAAGAAACCATGACTTGAAATGACTTCAATAGCTTTTGTCAAATCATTCTTTGATCGGTAAGATGAGTCACACAAAGGGAAAAATGATAAACACCATGCCTGACTAAAGATGTGACAGTGGGTTGGCAAATTTTAGACCATTTCATTCACCCTTTCCGCTGTTTTATTCTTCCCTTGTCTTGTTAAAGTGAGCACAATAGAGTTTTTCCTGCCTCCCTCCCACCCTCCCACTTTCTCGGCTCTATGAATATGTCTGCGCTTCATCTCTCTTTGCAATCTTGGCGTAATTCAGACATAACAAATGCCAACTTGTACCACCAGTCTTTTTCATAACTTCCTTGTCTTTCACTTCGCTATTATGCTGTCACTTCTTTTTATCTGGCTGCCGACGTCAGTTTCTGCCTGTTTGCATTTATATTTTTGTGTGCTGATGAACCTGATAGCCCATCCGGATGAAGCGACACAAAGCAAATATGACATTGATTTAATTGCTAGCGATACCCGTCCAGTGAAACTTGTGTTACTGAATTACATGCGCTCTAGGTCGTTATGTCCCTATACACTGATTAACTTACTTTAATTAGAATTATAATCAAAGCACTTGTGCATGAAACACAAGCTCAATTTGCTGGATTCAAAGTAGTGGACAGATATCGATCTGTCATCGTATTCATCATTGCGATGGTGGAGAACTGTGTACCGGTATATTGATGGGCTGTATTTTTTTTTCCTGTGGTGGCCTTAAAGGCTTAAACATTTCACCTAAAAAATATATATATATATTTAAGCATGTCATTTTAAACCCATATGCATTTCTTTCTTTTATATGTGTAATTTATACAAATGAGTGTCTCGTTTCTGATTACTGCTGCATCCTGGAAACACGTGTCATGCTCTTTGCAAGCAAAGCCCATGAAACCACAAAACAAACACACATACGGAAAAGACCGTAAACACACATTCACTCACACGCATCAAGCTGACAAGCGAACCATCCCGCTGGGACTGAGGTCAAATAAAGCACAGGCTATAAAAAGCTATCCTTGTGTTTTGCTAAACATTGCTGTCAATCAGAACACACAATTTAAAAAAGAGAGAGACAGAGAGACTTGTAGCAATAGCATGATTGCTTGTAGCATGGGGGTGTATTATGGGGGGGGGGGGGTGTTAATAAAAGGAATGACATAATTAAAAGATTAAAAGGGATTACGGGAATAATTTTAAAAAAAATAAGAACGCTAAAAATGTCCAGCTCTATTTTAGTTATTAAGTAGCCTAATCAATTTAAACTATTTGCAAATAGGCCTAATATTTGTTTACAAAAATATGTACTCATGTGTGTATGTCTAATATGACAAAAACGCAAAAAGTTTCTTGTCTCGTCACATTCAGTTATGAAATACATTAATCATATTAATCAAATAATCAAGTTTCCCTTTCAGACGGTCACGTTCGACGTACGTCGGACACGACCTACTGCCAGTTGTTTTATTCCCTGACCGAGGGGACCCTCGGCTCGGATGCACTGGCACACAGCTGGCCCCGGGGCCTACGCAAGTATGCGTTTCCCCCAGTGAGCCTTCTTGCACAGACTCTGTGCAAGGTCAGGGAGGACGAGGAGCAAGTCCTGTTGGTCGCTCCGTATTGGCCCAACCGGACTTGGTTCCCGGAACTAGTGCTTCTCGCGACAGCACCTCCCTGGCCCATTCCTCTGAGGAAGGACCTCCTGACTCAGAGACGGGGCACCCTATGGCACCCGCGTCCGGACCTCTGGAAACTCCATATCTGGTCCCTAGACAGGACGCGGAGGTTCTAGGTGGCCTACCACAGGCTGTGGTAGACACCATCCCTTCTGCTAGAGCTCCCTCTACGAGGCGCCTCTATGCGTTGAAGTGGAACCTGTTCGTCGGCTGGTGTTCTTCTCGCCGAAAAGACCCCCGGAGATGTTCGATCGGTTCCGTGCTTTCCTTCCTACAGGATGGGTTGGAGCGAAGGCTGTCTCCCTCCACCCTCAAAGTCTATGTTGCCGCTATCGCTGCTAATCATGACATGGTAGGTGGTAAGTCTCTAAGGAAGCACGATCTGATCGTCAGGTTCCTGAGGGGGGCGAGGAGACTAAATCTGCCTCGCTCTCCCTCTGTACCCTCTTGGGACTTAACTCTGGTGCTAACCGCACTGCAGAGGGCGCCCTTTGAGCCTTTGCAGTCAGTTGAGTTAAAAATCCTGTCTCTGAAGACAGTACTCCTGACTGCATTGGCCTCTATCAAGAGGGTAGGGGACCTGCAGGCATTTTCGGTCGGCGAATCGTGCCTGGAATTCGGGCCCGGTAACTCTCATGTAATCCTGAGACCCCGGCCCGGATATATGCCCAAGGTTCCCACCACTCCCTTCCGGGACCAGGTGGTGAGCCTGCAAGCGCTGCCTTCGGAGGAGGCAGACCCAGCCCTAGCTTTTCTCTGTCCAGTCCGTGCTCTGCGGACTTACGTGGACAGAACGCAAAGCTTCAGGACCTCAGAGCAGCTCTTCGTCTGTTATGGAGGCCAGCAGAAGGGAAAGGCTGTCTCCAAGCAGAGGATGGCCCACTGGATAGTGGATGCCATCGTCTTGGCGTATCAAACCCAAGACGTGCCCTGCCCGCTCGGGTTAAGAGCCCACTCCACTAGGGGTGTAGCTTCTTCCTGGGCGTTGGCTCGTGGCGCTTCGCTGACAGATATTTGTAGAGCTGCGGGCTGGGCGACACCTAACACGTTCGCTAGATTTTATAGCCTCCGTGTAGAGCCGGTATCTTCCTGTGTGCCCTGTTGAGTCCTCCGCAACCCATGGCAGTCGGATGTGGCGGAGCGTCCGACGCCAGGTCTAACACTCGTATGCATTGGTGGAACTTGTGTTAGGCTGGGTTCCATATGTTGTGACCCCCACGGCGGTCCCATATGTGTATTCTTCCACGGTACGGCTCCCTACGGCGAGCCCGTGTCTTTCCCTCGGCAGAGCTCTCTGCCGTCTCAGTTAGGTGTTGTTCCCCCGCCTGTTTGGCCGGGCCACCCCTGGGACTTCCGTATGTTGCACTGCCCACGGCCAGTCCATACGTGTATTCTCCACATGGTAACTCCCTTCGGGCATGATGTGGCTTCCGCAGCGTCCCTCAGATAGGGGCTCCCTGAAGTGATCCCAATTCGTCGGTGACGTCCGACGTACGTCTCTGTTCCCTACTTCAGAGAACGAGGGTTACCATACGTAACCGAGACATTTTCAATTAAAATGGGTGAAGTTTAATAAAAGTAGTTCGCATCACTGGACATTACTGTCGGTCGCTGAATATTTTAATCATAAAACAGTCAAATATTAACTATCAAATATTAACTATCAAATATCAAATATTTAACAAATATGAAATGTTTAGCTACTTACTCGCCACAAACTCTTTCAATGCTAAAACTAAATCTCGAGATTCCTGCCTTTATTAGAGAGAAGAATATGTTCTCCTTGATTACTAACGAAGCTTCGAAGCTCAAAAAATGGTATTCTGACCAGCCCTACTAACAACAAACAGAGTGGATAATATAAATATTGTCCCCTAACAAAATTTATATCAAATATTGGGGGGGGGGGCGTGTTCTAATTATAGGTAGGGACTTGTCCCCCTCAATGTCTATGGTGGGTACGGCCCTGACTTGTAGTAGTGTGTGTGTGTGTTTGAGGAGGAATGTGTTTGTGGGGTTTTGTTTAACAAATCTATTTTTGAATGGATCTTTTAAGTAAATGAATCATTCCTTAAACTGACTGTTTTTTGTTTACTCCTTTTTGAAATTGCCATAAATGGAAGCTGCAATCGTCTTTTATTCCCTATTGTGATGTATATCTGAGTGAAACAGCTTCTCGAACAAGAAACAATTGTAGGGTGGGACTTGATTTTGTCCATGGGGAGTTGATTGGATGGTTGTGGTTTGTTATTGCTGTGATGTCATGTGAGTGACAGGTTGTCCCACCCTCGCTCCAGTAAACATCATCAGAGAAGAGAAGAGATGTCACTGCAAGAGGGAGGGGAAGTTATTTTGATTAAAGATTAAGAGGGCACATGAATTTTGTAAAAATAATGATGTGTACAGATAAATCACTTATAATAAATACTGCAATATTCCATTAAAAAATATTAATGGTAACTTTACATTCCTCACTGTTTTTCTAGAAAAAGTATGGCGCTACTGTGAAAAAATTGTATTTGAGTACCATTTAACTTGTTTTGGTCAAAAAACATGTTTTTAATTAATCATTTGAATGAAAGATTCAGTGAATCGCTCCTAACACAGAAAAAGACTCTTGTTTGTCATCACCAACTGACGATGTAACATGCAGAAAGGGCCACTGAGCAAATCTGAAATTCATCTTTTTGGTGAACAGATTTAACTGATTCACTTGAATTAATCAAAATGCCCTCTACCGTGTGTGCATGTGTGTGTGAAAAGGAGTGTGTCCTTGAGTCAAGCTGGTTGGAGGAGAAGATCAAACATGTTGGGATTAGTGGATGTCCTGCATGCTGATCTCAGCGCTTATGTGTCACAGCCGGGCCAGAACAACGTCCAAACACATTCGTCACACACACCGTACCTTTATCTGTAACACTCATGAACACACACACACTGTTACTGGAACTAGTACATACTCGCTTTCTGACACAAACAAACAAATCCATGTCAGTTGTCCTCATTGTTTGTGTATTTCATGGTAGTGGTAAAAATGTGAAGAACATAAGCAAGATTCATATTATAATCAATAGATTAAAAGCATTATATTATGTTGCAGTTCCTAATAGAGTTATGACCATATCCTACCTTTTACTCACATTTGGCACTTGGTGAGTGTTAATTTTGGGACTCTGTATGCAAATATGTGTGATGCATGGTTTTCGATGTACTTTAAGTGGGTCACTGCCAGTCTCTATCCGCACTGTGGCGGAAAGAAGGAGCCGTGTTGTCATTTCCTCTGCAGCAAAGCCCAGGAGTAATTTCATGCATTTCCAAATGTATTTACTTGGATGAGAACTATTTAATTTATTCATTTATTTATTGCCGTTCTCAAGAGCAAATTCAAAAGTACAGCTTGTTTATTGCATGTGGAAACGGGATAAAACACAGTGCAGCAGGTTCTGTCTAACTCATGCAGTATTTAATCTACTAATTTCTGTTCCTGTCAGAGCCTTGGATAGAAGCCATCCTTCGTTGGGAGCGTGCGAAGACTCTTCTGCTGAAGAAGGTGGAATATGAGATGCTGCAATGGCCCAGATTAGACATGGAACAGGAGATGATGCTCAACAGCCGCATAATGAGCTCCCTTTGGAAGATAAATGTAGGGATGCATGTCTGCAGTCACCTCTGAGATGTCTGCTTTTGTGTCGGGGTCAAAACATTTCAGAGTTTCTGGGGTTCAAGGACACAGAGTCTTTGCTAAGCCCTGACTGGTTCACTTAAAAAATTAAAATTGTCATAATTTATGTAAGTAAAGCTTTATTTATATAGCACCTTTTAAAACAGTGTTTACAAAGTGCATCACATAAGTGGAATACATGTGTGCATTCACAGAAAAGAAAAACATACATACACACATAACAGAAGTAAAACGAAACAAAATACAATAAAATACATAAAGGAAAGTCCCTAGTGAACAAATGTGTTTTGGGATACTTTTTAACTTATTCCCTGCCAGCATTTTTGATCATTTTCACAAAATGTTCATGGCCCCCAGAATATTTTGTTATATGAATATCTGAACATGCAAAAGAAAGAACAGACCCTTTGCTTTAAAAAAAAAACATAATACAAATAAAAAAAATTATTCTAGCTTAATGCATTCTTTTTTTCTTTTCTTTTTTTTCAACACTTAAATGTGGTTTCATAAAAGTAAAAAAAAAAAAGCTAATTTTGAGAAAATCGCATTTTTGTCAAAGACTACATCCAGATAAGATTAGAACGATGATCAAAACATAGATGGAGTAGATCGAGTCCATCCACTCCTTGCACAGTCCTACTACTTCCTGGGTCGACATTTCATTCGGTAACATTAGGCAGTTATGAGTTATATGCTGTTTAATGTTGATAATCACATTATTTTAGATATGCATCTGCTAACATACGCTATCGCTTGTTTCTGCTTCTTCTTCACGTCTTTTGATCTGGAGATTCTCTTTCAGAAGATGTGTCATAGCACCCCCCTACTGTATAACAGCGAAAACACGGTAAGTCGGAAATTTTCGTCAATGGCGGGGAAAGAATTAAAAGTGCATAATGAGTTGATTGCTCGTAGGTTGTCAGGCGTTCCATAGCTTGAGACTGAAATGACTAAAGGCTGACTCGCTGACTTTTGTTTGGTACAACCAACAAGTTACTATTGGATGTTCGGAGCAATTTTGCTAGAGTATACACTGATTAGGCATAACATTATAACCACTGAGAGGTGAAGTGAATCACATTGATTATCTCTTCATCACGGCACCTGTTAGTGGCTGGGATATATTAGGCAGCAAGAGAACATTTTTTCCACAAAGTTGATGTGTTAGAAGCAGGAAAAATTGGCTAGAGTAAGGATTTCAGCGAGTTTGACAAGGGCCAATTTGTGATTTGTCAGAGCATCTCTAAAACTGCAGATCTTGTGGGGTGTTCCGGGTCTGCAGTGGTCAGTATCGGTCAAAAGTGGTCTAAGGAAGGAACAGTGGTGAACCGGTGACAGGGTCATGGGTGGCCAAGGCTCATTGATGCACATAGGGAGCGAAGGCTGGCCTGTGTGTTCTGATCAAACAGACGAGCTGCTGCAGCTCAAATTGCTCAAGAAGTTAATGCAGGTTCTGATAGAAAAGTGTCAGAATACAGAGTGCATCGCAGTTTGTTGCATATGGGGCTGCATAGCCGCAGACCAGTCAGGGTGCCCATGCTGACTCCTGTCAACTGCAGAAAGTGCCAACAGTGAGCACGTGAGCATTAGACCTAAAATAGAAGAAGAAGGTGGCCTGGTTTGATGAATCAAGTTTTCTTTTACATTACGTGGATGGCCGGGTGCGTGTGGGTCGCTTACCTGGGGAACACATGGCACCAGGATGCACTATAAATGCAAGCCGGCGGAGGCAGTGTGATGCTTTGGGCAATGTTCTGCTGGGTAACCTTGGGTCCTGCCAACCATGTGGATGTTCCTTTGACACGTACCACCTACCTAAGCATTGTTGCAGACCATGTACACCCTTTCATGGAAACAGAATTCCCTGGTGGCTTTGGCCTCTTTCAGCAGGATAATGCATCCTGCCACAAAGGAATGGTTTGAGGAGCACAACAACGAGCTTGAGGTGTTGACTTAGCCTTCAAATTACCCAGATCTCAATCCAATCGAGCATCCGTAGGATTTGTTGAACAAACAAGTCCGATCCATGGAGGCCCCACCTTGCAACTTAAAGGACTGAAAGGATCTGCTGCTAACATCTTAGTGCCAGATACCACAGCCCACCTTCAGGGGTCTAGTGGAGTCCATGCCTCGATGGGTCAGGGCTGCTTTGGCAGCAAAAGGGGGACCAACACAATATTAGGAAGGTGGTCATATGATCTGTGTATTTATTCAACCAATTAGAAAGGTATATTGGGGCATTACCAATAAGAGGATCTTGGATTAAATTCTGAATGATACATGCAGCCAATGAAGGGATTTGAGTGTTGGAGTAATCAAGTCAAGTCAAGTCAACTTTATTTATATAGCGCTTTTTACAATGCAGATTGTTTCAAAGCAGCTTCACAGTGTTAAACAGGAAAATAATGAAACCGAATTTGATTAGGCTGTACAGCCGCTCTGGAGAAAACGGTTATCATATCATACTATACAATCATATCATACAATTATCATACATATTCAAGTAATGTAGTTGATTAAGTTTATTTGGATATTTATTTGAAAATTTAGTGTCCCCAATGTAATTTCTCATTTTAGAGCGAGTTAGCATTTGTGCAGCTGCAGCTGCATTCTAAACCTTTGTATGCATTTCTTTGTTGGAATGTTGGTAACCAAGCAGTTTTGGTGCCTATTGATTTCCATTGTATAGACAAAAAAGCTGAGACATTTCTAAAAATATCTTCTTTTGTGTTCCACAGAAGAAAGAAAGTCAAACCGGTTTGACTAAATAATGACAAAAGTTTTATTTTTGGGTGAACTATCCCTTTTAAAATCCAACCTTAGCAACTGTTTCCTATTTTACTGGAAGACGTGTTCTCAAATTTTCTAATATTTACAATTCATTCCTATTTATTCTTCCTATTCATTTCTTATAGGAACTTCTATACAGCTTGTGTGAATGAGCAACAGTAACCAAGGGGCAGAGCTTAGAGAAGGGCCAGTTGCAGAGTCAGTCACCATACAATCAAAATTAACCTTTTTTTTTTTTTATGGAATATTCTAAAATTCATGTGCCCTCGTAATCTTTAATCAAAATAATTTCCCCTCCCTCTTACAGCAACATCTCTTTTCTGATGACGTGTTTACTGGCGCGAGGTAAATATATTTATCATATATTTGATATTTATTATAATTATTAATTATGTTTCTTCTTTGTTTATGTTGTATTAAAAAACACCATAAAATGTAACTGTCCATATTGAACTGCAACAATGCTTCTTGTGTTCAGCAGAATAAAGAAAATCTAATGGATTTGGAACAAAAGAAGAGTAAATCATGACAGATTTTTTAATTTTGTGAACTATCCCTTTAAGAGCTTTTGTTTATTCCTCTCATAATAATGCAACTTCATCAATTGTCGAGCTAGCTTGAGAGACATTTTTCATTTTAATGTGTTTTCCATAGCACACTCGCCAAGTCCCAAAAATTGAAACAAGCTTCAATTATGTCAAGAACCCGTTTGGAGGCTTTGGCTTGTATACAAGCTTTACAGAATGAGATACTGCTCATATTATGCAGCTGATTTAGCCCTCTGTTGTCCAGTTCCTCATATCTTCCTGAGTGCATAGCTTTCTCTTTTTTGCTGTTCTTATTGCAAAACCCACATTAGGATGAGATAAACACACAGCGGTCCGCACATCATTCCGAATACAAAAACGGAGGACGTGTTTACAGATGCTAAACCCTTATTAAACAAACATCTGTTCAAGAGACACACACTCTTACACACTCACTGAATGGGATGTGATGTCCTTTCATAAGAGCACTAGCAACTCCCATAATCCATTGCTTGTGTCCCAGCACTGGGCTTCAAAAATGTGCAGATGAAGCAGCACAAATGCACACACACACAGAATGTGTCCTGATGGCTTTAAAGGAAAAAATAAAAGTTCTCCTTTAAAATTTCCTTTACACATCTCTGCACACTTTTCTCCTCTTTTTTGCAGAGACCATTTTCTCAGAAATGGACAGAAGTAGGTCATGCCGTGAACAGAAGAGGCTAGCTTTAGCAGACCTCAGCTGCGAGCTAAATGCACCTGTCCAGGCCTTCACCCCACAATCTCACTTGTCTCTTACAACAGCTGTTTAAATGCCAGCAGACGCCGCAGTGGAGCTAAAGGCAAGTTATTATTGCATTTCATGTCCGAATTAGGAACATAGAGTCAGGCTAACCTTAATTATCTGCACAAAGGTGTTCAGGAAATAAAATGGCACATAACAGAAACATTTTCAGGGCCAGGGGCAGAATCTCTAGATAGGCTCTTTATACACATTTTTATGGAAAAGTTATTTCAGGACTACTGAACAAAAAAGGTTGGTAACACTTGGGGCCCTATTTTAACGATCTGAGTGCATCGTCTAATGCGCACGGTGCAGGTGCACTTAGGGCGTGTCTGAATCCACTTCTGCAAAGTTTAACGATGGAAAAAACGGTCAGGCGTATGGTCCAAAAGGGTTGTACCTAGTACTTAATGAGTCATAGGTGTGTTTTGGTCGTAATGTGCAATAAACCGATCAGAGTCTCATCTCCCATTCCCTTTAAAAGCCAGTTGCGCTTGCACCATGGAGGATTTGCTATTTACATGACGGAATTTGCGAGCGGAAAGACTGAACACTTCTCCAGAGAGGAATCCATTTATTTTTAATATTTAAAAATGTTTGTGTGCTGCTGCGCGTCCCTGTGTGTGTAATAAGCAGAGTGTATGCGTGTTGTACACCCACCTATAGGCGCATATTACTAACACGCCCTTTAAATAACACAAAAAATACTGCGCTATTGACTTTAGACCATGTTTTTGTAGGTCAATGGCACAGTTGTTTTCAGTTCCTCAAAATAGCAATGCGCCAACAATGAACACACCTCGTTTTCAGACTAGCACGCCCATGGGCAAACAGATGGCCGTATTTAAACAATGTGGCGCTGGATGTGAAAATGATAACTGCGTCGGGCTGAAACTAGCAAAAAAACACTTGCGTCACGCCTGCCATTGCATTGCGCCGGGTGTATGATATAAGGTCTCAATAAGGTCTCATTTGTCAACATTAGTGAACACATTTACTAACATAAACTAACAATTAGCAATATACTGTATGTTTACGTTTGAATCTTTATTTGATATAATTTCCTGTTGTTTAAACTGCTAAATATAACTTACCCATCACCATATATTGTCTAATATTGCCTACCACATTAAATCTGACATCGCTAGCTTTTAATCTAAATCACTATCACGCAATAGCATTTCGCTAGCCTGTTAGCTTGCCATCTCTAGCTTGCCATCTCTTAGCTTGCCACCGGGTCTCCTGTTTTCTGACTGCATCAAACAACTGTGGTGAGTTGGATTAATCAACAAATACGGTAAGCCATGTCTTCTTCTCCTGTCATTGTCACTTGCACTGCACTGCATGTTACATGTTTAATATATCTTTCTCCGTTGGCTAACAGAGAAACTCGATGTTGCAACAGAAACTATTGACTCTCTCTTTTCCAGCACTTTAGACAGTTGCTCCTCTGCGCTTAAAAAAGATTAAAGAAAATAGTCCAACGCTGTGGTACAACGAGCACACTCTGGCCCTTAAAACAGCAGCCAGAAAAATGGAGTGCAGCTGGAAGAAGACAAAACTTGAGGTTTTTCGCATTTCGTGGAAAGAGAGCATGATTTCATACAGAAAGGCCGTAAAAACGTCTAGATCTGCTTATTTCTCGACTCTCTTAAAAGAAAACAAACACAACCCTAGGTATTTATTCGATACAGTGGCTAAATTAACCAAAAATAAAGCTTCAACTTCTGATGTCTGCCAACAGCACAGCAGTAATGACTTTATGAACTTCTTTACTTGTAAGATTGATAATATTAGAAAAAAAATTATAACCATGCAGCCGTCTACTACTGTATCACATCAGACAGAGCATTGTAGTGTCACTGAGGAAAAATTACATTCATTCACTGCTATAGGAGAAGAAGAATTGGCTAAACTCGTTAAATCATCAAAATCAACAACATGTATGCTCAACCCTATACCGACTAAACTACTAAAAGAGATGCTTTCAGAGGTCATAGATCCTCTTCTTAATATCATTAATTCATCCTTGACTTTAGGATATGTACCAAAAACATTTAAGTTGGCTATTATTAAACCACTTATTAAAAAACGCAACTTGATCCTACAGAATTAGTCAATTACAGGCCAATCTCAAATCTACCCTTTCTGTCAAAAATACTAGAAAAGGTAGTATCATCACAATTATGTTCCTTTTTAGAAATAAATGGTATCTGTGAGAATTTCCAGTCAGGATTTAGACCGTATCATAGTACTGAGACTGCTCTTATTAAAGTTACAAATGATTTACTCTTATCATCCGATCGTGGTTGTATCTCTCTGTTAGTGTTACTCGATCTTAGCGCTGCATTCGATACTATCGACCACAACATTCTTTTGAATAGACTCGAAAATGATGTTGGCATTAGTGAAATTGCATTGGCATGGTTTAAGTCATACTTATCTGACCGTTTTCAGTTTGTAGCAGTAAATGAAGAGATCTCACACCGATCACAAGTTCAATATGGAGTACCGCAGGGCTCAGTGCTAGGACCGTTGCTTTTCACACTGTACATGCTACCACTGGGAGATATCATTAGGAAGCATGGCGTTAGTTTTCATTGTTATGCTGACGATATTCAGCTGTATATTTATTCACGCCCTGACGAAACTTACCAATTCACAAGATTAACGGAATGCATAGCTGATATAAAAAATTGGATGACTAGTAATTTCCTGCAACTTAATTCAGAAAAAAAATAATTTTTAATTATTGGACAAAAAAAACTCCACAAGTAATAGCCTAGAATTCTGTCTAACACTTGATGGCTGCTCTGTCAAGTCCTCGTCGTCAGTTAGGAACCTGGGTGTGCTCTTTGATACCAATCTCTCATTTGAAAGCCACGTTTCTAGCATCTGTAAAACTGCATTCTACCATCTTATAAATATATCTCAATTACGGCATATGCTTTCAATGCAAAATGCTGAACAGTTAGTTCATGCGTTCATGACCTCAAGGCTAGATTATTGTAATGCTCTACTGGGTGGTTGCACTGCTCGCTTAATAAATAAACTGCAGCTGGTCCAAAACGCAGCAGCTCGAGTTCTTACTAGAACCAGGAAGTATGACCATATTAGCCTGGTTCTGTCAACACTGCACTGGCTCCCTATTAAACATTGTATACATTTTAAAATCTTGCTAATTACTTACAAAGCACTAAATGGTTTAGCTCCCCAGTACTTGAGCGAGCTCTTAACGCATTATACTCCATCACGTCTATTGTGGTCTCAAAACTCTGGCCAGTTATATCAAAATCAACTGCAGGCAGTCGATCCTTTTCCTATTTAGCACCTAAACTTTGGAACAGTCTTCCTAGCATTGTTCGGGAAGCAGACACTCTCTGTCAGTTTAAATCTAGACTAAAAACGCATCTCTTTACTATGGCATAAACATAAAACATTTTAAATTTATATTATTCAGATCAATTAAATGATTGTTAGGCTGCATTAACTAGGTCTGCCGGAACCGGGAACACTTCCCATAACACCTGATGTACTCGTTACATCATAAAAAGAATGGCATCTACGCTAATGTTAGTCTCTCTGTTTATCCCGAGGTTTACCGCAGTCAGCCGGATCCGGGCCGTATCCAGATCAGATGGTGGACCTGCACCCAGACAGGACCAACGCATTCCTGAAGTGTCTTCAGAGACCATGCCAATTAGTCTACCCTCTGAAATTGCCTCATTGACATGGTATCCTCAATGGATCCGTCTCCGGCGTGATGACTCTGATCCTTCAAATATTCCTATTTAATAATTGTTTAATCGACATGTCATCAATAAACTCCGATCTTTCGAATATTCAGATCTAATATGACTTGTCATCTAATATGACTTCTGACCTGTAAGGTTGCCAGAATAATAATCATACACAGAGGATTGAGCCTGGTTTCTCCCAAGGTTTATTTTTCTCCATTAGGCCACCTGATGGAGTTCTGGTTCTTTGCCACTGTTCCTTTGGCTTGGCTTGCTCAGTTGGGGACACTACATTTTCAACTAAATATCCAAATAAATTGAATTAGTAAACTAAATTAACTATATCAACTAAATTACTGATCTGCCCACATTGTCACTATATGACATTTGAAATGAGCTAGATGACTGACCAGTTTTCTCCAGAGCGGCTGTACAGCCGAATCAAAATCTGTTCATTATTTTCCTGTTTAACACTGTAAAGCTGCTTTGAAACAATCGGCATTGTAAAAAGCGCTATATAAATAAAGGTGACTTGACTTGACGGCACCTTTGTTAATGTAAGTTATTAAAAATGTTCATGTTAGTGCATAATGTTAACAGAACTTTTGATCTTAAAAATGTATTTGTAAATGTTGAAATTAAGATTAACCAATGTTAATAAATGCTGTAGAATGTATTGTTAATTGTTAGTTCATGTTAGGTAACGTTAACAAATGGAACCTTATTGTAAAGTGTTACCAAAAGGTCATTTTAATTAAAGCTTTTAATTTAATAACAAACCCATATTTGGACAAACCCATACATTATTTATAGTAAATAAATAATTTAAAAATAAAGTAAAGATTTTTTAAAATACTATTGTATCTGCCTGCCATTGTTTCAAACTATCTTTTTAGTATAACAATTCCCTACCATGTTCAAAAATGTATATGGTACAACGGGTCTAAAGGCGCCACGGAGTAAAAGGCGGCTTTGATTTTATTTTCCTCTAAACCATTAGATGGCACAAAAACTTGCCGCAGCCCTTTCCAAAACATTCGCTTTTCAAGATCAGAAAAGCGAATGTTTGAAGATCAGAAAGTCATCATTTCCTGTCCAAAAATAAGAACCCTTTCATGCTCAGAAACAAAAATTTTGTGAAGCACTAAAGAACTGCTGTCAAAACAATGAAACACATTTTTGACTACTTTATACTTTGTCATCATTCTGTCATCATTTACTCTCATCCTCATATTTTATTCTATTATATTTCTATTATATTTCTATTATTATATTTCTTCTTTGTTTATTTTGTATTAAAAAACACCATAAAAGCATATTGAACTGCAACAATGCTGCTTGTGTTCAGCAGAATAAAGAAAATCTAATGGTGTACTCTAAAATTAAAATTTAAAATTTATTATATATTTTTATATTTGTTGACATGACATGGTTAGGTTCAGATGGTAAATATCATATATTTAGCTGGGTGTCTAAATAGTCACCATATTTATAATGAAACCATCATATTTTAAAAAAATATGATATTAACCATATCATATAATAAAGTATCATGTATTGTTACTACTGTAAATCTATATTCAATTATTATGGGATCTCCTTCAATGATTTCAGAACCTTCACTTAAATCTATATTTTTAAGATATTTTTATATTAACAAAGTTTTATGACAGTATATTTATTGAACAAAAATGAATGAAACAGAAAATAGTGCAAACTTTGCTAAAGTGATTGTTTTGAAGTATTATCTTGGATATTATTAAAAAAAATATTATTTTTAGCTAAAGTATTAGTTTCAATACTGTGATCCCTTCAATACTCAATCCCTTTTCCCCCATCCCCGTGTGTGGGGCAAAAGGCCCACCTTGCCACCTCATACATTTATAACCACTTTTATAATTTATTTTCACACAAAATCTGTTCCTTCATCAATGTTCAATACAAACGTATATATTGTTTCTGCAATCATACACTATGGGAGTATAGTCAAAGCACATTTTCAAGATGTGCCTTTAGCCCCATTGTACCCTACCACTTATTTATACCAAATATACAATACTGGTATGTGCACAAATTCATTTTATTTTATATGGAGTATATTCATCGAGTTGCACAAGCTGCTAAATGGCACTCTTACTCCGTCTCTCATAGTCTTTCCACTCTTCCCATCTCTTCCTTTCCTCCTCTAGATCTCGCTTTTTATCTCCCTCTTTCTCTGTGGTTATTTTCTGTTTTCTTCCTCCACCCTATTATTACAGAGATAGTTCTTGTTACTTTACTTTTGCTACACCCCATTCTCAGTAATGGCTTTTTTCCGTTTGTTTCCATCCGTAATGTGTCTGTCGATAGCAGCATTGCTGACCCCGGTCGGCCTTGGCTCAGCGTGCCTTTCACATGGAAGAAAACTCCCCCATCCTCCTCCTCCTCCTCCTCCCTGAGGGACCCACTCAATACGCAGCCTAACTAGCGTGTTGTCTCTCCCTAACAGACTCATTTGCCTCTGTGTGGGTACAAGATTTACACATTGGGATTCTTGCGCTGTGGACTCAAATGTACTAGCGGCTCATGCAGGGCTAGGGTCAGTCGGAAGCTGTTTGTGACTGTCAATCAAACTCGGCCACTCTTTCATATACTATGCTATATACTTTCAATATTATAACCATAACTGCAGAACAATTAATTTACCTTAATGAATACATTTACTCACCAATTTTAAGATAATCGTTTGGTTATTGACAGCTTATTGGCAGGATATGTTTGTGCAACTGGTGGAAGAGATCCAGGAATTTGAAATCATTTTGAAAGGATCCATTATTTTAAGGGATGCACAATATATTATCATATCAGTACCATACCAGGTATTTATGGAAGCAAGTTTACATCTCGTAATTCAGATATAAAGACGCAAATAAGAGAAAAAAAAGTCAGAATTGCAAAATATAAAGTTGCAATTGCATGTTCTAAAGTCAGAATTACGAGATTTAAACTATTTATAACTACTTTACAACTCATAATTGCGAGTTTATATCACGCAAATCTGATTGCAAAACCTGAATTGAGAGAAAAAAAAATAATAATTCTGTAGCGGAAACAAGCTTCCATTGGTATTTGTGAATATTTTATAGATTTTTTAAACTAAGCGGAATTGGATATTTAATTGCGCATGCTAATTTATTCTAATTTTACATATAAATTATCTTTGCCGTCATGATGATTTATTAACATTTTTAGCTAAATAAATGAATAAAATGAAATAAATAAAAAATATCCATTATTCATACTGTACATAATAATGTTGTGATGCCTAAATTCACTTGTAGCATTTAAAATGACGGACATTATACATATCTGACATTTTGCAAGAAAATAATTATCAGTATTGGCCAGATTTTAATTTCAGTACATCCCTAATTATTTTGCTCTTCTTGCTGGTGTTGCGATTAAGTTATATGCTTCAACTATAAGATTTTTTTTTTCAGCATGATAATACATAAGACATAATGTGGCTTGTTTTTTCATTGTAAATAGATGGTTAAATTTAAGAAGAAAAATTCAGTATGCAAATAAACAAAAAAGACCAATCGCAAATCAGTATGTAAATGAATGTAGGAAAGAAGACCAATCACAATTCACAATTCAGACAGAGAAACATTACAATGACATTATCACTGACAGTTTTTTGTAGTTTACATTATAGTTACAAAAAAAATCAACCCAAAAAATAAAAATTCTGTTCTGAAAATGTAATTTTGTCCCAATATTCTGCAAAATATCTTTTTATGTTCTGCAGAAGAAAGTTACTGATATCACTCATCTGAAAAAAAAAAGTTTAATTAGAGTTTGTACACTAAGCATTCCACTAAGCTAATTGCTAAATTTGTGGAGAATAAAATGATAAAAGAAATATCAATAACAGTACTGCCTTCAAAAACTTCAGGAACACTGACAGCTTCTAGTGACTAATATAGCAACAGGTCTCTTCTATTTCAGCAGAAGGGACTGTGAAATATAGCACTTCTCATTATGCTACTCCTTCATACTGATCAGCGAATGCAATGGCAAAACATCAGCACCAAGGACAGCTCCAGGATGGGCTAATACGCTGCTTCAACAGGATTTGCCGAATTTCAGGCGCTGATTAATACAGGATTTCAGGACGGCGGACAGCTGTGGGATTCACAGCCCATGAGGATGCTCATTTGAGCCATCAGATCTGCTCTGCATTCTTTATATTGCTGCTGCACACCGAAGGTAGCTAAGAAGATCATGTAGATTACGGATGCTCCTTCAGAGATGGGAATTAATAATAGGATGGTTTGATATCTCATGTGTGCAAATAGAAAATATCATAAGGGTTTAAGCAGATAGAAAGGGATTGAAAACAAATGATTTTCTTTTAAAAATCAATGTCTCTTTAGTGATCTAAGTCATCAAAAATAGATTAAATATATCAACCAGATCCAGGAGATAAAGGCAGGAGATTTAGAGTATTTGAGCCTAACATTTACAAAAGAAACAGCTCTCTAACGCACACACCTCAACCCTCATCGCACACATACACACTGCACACGTTGGATGGTAGTGGGAGTCTGTTATAGCTGTCCGGGTCAGATAAGATTGCACACTTAACGCCCACGTACTTTGTAATGAAGTTGAGGATATGCACATTTCTAATGTTGCCAATAATACAGCTACTCCCACACTGTGTTTTCCCTCCCTCTTTCTCTGCAGTCAGCGTGAAACCATCCCGTCTCATCAGCAAACCCCGGGCTTTTTATGCAGCGTTTTACAGCTTTGTCTCGCTTTCTTTCTCCAGGTGAAAGGTCTGACCCACACATGTCGGAGGGTCCTTCTGAGGTAATCAATGAGCTTTTACAGATATCTTCCACATCTTCCATCTACAATGGGGTCCAAAAAGTCTGAGACCATTATGAAGATGCCTCTATTTTGCTTTTTTTTAAATACATATTATTATATTATTAGTGTTATTTTTTTAAAAATACATTACATTAATACTATAATGATTTATTAATTGATTTAATATAAAAAAAATACTATAAAATATATTAACATTTTATATAATGATTTTCATAAAAAAACTTCATTTGCACTACATTTATATTTTTTTTTATTCTCACAAAATTTAAATTAAATTTGTATTAATTATTTAGTAATATACAATTTATTATTGTTACAAATAATATATAACACAAATGTGACCCTGGACCACAAAACCAGTCATAAGGGTCAATTTTTGGAAATTGAGATTTAAACATCACCTAAAAGCTGAATAAATAATCTTTCCATTGATGTATGTTTTGTTAGGATGGTAACACTTTACAATAAGGTTCTATTAGTTAACATTAGTTAACATGAACCATGAACAACACCTCTGTTCAGCATTAGTTCATCTTTGTTAACGTTAACTCACGCATATTTTAATGCATCTATACCCGTTAACAGCGCAATTAGTTAATGCATTAGTTAATGCATTAGTTAACATAAACTAACCATGAACAACACCTCTGCTCAGCATTAATCTTAACTAACGCATATATTAATGCATCTATTCACGGTAACAGTGCAATTAGTTAATGCATTAGTTAACATGAACTAACCATGAACACTGCCTGTAACTTTACTGTTTTTGTAAAGTTATCTTTCTGTACATATTTACATTAGTTTACATAGCAGTTGACTCATACTAAGGATGAACTAACTCACCATCTCATTTTAAAGGTAAAAACACTGTTGTGTACCTTATCAACATTATTCAATAAGCCATTGATTTTGGGCTGTTGGTAAACATTATTCTAAAGTGGAAACCATCTGAACATCAACGGATAGGTTGTTATACGGATTTTACTATCATTACTTACATTTTGTGATCCTTATTGTAAAGTGTACACTATTTCATCCTTAGTGTGAGTCAACTGCTACGTAAACTAATGTAAATATGTACAGATAACATTACAAAAACAGTAAAGCTACAGGCATTGTTCATAGTTCATGTTAACTAATGCATTAACTAATGTTAACTAATTGCACTGTTAACGTGAATAAATGCATTAATATATGTGTGAGTTAAGATTAACTGTTGCTGAACAGAGGTGTTGTTCATGGTTAGTTCATGTTTACTAATGCATTAAATAATTGTGCTGATAATGTGAATAGATCCATTAATATATGTGAGTTAACGTTAACAAGGATTAACTAATGGTGTTGTTCATGGTTCCCTTTCAGTCGGTCACGTTCGACGTACGTCGGACGTCACCGACGAATTGGGATCACTTCTGGAAGCCCCTATCAGCTTCGAGATATAGAGAACGGGCCAATGGCCATTGGCGTGCGAGATTTGCATCTCACGCTCCGCCCTGCGCTGCAGGTATAAACAGGAGGCGAATGCAGCGCACTATTGTCATTCACTTCGGAGCCGAACACAGTGTTGACGAAGGAGACTGTTCCTGCTTCAGCAGAGAGAGAAAGAGAGAGAACGAGAGGAGATGCTTCTTTGAGTGCTGGGAGAGAAGGTACGATCAGCGGCGGCCGCGAGCTCACTGATACAGTGATAAACTGCTGTTTTTACAGCACTGTTGGTTTGGTGAGGGCGTTCCCAACGGTGAGTGCATACACAGGCTGCACTACTCTCCTGTGTTTTGCCGCGGTCGTTCCTGGGTGCTTCAGCACATTTAAAAGAGCTTTCTTCTAAAAGAGCAGCGCGGGTGTGACACTGCGTCTTTTTCAAGACGTCATTCCACCTGTGCGTTTCTGGATGCGGTTGTTTCCTGTCTTTTGATGGCCACGATTCCTCTCGCATAAGCATGTTGAGATTACGTTCGTGGGTGATCCATGTTCTCTCAGGAGAACGGGATCACGTCGGCGCGTTGTTCGTCTCGCCTTCCTCGTGAGGGTTTGAGTGTTCAGCGCGCCGTGTGCCGTCTAGCTGCCGGCTGACAGCGCGGGTTGTCACGGCAACCCAGCGCGTCACTCGGCACTTTAGATGCGCGGTCGAGACTTAAACCTCAAACGGGGTTGAGTCCCTTCGCCTATTCCCCGATCTAGTTTCTTTTCTGGTGCACCAGAAAGGGGCTACTTCGGCTAATAAGCCTTTTTCCCGGATGTGCATTGGAAAGCTTTGGCAGTGTGGGACTATTTGGTGCCAAAATATGGGGTGCCAATAGGGCCATAGTCTGGATAAAGTTTTCCTCTCTCTCACTACCCTCATCGGTGAGGTGGCACCTCCGCCCTGCGCTCTTAGTGCACGAGGGTAGTTCTGAGCCGAGGTTGAGCTGCGCACAGTGACTGATTTACATTTAAAGTCACAGCGCTGGCCCTTGGCCAGATGATGTCCACCCTGGTCCAGAAACACCCTTGGGCTACCTTGCAGGGGTGTGAGACGTTTTCTCGATGCTCACATCTCACAAGGTGACCCTTTTCGGCGACACTGTTGGTGACTGTGCAGCAGTCCTCCACAGTGCAAAGCAGATGGAACCCCTCAGTCTGCTCGCCATGGGCATCCCACGATGCCACCCGTCTCGGCTGCTCTTCCCCGGAGGAGGGCCGGGTGGAGAATCATTGCTAAATTCTGTTCCGCCACTGGTGTTACAGCCAGTGGTACCCAAATTCTTAAGAGCAGTTCCAATACTTCTGTGGGGCGGGTGTGTTCATGGTACGGTTTCCGGAAGCCTAGCTAGCACTTCCGGGACGGTCCCGCTGACTCACCTCCACCACCAGGCTCGGCTATGCGATTCAGTTCGCACGGCATCCTCCCAAGTTCTGGGCGTCCACTTCACTGTTGTGTGGAGCTGCGACGCCCATCTTGTGGAAAGAGATCGAAGTCCTACTGGCGAAGGACGCGATTGGAGCCAGTCCCTCCAGCCAACATGAAGTTGGGGTTCTATAACTCCTACTTTGTGCCCAAGAAAAGCAGTGGGTTATGACCAATCTTGGACCTGTGAGTCCCGTTCAGATGTTGAAGCAGAAGCGCACTTTCGCGTACATCCGTCCCCAAGATTGGTTTGCAGCGATCGACCTGAAGGTCCTTCCCTTCAGGACTGTCCCTGTTGTGTGAATACAGAGACACGGTGATCAGTCACCTCAGCCTGTTGGGACTTCGGGTCAACTGGGGAAAGAGCAAACTCTGCCCTCTGCCCTCTTTTCTCGGTATGGAGCTGGACTTGGTCAATCTGACAGCGCGTCTCACAGAGGAGCGTGTCCAGTCGGTGTTGAACTGCTTGAATTCATTCAAATGCAGGACAGCGGTACCACTGAAACATTTTCAGAGGCTCCTGGGGCATATGGCATCCGCAGCCGCTGTAACACCGCTCGGATTGCTTCATGTGAGACCGGTTCAACGCTGGCTACACGACCGAGTCCCGAGATGGGCGTGGCACAGCGGATCCCTCGGTGTCCCTGTGACTCCGAGGTGCTGCCAAACCTTCAGCCTGTGGTCGGACCCTTCATTTCTACGGGCAGGAGTTCCCCTAGAACAAGTGTCCAGGCATGCTGTTGTCTCCACGGATGCCTCATCCACCGGCTGGGGTGCCACGTACAACGGGCTTGCAGTTTCGGGTCTGTGGACGGGGCCTCAACTGCAATGGCATATCAATTGCCTCGAGTTGTTAGCAGTTCGTCTTGCGCTGGGCCGCTTCAAAACGCCGCCACTAGGCAAACACGTTCTGGTCCGTACGGACAACACTGCGGCCGTTGCGTACGTCAACAAACAGGGTGGTCTACGCTCCCAACGCATGTTTCAACTCGCCCGCCATCTCCTCCTATGGAGTCAGAAGCATCTGAGGTTGCTTCGTGCCATTCACATTCCAGGCCTGCTCAATCGTGCAGCCGACGAGCTCTCACGACAGCTAGTGCTCCCTGGAGAGTGTAGATTCCGTCCCCAGGTGGTCCAGCTGATCTGGAGTCGCTTCGGGACCGCACAGGTAGACCTATTTGCCGCCCCGGACACGACCCACTGCCAGTTGTTTTATTCCCTGACCGAGGGGACCCTCGGCTCGGATGCGCTGGCACACAGCTGGCCCCGGGGCCTACGCAAGTATACGTTTCCCCCAGTGAGCCGTCTTGCACAGACTCTGTGCAAGGTCAGGGAAGACGAGGAGCAAATCCTGTTGGTTGCTCTGTATTGGCCCAACTGGACTTGGTTCCCGGAACTAGTGCTTCTCGCGACAGCACCTCCCTGGCCCATTCCTCTGAGGAAGGACCTCCTGACTCAGGGACGGGGCACCCTATGGCACCCGCGTCCGGACCTCTGGAAACTCCATGTCTGGTCCCTGGACGGGACGCGGAGGTTCTAGGTGGCCTACCACAGGCTGTGGTAGACACCATCACTTCCGCTAGAGCTCCCTCTACGAGGCGCCTCTATGCGTTGAAGTGGAACCTGTTCGTCGACTGGTGTTCTTCTCGCCGAGAAGATCCCCGGAGATGTTCGGTCGGTTCTGTGCTTTCCTTCCTACAGGATGGGTTGGAGCGAAGGCTGTCTCCCTCCACCCTCAAAGTCTATGTTGCCGCTATCGCCGCTAATCATGACATGGTAGGTGGTAAGTCTCTAGGGAAGCACGATCTGATCGTCAGGTTCCTGAGGGGGGCGAGGAGACTAAATCCGCCTCGCCCTCCCTCTATACCCTCTTGGGACTTAACTCTGGTGCTAACCGCACTGCAGAGGGCGCCTTTTGAGCCTTTGCAGTCAGCTGAGTTAAAAATCCTGTCTCTGAAGACAGTACTCCTGACTGCATTGGCCTCTATCAAGAGGGTAGGGGACCTGCAGGCATTTTCGGTCGACGAATCGTGCCTGGAATTCGGGCCCGGTAACTCTCATGTAATCCTAAGACCCCGGCCCAGATATGTGCCCAAGGTTCCCACCACTCCCTTCCGGGACCAGGTGGCAAGCCCGTGTCTTTCCCTCGGCAGAGCGCTCTGCCGTCTCAGTTAGGTGTTGTTCCCTCGCCTGTTTGGCCGGGGCCACCCCTGGGACTTCCGTATGTTGCACTGCCCACGGCCAGTCCATACGTGTATTCTCCACATGGTAACTCCCTTCGGGCATGATGTGGCTTCCGCAGCGTCCCTCTGGGCACGCTTTCCCAGCGTTATCCAATAGTCTGCTGAAGTGTGTCTTGCGGAACAGCAGTGTGACTTCCCTGCGTGAATTTCCCCGCCCGGAACAGACGGGGTCTGTGGGGCTCTTGCTGGGTGCTGGAAGTGGTAGTAACTGTGGCGTTTTCCAAAGGGATCCCAATTCGTCGGTGTAGTCCGATGTACGTGACCGACTGAAAGGGAACGTCTCGGTTACGTATGGTAAACCTCGTTCCCTGAAGGAGGGAACGGAGACGTACGTCCCGTCGCCACAGTTGCTGTACCATCACTGCATGGCTGAGTCACTAGTTTGGCTCCTCAGTGAAAAACAATAGTGCGCTGCATTCGCCTCCTGTTTTTACCCGCAGCGCGGGGCGGAGCGCGAGATGCAAATCTCGCACGCCAATGGCCATTGGCCCGTTCTCTATATCTCGAAGCTGATAGGGGCTCCCAGAAGTGATCCCAATTCATCGGTGATGTCCGACGTATGTCTCCGTTCCCTCCTTCAGGGAACGAGGGTTACCATACGTAACCGAGACGTTAGTTCATGGTAACTAATGCATTAACTAATGTTAACTAATACAACCTTATTGTAAAGTGTTACCAGTAGGATAGGCCCAAGATACAACTATTTGAAAATCTGGAATCTGAAGGTGCAAAAAAATCTAAATATTGAGAAAATCGCATTTAAAGTTGTCCAAATGAAGTCCTTAGCAATACATATTACTACTAATAATAAATTGTTTATATATTTACAGTAGGACATTTACAAAATATCTTCATGGAACATAATCTTAACTTAATATCCTTATGATTTTTGGCATAAAAGAAAAATCTATCATTTTGACCATACAATGTATTGTTGGCTATTGCCACAAACATACCCATGCGACTTATAACTGGTTTTGTGGTCCAGGGACACATATATAATACATCTTTGTAAATATTTGTCATTTTTTTATTTGAGGTTGCTAAAAAGGCACATATTTTTACCCTGTAGGTAGACAGGTAGATATCTCTATTTCTGATTTATCTGTCTTCTCTCTCTCTCCCTCTCTCATATTGTTCCAGTCTGACTCAAACTCATCTACACACACACACACACACAGTCTGAGCGTGACTCAGAGTGAATGTGCTGTTTCAGAAAACAACTCATGCTTTTGATGAGGTTGCTGAACTTTTGGCCTGTGACTGCACATCTTTCGTAGAGCCATGAAAAGCAGCTTGACTCTCGAGAATCAACCGGAAAAGCAATTTAATGCAAAAAAAAAAAATGGCTCTGAAATATGTTTTTCCCCCTTCTTTCTGGCACATAACTTGAACGCGACCGCTGGGAGACAGCATTTTTCTTTTGATGTACGGAAAGCCGAGGTTAATCCAAATCTGCCTGCCTGCGATTTTCACAATGTATTACTTGAGCTTTAAATGTAAGTAATGGCTTTTCTATTCTGGGAGAGACCACTGATGATTTTGCAGTTGGAGTTAGAAGAGAAGGAAGGGGTTGAGAGGAGAAACCAGAGTGGAACGAAGGAAGCAAAAAGGAAGGTAAATGACATAAACAGAGAAAAAATTTAATGAGAAAGAGTGGGGAATGATTGTAAAAAAGAGAAAGGATAGAGTGGGGGAGGGGGGGGGTGTAGTCTCAGCAGGGCTCGTTTAATGCAAACCAGTAATTAGTTCACCCTGCTGCTTAAACTCCTGTCTTGTCTGCACCTAAAGAGGGTTATCACAGGGCGAAACTGCTAATATCACAAAGCTTGGCTGTAATTTATACTCTCTCTCTCTCTCTCTTTCATTTTTCTTAATGCAGGTAGAGTTGAATGTGAACAGCAGTACCTGTGTTCTGACTACAGACAAGTCTCCTAAAAAAACAGTCTCTTATTTTCTATCATTTTATTTATTTTTCCCTGAAGCCCACTTATGTTAATACATTTTTTAATTGAAAAGAAAAGTCAAAATTTAGAATTTTTATGACCATTTTCTATGGAGCCCCTAAAGGGATATAATGACGATATAAATAAATAAATAAAAAACAAAATTTCTGTGCTTTTGGGAGAGAATGCAAGGTTTCTTGGGGAAAACGCAATACTTTTGCGAAAGAACATAAATGTTTTGCAAAAGAACGTAATACTTTTGTGAGAGAGTGCAAATGTTTTGTGAGATACACAAAGTTACTTGGGGGAATGCAATACTTTTACAAGAAAATGCAATACTTTAGAGAGACAAGGCAAATGTTTTGCAAAATAACGCAAAGGGCCCTATCATACACTCATGTCCTGCTATGTTGCGCCCATTTGTGCGCCCATGGGTGTGCTGGTCTGAAAACGAGGTGTGTTAAGGTGCTTTGCTGGCGCGTTGCTATTTTGAGGCAACTCAAAACGACTGCACCATTGACTTTGGACCAGGTTTCACTTGGTCAATGGCGCAGTCGTTTTCAGTTGCCTCAAAAAACAGTAGCAACACGCCAACAATATTCCTGCAATATTTTTTTGTTATTTAAAGAGCGCGTTAGTAATATGCGCCTATAGGCGAGTGCACAACGCGCGTACACTTTGATTATTACACAAACAGGGACGCACAGCAGTACACCAACATTTTTAAATATTAAAAATGAAAGGATTCATCTCTGGAAAAGTACTCAGTCTTTCCGCTCACAAATTCCGCCATGTAAATAGCGAATCCGCCATGGTGCAAGCACAACTGGCTTTTAAAGGGAATGGGAGATGAGACTCATTGCACCCAAAACACACCCATGACTCATTAAGAGACTAGGTACAACCATTTTAGACCATGCACCGGGTGCGCCGAACATTTTCCCATCGTTAAACTAGCAAAAGTGGATTCGGACACACTAAGTGCACTTGCCGCGTAAAAGAACGTAATACTTTTGTGAGAGGACACAAATGTTTTTTGAGAGAACAAGGTTTTTTGGGGGAATGCGATACTTTTGCGAGAGAACAAAGTTTTTCGGGGGAATACGACACTTTTGAGAGAACGCAAATGTTTTGTGAGAGAACAAAGTTTTTCAGTGGAATGCAATACTTTTACAAGAGAACGCAAATGTTTTGCAAAAGAACGGAATACTTTTGCGAGCGAACGCAAATTATTTGTGAGAGAATGCAAATGATTTTGGGTGAACAAAAGTTTTGAAAAAAAATGTCTCATATGGGCTCACTATGTCTATGTCCTCTTAGGGGCTCTGTAATTTTTTTAAATATTTTTTTTAACAATATTATTGCTATTGGTTTTAATTTCCATTTTGTCAGGCAAATAAGCAAGCACTCTACTACAGACCAAACTATTTATCGAAAAACAGTGAAAGACCATGTAAAATTATTTGTGCATACCAAAGTAATATTAATGAGCTATGCATTCACTATTCCATGACATCACATGAGAAATGCTCTTGGCTTAATGTGCCTCTTCCGGGTTTGTGCTTGTAACTGTACACACAAGTGAATTTTTTGCAAGGCTCATTTTGTGCACCTCTGCTCCACAGTTTTTACCCTCCTGGCCTGCGCTGCTGGAGCAGACGACCTCTCTGCCCCGGCTCATGGCTGAATACTAGGATGATTGCTTTCGGAGTAGGGGGTAATAGAGGAAAACTTGCGGGTTTCTCTCTCTTTCGCGCTGTGAGGGAGCTCGCTCTCTAGAACAATGGACCTATAGGAGCTCTGCATCCGTGATCAGGATGTTTCATTTCTCACAGCGGGCGGCAGGGTTGGCGCCTATGAATGAGCGGGTGTTGTATACTGTATATCATTCATATATGTGGAAACACCAGCTGCAGTTTCTGTGCAGCAATATTCCCTCTTCATTTCTCAATTTCCTTGCCCTTCTCATTTGTGTAGAATTGCAGTAGGAATCTCCCTCCATGCTCTCCTATCTCCTGCCAAGTGTCCTCTGCCATTTTCCCTTGATCCTCTAACTCTGTGTGACTCATCAGATAGAAATCATCACTTTATTGCCTTTTCTGCACCTTCAGCAACTTTGCAACAGTGTGAACTCAGTGTGTATTAGGGATGTAACGGTTCTCGGTAAAAAACCAAACCGTACCGTTCTCCACCCACGGTTCAGCATGCACGTACACCACGGTTTATCTCAAAACTGACACCGCATCTATAATATGGTTTGTTGAAAATAGAGAGTACTCGAGTCCCCGAACGTGACAGCAATGATCGATCATGAAAACGATGATCGCCCTGACTTAAAAAAAATAGAATTTTTTCATTTTTTTGATTGGTTATTTTGGCATTTTGGGCGGTAACTGAGGTCTGATTGGTTAGTTAGACAGCACGTCTTCCAGACCGGCGAAATAAAGTGAAACTGAAGCACGCGCTGCAGTGATGCCTGGAATCATTGTGATCATGAAGTGCAAGATGTGCAGCGCCAATCTATCATATACATAGCATTATAATGAACACAAGATTGTGATAGAATGTTGTACATTCTCTGTGCTTTAGTTCCCTGTGTATCAGCACGCTGTTAAAGGAAATCCACAACGAGAGTTACATCAGACTAGCGTGGTGAAGTTCATGTGCGCATCCGCGTCCTTTTGTGCAGAGGCAAGTTGTAAGATTACTTTTATGCTGTCTATATATGATTAATGTCCTATAGGACGCGTTTGGTTGAGTTTATTAACCAGCTAGCAAAGCGCCGCCGTTACCGACGAGTGTTAATTCTCTTCAGTTTCAGCTCAAATCCAATGACCGACATTATCGACTCTGGGTTATTTGAGACTGTCATATTCTTTTTAGATAGGATTTTTCTTTTTCAAAATCATTGATGATATTAATAACACAGCAGTGGTATTTTGTTCTCATGTTTTTTTTAACAGTAGACCTATGTTTTATTTAAAGTTGTTTCTCATTATGGATTCGAAAATGCGCAGTGATGTCTGTAATCACTTTGATCATGAAAAATAAAATTAAGTGCAAGATGTGCAGAGCCAATCTGTCATATAGAATTATAACGAGAACACGATTGTTATAGTGTTGTAAATTCTCTGTGCTTTCGTTGTCCGTGTATCGGCGTTGTTGTTAAGGGAAGAGCGCATTCAAAATGTGAGTTTCCCTTTTAAACCATAGCCTGTAAAAACTAGCACGGCCAAGTTCACGTGCGCATTTGCATCCTTTTGTGCTGATGTACCTAAGTTGTAATAGGTACATATCTGTTTAATCTCATATAGGATGCGTTTGGTTGAGTTTATTTACCCGCTAGCAAAGCTCTGCAGGGTGGTGTTTATTCACAGTTTCAGCTCAAATACTCATCTTATCTACATATCTTTAATTCTATCTATTTTTCACTCTATCTATCGTTAGTTTCACAACAATGACAATGTTGTTTCTCTTCAATGACACCTTACATTTTGGTCTGTTCATCACACAAAGTTTTCATATAACTCCAAAAGACTTGTAATATAGTGTGCTATATTACATTTTAGGATACTTTTATGATGCCTTTTTTATAAGTTTGCAGCACCTGTCCTTATTCACTTTTATTGAAAAGAGTGTCCAGGATGTACTTCCAAAATTCAAATTGTGTTCCACAGAATGACAGATGACAGTGAGTAAACTATTCCTTTCAACTATAACAGCAGACCCACTCTGAAAATGTTCACAAGCTCCTAAGGCCCTTGGGCAATATTTGACACATAGAATAAAAAAAGTTTGTTCTCATTTCAGTGTGCGTGCATACTGGGTGGCAATGAGAGCTGCTGGAGCGTTTAACTGGCTAATTGAATGGCCCTATGAAAAGAGCACCGCCATTATACGGAAGTATTATCTGAACCTATCGAGACTGCAAGGACACACAATGCCATCGCCATCCACAATGGATTGTCTGTCGGGTCGGTGATTAAGTATACCATTTTTGAGTGTTGAAGATGCCAGACAGGACGGTCAGGGCATGGGCTTGGATTATTTGTTTCTGACGTTTGATAAGAGCAAAATCTAAATTACTGAGAGATGGATGATTATCCCTAACCGCTCATGATCGAATGCTCAATCACAGAGACGAGATTATATACAAACTGCAGAATGTCACAAGATACTGTATGTTTTTTTCCTTCTTTGTCGATTTGACACAGTCGCCTCCTCTATGTCTGTTTCACATCCCTCCGAATTCATCTGTTAATTCGGTGGCAATTCAATCTTGATGCTCACACATGGCCATTATTCACTTATGGTGACTCTGAAAAGAGCTTTTCTTTTATCAAATAGGCATGTTGCTCTGCATATCTGGTCCTGAGGGGACAGTTAACCCAAAAATTAAGAATTTGTCATAATTTTCCCACACTCATGTCGTTCCAACCGGTATGACTTTCTTCTGTGGTATGCAAATGCAGGGCAGAATATTTATCCTGCTCTCTTCCATACAGTGAAAGTGAAAGAAGATGAGAGAAATGAGAGGGGAAAAGTATAATAAAAGTACCAAAGTAGTCTACAACTATTGTGCTATGTTCCAGGTCTTCAACAGGTGTATGATAGCTCTGGTGAGGAACATACATTTTAAAGTAGATATTCTATATAATAGGGCTTCAGAAGAGACATGTGGACTGCTTTTACGGTTCTTTGTTATGCATTTTGTCATTTTTAGGAGCTTGACAGAATAGGGATGCATAACAAATTGGTACAAATATATTGGTTATTGGATGATATCTGACTTTTTTTTAATCAGTATTGGATATATATGTATATATATATATATATATATATATATATATATATATATATATAATCGCTATACAAATGAATTCGACTATTATATAAATGTATACATTGACTATTATATAATATATACATTTATATAATAGTCAAATTCATTTGTATAGCGATTTTCACAATACACATTTCAAAGCAGCTTTACAGAAAATTATGATGTTAATGTTTATAATATCTTAATATCTTCGTGCTTTATAGTCGCATATAGCAGATAAGAGCTAAGTGATAATTATACAATACAAGCAATCAAGAAGTTGAGATTTGCTATATAGTATATATACATGAGTTTACTGTATGTATGCAGGTAAAGTTGGACATATATATCCAACTTTAGATAAAAAGCTGGGCGATAACATATCATTTTTGAGTATCAGAGTATCATTTTATGATGATATAAACAATCAAGCAGATTTTATTTTTAATTTAGTAGTATGGTATTTTAGTTAACATAAAAAAAATTATTGATTAACCAGTATCAGCCGAAATGTTAATGACTGCCATTGAATGTAAAAGAGCATTTTTTCTGAACATCTTTTGTGTTTAACTGAAGAAAGAAAAAATTTATACAGATTCGAAACAACATAAGGAGGAATAGATGACGAATTTTCATTTTTAGGGGGAAACTAATCCTAGCTTGATAAAAAATTGGATTTGGTTCAAGGTAAACTACAATGTGTGTGTAAGACGTTCTCAGCTGTTCAGTATTCTGTGCTAAGGACGCTTGGAGGAAAGCCCTGACAAGAGCAGCTGCCTTTCCATTAGTGCACTACAGCTGGAGACGTGGCTGGTGAAAGCACCATGCTCGGCCTGCTTCATCCTCAATTACTCGAGCGTGGAAAAAGTCTCAGACCAAGAGAACTGATCGATACCACATCTAACCTTCCCAAACCACGCTCCCTTTCGTTATCTCTCTAGGCTAGAGGTAGCTTGTAGCCATTGTTTCCATTACAAGAGTGTGTGTGTGCGCTTGTTTATGTGATTTATGAGGACAAAAATTTGTATAATGACATGGGTATTACACTTATCACAACGTAAACGTGGTTTATGAGGACATTTCAAATTCTCATATTTCAAATACTACTAAACAATGTTTTATTAAAAATGTAAAAATGCAGAATGTTTTCTGTGATGGGTAGGTTCAGGGGTAGGGGTAGTGTAGGGGGATAGAATGTACAGTTTGTACAGTATAAAAACCGTTACGTCATAATGTAGTTGCACCAACATGTGTGTGTGTGTGTGTGTGTGTGTTTTCTCAGAGGTGGGCCTTCAGTAATGGTCGGGGAGGAGAGGACTTTGTGTGAAAAGGGCAGAGTGTTATTTTGAGAGGATGTGCAGGCTGGTTCCCAGCCCTAAATCTGTCCATTGGATGGATGTGAGGCTGAGGGAGAGGAACAGAGTGCAGCGCTGTCACGCGTCCTCGGCCTTGGACCAGAATCACAACCGACAGGTGAAAAATTGTTACTTTAAGAGATCCATCAGCATATGCTGTGTAAGGGCTTAGAGGCTGAGAGCTTGAGGATGGCTGGAGGTTGAGAGGATGAGGGCACTATTTTGCTGCCCATTAGGCTTCTTAATTAGCTTGGTACACCAGCTTCAGCAAAAAATACTAAATACTACTTTACTCATCTCATACCTTTCTAATAGTTCGATTTTATTGTTTGTTGCCCAATCCACTGCACTGCAAAAATAAAAAAAATTATACTGAGCAAATCATATAATAATAGTAATAATAATAATTTTGCAATCACAAAGTGTCAAAGACAGTGTTATTTTAGTATTATTTATATTATATTATTAAATTGTTTTAAATGTGCTTTTATTTTTATATTTTAATTTTAGTTTAAGTTTTATACATTTTGTTATGTATGTTTAAAAAAAATGTAAATGCAAGATTTTGGTACATCCCTGAGAAAAAGAGAGATAAAAGAAAGAGATAAAGAAATATATAATGGATAGAAAAGGAAAGCTAAAAGAATGGTTAGTTAAACAACTGACAACATACCACTCTTACTATTTGTGCCATATAAACTATATATATATATATATATATATATATATACAGTATTGCACAAAGTGATGTCTGGCCTAGGAAAATTCATCTTCGTCTTCACTCTTTATTAAAATTATTTAAAAAAAAATTATAAAACATTTTAAGCATATTGCATAGTTGTGCTTGGAGTCAATTGTTTTATTTGTTGCAATGAAACATGCCAAATTGTGTGGACATAATTTTTGCCCAGGCTGTCATACAAAGAAATAATGAACAAATCCAAAACCTGTATTTACCCCTTAAAAAAAATCCAGGGAACGACACACAGTATTGAGAATCAATGGTTCATAAACTTTTGAACGGGTCATTTTAATAAATTCAGCTTTTTTTGTCTTGTGGACTATAATCTAATATCTTAAAAAAAAGTAAAATATCTTATTCAGGACAGCACTAAATAAAAAAATAATGCATTTTCAATTTTGTTAAAAATATTCAAATTTTCACTGATTCTGCAAGCAGTTCACATACATACATATGCTTTACATATATATATTAATCATATTTATTCAAAAATTACTTTGCATCTTTAAACTAATTCTGCCTTCACGTGCTATCGGAATTATCATAAATACTAGTTTCCTAGTTAAAAAATTGGATATGAACGCCCTTTCAAGCCAAAATTTTAATGCAATGAATTCGTAATCACAACTTCAGAAGTGGGAAGTAGGACATTTCTGATAGCACATGAAGGCAGCATAAAACCACACCAGAACCGTTCCTGACCCAGACATTGGTGGAAAGCTCTAATGCGATTGGTCACTTGTGAGTGCCTCACATCTGTATTATTCAGGACCCCCATGTCCTCTCTGTCTTCTTCATAGGACATATATGACCCTACTGACCTTAGCCGAGTTAGACCACAGGGTGGACTTTCTCCAGTGGTATAAATCTTTAATCACATCCCCCATGCCTTTCCATGACAGACCAGAGGGCTCAGCCTGTCTCTGCATTATTCAGAAGGACCCACAGAGCACTACCCTCATCCTGCATAAAACAAAGCAGCTTTACATAAAACGTCCCCTCTCTGTCTCACCTCTGGACTCTTTTTCCAGAACTGAGGGACATATTCAGACACCTGTGTATATAGACCCTGTGTGCTGAACGTGAACTGCATTTATTCATCTAGAGAAAAGACTGATTGGGTTATTCTGTGGAAAAATGCTAAGCTGGGATCAGCCATTCAGGCTATATTTGCTATTATAAAACTATGAGCCCTTTTGCTAATCATATTTGTCATTGATAACATATGGAAGCCTGTTTCCACCATGGAATGAAAGCTAAAATAGTAATTGCGGCTTTTTATTCAAAATTCTGGCTTTATTTCCCCACACAATGTGTGAAATGAGTAAATTTTGAGATAAAATTAG
The DNA here is from genome assembly GCA_039654625.1 of Rhinogobio ventralis. Taxonomy (NCBI): domain Eukaryota; kingdom Metazoa; phylum Chordata; class Actinopteri; order Cypriniformes; family Gobionidae; genus Rhinogobio; species Rhinogobio ventralis. The sequence continues at coordinate 22,153,699 of CM077215.1, read as the reverse complement.
CAATTGCCTTTTTATTTTATTTTTTTTTATGGCAGAAACAAATAAACAGAATTGTGACGTAAACTCTGAATTCTGAAGAAAAAAAGTAAAAACTGAAACATGTAAACAGAATTCTGAGAGAAAAAAAGTCTGAATTGTGAGATATAAACAGACAGTTGTGAGGGGAAAAAAAGCTGAATTACCTTTTTAATTTTTTTTTATTTTGTGGCAAAAACAAGCTTCCATGATAATGACCTGTGCCAGAAAAATTTGGTTGCTTAACTATTTTGATTCTTTAACAGCTTCGCTAGTTTTATGTATGTTAGCCACCACTTATCCTAGCAGTTCTGCATGGATAAGCATTAGCATCTAAGCTAATGAGTTAAAGAGGTAATGGAGTCACAGAGGACATCATTAGAAACATATCAATGTTAACAGCTAACTGCCGATCAATACATTTATGGGGAAGACTCTCTCTCCGGGGTTGATGGTTTCATGGCTCTCTAAGGGAAACATGTGCTGCGAGTTTTCAGTTAGAGAGACTAAACCACCGATGGCTCTTACAGGTCACAGCTGAGCACTTCACTGAAAACCACAATGGAGCTAAATACATTTCAGCACATGCAAGCTGTTTTTGTGTTTGTTTGTTCTGGGGTCCTATTATAAAATATAGATTAGCTTTAAGTGGTAACGTGTATTTATTTTATTTAAAAAATAATTTTAATAACTTCACTAATAAAATGTATTATACATAACTTTCTTTAGTTTTTAATGTTGCTGTTTGAACATGAAAAAAGTCTGCAAAGTTACAAAGCACAAAGTCTACTTCAAAGGGAGTTATTCTCTATATCAGTGCGCACTGTTTCTGAACTCTCTGAAATGCCTTGAGTTTTCTTCCAGGAATGTGCACGTCACAATATTCCTTATTTAAATAATTCCAGCTCAAGACGTATGCAAAATAATGTGGGCAGGGCCTGGTTGTGTTGTGTTAGTAGTAGGGTGACCAGACGTCCCGTTTTTCAGCTCTGTTTTTAGTGTCCCAACTTATTATGAAAAAATCATGTTTTGTCCCGTATCTCATCTGTACTAAATTTTCTTTATGGCTGGGTGATCATAGAGCGATTAGTAGTCTTCTGTCACGCGATAATAGCCTATCAAAAGTAGCCAAGCTCATTGTACAACAAAATGACCAGCAATCACAATTCGTTATCGATTAACTTGCAGTTAGTGAAGGCGGGATGTTAGAGAGCGCGGAGGAGATTAAGTCAGGCGTGAAGATATCAAAGAAACGCTTGTGTACATTTGCTTGGTGTGTATTACATGTATTAGATCCAAGCATTCTGTCTTAAAGGGGCAGCAGCCTAAAATACCTGTCTGTGTAATTAAAGGGATAGTTTACCCAAAAATGAAAATTAGCCCATTATACTACTCACCCTCAAGTCATCCTAGTTGTATGTGACATTCTTCTTTCAGACAAATACAATCAGAGTTATATAAAAAAATGTATAATGCAGTGAATGGCTGTTTCTGTTTTGAAGTTCATAAAAGTGCATCTATCCATCATAAACGTACTCCACATGGCTCCGGGGGGTTAATAAAGGCCTTCTGAAGCAAAGTGATGCGTTTGTGTAAGAAAAATATCCATGTTTAAAACTTTACAAACTGTAATCTCTAACTTCTGCTAACTGTCGTACGCGCATTCACGAGAGACTGGCGTCCCAGTGTATGACGTAGGACGTAGGCGTAAGTTTTTGTGATGAACGTGGAAGCGTTCTTTGTTCTTTTTTCATATAAATGAATTATATATAGAAATAACAAATAACTATATATTGGTATTGCCGGGAGCTGTCCCGTATTCCACCATGAGAAATCTGATCACCCTAGTTAGTAGTGAGTTGAAACTTGCGGTTATGGTAAGGGGTGTGACATTTCCGAAACACGCTAGAAGCAGTTGACCAATCATAACACACTGGTCCATCCGACCAATCAGAGAACATTGCGTTTTTTGGAAAGAGTGGCTTCATAGAGACAGGAACTAAACTGAGTGTTACTGACAGACTGGGAAGAGAGGTGCTTCAACAATGTGTGAAAAAATTTTTTTTGAACATTAACGTATTCTAGTAGACCCAAAACAAACCGTGCTGAATAGCAGCACAGTGTTGCCTGGGTCAGATACTGAAATTTGCAAAATGGCGATGTGGTACTGCAGTATTTTCTAGCACTGGTACACTGCACGACTTTAGCGTCTGGTTAGGACACAGTTAAGACAGCTCTGACCTGTTTTTTTCCAGCAAGACCACAGCAGTAGTGCAGAGACATGTGCTGTTTTTAGGTTGTAGTGAGGACAATGGTATTATCTTGGAGAATAACAGAACCCAGGCCTGATTATTTCAACGTTTATCACTATAAGTGGTCTATATAATGCAGGAGATTATTTCAGACACTGTGTATGTGTTTGTGTGCCCAGTTCCATGTTGTAGCTGATTGCTCTTTCATGTAAGTGAATAAGGACACATCTAAGGTTATGCTGTTACAAGACACATTGACATACTATCGATCAGGCTGTTAACAAAATTATGGAACAAATGCCTGGAAGCATCATCACTTCTTCTCTCCTTCTCTCACCACCTCTCCATCACTTTATCATTCGTTTTATCTCGCTTTTGCCTTTATCCATGGCAAGTAATTAACTCCACTGTATCCTCTGTGTGTGTGTGTGTGTGTGTGTGTGTGTGTGTGTGTTTCAGTGGCACTGAGATCCTCTCTGGTGATTTTCACTTAATTTTTGGAGGGACTCTGTAATCTAGAGAAGCCATTGCCAGAAATGTTTACTCACGCAAACAAGAAAAGAGCCTGGAACAGAAGAACAGAAGGATGAGCAAAAGTCTGGCAACATGCATGTTTCCTCCATTTATCTTGCAGTTTTTGTGGGGTCCAAAAGTCTGAGACCGCTAGTGAAAATCCATTAGTTGTATTCATGTATAACAAGGAAGTATGGACTCCTGCACTGAATTATGTTCTGAACATCTGTATGGTATAATAGTGTAGTCTCTCTGATGAATTTATGCTGACATTTCTGTGCTTTAAATGTGTTGTGTTATCAAGGTTGAGCACTGCTGTTGATATGAGACTCACCTCTCACTCTCACCGCACCAGAGTACACGCGAGAGCCAAGCTGAGGCACTATAGGAAACGATGGCCTCTCATAGTCACTGATACACAAAGCACACATACACACATACGCACAGTCTGCTCTTTCTTTCTTCTTTCTTTTTATACATTTTATGTTTTATTTTTTCTAGTTGAACGTGTTAAAAATATTTAATGCATCTGTTTTTTTCTGTCATCCTTTGCCTAGCATTACAATATATCATCACGCTCTTATTCATGCAAATGCTTTTAAACCATTCAAGCGCGACAAGACAAAGATAACGCGCTGTCTGTGAATGTCCTGACACACACGGCACACAGAAAGACGTGCGGTAGTATCGAGTTCTCTTCTCCGCTTGAACGAACAATAACATACACAAATGTGCCAAAATGTTTTGCAACAAAAAAAATTGTTGAGCTAACTTAAAATAATAAGGCAACTTATCGCATTCAACTTTTTAAGTTAACTCAACTAATCCACTCCAGTTAAAATCTATTTAAATACTTTTGTTAATTTTCATTAGTTTTTTCATTTCCATGTTTGATTTTTTAAAGTTAGCTACACAACATGAACATCATTTGCCTCTTAAAACTAGAGGTTTACACTTCACAGTGTAAGACACGTCAGTGTAATACACTTAGAGATAAACACACAGTTTACACTTCACCCACAATTTCACCTGGGCAAATAAGTTGCAAAAGTTGCAAAGAGAAGAACATAAAGCTCAACACCTCAACACATGTCAAACATTTTAATTTATATTTTATTCAAATTGTTAGGCTGCATTAACTAGGTCAGCCGGAACCGGGAACACTTCCCATAACACCTGATGTACTCGTTACATCATAAGAGGAATGGCATCTACGCTAATGTTAGTCTCTCTGTTTATCCCGAGGTTTACTGCAGTCAGCCGGATCCGGGCCGTATCCAGATCAGATGGTGGACCAGCGCCCAGACATTACCAACTCATCCCTGAAGTGTCTGCAGAGACCGTGTCAATTAGTCTACCCTCTGAAATTGCTCATCGACATGGCATCCTCAATGGATCCATCTCCGGCGTGATGACTCCGATATTTCGAATAGTCCTATTTAATAATTGTTTAATTGACACGCCATCCTCAATAAACCCGGTGTGATGCCTCCGATCTTTCGAATAATCCAATCTAATATTACTTCTGACCTATAAGGCTGCCAAAATAATAATCATACACTGTTTGTTAATTGGCCAGAGGAGAACTGGCACCCCGACTGAGCCTGGTTTCTCCCAAGGTTTATTTTTCTCCATTAGGACACCTGATGGAGTTTTGGTTCCTTGCCACTGTCGCCTCTGGCTTGCTCAGTTGGGGACACAAAATTTTCAAATAAATATCCAAATAAATTGAATTACTAAACTAAATTATATCAACTACATTACTTGAATATATATGATAATTGAAATGAGCTGATGACATCAGTGTTTTCTCCAGAGCGGCTGTACAGCCGAATCAAATTCTGTTCATTATTTTCCTGTTTAACACTGTGAAGATGCTTTGAAACAATCTGCATTGTAAAAAGCACTATATAAATAAAGTTGACTTGACTTGACTTGACTTGACTTGACATGTCTGATGTCAACACAAATCTCAAACATGGTGATGATCAAAAATTGTAATTCAGTAAAAATATGAACTCATAACATGAGACAGCTAAATAACAAGGACAACAGCAGCAGCAGCATAAATCAAGCCAGTTAATGCAAAGCAATAATTGTTTTTATACAAAAGTTACCTCATAAAAAAATGTTCAAGCTGCAATGTATGTTGGGAACTGGCACAACATTGTTGAATGTAGGGCTGCACGATTATGGCCAGAATGATAATCACAATTATTTTGATCAATATTGAGATCACGATTAATTGTTGATTTTAACCAAAACAAATGTTATTGTCACATAGGCTAATTATAACTGCTTTCACATCCATATTGTGCAACATTCCTGCTAATGTACAAAAACAGGTACTCTTATTCACCTAAAAAAAATTTGCATCTCCTTAAAGAATAAATAAGAATAAATAAAACAATAAAAAAAATGTAGCAAAACTTCAACAGGGCACTATTTTCCATTTTACATTGTGTAAATACACTCACCTAAAGGATTATTAGGAACACCTGTTCAATTTCTCATTTATGCAATTATCTAATCAACCAATCACATGGCAGTTGCTTCAATGCATTTAGGGGTGTGGTCCTGGTCAGGACAATCTCCTGAACTCCAAACTGAATGTCAGAATGGGAAAGAAAGGTGATTTAAGCAATTTTGAGCGTGGCATGGTTGTTGGTGCCAGACGGGCCGGTCTGAGTATTTCACAATCTGCTCAGTTACTGGGATTTTCACGCACAACCATTTCTAGAGTTTACAAAGAATGGTGTGAAAAGGGAAAAACATCCAGTATGCGGCAGTCCTGTGGGCGAAAATGCCTTGTTGATGCTAGAGGTCAGAGGAGAATGGGCCGACTGATTCAAGCTGATAGAAGAACAACTTTGACTGAAATAAGCACTCGTTACAACCGAGGTATGCAGCAAAGCATTTGTGAAGCCACAACACGCACAACCTTGAGGCGGATGGGTTACAACAGCAGAAGACCCCACCGGGTACCACTCATCTCCACTACAAATAGGAAAAAGAGGCTACAATTTGCACGAGCTCACCAAAATTGGACAGTTGAAGACTGGAAAAATGTTGCCTGGTCTGATGAGTCTCGATTTCTGTTGAGACATTCAGATGGTAGAGTCTTGTGATTAGAGTAATGTAGAGTCATGTAGAGTAAACAGAATGAGAACATGGATCCATCATGCCTTGTTACCACTGTGCAGGCTGGTGGTGGTGGTGTAATGGTGTGGGGGATGTTTTCTTGGCACACTTTAGGCCTCTTAGTGCCAATTGGGCATCGTTTAAATGCCACGGCCTACCTGAGCATTGTTTCTGACCATGTCCATCCCTTTATGACCACCATGTACCCATCCTCTGATGGCTACTTCCAGCAGGATAATGCACCATGTCACAAAGCTCCAATCATTTCAAATTGGTTTCTTGAACATGACAATGAGTTCACTGTACTAAAATGGCCCCCACAGTCACCAGATCTCAACCCAATAGAGCATCTTTGGGATGTGGTGGAACGGGAGCTTCGTAGGATGTGCATCCCACAAATCTCATCAACTGCAAGATGCTATCCTATCAATATGGGCCAACATTTCTAAAGAATGCTTTCAGCACCTTGTTGAATCAATGCCACGTAGAATTAAGGCAGTTCTGAAGGCGAAAGGGGGTCAAACACAGTATTAGTATGGTGTTCCTAATAATCCTTTAGGTGAGTGTATATATTTAGGAAGCAAAATATAAACTTGCATTGTATCTGCATATGAATGTGAATAAAACTCAAAATATACAATCAATAAAAAACAAATATTCCATTACAGAATGTAACCAAATGAGAACATTTCAAGGCAGAACTATGCAGAAAAGACTAGTTTACAGGTTTTTGGAAAGAAAGTGTTCCCTGTCAACATTTTCAGGCTTGATGGATGAGCAAAGGCAGGTCACCACATTCCCCCCCTGTGCTGAGCACCCTCTCAGAGGGAGAACTTATAAGTATTTCTTCGGCAGTTTTGAGAGACGTGGGAAGAGTGTCAGGAGTGTAATGAACAATATTTTGAATGAAATATCAACAAGAATAAAACTCACGTCTTCTCTGTTTTATTTGTGGTCACATACATGCACTAAACCGCGCCCGTTCGGGCTCTTAGTCCAAAAGTGCGCATATTTGGACAAATATAGATTTATTATCACATATTTGCAAAATATTTTGTCATACAGAATAACATTTCTATTAATTTCTCATTGAATTATGCTGATCTGAAGAGCTGAATGACATTCAGAGCGAGCTCTTTGTCTGATTCTTCCTGCTGCACGTCACTTATGATCTCAGCGCTCTCTCATTCGCTGTACAGCTGTTGATCATCTTACGTGACTCAACGTGACCATAATCCTGCCCCTTCTGGTCACGCTGTTCTGTACACTTCCTCATTCTTATCTCTTTGTTGAAAAACACTGCCAGAACGTTTATACACGTGAAAACAAGAAGCTAATAAACGCACGATTACGATAACATATGGTTTGTGTTTACATATTGCTCGATCACGCGAGTTTGATCGTGGGAAGCCAAAATCGTGATCAAAATTCGATTCATTGTACAGCCCTAGTTGAATGTAAAATAGTTCGTTCAGATAACGTAATTTGGCCCCACTTTATATTAGGTGGCCTCAACTACTATGTACTTACATCAAAAAATAAGTACAATGTACTTATTGTGTTCATATTGTATTGCAAAACACTTTTGCTAATATTGATACGGGTAAAGTTAGGGACAGGTGTGGTGGTATGGGTAAGTTTAAGGGTAGGTGTAAGGGAAGGGTCAGCAGTGTAATTATAAATGTAACTACAGAAATGAATCACAGATGTAATTACATGCAGGTATTTTTAAAAATGTAAGTACAATGTAAAAACATGTATGTACACAATAAGTGCATTGTATCAAATGATTAATTAAAATGTTAGTACACAGTAGTTAAGGCTACCTAATATAAAGTGGGTCCCTTAATTTGGATAGTTGGAACAACATTTGGACATGTTTTGGACAAATACTTGAGAATCTAAGTAAGGTCAACAAATAAACTTTTGTTAGTAACATGTTTAGAGCATTCTTGTTTAGTTCACTCAAGATAATAAACCGACTCACCCCAAATAATCTTTGTTCAAGCTATTGTTACATTTGTTAGAAGAAAATGTTGCTAACAAAAGTTTTTTTTTAACTTACTTAGATTCTTAAGCATATGTATCATATCATATGTTCATATTTTTACTTAATTAAAATTTTTGATCATCACCATGTTTGAGATTTGTGTTAACATGAGACATGTGTTGAGGCATTACGCTATATGTTCTTCTCATTGCAACTTTTGCAACTTATTTGCCCAGGTGAAATGGGTAAACTGTGTGCCTCTAGTTTTAAGGCTATGTGAGGATAGTTTTAAATTTCCCTCTTTGAACTGTCACCTTATCGTGGTGGAGGGGTTTGAGTACCCGAATGATTCTAGGAGCTATGTTGTCCGGGGCTATATGCCCCTGGTAAGGTCTCCCAAGGCAAACAGGTCATTGGTGACGGGTCAAACTAAGAGCAGTTCAAAAGCCCATTATGAAGAAAACAAAATCAAGGACAGAGACATCGCTGGACATCTCTGGACACGAAAACTGGCTTTAGGGACATGGAACGTAACCTCGCTGGCGGGGAAGGAGTCTGAGCTTGTGCGGGAGGTTGAGAGGTACCGACTAGAGATAGTCGGGCTCACCTCCATGCACAGCTTGGGCTCTGGAACCACACTTCTTGAGAGAGGCTGGACTCTCTACCACTCTGAAATTGCCCATGGTGAGCTGGTGTGGGTTTGCTTATAGCCCCCAGCTCAGCTGCCATGTGTTGGAATTCAACCCGCTGAACGAGAGGGTCGCTTCCTTAAGCCTTCGGGTCAGGGACAGGTCTCTCACTGTCATATGTGCCTATGGGCCGAACGGCAGTGCAGAGTACCTGGCCCTCTTGGGGTCTCTGTGAGGGGTGCTGGAAAGCGCTCCGGCTGGAGACTCCCTCGTTCTACTGGGGGACTTCAACACCCACGTGGGCGGTGACAGTGACACCTGGCGGGTGTGATTCGGAGGAACGGCCCCCCTGATCTGAACCCGAGCGGTGTTTTGTTATTGGATTTCTGTGCTAATCACGGTTTGTCCATAACGAACACCATGTTCAAGCATAAGGGTGTCCATCAGTGCACGTGGCACCAGGACACCCTAGACCGGAGATCGATGATCGACTTGTGGTCATCTCATCTGACCTCCGGCCGTATGTCTTGGGACACTCAGGTGAAGAGAGGAGCGGAGTTGTCAACTGATCACCATCTGGTGGTGAGTTGGATCTGATGGCGGGGGAGGAAGCTGGACAGACTCGGCAGACCCAAATGTACTGTGAGGGTTTGTTGGGAATGTTTGGCTGAGACCCCCACCTCCGGCGGAGCTTCGACCGGATCCCAAGGGAGCCTGGAGATATTGAGTCTGAGTGGACAATGTTCTCAACCTCCATTGTCAATGCGGCTGCTCGGAGCTGTGGCCATAGGTCTCCGGTGCCTATCGAGGCGGCAATCCCCAAACCTGGTGGTGGACACCGGAAGTAAGGGATGCTGTCAAGCTGAAGACGGAGTCCTATCGGGCCTGGCTGGCTTGTGGGACTCCTGAGGCAGCTGATGGGTACCGGCAGGCCAAGCGGACTGCAGCATGGGTAGTTGTGGAGGTAAAAAAATCGGGCCTGGGAGGAGTTTGGTCAGGCCATGGAGAAAGACTATCGGTTGGCTTCGAAGAGATTCTGGCAAACCGTTCGATGCCTCAGGAGGGGGAAGCAGTGCCCTACCAACACTGTTTACATTGGAGGTGGGCAGCTGTTGACCTCAACTGGGGATATCGTCGAACGGTGGAAGGAATACTTCGAGGATCTCCTCAATCCCACAGACACGTCTTCCATGAGGCCGAGGGCTCGGAGGTGGACTCGTCCATCACCCAAGCTGAAGTCACCGAGGTAGTTAAACAGCTCCTTGGTGGAAAGGCATCGGGGGTGGATGAGATCGCCCTTGATACCAATCTTTCATTTGAAAGCCACATTTCTAGCTTCTGTAAAACTGCATTCTACCATCTTAAAAATATATCTAAATTACGGCACATGCTTTCAATGCAAAATGCTAGATTATTGTAATGCTCTACTGGGTGGTTGCCCTGCTCGCTTAATAAATAAACTGCAGCTGGTCCAAAACAAAATTCTGGCCAGTTGATAATACCTAGCATATCAAAATCAACTGCAGGCGGTCGATCATTTTCCTATTTAGCACCTAAACTCTGGAACAGTCTTCCTAGCATTGTTCGGGAAGCAGACACACTCTGTCAGTTTAAATCTATACTAAAAACATCTCTTTATCAGTTAAATCAGTTAAATGATTTTTAGGCTGCATTAACTAGGTCAGCCGGAACCGGGAACACATCCCATAACACCTGATGTACTCATTACATCATAAAAAGAATGGCATCTACGCTAATGTTAGTCTCTCTGTTTATCCCGAGGTTTATTGCAGTCAGCCGGATCCGGGCCGTATCCAGATCAGATGGTGGACCTGCGCCCAGACATGACCAACGCATCCCTGAAGTGTCTGCAGAGACCGTGTCAATTAGACTGAAATTGCCTCATCGACACGGCATCCTCAATAAACCCGTCCCCAGCTTGATGACTCTGATCTCTTCGAATATTCCTATCTAATAAATTGCCTTATCGACATGACATCCCAATATACCGTCTCCAGCGTAATGACTCCAATGGAGGGTGTGTTTCAACTATAGGGGGATCACACTTCTCAGCCTCCCCAAGAAAGTCTCCCCAGGAGAATTCGGCCAATAGTGGAACCTCAGATTCAGGCTTTATAGATAGGTTGAGAAGCTCTGTCACTTGGGAGGAGCCAGCTGAGGTGGCTCAGGCATCTGTTTCGGATGCCTCCTGGATGCCTTCCCGGGGAGGTGTTCCTGGCACAACCCGGCCCCAGATAAGCGGAAGATGATGGATGGATGGATAGTTTTAAGTTCACTTAAATTAAAAGTTGCTATATTTTTGAAGCCTAATAAATATAAAAAAATTGTTAGCTTTCAGTTACACTATAATGTTGAATGGCTATAATTAATGTTTAAAATTGAAAAAGAAAATCATTGAGACATCAGTAGCTGTATTAGTATAAGTAATACTGGCCTTCATTCATAAAAAGATGCCATCAAACAAGTATTTAAAATAGATTGTCTTTATGTTGTTTCTACATTAATTAGGAGATTAACTGTGAAATTATTACATTATAAAATATATTAAAAACTATTAAAAATCACAATTAAAAACAATATTAAAAAGTGTTTTTAATTGCGATTAATCAGGATTAATCACAGAAAGGCATAACATTAAGACCACTTCCTAATATTGTGTTGGTCCCTCTTTTGCTGCCAAAACAGCCCTGACCCGTCGAGGCATGGACTCCACTAGACCCCTGAAGTTTTGCTGTGGTATCTGGCACCAAGATGTTAGTAGCAGATCCTTTAAGTCCTGTAAGTTGCAAGGTGGGGCCTCCATGGATCAGACTAGTTTGTTCAGCACATCCCACAGATGCTCGATTCAATTGAGATCTGGGGAATTTGGAGGCCAAGTCAACACTTCACACTCGTTGTTGTGCGCCTCAAATCGTTCCTGAACCATTTTTGCTTTGTGGCAGGGTGCATTATCCTGCTGAAAGAGGCGACCAGGGAATACCATTTCCATGAAATAGTGTACATGGTCTGCAACAATGCTTAGGTAGGTGGTACATGTCAAAGTAACATCCACAGAACCAGCATTAACTTCTTGAGTAATTTGAGCTACAGAAGCTCATCTGCTTGATCGGACCACACGGGCCAGCCTTCGCTCCCCACGTGCATCAAACGTACATCAATGAGCCTTGGTCAAGCATGACCCTGTCGCCGGTTCACCACTGTTCCTTCCTTGGACCACTTTTGATAGATACTGACCACAGCAGACCGGGAACACCCCACAAGAGCTGCAGTTTTGGAGATGCCATGACCCAGTTGTCTAGCCATCACAATTTGGCCCTTGTCAAGAGCACTCAAATCCTTACGCTTTCCAATTTTTCCTGCTTCTAACACATCAACTTTGAGGACAAAATGTCCCACTAACAGGTGCTGTGATGAAGAGATAATCAGTGTTATTCACTTCACCTGTCAGTGCTCATAATGTTACGCCTGATCTGTGTATATACACTCACCTAAAGGATTATTAGGAATAATAGTTTGACCTCCTTTCGCCTTCAGAACTGCCTTAATTCTACGTGGCATTGATTTAACAAGGTGCTGAACGCATTCTTTAGAAATGTTGGCCCACATTGATAGGATAGCATCTTGCAGTTGATGGAGATTTGTGGGATGCACATCCAGGGCACGAAGCTCCCGTTCCACCACATCCCAAAGATGCTCTATTGGGTTGAGATCTGGTGACTGTGGGGGCCATTTTAGTACAGTGAACTCATTGTCATGTTCAAGAAACCAATTTGAAATGATTCGAGCTTTGTGACATGGTGCATTATCCTGCTGGAAGTAGCCATCAGAGGATGGGTACATGGTGGTCATAAAGGGATGGACATGGTCAGAAACAATGCTCAGGTAGGCCGTGGCATTTAAACGATGCCCAATTGGCACTAAGGGGCCTAAAGTGTGCCAAGAAAACATCCCCCACACCATTATACCACCACCACCAGCCTGCACAGTGGTAACAAGGCATGATAGATCCATGTTCTCATTCTGTTTATGCCAAATTCTGACTCTATCTGAATGTCTCAACAGAAATCGAGACTCATCAGACCAGGCAACATTTTTCCAGTCTTCAACTGTCCAATTTTGGTGAGCTCGTGCAAATTGTAGCCTCTTTTTCCTATTTGTAGTGGAGATGAGTGGTACCCGGTGGGGTCTTCTGCTGTTGTAGCCCATCCGCCTCAAGGTTGTGCGTGTTGTGGCTTCACAAATTCTTTGCTGCATACCTCGGTTGTAACGAGTGGTTATTTCAGTCAAAGTTGCTCTTCTATCAGCTTGAATCAGTCGGCCCATTCTCCTCTGACCTCTAGCATCAACAAGGCATTTTCGCCCACAGGACTGCCGCATACTGGATGTTTTTTTCCCTTTTCACACCATTCTTTGTAAACTCTAGAAATGGTTGTGCGTGAAAATCCCAGTAACTGAGCAGATTGTGAAATACTCCACCAACAACCATGCCATGCTCAAAATTGCTTAAATCACCTTTCTTTCCCATTCTGACATTCAGTTTGGAGTTCAGGAGATTGTCTTGACCAGGACCACACCCCTAAATGCATTGAAGCAACTGCCATGTGATTGGTTGATTAGATAATTGCATTAATGAGAAATTAAACAGGTGTTCCTAATAATCCTTTCGGTGAGTATATATATATATATAGGTGACCAAAAATGTTGTGGAAAAAATTTCAAAACAATATTGTTTCCAAACAGGCTTCCTGAACAATTATTTCTGCATAATACATTCAATTGTCAGAAAGTATTTTGACATAAAATACCTGTCCGTAACTGAAAATAAATTATGCTATATATCTTGCTTAAGATCACACCGAAATGTCATATATGACATCTATGCTTTATAGATGGAAAGGCCACATGCAGTAGACATTATCAGACGCTCGGTCAGCTCATCAGCACAATATAAATGCTCTTTTAAGCAAAGTGCCACAGCGAATTCACATGAACATCAATTTATTACTGAAGCGTGAATTACTTGCTTCCAGATGACTGCTAAAAATAAAGGTTCTTTGCAGCACCATAGATTCATCAGTTTAGTTGGCAATACCGTTCTTTGAAGAAAAGAGATTTTATTATAGACATCTTCACATCAATGTATTGTTTTTTTTTAAGGTTCTTTAAACCATTCTCAGTGGTTTTCGTTCAGAACTCTACAATCTCTTCAAAATTTTAAACAGGACATAAAATGTATCAAAACACTTCTAGTCTAGATCATATTTTTACATATTTTTCATGGTTTTTGAGGATAAGCACAACCTGTCCATGTTGGCATCTGCATAATTATACCATGAATAAATTGAACAAATTAAATAAATAGAAAATACATATGTAAAGTTTTATTGGTAGTACAATAAACAGCGATCATTTTCAACTACAAAAGACATAGGAAATCTTTTATCACCTTTTTGATAAACATATTGCTATATGTTATCAAGTTTATTGTAGCTATGTGGGCGCCAAGTTTTTCTGTCATTTGACCAAAAACATCTCGGTTACGTATGGTAACCCTCGTTCCCTGAAGGAGGGAACGGAGACGTACGTCGGACGTCACCGACGAATTGGGATCACTTCAGGGAGCCCCTATCAGCTTCGAGATATAGAGAACCGGCCAATGACTATTGGCGTGCAAGATTTGCATCTCGCGCTCCGCCCCGCAACGCGGGTATAAAGCGGAAGCGAATGCAGCGCACTGTTGTTTTTCACTGAGGAGCCGAACTAGTGACTCGGCCATGCAGTGATGGTACAGCAACTGTGGCGACGGGACGTACGTCTCCATTCCCTCCTTTAGGGAATGAGGGTTACCATACGTAACCGAGACGTTCCCTTTCAGTCGGTCACGTTCGACGTACGTCGGACGTCACCGACGAATTGGGATCCCTTTGGAAAACGCCACAGTTACTACCACTTCCAGCACCCAGCGAGAGCCCCTCAGACCCCGTCTGTTCCGGGCGGGGAATTCACGCAGGGAAGTCACACTGCTGTTCCACAAGACCCACTTCAGTAGACTATTGGATAACGCTGGAAAAGCGTGCCCAGAGGGACGCTGCGGAAGCCACATCATGCCCGAAGGGAGTTACCATGTGGAGAATACACGTATGGACTGGCCGTGGGCAGTGCAACATACGGAAGTCCCAGGGGTGGCCCCGGCCAAACAGGCGGGGGAACAACACCTAACTGAGACGGCAGAGAGCTCTGCCGAGGGAAAGACACGGGCTCGCCGTAGGGAGCCGTACCGTGGAAGAATACACATATGGGACCGCCGTGGGGGGTCACAACATATGGAACCCAGCCTAACACAAGTTCCACCAATGCATACGAGTGTTAGACCTGGCGTCGGACGCTCCGCCACATCCGACTGCCGCAGGTTGCGGAGGACTCAACAGGGTTCGCCGTTCTGGGGAACTCGACTGGAGCATATAAGCGCACGTATCCGTTCCACAGGGAAGGGAGTGGCGCAGCAAGCCGACACTTAGAACGGGCACTTCGGTGTTACTGACTATGGGAAGCGAGCACACAGGAAGATACCGGCTCTACACGGAGGCTATAAAATCTAGCGAACGTGTTAGGTGTCGCCCAGCCAGCAGCTCTACAAATATCTGTCAGCGAGGCGCCACGAGCCAACGCCCAGGAAGAAGCTACACCCCTAGTGGAGTGGGCTCTTAACCCGAGCGGGCAGGGCACGTCTTGGGTTAGATACGCCAAGACGATGGCCTCCACTATCCAGTGGGCCATCCTCAGCTTGGAGACAGCCTTTCCCTTCTGCTGGCCTCCATAACAGACGAAGAGCTGATCTGAGGGCCTGAAGCTTTGCGTTCTGTCCACGTAAGTCCGCAGAGCGAGGACTGGACAGAGAAAAGCTAGGGCTGGGTCTGCCTCCTCCGAAGGCAGCGCTTGCAGGCTCACCACCTGGTCCCGGAAAGGAGTGGTGGGAACCTTGGGCACATATCCGGGCCGGGGTCTCAGGATTACATGAGAGTTACCGGGCCCGAATTCCAGGCACGATTCGTCGACCGAAAATGCCTGCAGGTCCCCTACCCTCTTGATAGAGGCCAATGCAGTCAGGAGTACTGTCTTCAGAGACAGGATTTTTAACTCTACTGACTGCAAAGGCTCAAAGGGCGCCCTCTGCAGTGCGGTTAGCACCAGAGTTAAGTCCCAAGAGGGTATAGAGGGAGAGCGAGGCGGTTTTAGTCTCCTCGCCCCCCTCAGGAACCTGACAATCAGATCGTGCTTCCCTAGAGACTTACCACCTACCATGTCATGATTAGCGGCGATAGCGGCAACATAGACTTTGAGGGTGGAGGGAGACAGCCTTCGCTCCAACCCATCCTGTAGGTAGGAAAGCACGGAACCGATCGAACATCTCCGGGGGTCTTCTCGGCGAGAAGAACACCAGCCGACGAACAGGTTCCACTTCAACGCATAGAGGCGCCTCGTAGAGGGAGCTCTAGCGGAAGTGATGGTGTCTACCACAGCCTGTGGTAGGCCACCTAGAACCTCCGCGTCCCGTCCAGGGACCAGACATGGAGTTTCCAGAGGTCCGGACGCGGGTGCCATAGGGTGCCCCGTCTCTGAGTCAGGAGGTCCTTCCTCAGAGGAATGGGCCAGGGAGGTGATGTCGCGAGAAGCACTAGTTCCGGGAACCAAGTCCGGTTGGGCCAATACGGAGCGACCAACAGGACTTGCTCCTCGTCCTCCCTGACCTTGCACAGAGTCTGTGCAAGAAGGCTCACTGGGGGAAACACATACTTGCGTAGGCCCCGGGGCCAGCTGTGTGCCAGCGCATCCGAGCCAAGGGTCCCCTCGGTCAGGGAATAAAACAACTGGCAGTGGGTCGTGTCCGGGGCGGCAAACAGGTCTACCTGTGCGGTCCCGAAGCGACTCCAGATCAGCTGGACCACCTGGGGATGGAGTCTCCACTCTCCGGGGAGCACTGGCTGTCGTGAGAGCTCGTCGGCCGCACAATTGAGCAGGCCCGGAATGTGAATGGCACGAAGCAACCTCAGATGCTTCTGACTCCATAGGAGGAGATGGCAGGCGAGTTGAAACATGCGACGGGAGCGTAGACCACCCTGTTTGTTGATGTACGCAACGGCCGCAGTGTTGTCCGTACGGACCAGAACGTGCTTGCCTAGTAGCGGCGTTTTGAAGCGGCCCAGCGCAAGACGAACTGCTAACAACTCGAGGCAATTGATATGCCATTGCAGTTGAGGCCCCGTCCACAGACCCGAAACTGCAAGCCCGTTGTACGTGGCAACCCAGCCGGTGGATGAGGCATCCGTGGAGACAACAGCATGCCTGGACACTTGTTCTAGGGGAACTACTGCCCGTAGAAATGAAGGGTCCGACCACGGGCTGAAGGTTTGGCGGCACCTCGGAGTCACAGGGACACGGAGGGATCCGCTGTGCCACGCCCATCTCGGGACTCGGTCGTGTAGCCAGCATTGAAGCAGTCTCATACGAAGCAACCCGAGCGGCGTTACTGCGGCTGCGGATGCCATATTCCCCCTAGGAGCCTCTGAAAATGTTTCAGTGGTACCACTGTCCTGCATTTAAACGAATTCAAGCAGTTCAACACCGACTGGACGCGCTCCTCGGTGAGGCGCGCTGTCAGGCCGACCGAATCCAGCTCCATACCGAGAAAAGAGATCCTCTGCGTGGGGCAGAGTTTGCTCTTTTCCCAGTTGACCCGAAGGCCCAACCGGCTGAGATGACTGAGCACCATGTCCCTGTGTTCGCACAACTGTTCTCGCGACTGGGCAAGGATCAGCGAGTCGTCGAGATAGTTGAGGGTGCGAACTCCACGCTCTCTCATGGGAGCAATGGCCGCCTCCGCGACTTTCGTGAAGACACGGGGTGACAGGGCTAGCCCGAAGGGTAGGACTTTGTACTGATATGCTCATCCGTCGAACGCAAAGCGTAGAAACGGTCTGTGTCGAGGGAGAATCGAGACATGAAAGTACGCGTCCTTCAGGTCGATCGCTGCAAACCAATCTTGGGGACGGATGCACCTGAAGATGCGTTTCTGCGTTAGCATTCTGAACGGTAGCCTGTGAAGGGACCGGTTCAGGAATCGCAGATCCAAGATCGGCCGTAACCCGCCGCCTTTCTTGGGTACAATGAAGTACGGGCTGTAGAAGCTGGTCTTCATATCGGCTGGAGGGACCGGCTCTATCGCGTCCTTCGCCAGTAGGACTGCGATCTCCGCCTGAAGCACAGGGGCATTCTCCTTCGACACAGAGGTGAAGTGAACGCCCCTGAACTTGGGGGGACGCCGGGCGAACTGAATCGCATAGCCGAGTCTGATGGTACGGATGAGCCAGCGAGACGGGCTGGGGAGTGCTAGCCAGGCTCCCAGCGACCGTACAAGCGGGACCATCGGCACCACAGACGTACCCGCAGCGGGGCAGCGAGGCGGCATGCAGGGACCCGACTCGGACGGCATGAGAGCGGCCCGAAGTGGGGTCTGAGTGAGCTGCGTAACACTTACCTGCTTCCGCTGAGGGGGTGTGCGAGTGTGAGAAGGCCGCTTGTGTGCATCCCCACAGCCGGCACCCCCTGCTGGCGATTGGAGAGGCGCCTGAGGGTGACAAGGCATGGGAGCGTCGAACACCGCCAAGCGCGCTCTCTTGGCACCCAGAGATTTTGGAAACTTTTTTTGAAAATTTGGGGGAACAGAAGTCAAACAAAAGATTCTCCCCCGGCCCTCCTCCGGGGGTAGGAGCGGTGCTGCAACCATCTCCTGAAGAGCAGTCTCCTCCATCTCTGGGTGGCCCGTCTCAGGGTCTCTTACGACGGCGCTTGCCACCTGGCTTGGCAGCGTCCTGAGCGGGCTGGACGTCCTTCCCACGGCCGGCTCCACGCCTCCAGAGATGCCGTTCCTGGACCACTAAGGTGGACATCGCCTGACCGATAGAACGGGCGGTGACTTTCGTCGCCCGGAGGGCGAGGTCCGTCGCCGTCCGGAGCTCCCGGAGGAGCTCTGGGTCAGGCCTACCCTCGTGCATGTCCATGAGTGCCTGGGCCTGATGCACCTGGAGCAACGCCATGGCATGCAAGGCGGACGCAGCCTGGCCACAAGACCTGTAAGCCTTCGCAGTCAGACTGGAAGAGAACTTACAGGCCTTGGACGGGAGCCGCGGGTCACCGCGCCAGTTGGAGGCGGTAGCCGGACACAGTTGCATCGCGACGGCCCGCTACACTGGCGGGATTCCCACGTACCCCCTGGCTTGCCCGCCGTCAAGGGTAGTGAGGAGGGAGGAGCCACCAGGTCTGTTTCTGGCACTAAATGGTGTCGTCCATGACTTGGTGAGCTCCTCATGCACCTCCGGGAAGAAAGGCACCGGGGCGGGACGCTGAGAACCAGCGCGACCCGCCCCGAGAAACCAATCATCCAACCTAGAAGGTTCGGGACGTGGTGGAGGGTTCCACTCAAGCCCGACCTTTTCGGCGGCCCGGGAAAGCATAGCCGTCAACTCGGGGTCCAACTCGGCCGTTGCCACTCTCCCAGAGGGAGGCAGTACAGCCGAATCTTCATCCTCCGAGGACCGGAACTCCCCCTCCGATGCAGCGATCGACATCTGTTCGTCTACTGGAGCCCCGAAGGTCACCACTGGACGCCCATGGGAGGGGCCAGCGATTTCCTCCGGAAGCCCTACCGGGTGCGGCGCTTGTGAGGGATCAGGGGCCTGCGGAGGCTGGCTCGGCGGGTTTGCCCTGAACGTAATCCTCAGGTCACCCCGGCCATCCGTCGAAGTAGGTCTATTCTGCTGGGCAGGAATAGCACTAGATCGAGGTATGGGTAGGGGGACTCCACCTTCCCGAAGGTAGGCGAGTCTCGACCTAAGCGCCGCGATAGTCATGTTCCCGCAGTGGGAACATGAACTATCCACAAAAGCTGCCTCAGCGTGCTGAATGCCCAGGCACGTGATACAGCGATTGTGACCGTCAGCGGGCGACAGGGAACGACCGCATCCAGAAACGCACAGGTGGAATGACATCTTGAAAAAGACGCAGTGTCACACCCGTGTTGCTCTTTTTGTGAGGAAACGCTCTTTTAGTGCTGAAGCACCCAGGGAAGACCGCGGCAGAATACAGGAGATAGTGCAGCCTGTATCTGCTCTCAAGTGAAACGCTTCACGAACCAGCAGTTTTAAACTGTTGCTGTGAAAACAGCAGTTGGTTTCTGCTTCCAGCAGCGGTGAGCCCGCGGTCGCGCTGTTTTGTGCCGTCTGACCAGCACAAGAACGATCCTCAGCCAATTCTCTCTCTCTCTCTCTCTCGCTGAATACAGGCAGTCTGTGCTTCATCAACGCCGTTCGGCTCCGAAGTGAATGACAACAGTGCGCTGCATTCGCTTCCGCTTTATACCCGCGCTGCGGGGCGGAGCGCGAGATGCAAATCTCGCACGCCAATAGTCATTGGCCGGTTCTCTATATCTCGAAGCTGATAGGGGCTCCCTGAAGTGATCCCAATTCGTCGGTGACGTCCGACGTACGTCGAACGTGACCGACTGAAAGGGAACCTATGTTAATAAAAAAAAAAGTGCTTCGCACAGACTATTTAAAACAGTAATGGCTATATGACTCAATGACAAACACTCTTCTCTGCTCCTCAAATACATAAAACATTAGCCTTATAGTGTGTTTTATTCAAATAACCAGTTCTTTACCCTTGCATTACAAACAAGCAGAGATGGTCCAAACTGTCACAAAAAACATTAAAGCTATCCTGGGACTTTTTTTTAACACAGTAAAGGGCTCACATACTATATTTATTTTTGCAGATTTTGGCCTTCATAAACATACTTGTTTTTACATAATCTAATGTATGGACAAACTGTAACTCTAAACTCTTTTGTTTATTTCAGATGCTGTCAGATTGCCATAACCTCATCATCTGCAGAGAGAAACTGCCACTCAGAATACACACATAATGAAGGATGTAAAGACATCATAGAGGATTGTGAATATATTTCACTGGAACTTGGTCTTCATTACATTGTTATTTTTTATTACTTGGCCCGCCTGATCGGTGGATATAACCGTGAACCGTGCATCACTAACACACACACACACGCACAAGCCTCACTGCAGAGTCAGACAAATCAGCATGATCAAAACTTCCGCGATTGTATTTTTCCTTCAAATATCAAGTCAAGAGAGTGAACAACATACATCAAGAAAGGAATGTTATTTCACTATTTAAGTTAGCCCGTCGGCAGGCTGGGCTTACGTTTTGGTAGCCCGTCTGGAAAATACATAGCCTTGGGATGTTGGGCTTTGCGAGCCCTGGCCCATACATGTCCGAGTCTGATCATGAATCGCAATGAACCAACAACACCTCAAATAAAGGATTCTCCAGCCTGTGACAGCGTGCTAAGTTATGTTCAGTTAGACACATACACATAATCAATAGATATCAAACGTATCAAAACTGTAACAATGCAATACTATCACATATTAAAAAACATTTTTACTCACATAAGTGTGTTGCTTCATTTATTCACGTAATCTCATCTTGTCTGCAAATCCAGTCTGTTGTTTACAAACTAATCCGTGGTGAAATGAAGGCACAAACACGCAATGTCTTACCCACGTGAACTGGATATTCATTAAAAATAAAGTTCATCCATGCATTCATAATATTGGAATCTGAATAAAGCTTATGAGGCATGTTTATTGCTTAGAAGTTTGATCCGGTTTAGCTCTATGTAGGCCTATGTCATGTCAGGCAGGAGTCGGTGGGTGGGGCTACAGAATCAGGTGTTCTTCTTCGGTTAAGGCAGCGTTTCACCAAACGCTGACGTCACAGCTTGGCACATTCTGAGATCGCTCGTTTGCTGGGTCTGGTGTCAATAAAAGCTTTTCTTTGACTAACAAGGAAGTTTTCAGCTCTGAAACTTACAGGATATTCTTATATTACCATGACCTCATATATCAAAAGCTCAAGGGAAAGTTGATTTCTCGATTCATGACCCCTTTAAGAGTGTAAACCTGTTGTAGGAGACCTTCAAAACAAAATTAGGAACCTTTAAAATAGCATAATAGGGGCATTTTAAGGCTAAAGAGACACACATAATTAATGTAAAAAAATTAATGAGGGATGGGTTAAATGAGGGCTGCCGGCAATAATCTCTCAAAACGGTCTCCTTAAAACAATAATGTTTTATAGTCGCTCCCAATCCTGAGATAAACCAATTATAAGGGAACATAGAGTAAACAAATGCGGAGGAAGCACACGCTTCTGAAATCCTGAAATAAATTTACATTATAAGTACTATTCAGAAGACTGAGCCATTTTCAAAGGACTTTATAAGCCATAAAATGATTAAAGAATAGAAAACCCCCTTTCATTTATTAAAAAACCTTCTCAAAGACTGACTGTTATCCCTCCATTTAGCACTATAGTCTGTAAGCCAATATCTGTTTTGCTAGCCATATTCATTCCTCCCACTGGCAGAAAGATATGCGTCATTGGCTGATCGATCGTTTTTAATAATAACGGTTACTGCCAAGACACTACAGAATGTTTTGCAGAGCTCGAATTAGAGACGGAGGAGGAACTTGCAAAGAAAAGATCTGCCTGCTGACTCCATCAAGGAAATTATATAATCATATCAATCATGATCTGAGCAGAAGTCATGGCCATTTTAAAGGATCGACTGGTGCTTCCTGTGTTTTTTCCCCCCGTTCGTTTAGCGAGTTAAAGACTTTAATACCAGCAGCTTAGTCATGATGCGTTTGTAAGTTGATTGACCTCTGTGAGCGCACTGAAATGCAGTATCTTACACACACACATATCACAGATTACTGGAAGAAATCCCTGTGGTCAATAAGTAGAGAGTAAGTATATAGCATGTAAACCTACTGTCAGCACACAGCTGTCCCAGCACTGTCACAGTCTAATGCGGGCTGTTTGATCTGTTTCTAGGAGCATCTTGTGCTCTTACTCTTACTGACCTATTCAAACTCTGTTTTCTCTCTCTTTATATCTCTCACAAACACATGCTACAGAAAAACAAACTCCTTCACTTGAAAAAGAATAGACGATGTGCTCTCTTTGCTGATATTTCTGTCCTTCTTTCTTGCAACCTTCCCCTTTCTCTCTCTTTCACTCCCTCTCACTTGTTGACCTTGAATCAACATGAACAGAGGTCATCAGTCATTAGCTCTGGCTTACTTCATTAATGAACACAATGGCTGTTGAAAGTAAAACACTGGGTGAATCTCACAAAGAAATGTCCAAGACCTTATTTCATCCCTAATTTAAAAACATATATATTTGTTTATTTATGACATTATTTCATGACAATTAAGCATATTCTTCCCAAATTCACATTACTTATTCTGCTGTACGAATGAAAATGATCCTCGCTGATTGCAGTTATTAATTCATATATTAATACATTAATACATAATAATTTATCCTTTTTAATTTCAGTAGGCTATTTACAACTGGATGTGCTGAAATTTGGGACAATAATGCCACAATGCAAAGAAAATGTAATTTAGTTCATTTTTCATTTTTTTCTTTCTAATTTACATGTGAAATATTACATTCCTTGACTCACTAATAGCTCACTACTTAGTATATTTTGGAATATTACTATTTATTTTAAAAATTGCAAGACCACATGAAATATCCAACAATACACAATTTAAACAGTGTCACATTAACTTACTATTTTCCTATCAACTTTTTTTGGAGCCAATCACTGATCGTTGATCACAGGAAGCAGTATCGGTCATACGATCACCGATATTGATATATTTGAAGCCTTCATTTTATCATGTAGAATTATTTATAGGGATGCTCCAATTAGGATTTTTACAGGCATTCATTCGAGCCTCTCTCTCGACTCTTATATATAACTATCTCACTTATGTTTGATCATGCAGTGCACTTTTGTTTTTACAATGGGGCAATAGCTCACAGAACAAGCCTGATTTCAAACTCTGAATTGAATTGAAAGTAAACAGTCAGTAATAAAATAAAAACAAATAAACAATTTACAAGCAGTAGCACAAATAAAAAAAATAGAATAAAGATACAAATAAAATAAACAGTGCTTTAAAAAAATTTCCAGGTAGGTCTAACAGTAGTATTGAGGTAAGAAATAATAAAGAAATTTAATAAGGCATCAATTGTAAAATAATACTGAATGGTTTACCCTAAATAAATTAAATACAGATTAATCCTTACAATTAAGGTTACAAACATTAGTCATTCAAGAGCAGTGTGTCATTAATGTTAATCAAACAACAAAAGACAATTATTAGACTGCTGTCACTCGAAAAGCTGGATCCAATATACCGTTACACAACTGTTATCTTCGCTTAAGACAAAACCGACTGTGTTTACATGCATACTTGTCAAGACGGTAATTTGATACATACATTTGTGTGTATTTGACCATTTAAGTGAAATTTTTTTTACTTGTGAGCTGTTTGTGAAGCGGCCTGAAATGTATGCGCTTTGAGTGTGCATGAGTGCTCAGTCTCTAGGAGAGTGCTCGAGTGCTGAGGTTTAAACACTGGCAAGACTTAAAAAGAAATGCAAATTATAAACTTTAGTGAAGATGCGACGCTACCTCTATTGTGCATGTGACAATTGTGCAGTGTGCAGCTCGCTTATAGTGCAGGTCAATGTGGTGATGTGAATGTTTTCAAATTACTTTGTAAGTTATTTAATAAAAATATATGAATTGTACCTTACCTTCAGCATTATAATTATTTTACCCGCGCAGGACAGAGATTGAGACAGTGCCGCTGCATGTCATGCCGTACCTCTCACGGCAGGCGCGCATCTTTATGCGTCGTCAACATGAGATCGGTTTTTGAGATTGGCTTTTATAGAGGCGTCCGAACAAACTTCCCAAAGCGATTATCGACCGATGGCGATTGGTAGCCGATCAATCAGAGCACCCCTAGTGACATCTGTGCGGAGGTCGGCTGGTCTTCACCATCCACCTTCGACAGGTTTTACAACTTGGACGTTCCTGCACTACAAGCACAAGTCCTGTCTATTTAGTCAGGCTTTGACCTCCAAGCGAGCTCAACCCGGGCGAGTGTCTTGGGCTAGGGCCATAGAACGGTTCCCATGATTGGATTGTGTTCCCATCACGTCTAGCGACGCAATACGAGTGAACCGTATCGATAGAGAATGTACTAAGTTACTAACTGAGATAATAGGAAGGAGTATTGCGTAGCTGGCCGTGCTATTATGCTACACGACTAGGTGTTTGTCGCTTCAGTAGAGTTATTCTGAATCCTATGGCGAGACAAACCCGTTATATAGACGGATGCTCCGGCCATTTTGGCAGGCTACTGCGCCCGGTTCGGTGGGCTGTGCACCGACTGGTTCACGCAGTTCTGCCGCAATGCCATAGGTTCGTGCAGATTACACTGCTCAGCCAATAGATTTGTGCACATCCATTGCACTGCTATAGGCTTGTGCAGTTTCACTGTGTGATTTTATAAAGATGCAACATTCGGAGGAAAAGGAGTTTTCGTTAGTAACCGAGTACGCCATCAAAAAGGGTGTTGGAAATTAGGGTTAAAATGCTTCTAGTTTATTTGTCACACTGTAAATGGAAAGTAATGTTGAGTGAATTAAATTATAGTATAGAATATCTGCTTTAAACTGCACATTTTAGCAAATGTAGGTGATTGTCTGTATTCCATTCATACAGAAAAAATCCCATTGCAGAAAAAATCCCATGCATATTGCAGAAATATATAGAGAGTGTTTAGTAGTATGTTATTCCAAACATAGCTAGCATGAGTTTAAGAAAACACACAAACACCTTTACAAAAATAAAAGTTTTGAGCTCATTTTCAGCTGAACAGTAAACTTTAGACGAGCGCAGATGTAGAGTTAATGCAGTCCATTATGTAAGCAATGGCTCTGACGCCAACTGTGTATTGCTTTATGTTGTTAAAATACACACAGAGCTGGAGTTACAGACACGGGGGAGTATTTCCATGGAATATCTATCTTTAGTCTTGTAAAACTGAGTCTATGGAGTAACAGACTTACTGAAAGCATCAGTTCAGTCTTTTATCATTGCTTTTAGTTTCCAAGCTTGCATCACGTCAGTTACGTCCTCTGAAAATATTTATTTTCTGCTATGGAAACATCTCAGGAAAGATTATAAAAATACGTATGAATGATTAATCTCACAGTTATCGTACAGTAATTATAGTATTTTTATAATAATTAAATCAGCATAAAATAAAGTCAGTACAACAAATGCTACTAAAAATTATGTATAAATACTGATTATGATAATAAGAAGTTTGGAGATTTTTTTATGAAAATAATGTCTGAAAGCAAACTATTTCTTTCTTTTGATTTTAAGGTGAAATGTGACCTGGACACATGATGGGCTTAATATAATATTGTCATATTGACCATGTAAGACGAGGGACATTTATTAAGAAAGCAAATATGGTCGACACTAATTTCATGTTGTCTTTAAACACAGTCAAAGAAAAATTCATAGAAGGATGTAGAGAGAGGGAAAGTGGAAGAGGGAAGCATGAAGATCTCACTGTTGAATGTTTCAGCCTTGGATTCCCAATCATTCTGGCAATCAAAACATGCTTTAATAATTCAACAGGATCAGAGAATGTGAGAGAAAGAAAGGGTGAGAGACATGCAGAGGCTGCAGATGAGACTATGACAAAAACTCAGGAAAGTGGAGAAAGCTGAAGCTTGCTACAAACAAGTCAAACCTGATCAATAGCACAAATGTCTCAATCAATAAACAAGTCCTCATTAAAAAAACACCGAAAAAAAACGCACCCAATGCATTAATAACAAAGTAGCACGATAATATCAATAATCGCATTTAGATACTACAAAAGCATAAAATCAATGAAGTGCTTTGTTGTCCAATGTTTGTCTGCAAAGACCACTCTCTTCCTGCTCTAAGCAATAAAATACTGCACTGTGTATTAGTGCTAATGTCACACCTGGTGTATGAATATTGTCTGAAACATACTCAATCCCATATTTTTTTGTGTTTGGCATGTCGGCTAACCATAGTGATGATGGTGGGGTGGTCATAAAAGGCTATAAAGTTACGCTGACAGCTAAGGAAGGGCAGGCAAAGCCACAGGAATCGATAACCAAGGTCAGAGAGTGTTTGAGAGGACACATGGTCTCCTGGGTCCCTTTAACCATCTCTCATTTCCACAGTGGCGCAGGCAACACGTCCTGTACTCAGAAGTTATGTTTTTTTTTCTCATAATTTTTATTACAAAAATATTAAAGGTTTATTTTATCAGTAGAGAACTTAACAAGGTTATATTGTGGAGCAGTTTCCATCAGAGTTACCTTCAAACCAAGAAACACTCATGCTTCATAAGGGCGATATCACTATATATATATATACACTATATTGTCAAAAGCTTTGGGACGCCTGCCTTTACATGCACATGAACTTTAATGATATCCCATTCTTAATCCGTAGGGTTTAATATGGAGTTGGCCCCCCCTTTGCAGTTATAACAGCTTCAACTCTTCTGGGAAGGCTTTCCACAAGGTTTAGGAGTGTGTTTATGGGAATTTTTGACCATTCTTTAAGAAGCGCATTAGGGATGCGCGGTATACCGGTACTGGGAAAATACCGGTATATATTTTATTTCAAACGGTACGATATCATGATTTTGCATATTTCGGTATATGCTGCTGTTCCTAAGTTCACCGCTAGGCGGCAGTGCGCTACCCAAACTGATGCGAAACCGGCAAATGTGGTAACATAGAGGAACAAAATGGATAAAGCAGTTGAATCTCACTCAACATGCCCAAAACTAATTAATAAAGAGAGGAGTAGAAGTGAAATTTGGAATTACTTTGCTTATAAAACTGATGAAGAACCATCAAACCTAGCCAAGCATCTGTCACTATCCTGACTTGAGCAAGACATTAAGAGATCGACAGGTGAGTGCATCATTCAAACCATCATTTATTTTCTTATAACACTGATCAACGCACATACATACATAAGATCGAATCGTTTAAATATCACGAAATCTCCAGCGTTCGTTTCAACCAATGACGTTTGGATCTCATAATATTTGCACGCATACTATTGCACTATTTGCGTAACATAACCGACTGTGTTTATGTGAATACTCACTAAAGACGGCCATTTTTACATAATTTTGTGTATTTGACTGTTTAAGGAAACTTAATTTGGAATGCGCAAGCTCTTTACCAGCCTTGTGTGTGCGTTGTTAGTATGAGCGCAAAGAAAACTCTTTCAAAGAGCTCCCATCCCATGTATTACAAAATGCTATAAAATCGCTTGAATGTTCAAATTTGCAAGGTTTAAAAATACGTGGGCAAGTGATTTCCGTTAGCTGTCCCAAAACGAACGTGAAAATGTTGAATCGGAGCATGCAGATTGCTTTAGTGTAGGTGCAATGTCTTTTGAAGCCAGAAACAATTTGCTCATTTTGAGTGATAGGGAAGGGAGAAGGGAAATTGCTGAAATTTCTTCTCACAAGAAAGTTTTCAAATTACTGATTTGATGTGATAATCTTTGTTGATTAATTTACTAATAAACATTTGTGGTAATTTCCCACTTTATAAACCTTGCGAGAATGAGTAAAACTAAGCGCAATACCCGCGCCAAAATCAGACCCCGTGTGGTATCGATTTAATATCGGTACTTCGGTATTAGATTGTGGTACCGTACCAAAATCAAAATTGTGGTACCGAGCCATCCCTAAAGCGCATTTGTGAGGTCAGGCACTGATGTTGGACCAGAAGGCCTGGCTCGCAGTCTCCGTTATAATTCATCCAAAAGATTTTATATCGTGTTGAGGTGCAGGCCAGTCAATTTCCTCCACACCAAACTCGCTCATCCATGTCTTTATGGACCTTGCTTTGTGCACTGGTGTGCAGTCATGTTGGAACAGGAAGGGGCCATCCCCAAACTGTTCCCACAAAGTTGGGAACATGAAATTGTTCAAAATGTCTTGGTATGCTGAAGCATTAACATTACCATTATATATGTAATATATAAACATTACAGGAACTAACTATCTGTGAAATGAGATACTAGTAACACTTCCGCGGATATGTGTCTCAACCATAGACTGTAAAAAAAATAGGTATCAACTGAAAAAAAAGCTGTGCTGCCAAAACACTCTCAAACAGCCAGGCGTTTTCAGCTGGCTCAGTTGAGACTCTTTGCTTGCTATGATACGGAATATCTGGTGTAAGTGTTACTAGCATCTCATTTCACAGATAGTTTGTTTTTGTATTGATTCTATATAAATAGTATTTGCTGACTTTCGCTTTTTGTTTACAAATTTGTACCTTTTTAAATGTTTAAATTTTGTCAATGGCTTGTTTACATTTATACTTTTTTATGGTACACTACTAAATGCCAAAGTTGCAAGTTAAATTAAATGTTTTTGAGTAAAATTGTTTATTTTTGGTGGAAAATTATTCATTTAGATTAATCGATTAATCGATAAATTAATCGATATAAAAATAGTCGTTAGTGGCAGCCCTACACACAATGTATATTTTATACTCCTACAGTACAGCCTGGATCTATGTAGAGATGTCTGCATTTAGTTAACAGCCGTTTTTCTTTTTCTAGCATCTTCAGGGGCCAGGCTCCACTCAATCCCCAGGTCTCAGAGGGAGTAAGGGAAAAGCAGCGATTTACTGAAAAATCCCTCTCCCTCCTCTTCTTTCCATATGTCTCTATTCAGAGTATGACCCACTCTCTGTTTTTCCTCTCTATTTCCAACACACTCTCAATGCAATTCATAACTATTTTACATCATGGCAAATTTGTGGCTAATTCGTATTAATTTTCATTTTTTTAATTTTGTAATTAATACACTTCTTGTCACAATATTACAAAAAAGTGGCCAGTTACGGAACCTTGAGTCTCAGACCTTTACAACGATATGTTTTGTCAAGATTAGAATATTTTTTATTTTTTTTAATAGTGCAGTAAATTTTGTACAATTTGAAACATGAGACCTCCCAGTAGGGGCAGCAGTCAGCTATAAGGTTTTAAAGTACCATTTCCGTAATGCAATGTGCACGGGCCAGTTCTAGGCATGGGCAGCCTAAACGTCTTCCTTGCCTACCCAATCGGATGCACAACACACACAGGGACGCGCAGCAGCACACAAACATTTTTTAATTTTAAAAATAAAAGGATTCCTCTCTGGAGAAGTGTTCAGTCTTTCCGCTAGCAAATCCGGCATGTTGCAAGCACAACTGACTTTTAAAGGGAATGGGAGATGACACTCTAATTGGTTTATTGCACGTTACGCCCAAAACACACCCATGACTCATTAAGAGACTAGGTACAACACTTTTGGACCACGCGCCGGGTGTGCCGACCATTTTTTTCGTCGTTAAACTAGCAAAAGTGGATTCGGACCATGCGCTCAGATCGTTAAAATAGGGCCCATAAGCATTGTTTTACACATCTACAACATCTCTCATTCTGGAGATGACTGCTGTTGTTTATGTTACATCTGTCTAGTTCAGAATTGCATGTTTCTGGTTTGACATTTGCACCAGCCATCCCCAAGGCCTTCCCAGCAGCCTCTGCCTCACTTTCCCCTATGGAGTGCTGTAACAGTGACATGCAATAAGTCATACACACACACTTGTGTAAATGTACACCTCATTGTTCTTGCTATCTAAGACAAAGCTTCACATCTTTATCTACAGGGAAGGCACGGCTCTCCACTCTCGTTCTATCGCTGTATCCCATTTATAAACATCAGCTCTTGGTAGATTCTCCTGCAGATGGACTAATCTAGGTGCTGCAGTATCAATCTCCACCAGCCTCTCTGGCAACACAGCAATGCTCACATCATGTGCTCACTAGTACAATGATTATATCAGTTTGCTGCAAACAAAGTAACCTGCTCAAGTCTAGCAATATTCAATGGAAGCTTGTCAAACCTTATGATGTGATTATTTAGTTGTGGTCAAGGCCAACTGGTTCAGACTTTACTATATTCTTAAAATATATATATATATATTTTTTTAAAACATCAAACCAAAACCATATGTATGGAAGCCTGTTTCTACCTTGGATTAAAAAAAATAGGACTTTACAGTTGTGGTCAGAATTATTGGCACCCCTGGTAAATATGATCAAAGATGACTGTAAAAATAAATCTGCAATGTTTATCCTTTTGATCTTTTATTAAAAATTGTGCAAACATCTAACCTTTCATTGAAGTAAAAGAATTGAAAGTAGGGGGTAAATCACATCATGAAATAAATGCTTTTCTCCAAAACACGTTGGCCATAATTATTAGCACCCCTAAAAACTAAAGTAAAATATCTCTCAAGTAGGCTATATTCCCATTAATATTTACATTTTTAGCACACCAGGGTGACTATGAGCATGAAATTGTCTAGCTATGACTTCTTGTTTCACAGGAGTATAAATATGAGGAAACAGAAAGGCCAAATTCCCTAAATCATCCATCAGAATGAGTAAAACCAAAATATATAGTTCTGATGTGCAGCAAAAGATTGTTGAGCTTCACAAAATAGAAAGTGGCTGTAAGAAAATAGCTAAAGCATTGAAAATTCCCATTTCCACCATCAGGGCAAAAATTAAGAAGCTCCAATCAACTGAAGATGTTATGAAGAGGACATGTGTCTATATAGTCCTAATGCACAGTGAGGAGGAGATTTTGAGTGGCCAAAGACTCTCGAAGGATCACAGATGGAGAATTGCAGAGATTAGTTGAGTCTTGGGGTCAGAAAGCCTTTTTAAAAAAATCTAACAACCCCTATAAATCACCACAAGTTGTTTGGGAGGGTTTCAAGAAAAATCTTCCTTGCTCATCCAAAAACAAACTCCAGCACATTCAGTTGTCAGATACGACTGGAACTTCAAACGGGACCTGGTTTTGTGGTCAGATGAAACAAAAAAAAGAGATTTTTGGCAGAAAACCCACCAGATGTATTTGGTGCAAACAGGGATAAAAAGTACCCCATGCCCACAAATATACTGCTAGATCTTTAATGTTGTGGGCCTATTTTTTTGCTGGAGGTCCTGGACATCTTGTTCAGATACATGGTATCATGGATTCTAGCAAATACCAACAGATAAAAAATCAAAACCTGACGGCCTCTGCTAAAAATCTTATAATGGGCCATGGTTGGATCTTTCATCAGGACAATGATCCAAAACAAACATCAAAATCAACACAGAAATGTGTCACTGAACACGAAATGAAGCTTCTGCCATGGTCGTCCTAGTCCCCTGACCTGAACCCTATAGAAAATGAGTGGGCTGAACTGAAGAGAAGAAGCACCAACATAGAGCTGGGAATCTGAAGGATCTGGAGAGATTCTGTATGGAGGAATGGTCTCTGATCTCTGGTCAGGTGTTCCCCAAACCCATCAGGCATTATAGAAGAAG
Source organism: Rhinogobio ventralis (assembly GCA_039654625.1). Classification (NCBI taxonomy): domain Eukaryota; kingdom Metazoa; phylum Chordata; class Actinopteri; order Cypriniformes; family Gobionidae; genus Rhinogobio; species Rhinogobio ventralis. The sequence goes on along the minus strand of CM077215.1, from coordinate 22,121,656 downwards.
ACTCAGAGCTGTTATCTTGGCAAAAGGGGGTTGCAAAAACTATTTAATAAAAGGGTGGCAATAATTATGGCCAATGTGTTTTGGAGAAAAGCATTTATTTCAAAATGTGATTTACCCCCCACTTTCAATTATTTTACTTCAATGAAAGGTTCGATTTTTGCACATTTTTAAATAAAAGATCAAAAGGATAAACATTGCAGATTTATTTTTACAGCCATCTTTGATCATATTTACCAGGGGTGCCAATAATTCTGACCACAACTGTATTTCTCTTATGTGTGACTTTATATTTCACAGTGTGATTTTTAAATCTCACAATTTCAACTGTATTTTTCTCAGAATCCATTCTCTCATCATTTCCTTATCTTTTACTCTAAGGCAGAAACGGGTTTCCATACATAATACTTTATTTTTTGGAAGACTTTTGAAGAATGTTGACAAAAATAGCACCATAAAAACAGATATTATCGTTAACTAAAACTATTTGTAGTGAATCATGTGTAGTGTAGAAATCAAGTCTTGGCAACTAACTGAAATAAGCTGAAGTTGAAGTACTAAACTTACTTACTGGAAATAAATAAAACTGAACTACAACTAAAGCTGAGATAAAAATAAACTTAAATAGTAATATTTATTTACAAGAGAATGACAAAAGCACAAAGCAAAATTACTCAAATTTAAACCTAATGATTACTCTAAATATTAATAAAAACTATAATAGTATATAAATAATACTAAAATAATGCTGCATAAAAAGTCCATATATGACTTGTGCTATATTCTATTTATTATATAAAATATGACAGCAGTGCAAATTCATAGTTGATTTGAAGTCAGTGACACCAGTGTGTTTTTTTAATGAACAATGTCTTAAATTCCAGTAATGAAAGAATAGTGATTTTTTTTTCTTGGCTGTTCCTTTAATACCAGAAGAAAAGGCCATTCAAAGGTTTTGTTACCTGCATAAACATTGTGTTTTGTCTGTCTAATCTGGAATTGGTGTCTAATGTGGAATATTCTATTGCTTTCTTTTTTTCTCTTTCACCTTCTCTTTCTCTCTGTCCTGGCTGGTATATCCCTCTACAAGGATGCTCTCCACATCAACAGAGCAAAGCCTGAAATGGCTGATACCTGTTTACCTAACAACATTCCTCCTGCCTTCCTGCTCTGCAGCAGCTTTAGTCTGTGAGCTTATCTCTAACAGACTATCTCAACAGGGGAAGAAAACATAAAACAGCATGAAATTTCACATGAAATGAAAACTCCAACCTGAAAGTATAAACAAGTATTTTTCACTGTTTTCATCTGGTTTTCAAAACTATGATATAACAGCAAATCGGTTTAAGGATTAAAGGCAGGATGTTTCAAAATGGTGCGCACATATGTATGCAATCTGGCATCCTGCACATCAATTCCTACTAATGCTTAAAGACATAAAATGCTTGCGTTTGGCTCTTAAAAATAGCATGCATTCAAACAGGACAGAATGTCAGACAGCCCCAGTATCAGAGTTAAGTTGGATGGTCCTACTGTGTCAATCTCAAAAAGATGTATTTGGTGTGTGTGTGTGTTCCTGGTAAACCAATATCCGGCAATATCCGGCAATATCCGAAATCCGTGTCCTTGTGGGGACATTTTTTGGTCCCCGTAAGGGAAAACAGCTTATAAATCATAATAAGTCAAGTTTTTTTAAAAATGTAAAAATGCATAAAGTTTTCTGTGATGGTAGGGTTAGGAGATCTGCTTAGTGTTTTGTGGAAACAATGATAGCATTCAAAGGTTTGGGTTCGGTAAGATTTTTGAAGAGCGTTTATTAAACATCTATTTGATCAGACAATAATGTGAAACATTTTGTATTTTCTGTTTTAAAATGTAATTTATTCCCGTGATGTCAAATCTGAATTTATAGTAGCCATTAGTGTCACAGTGCCTTTCAGAAGCAAGAGAGAAACATTTTTCAAGATCTCTGCTTAACATTTGTGTGGGATTCGGGACTTTTTTCAGGAAACTTTGATAAATAAAAAAGTTTAAAAAACAGGATTTAATGGAATTAGAAATCTTCTGTAACATTATAAAAGTCTTTCAATTTAATGGTTCCTTTATCTTTGCTGAATAAAAGTATTCTTTTTTTTTTATTTTATAAAGATCGTACTGAGCCCCCCAAAAATGAACGGTATATATTCAACCATTGCATTAAAAGCAGTATAACAAATATACAGTATAAGAAAAAAAATTGTTATTAGGTGCATTAAAAGCAACCTGTGATGGCAAAAAGGTATTATTCTTTGGATGTTAAGAACACTGTTGTGGATTTTGATATTGTTATTGACATTTATCTGTTTCAAAGAAGTTATTTTGCTTGCCTTTGAGTTTACCTGCAACTTAGAATGATGTTGCATTTTGTGTGTAATGAAAACAAGATCAGCAGAAAATTGTGAAAGTTATAGCTCATGAACTGTTTGTAACCAACCACAAAAGGTTAACGAGAAGACACACAGGGGTGAAGAGAGCATGTTTTACAGAGGAAGGACATCCGGCTAATGAAGCATGAGATGCAGAGACTGATACGCTTACAACAGGAAGATTGATCATACAGGACACACTGATCAATTGATGACTAATATGAAGGTAGAATTTCCCAAAAAGTATTATAAAACATCTGAGGTTTTAAGTCCTCCTCAGATGCTGCCTGCATTAAGCGTGAAGGACACCAATACCCTATTGAGGGGCGCTTAACAGCATCTCCAATATCGCTGGTTAAAGGCTAAATTATAGAGCTTTTAAGCTGATTTAAGTTTTATTTTATTTTTTAGCATTAACTGTTTTGTATTGTAACCAATAAAATAAGTATTTTTATTGCTACGATTGCCTTTTGTGAGACTTTACTTATAAATACAAACTGAGCCTCAAAAAACCACGTCTTCGACGTCATTGCTGAAGGACATCAAGCTGTTGGTGATTGAGTACTTTATGGATAAGGCTAGATTTGACTAACCTTACCCTACCTGAATGATAAAAAGGACTCTGTTCAGGCCAGTCAAGTTCCTCCACACTAAACTTGCTCATCCATGTCTTTATGGACCTTGCTTTGTGCAGTGGTGCACAGCCGCAGTCATATTGGAACAGGAAGGGGCCATCCCCAAACTGTTCCCACAAAGTTGGGAGCATGAAATTGTCCAAAATGTCTTGGTTCCTTTCACTGGAACTAAGGGGCCAAGCCCAACCCCTGAAAAACAACCCCACACCATAATCCCCACCTCCACCAAACTTTACACTTGGCACAATGCAGTACCGTTCTCCTGTCAACCGTCAAACCCAGACTCGTCCATCGGATTGCCAGACAGAGAAGCGTGACTCCAGAGAACATGTCTCCACTGCTATAGAGTCCAGTGGCGGCATGCTTTACACCACTGCATCCGACACTTTGCATTGCACTTGGTGATGTAAGGTTTGGATGCAGCTGCTCGGCCATGGAAACCCATTCCATGAAGCTCTCTACACACTGTTCTTGAGCTAATCTGAAAGCCATACAAAGTTTGTCTGTAGCTATTGACTCTGCAGTAAGTTGGGGGACTTCTGCGCACCCCGCTCTGTGATTTTACGTGGCCTACCCAATTGCTTCCACTTTGTTATAACAACACTAACAGTTGACTGTGAAATATTTAGTAGTGAGGAAATTTCACAAATGGACTTTCACGAATGGACCTATCACGGTACCACGCTTGAATTCACTGAGCTGCTGAGAGCGACCTATTCTTTCACAAATGTTTGTAGAGTCTGCATGCCTAGGTGCTTGATTTTATACATATGTGGCCATGGAAGTGATTGGAACACCTGAATTCAATGATTTGGAGGGGTGTCCCAATACTTTTAGCAATATAGTGTATATATATATTTCAGACTTAATACTTCAAAATTTCATGTACTTGCCATTTCTAAATAAATCCTACACCAACATTTTTCAGTGTAGGTAAACAACCTCAATGTGTTATATTTCTTTGTGGGCAGGTTAAGAAGTATCATAGTCAGATACATCCTCATCATTCGGCTGTCAAGTCAGATCCTGCGGCTGAGCACCAGCTCTGGCACCAGCACTAGCGCCTGCCTAAGGCTCCACTGGGGAAAAGTGCCCAGAACACTGCCTGACAGGCTGCCCAGCCTAAGGCTGGGAAGGTAACGTGTGCCCTTAAATACAGGTTGAAAATAAGGAGGCAGTTCTATAAACTCTGTGTGCTTTGCCGCAGTTAGCCACCTCTGTTAGCTCGGTGTCAGGCCGCATCAGCAAAGACCTGACAAGACAAGTGAGATAGGAAAAGATGCCATGGAAAGGGACAGTTCTTTCTTCGTCTTGTCTCCCAAAATAAAACATGGCCAACACTCAGAGCGACCGCTGACATGCTAGCCGCCAACATGGCAGCGAAGAACATCCTCTCACAAGCTAATTTTATGTGAAGTCCGAGATGTGATTGAACACGTCTTTAAGTCATGTCTCAAGGAAAGTGAAGGATGCCATGTTGAATCAGAGATCTGGATGGCTCCTGTCAAACGCTCTTGATGTTCAAGGTGTGTATTTTCTCCTGCTTTCAGTTGAGATACATACGTCTAAGAGGAAGAGGGGGGAATACAAACGCCAGACCTGACATGCTTGTTCTGTCTTTTAACAGACTGTGATAATCAGCGCTCAATTTTTTAACTGTAGGGATCGAGGCAAAGCTCTCATCTTTTCTGAATTCAGTCAATCATTTAAGAGCCTCATGGACAAAGTATTCACTTTTGATGGTGCAGTTAAAATGAGCACATTCTGTATTTTAACTCACCTTCATTAAAGCAACTGGAAAGACTTCAGAGCGACCAAAACGGTCCAGCGATGTTTATTATGTAAGTCTGTGTCCATTATCATGCGAGATACGCAGAGGCATTGCCAGAACAGGATTGAAGAGGACTATCACTCTAAATCCTTTCAGGGTTATTTTAGTATTTTTATAGTAATTTATTTATGATTTATTTATTGTGTTTACTTTTATAGTATTTGTTAATATTTGTTATATTTGGAATTCAGTTTTCATTTTAATTAAGTTTAAGTTTTAATATTTTTGTTATGTGCTTTTGTCATTTTAATTTTGTTTAATTTAGATTTAGATTTAATTTAAAGGGTTAGTTCACCCAAAAATGAAAATTAGACCATGATTTACCCTCAAGCCATCCTATATGACATTCTTCTTTCAGACAAATAAAAGAGTTATATTAAAAATGTCCTGGCTCTTCCAAACTTTATAATTGCAGTGACTGTTGGGTCATTTTTGAAGTCCATAAAAGTGGGAGGATAGAGCAAAACAAAACACCGGTCATTTTAACGAGAATTTTTAAAGAGAAATGGTGGAGGATTTCGATATAAGAGAAGAGGGACTTGAGTTTGTTGCCCAGCAATGCTCCTATTACATCGTGTCAGGGGTTACTCTGTAAAGTCGCCATAAAGTCGACTTGCGTACCGCTGACCGCCGTTTAAAATATGGATATTTTTCTTACACAAACACGCCACTTCACTTCAGAAGGACTTTATTAACTCCCCAGAGCCGTGTGGAGCAGTTATATGATCGATAGATACACTTTTATGGATTTCAAAAATGACCCAACAGTCACTGCCATTATAAAGCTTGCAAGAGCCAGGACATTTTTTATATAACTCCGATTTTATTCATCTGAAAGAAGAACGTCATATACACCTAGGATGGCTTGAGGGTGAGTAAATCATGGTCTAATTTTCATTTTTGGAAAATGGAAACTAATTTGTTTAAAGCAAAACTGAAACTATTGACATGTGGGAAATGTTCTATACAAGTAAACTTGGACTCACTTACCTCCCTCATTCAGCATGTTTTGTTTCAAGAGCATTTTGCGCATGTTTGGCGTGCTTGAAATTAATTGCATTATATGAGTCACTTTGGAATATAAATTGCAGCACGTTTCAATAAAAAAAGTAACTTGCATTCCAGAAACTACAGTTCCCTTTCAGTCGGTCACGTTCGAGGTACGTCGGACGTCACCGACGAATTGGGATCACTTCTAGGAGCCCCTATCAGCTTCGAGATATAGAGAACGGGCCAATGGCCATTGGCGTGCGAGATTTGCATCTCGCGCTCCGCCCCGCGCTGCGGGTATACACAGGAGGCGAATGCAGCGCACTATTGTCATTCACTTCGGAGCCGAACACGGTGTTGACGAAGGAGACTATTCCTGCTTCAGCAGAGAGAGAAAGAGAGAGAACGAGAGAAGATGCTTCTTTGAGTGCTGGGAGAGAAGGCACGATCAGTGGCGGCCGCGAGCTCACTGATACAGTGATAAACTGCTGTTTTTACAGCACTGTTGGTTTGGTGAGGGCGTTCCCAACGGTGAGTGCATACACAGGTTGCACTACTCTCCTGTGTTTTGCCGCGGTCGTTCCTGGGTGCTTCAGCACATTTAAAAGAGATTTCTTCTAAAAGAGCAGCGCAGGTGTGACACTGCGCCTTTTTCAAGACGTCAGTCCACCCGTGCGTTTCTGGATGCGGTTGTTTCCTGTCCTTTGACGGGCACGATCCCTCTCGCATAAACATGTTGAGATTGCGTTCGTGGGTGATCCATGTTCTCTCAGGAGAACAGGATCACGTCAGCGTTGTTCGTCTCGCCTTCCTCGTGAGGGTTTGAGTGTTCAGTGCGCCGTGTGCCGTCTAGCTGCCGGCTGACAGCGCGGGTTGTCACGGCAACCCAGCGCTTCACTCGCCGTTTTAGATGCGCGGTCGAGACTTAACCTCAAACGGGGTTGAGTCCCTTCGCCTATTCCCCAATCTAGTTTCTTTTCTGGTGCACCAGAAAGGGGCTACTTCGGCTAATAAGCCTTGGTGACCTGAGGATTACAGTGGGGCTTCCCTGCCGAGTACATCTCCGTGGGCCCTCACTCCTCTATCGCATTGCAAGCATGCTGAGACTGTGTTCGTGGGTGGTTCATGTTCTCTCATGAGAGCATGACCACGTCGGCGCGTTGTTCGTCTTGCCTTCTTCATAGGGGCTTGAGTGCTCAGCGCGCCGTGTGCCGTCTCGACGGCCACGCTCACGGTCTTACATGCCTGCTGGTAGCTTACAGGTGGGATTGCTGGTTCCAAAAATAAATAAATAAATAAAATAAAGGGGACCTAGCGTTTCATCTGGGGCTCTAGCAGAGGACAGATGTCAATCGCTGCATCAGAGAGAGGGCTGTTATAAGCTGGAAATGAAGATGATGCTGAGTTTCCCACTATAATGGTGTGTGGTCATGCTGAATCAGATTCAGACTTGACAGCCATGCTTTCCTGGGTGGCTGAGGCGTAGTGCAATGCGTAAATCGCCTTGCCCGCCCCCTTGCCTTTTTCCCGGATGTGCATTGAAAAGCTTTGGCAGTGTGGAACTATTTGGTGCCAAATTATGAGGTGCCAATGGGGCCATAATCTGGATAAAGTTTTCCTCTCTCTCACTACCCTCATCGGTGAGGTGGCAGTGCCACTGGCAGGCCACCTCCGCCCTGCGCTCTTAGTGCACAAGGGTAGTTCTGAGCTGAGGTTGAGCTGCGCACAGTGACTGATTTACATTTAAAGTCAGAGCGCTGGCCCTTGGCCAGACGATGTCCACCCTGGTCCAGAAACACCCTTGGGCTACCTTGCAGGGGTGTGAGACGTCGCCAGAGTACGCTTTCTCGATGCTCACATCTCACAAGGTGACCCTTTTCGGCGACACTGTCGGTGACTGTGCAGCAGTCCTCCACAGTGCAAAGCAGATGGAACCCCTCAGTCTGCTCGCCATGGGCATCCCACGATGCCACCCGTCTTGGCTGCCAGTCAGCTGAGACGGGTGACCTGGACTTGGTTGAAGCTGCTCTTCCCCGGAGGAGGGCCGGGTGGAGAATCATTGCTAAATTTTGTTCCGCCACTGGTGTTACAGCCAGTGGTACCCAAATTCTTAAGAGCAGTTCCAATATCTCTGGGTCTCGGGAGTTCAGGAATGGCAGCGTGTGACGCTATGAAGCCGCGCCGCTCTCATTCCCCTCCCCACAAGAGGGCGAGAATGGCAGTGTGCGACGCCGGGGAGCCTCGCCACTCTCATTCCCCTCTTCTTAACGGTGTGAGGACGGCAGTGCGCGACGCTATGCCTCGCCACTCTTGTTCCCCGCTGAGGAAGGAGGTGAGGTAGGCAGTGTATGACGCCACAAAGCCTTCCCACTCTCGGCCCCTCCTTCAGTCGCCAGCGGACCGCAGCGTATGGCTTGAGAACGCTACCATGCCTTCTCTCATACCCTCTGTCCAACCGTGGGGGCAGGTAGGTGCTGCGTGTGCACTCAGACCCCACTTCAGGACGCTGTGCCTCTTGGGTCGGGTCCCTGCCCTCCACTTCGCTGCCCTACTGCGGGTACGTCTGTGGGGCGGGTGTGTTCATGGTACGGTTTCCGGAAGCCTAGCTAGCACTTCCGGGACGGTCCCGCTGACTCACCTGCACCACCAGGCTCGGCTATGCGATTCAGTTCGCACGGCATCCTCCCAAGTTCTGGGCATCCACTTCACTGTTGTGTGGAGCTGCGACGCCCATCTTGTGGAAAGAGATCAAAGTCCTACTGGCGAAGGACGCGATTGGAGCCGGTCCCTCCAGCCGACATGAAGTTGGGGTTCTATAACTCCTACTTCATTGTGCCCAAGAAAAGCAGTGGGTTATGACCAATCTCGTTCCCTTCAGGACTGTCCCTGTTGTGTGAATACAGAGACACGGTGATCAGTCACCTCAGCCTGTTTGGACTTCGGGTCAACTGGGGAAAGAGCAAACTCTGCCCCGTGCAGAGGATCTCTTTTCTCGGTATGGAGCTGGACTTGGTCAATCTGACAGCGCGTCTCACAGAGGAGCGTGTCCAGTCGGTGTTGAACTGCTTGAATTCGTTCAAATGCAGGACAGCGGTACCACTGAAACATTTTCAGAGGCTCCTGGGGCATATGGCATCCACAGCCGCTGTAACGCCGCTCGGATTGCTTCATATGAGACCGCTTCAACGCTGGCTACACGACCGAGTCCTGAGATGGGCGTGGCACAGCGGATCCCTCCGTGTCCCCGTGACTCCGAGGTGCCGCCAAACCTTCAGCCTGTGGTCGGACCCTTCGTTTCTACGGGCAGGAGTTTCCCTAGAACAAGTGTCCAGGCATGTTGTTGTCTCCACGGATGCCTCATCCACCGGCTGGGGTGCCACGTACAACGGGCTTGCAGTTTCGGGTCTGTGGACGGGGCCTCAACTGCAATGGCATATCAATTGCCTCGAGTTGTTAGCAGTTCGTCTTGCGCTGGGCCGCTTCAAAACGCTGCTACTAGGCAAGCACGTTCTGGTCCGTACGGACAACACTGCGGCCGTTGTGTACGTCAACAAACAGGGTGGTCTACGCTCCCGTCGCATGTCTCAACTCGCCCGCCATCTCCTCCTATGGAGTCAGAAGCATCTGAGGTCACTTCGTGCCATTCACATTCCGGGCCTGCTCAATCGTGCGGCCGACGAGCTCTCACGACAGCCAGTGCTCCCCGGAGAGTGGAGACTCCATCCCCAGGTGGTCCAGCTGATCTGGAGTCGCTTCGGGACCGCACAGGTAGACCTGTTTGCTGCCCCGGACACGACCCACTGCCAGTTGTTTTATTCCCTGACCGAGGGGACCCTCGGCTCGGATGCGTGGCACACAGCTGGCCCCGGGGCCTACGCAAGTATACGTTTCCCCCAGTGAGCCTTCTTGCACAGACTCTGTGCAAGGTCAGGGAGGACGAGGAGCAAGTCCTGTTGGTTGCTCTGTATTGGCCCAACTGGACTTGGTTCCCGGAACTAGTGCTTCTCGCGACAGCACCTCCCTGGCCCATTCCTCTGAGGAAGGACCTCCTGACTCAGAGACGGGGCACCCTATGGCACCCGCGTCCGGACCTCTGGAAACTCCATGTCTGGTCCCTTCCGTATGTTGCACTGCCCACGGCCAGTCCATACGTGTATTCTCCACATGGTAACTCCCTTCAGGCATGATGTGGCTTCCGCAGCGTCCCTCTGGGCACGCTTTCCCAGCGTTATCCAATAGTCTGCTGAAGTGGGTCTTGCGGAACAGCAGTGTGACTTCCCTGCGTGTATTCCCTGCCCGGAACAGACGGGGTCTGAGGGGCTCTCGCTGGGCGCTGGATCCCAATTCGTCGGTGACGTCCGACGTACGTCGAACGTGACCGACTGAAAGGGAGCGTCTCGGTTACGTATGGTAACCCTCGTTCCCTGAAGGAGGGAACGGAGACGTACGTCCCGTCGCCACAGTTGCTGTACCATCACTGCATGGCCGAGTCACTAGTTCGGCTCCTCAGTGAAAAACAATAGTGCGCTGCATTCGCCTCCTGTTTATACCCGCAGCGCGGGGCGGAGCGCGAGATGCAAATCTCGCACGCCAATGGCCATTGGCCCGTTCTCTATATCTCGAAGCTGATAGGGGCTCCCAGAAGTGATCCCAATTCGTCGGTGACGTCCAACGTACGTCTCCGTTCCCTCCTTCAGGGAACGAGGGTTACCATACGTAACCGAGACGTACTTTATTTCAGTTTGCTGCCAAGGCAACATTTTAAATTTTAAATGAAGTTTAATTTAAGTTTTTATCTAGTCTAGTATTTATTTTTTATTTCAGATTCATTTTAATTATCAGTAGCAATTTTCTATCATTTTAGGTTTAGCTTCAGTTTTAGTTAACAGTTCTGAACAACTCCGAATGTTAAAGGAATAGTTCACCCTCAAGCCATCCTAGGTGTATATGAGTTTCTTCTTTCAGCCAAACACAATTGAGGTTATAATAATATGCTGGCTCTTCCCAGCTTTGTAATGGCATTGAATAGTGCCAGAGATTTAGAATTTCTAAAAGTGCATCCATCCATCATAAAAGTAATCCATATGTCTCCAGTGGGTTAATAAATGCCTTCTAAAGCAAAGCAATGGGTTTTTGTAAGAAAAATATCCATATTTAAAGCGTTATAATAAAGTGCGTTCACGAGAGAGTCAAGTTTTTTTTACTTAATTGCCATTTGCACTCAATTTTATTATGTTAAATTAAATTTGTAAAATGTTAAGTTAACCTAAACCATTTGTGTTGGGACTACATGAATCATTTCTGTTGCACTGACTGAAACTGGGCAGTGTGTTTCTAGTTCCCAGCATGCTTTGCATATGGATAGATAAGAAGAGTAAATGTTGAAATTAACCCCTTAAGCCCTGAAGGTATTTTTAGAGTTTTTTTTGTCTGAGTGACATACACAACTTTAAAGACTCATAACTCCAAAACTATAGCAAGGAGAGTCAAATGGTAGGTATCATTTGTTAGCAAACTTTTTATTTTTTTAAATTTTAAATTTTTTTAAATATAATTTTACAAATCTTTCTTATTTAACATTCAATAACTCAGGAAGGAAATAGGTCAGCAGACCTATTTGTTTGGTGATGTTCCCCTATATGTGGACAAACTAATGCTGAGAAATTGCTGATAAAAGACATATTATATTATTACAATATTATTTATATTATATTATATATATTATATAATAACACAATAGGTATCATTTTAAAGCTTAGAATCTCAGTTTTCCAATGCATCTATCCATTTTGATTAACTCTTAAGGAGCTGAGTTTTGCATCTAAACCGGAGTGTACTGCTGGCGCGCACCTACTAGCGGCAATGAAAATGAATTGCCATATTTTTCAAAACTGCATTGATCAACACAACATCCGTGAGGAATATCTCATGATCGACGCAATGGATTATGTTGATTTTGGACTCATTTCAATCGGGAGCATCAACTGTAAGTACTGATGTGCCATTTTTAAGGATCGGAGCATGTTTCATGAAGTTACAAGAATAAACACCACTTTAAAGCTACTGTTTATATGTGCTCCAGTCAGGTTACATGTATATAACTCCATGAGTAATAACTTCCGATCTGAGTGACGGATTATGGTAACATTGGTCACTTTTTAATCGTGAGAATCTGCTGTAAATAACGATGTGCCATTTTCCACGTTTCATGAAGTTACGAGTGAAAAACGCCACGTGAATGCCGCATCAGTATATTATTTACATATGGGTCTTGCAGGGCTTAACTTACAAAAAACTCGCTCAAGTTTAGTCAAAGCCCAAAACAGTTAGGCTTGTTGTGTTCTACTCCGTGAGACCTTTCAAATGACATATGACACGTGACTATGATGTGTTTGACACATTGCAGTACATAATAATCCCCCCCTCCATAAATTATGATTTTTTTTTTTTTTCATTTTATCAGCAAATAACTCATCACTACTTTGGAGATACTCATAATGGCTACATTCATTGTAAAGTTTAGACTCTAAGCTTTCAAATGACACCTATTTTATGTTGATCCATGCAGGATTATTGAAAAATATGACAATTCATTTTTTCGCAGCTAGGTGGCGCCTGCCGGCGGTACACTCCATAGCAATAACTCAGCGTTAATAGTTAATCAAAGTGGATTGTAAGCTTTAAAATGATACCTATTTTGTGTTATTACATTCAGGGGTTGCTTAGTAATTTGATTATGATTTTTTTTCACGGGGGGGTGTACCGGGGGCGGTACACTTCGGGCTTAAGGGGTTCAGGGCTTAATTAAGTTCGTTCAACAGCTTTTTTTGTGAGTGAAGGGTGACCTCTGACCCAATGTATGACATAGGACATAGGCATAGCAAAAGCCTAGGTTAGAACTGACGAATGCAAAAGCGCAGAGGATAAAGCAAAACAAAACACAGTCACAAATTAAAGTCTAAAACGAGAATTCCGATATAAGCAGAGTGATCAAAAACTCTATTTTTTGCTCTATTCATTGCCATTACAAAGCTGGGAAGAGCCAGGACATGATTTAATACCTCAGATTGTGTTCAGCTAAAAGAAGAAAGTCATATATACCTAGGATGGCTTCAGGGTGAGTAAATTATGGGATCATTTTCAATTTTGGGTGAACTATTCCTTTAAAGGAAGTATGACCATATTAGCCTGGTTCTGTCAACACTGCACTGGCTCCCTATTAAACTTCGTATACATTTTTAAATCTTGCTAATTACTTACAAAGCTCTAAATGGTTTAGCTCCCCAGTACTTGAACGAGCTCTTAACGCATTATACTCCATCACGCCTATTGCGGTCTCAAAATTCTGGCCAGTTGATAATACCTAGAATATCAAAATCAACTGCAGGCGGTCGATCCTTTTTTTATTTAGCACCTAAACTCTGGAACAGCCTTCCTAGCATTGTTCGGGAAGCAGACACACTCTGTCAGTTTAAATCTAGACTAAAAACACATCTCTTTACTATGGCATACACATAGAACATTATCAATTTATATTATTTAAATCAGTTAAATTATTGTTTTAGGCTGCATTAACTAGGTCTGCCGGAACCGGGAACACTTCCTATAACACCTGATGTACTCGTTACATCATAAAAAGAATGGCGCTAATGTTAGTATCTCTGTTTATCCCAAGTTTTACTGTAGTCAACCGGATTTGGGCCGTATTTATATCAGATGGTGGACCTGCGCTAGACGCGACCAACGCAGCCCTGAAGTGTCTGCAGAGACCGTGTCAACTAGACTCTCCTCTGTTGCCTTTGGCTTTTGGCTTCCTTAGTTGGGGACACTAAATAGTTAACTGTATTACTGATCTGCCCACATTGTCACTATATGATAATTGAACTGAGCTGGATGACATCACTGTTTTCTCCAGAGCGGCTGTACAGCCGAATCAAATTCTGTTCATTATTTTCCTGTTTAACACTGTGAAGCTGCTTTGAAACAATCTGCATTGTAAAAAGCGCTATATAAATAAAGGTGACTTGACTTGACTTGACTAAAGGCACAGAAAGGTAAAGAAAGTAGGCTAAATTAACTTTAACCCTGAAATTTTAATCTACAGCCCTAAATGGTCAAAATAAAATGTGTTGTTACATTTATAGCTGCAGTTGCACTTGGTTGGATAAAAAAAGTATATTCCTTTCAGAGATGAACTTGAGACCTTTGTCATCCCTTAGTGGAAATAATAAATCATACCACTATGCCAATCAAGGAGTTGGGAGTTTGCCCCTGCTGGTAGATGTCGTAACTGACCTGAAGACGAAATAATCTTTCTCCATTGACAGCCCTTTTTTATATTATGCATTTTTATGCCCTGCTAACTTAAACATGGTTTTCTGAGACAGCAGCAGAAAACATCCTTACTGTTGAGTCCTGGATGTATAAAATCACAAATGTGTCATTATATTTTTTGCCTGTGACTGATCTGTCTTTTAGGGGTCACTTTCAGGGGTCCTGCGCAAGCTGAGCAATTGCCTGAGGTGAATGGGAATGATGACAGATAGCTTTCTCCATGTATTATAGAGTTCCTTGTTTTGACCTTTATGTCTAGCAAAGTCCCGGAAGTTGTGTGCATTTGACAAAGAGGTGGATCATTTTCTACTTTCACACCCAGCTCACTTGACTCCTAGTTAATAAAATGGAAATTGTATGCAGGAAGTAGGTCTGCTCTTCTCCGCTGTACAAACACCATTCACTGGTCAGGGAGACAGCTAGCTGACAAGCACAAACAGGACCCGGCATCATGCCTCCCCATTTCCAAAGGGAACTCGCGTCACAGATGACCTTTCGCCGTACGGTTCCCCTCTTCTCCCGTTAATACATCATTAATCTCTCAATAGGCGGTGCCATGGCAGACCTCTGCCGAAAGATTATTGTTTGCTTTTTCTCTCGTTGACTCCTAATTATCATCAGCTAATGACCGCGCCTTCCTACCCTTCAGATTTAATTAACACTCCAAAGAGAAGGAGAGGGCCAAATGTTTGCTGAGAGTTTGGGTTAATCATCTGTATGACACAGTAAAGGGGTCAGACTTGGCAGGGATCTATTTTTATGATTCTACAAATGCTAAATATGAGCATACTGTGGTGATTACCCAGGGATGAGGTGAACGGCAATGAATAAAATTTTTTTTAAGAAGATGCGACATATATACAAATGAGTTCATGGCTGTGCCCTTTTCTAAACATTTCTAGTGTGTGACTTAGTGTATAATGTTAGTAAAAGAGTGTGTTTAGCACATAATTGTGCAATTAGGTCTGTTTTACACATACTGTGTCTGCACTTTATATCACTGCACAATGATTTAAAATATACTGTAAAATTGCAATTATAAAGGCTGTGATTTAATTAAATAAATATATGTGCTGTGCAGTATTAAATATTATATTATCATTCTACAGTTGTACTGTAAAATCAAATAGTTGTACAGTTGTATTTTCTTAAATACTCTTTTTTTATTTATTTTGTTTAATATTTGTAATAATAATAATTATTCTTATTAATAATCTTATATACTATGTATATTTTGTTGCCAAAACAGCCCTGACCCGTTGAGGCATGGACTCCACTAGACCCCTGAAGATGTATCTGGCACCAAGATGTTAGCAGCAGATCCTTTAAGTCCTATAAGTTGTGATGTGGGCCTCCATGGATCAGACTTCATGGACGCCCATGGGAGGGGCCAGCGATTTCCTCCGGAAGCTCTACCTGCTGCGGCGCTTGTGAGGGATCAGGGGCCTGCGGAGGCCATCCGTCGAAGTAGGTCTATTCTGAGAAGTAGCACTAGATCGAGGTATGGGTAGGGGGACTCCGCCTTCCCGAAGGTAGGTGAGTCTCGATCTAAGCGCCGAGATAGTCATGTTCCCACAATGGGAACATGAACTATCCACAAAAGCTGCCTCAGCGTGCTGAATGCCCAGACACGTGATACAACGATTGTGACCGTCAGCTGGCGACAGGGAACGACCGCATCCAGAAACGCACGGGTGGAATGACGGGTGGAATGCTCTTTTGTGAGGAAACGCTCTTTTAGAAGTGCTGAAGCACCCAGGGGAAGACCGCGGCAGCATACAGGATATAGGTGCAGCCTGTGTCTGCACTCACTGTAAACAAACGCCTACACCGAACCAACAGTTGCTTTGAGAACAGCAGTTTGTTTGTATATAGCAGCGGTGGTCTCGCGGTCGCGCTGATTGTGCCTTCTCTCCAACACAAAAGCGTCCCTCTCGTTCTCTAAAATATATCTGCAGATAAACACTCTCTTTTAGAAAAGCAGTCTTGCTTCATCAACGCCGTTCGGCTCCGAAGTGAATGACAACAGTGCGCTGCACTCGCTTCCGCTTTATACCCGCGCTGCGGGGCGGAGCACGAGATGCAAATCTCGCATGCCAATAGTCATTGGCCGGTTCTCTATATCTCGAAGCTGATAGGGGCTCCCTGAAGTGATCCCACGAACGTGACCGACTGAAAGCGAACCCTGTTATTCTTCAGGCTGTTCCAATTAATATGCATATAGACTAAACAAACAATTGAACCGGCAATTTAAGTTTTTTAACTGAAAAGTGATAAGTCTACCCATTAAATGTATATACTGACTATATTATTTACTCATCCTCGTGTCTTTCCAAAACTGTATGCATTTATTTCTTCTACAGTTGTGGTCAGAATTATTGGGGCCCCTTGGTAAATATGAACCAAGAAGCCTGAAAAAATATATCTGCATTGTTAATCCTTTTATTCCAAAAATTCACAAAAATCTAAACTTTCATTGAAGTAAAAGAATTGAAAATGTGGGGAAAATCTTTTTATGAAATAAATGTTTTTCTCCAAAACACATTGGACACAATTATTGGCACCCTTTTATTCAATACTTTTTTCAACCTCCTTTTTCCAAGAGAACAGCTCTCCAGATCCTTCAGATTCCCAGCTCCATGTTGGTGCTTCTTCTCTTTAGTTTACCCCACTCATTTTCTATAGGGTTCAGGTCAGGGGACTAGGACGACCATGGCAGAAGCTTCATTTTGTGTTCAGTGACACATTTTTGTGTTGATTTTGATGGATCACGGCCCATTATAAGATTTCTAGCAGAGGCCGTCAGGTTTTGATTTTTTATCTGTTGGTATTTGATAGAATCCATTATACCATGTATCTGAACAAGATGTCCAGGACCTCCAGCAAAAAATAAATAAATAGGCTCACAACATTAAAGATCTATAGCAGTATATTTAACCGTGGACATGGGGTACATTTTATCCCTGTTTGCACTAAACCCATCTGGTGGGTTTGCTGCCAAAAAGTTTCATCTGACCATAGAAGCTGGTCCCTTTTCAAGTTCCAGTTGTGTCTGACAACTGAATATACTGGAGTTTGTTTTTGGATGAGCAAGGAGACTTTTTCTTGAAACCTTCCCGAACGTGGTGTTTTTTTTGTCTTTGTCTTTCTGACCCCAAGACACAACTAATCTCTGCAATTCTCCATCTGTGATCCTTGGAGATTCTTTGGCCACTCAAACTCTCCTCTTCGCCGTGCATTAGGACGATATAGACACATCTTCCAGGCAGATTCATAACATCTTTAGTTAATTGGAACTTATTAATTATTGCCCGGATGAGATTTTCAAAATGCTTTTTCAAAGATTTTCAATGCTTTAGCTATTTTATTACAGACACTTTCTTTTTTGTGAAGCTCAACCATCTTTTGCTGCACATATTCTTTTGTTTTACTTATTGTGATGAATGATTAAGGGAATTTGGCCTTTGTGTTCCTCATATTAATATTCCTGCGGAACAAGAAGTCATAGCTGGACAATTTCATGTTTTTAGTCACCCTGGTGTGCTAAAAAAATGTAAATATGAATGGGAATATACTTCAGAGATATTTTATTCATAAAAAATTCTAGGGGTGCCAATAATTGTGTCCAATGTGTTTTGGAGAAAAGCATTTATTTAATAATGTGATTTTCCCCCCACTTTCAATTATTTTACTTCAATGAATTATTTTGAATGAAAGATCAAAAGGATAAGCAATGCAGATTTATTTTTACAGCCATCTTTGATCAAATTTACCTTCTTTTTTTTTACAAAATAAACTCATATTGGAACGACATTAGGGTGAGTAAATGATGACAGACTTTTTTTATTTTTAGGTGAACTATCCCTTTCAGCGTTATGATTTCTCACATACATTTTTTTGTTGAGATGTTCGAAACATTATTTGTTTTTGCTAACATATCAATGTATACCAGTATACAGTCTTGTCGTTAATTGTGATCATTGAGTTTCCGCAAGGCTCTGCTGCTACGATTCCATTGTCGGCTATATATATAGTATTCTTTTTAAGATCATTTCGAGTGTCTTAACCACTTACAAATTCACAGTCACTTACAGCGCTATTTTAGTGAACACAGTGTGCTTTCCACATGCTAATGGTTGACCACATGCATGCATGCTTCCGGCCACAGACACCTACAAACATAGAAATGCTTATAAATGATAGAGCGAGGAGGGCAGTATTCACACACACTTACACTGAATCATCATTAAAAGTAGGTTAGCAATCTGGAGGGGACAAGAGATTTTCTCCGCCACAGGTGGGGGGTGAACGTGGATTCATTTCTTTCTGGCTGCGTGTGAGATCTCTGACTAAACGAGCTTTCAACTAAACAAGCTATTAAAATGGGCCAACAAGCCGCACCGGCTCACTGCCCAGCCAGTAGCACTTTGTATGGTAAGTAGCCTCCTGTTTCCTCCCTGCGCTTCAGCCAATAGATTTTTTTGTGTTTCAAACCTTTATTTAATCTGCGCTGCTTCTACTCCGAGGCTGAAGCTCTCACGCAGGTGGAGGGATAATGGAAATAGAGGTGCCATATTGTAGAGAACCTGGAGCAATCTGGGGTTAAGAGAGGGTATCGCAGAAGTGGCCAAAAAAAGAAACAGGCTCATTACAGTAAGCAGCCAGTGGGCTCCTGCTGCTTCAAATCCACAATCTCACCTGCCAAAAAGGTTTGGCCCGCATCTACACTTAACATCTCCATCTTTTGGTTCTGTGGGGATGAGATGAAGGCTGCAAGCAGCATTAGGGAAAGAAAGTGTAAATTTAGACTTTTGACGCTTATAAAAAGTCTTGCTTTTCATACATACCACTTGAGCACACTGTAAAAAGTAAAAAATGTTCACTTGTAAAGGAGCTATTTCTACCTGACCTGACCCTTTATTAACCTGAGTCTATATGATATTAAATTTGAGCCTGCTTTATTATTACACGTTCATGGTCCTCCTGGTCATGATTTAACTTTTCATCACTACCAAGCACTTTTACTTTTCAGCCTCACACCCACAATTGTCACTTTTAATGATCCAGTTGATTCCTAAAAGATAAAATCTAGTCCCTCCCTCCCTACATGTTTTTAGTTGAATATATGGTTTCAGCACATTATGGAAAATAAATCTATATGACTATACCTGTCTGTCTATTCATCCATTCATACATGTACATAATGATATCAGTCTGTCTGTCTGTACGTCCATCTACATCTGTCTGTCTGTCTATCTATATATCTGGTCTATATATTTAACAATCCATCCATCAATGTACATATAGGCTATGACTGTACTTGTCCACAGTACATCCATCCGTACATCCATTCATCTGTCTGTCTGTCTATCAATCATCTGTCTGTGTGTCTGTCATTCTATCAGTCTATCCCCTGTTGAAAAAAACAGCATATGGTGGTTAGGTATGTTTTGAAGCATGGCAGCAGTTTGAGCTGGTTTAAGCTGGTCCTTAGCTGGTCATGAACTGGTTTAAAATGGTCAAGTGCTGGTCCTAAGCTGGTCCTAAGAAACTAGCTCCAGCTCAGGACCAGCTTAAACCAGCTCATGACCAACTAAGGACCAGCATAAACCAGCTCAAACTATCTATCTATCTGTCTGTCTGTCTGTCTATCGATCCATCACACTACATATATAACCACCTGTCTACCTACTTGTCTCTCTGACTGCCTATCAATCTCGCTGCAAAAAAGTAAAGCATGGCATTTCACTCAACTGGTACAGCATGCCAAGGTCATGGGTTCATGCAGGGAAAGCACAAATCAATAACAAGTATACCTAACAAGTATATCATAACAAGACTGACAGTGTCTGCCAAATGCATAAATATCAAAAATAATATGTTAAATTCACATATGGCATCTGAGACAAAATTTTGTTGACCTATAGTGTGTCACCAGCCGAGAGTCTATTTGATGAAGACATGCAGCTTTCCTGTAAACACATCTGTGCTGCTCACTATTATTATGCATTCCAGACTCTTTTCTGTACCCCGGGGCTGTAAGCATAGACCCTTATTGCTAGGAATGGCAACAATAAACAGTCATAACTCCTTATCATTTCATTGTCTGTTATTGTATGTTTGCATTGAGGAGGGGCTCAGTGCCACAGCTGATGCAGAATGATTTAAGCACACAAACAACCCCCCCCCCCCCCCCACTCTCTCTTTCTCCATCCCATCTCTTGCCTCAACTTAAACCCACACATTCTTTTGTAATGAGAAGAAAATTAGGAAACAGTTCCCAGAGCAGGCTGGTTTGAAGCTGCAGGCTGAGCATTAGTAAAAGTGTTATGACTCCGCTGTCACTCCTCAGGGGAAAGAATAACTGGATGGAGGAGGGTTTTTTAAGGCAGGTACATAATAGCAGAATAGCAAGCTTTAAAGCTGCTGACAAAAATAAAATATGCAAATGAAAGTTGCTGATATTGGAAGATATGTTCATTAAAATTGATTTATGTGTGGGTAAGGATTCGAGTTTTTGAAAATGTTTTCACAAATATGTCAAAAACTGACTTTTGAGGATATTTGACTTTGGTTCTCATTATTTGAAAGGCTTATAAATAAGCCAAATTATGTTTTGGTTTCCATTTACGTTTATCAACTGGTTTCTGTGAGGGTTAAGTTTAGGGGTATGCTATTATTAATATCATTATCTTAATATGAAAATCAATGCAGAGGTATTCGCTTATGTAGCTTCAAAGGTCCGTGTATGTAAAGGTACAGGTTTGAAAATGTCAGAAATACTTTATTCAGATTATTCAGACACCAGATATATTTTTTTACTAGTGGGTGCAGGACACTATAGTTCATTTATCTAAGTGAGGATAGCACAATAAAGTAAACTGTGACATATTATACCCAAAAAATTCTTCATACAGTGGACTACCAGTAAAATTGATAAAAATCTGGGACCAAAATGATTCAATCACTTTGACCTGACCATATTTTGCTTAAGTGTTTTTTCTTTAATTGCTAATGTGACATTTTACACCACAGACTGAACAAAATTAAGCATTGATTGGTAATTGGTTGACCTAAATTGGTATTATCTAATTGTGTACTGAAATGTAAATGTAGCTGACAGCTGATTGGTTGATTGTAATCCATTACTTGCCTTTCTATCAAAGTTATCTGACATTATCAAGATGAATTTGTTCTGACACAGTTCTTGTCATATTTTATTATCATTTTCTAAACTATAGCGAATAAACTGTGATAATGTGAGAAAATTTTGGTTTGACTGTATAGTAATAAAACTCTGAAGGCATTTGAAGTGGTCCTCACAATCTGAAAGATCCATAAATCAGCTAAATTGTTTTTGCTTTAGATCTAATAATGCAACAGGTTTATGTACGGGTCGGGTTTAGGTGTAATGTAAAGTAAATATCATTGACTTTGTATAAAAAAACATTTGTTTGTGAGTGGTTCTCACAAATATAGCTTCAGAAGCCTGTGTGTGTGTGTGTGTGTGTGTGTGTGTGTGTGTGTGTGTGTGTGTGTGTGTGTGTGTGTGTCTGTGTGTGTGTGTGTGTGTGTGAGCACTCCAAGAACACTCTAAATTACTCAAAAAATGATCATCCAAAGTAATTAGCTACGACTAATTACAACAACAACAACAACTAAGAGTGATTTTAAAGTTAAAAGCACAGCAAAAATGTGTTGTGCCATGCATGGCTTCCTACTAAAGGTAAAACAGCACCTCTCTGTGGACACACTTGGGTTGATCCATTCATTTTCATGACCTGGATGTTTCTGGAATTATTCTGTACAAGATTTGTTTTGATATCTAGAGAGTATAGTACCAATATATAGCCTATCTCAAAACACAATGTAAAATGTAGGTTGTGTATCCACCTTTTACATCACAGCTCATATGCAACATAGATATAGACAGCAAATACAAGCATCTATAATTTCTTGGTGTGTGTCCAAGGCAACATGTAAGAGTTCACAAACACTGGTCCCATGGGCGACTGTCGCCATGCACCGCCTCTCTAGTCTTAAATATCACTAACTGTTTGGTTTAATAGTAATAGTTAAGCGCGTGCAATAAGTAAGCTCTAGTAGTTGTCATCTGCAGTGCGGCATCGCTTGCCTATTTTTAAAAATAATATTACGTACTGTGTATTAATATTTCATCAACACACAGTCCAAAACTGAGCCAGACAAACCTGAAACTAACCTGGTTAAAACCTCATAAAGAGTTTCGGATATATAAACTCGGATGCGCGTGGAAGAGTCACGCGCGCAATGAATAGAAATGTAACCTACTTTCAACATCACGCATCTGCTTGAACTGCACCAAAAACGCAATTATATAATCTAAAATGTTGATCTTACCTCGCCGGAACATCCTGAAGGTGCGGTGATGATGCGCTGTACTTTATCCCACAGTGATAGTCAAAATAAGCGTCTCATCTTTAATAATCCGTGTCATATGTGATAAAAGTTTGATCTGTTTTAATGATCTTCAGACGTCAGGCGATCCGAATACAAATTCTTAACTCTTGACCCCTGGTCTCAGGTATCGATTAAGATGGAAAACAACATCCCTGACATGGAAGTCTCACAATCACCGAGAATTTTTTAAAGAGAGATGACTCCGAGAGCTCGTAGCCACAAATATTTCATATAAGCAGCAGTTTGGCACTTATAACTGCCTCAAAAACCTTTGAGATAGCCATGACAACAGCGTTTAAAGTTTTACAATATCAGTCGATGTGACGGGAAAACAGCGTTGTGGTACCGTATACCACTCCAACGAGTAGTCAAATTACTGTTCTGTTTAAGTGACTGCGTTTGGATGCCAGAGATGCTCTGGTGGTTAACGGATGTCAGGCGCCGGTGCGTGTCTCTTCTGGAGTCGGGAGGCTGGAGCACTACTAGAGGGAGCTGCCGGGGAGGGTATTTGCGATGCCCGATTCGTGAAAGAACCATTCTTTTGAATCGGTTCTTTTCAATGAACGACTCACAAATGAAACTGAATCAGTTGTAGTGGTTCTTTACCCGGGAACCGTTTCTTTATATTAGTCGAAACTAATTCGTAGTTCGTAATTAGTCGAGAACCGATGAGCGAAAAGCAACTAACTTTAATGGCCGCATACATGCTTAAAATTAAACCTACTGGAAATGTGTTCATTAATTAAGTGCGTTCAAGTTTTATCAGTAGGCTATGAACATGAGTTGATTTTAATATAATTAAATAGCATTTTATAAAAAAATGCAAAACTACTTTTTTATGAGCTGAATCATGGCTGCAAGAAACTGAACTGTGAGACAGTGGAATGAAATAAACACCCTATAATTGATCAAACTTATTTAATTTAAGGCATAATAAACAGCAATGTGTGCCCACATATAGCTTTCTTGAAACGTTTAAAGCCTGTTATATGACACACTGGTAACTTAAAAATTAAGAATCGCGGGGTTTTTTTATTTTGAACCGTTCTTCAAAACGGACTGTTCAAAAGAACCGATTCGTGGACTTGACTCATCACTAGAGGTTAGGAGCAGAGTGAGAACCTCTGCCGTCTCACTTTAATTCTAAATATGTTTCCATCCTGCTTTCTTTCCCCAGTCAGACCTGCAGCTATGAGGAAATCTAAAGTTGTGTCCGTTCGTCTCAAAGCCTGTCTCATGTTTTGTGGATGTTCTCACGACGGAAATATAGGAGGAGCTATCTTACCCTATTTTAGTGCTCTTGTTTTCCAAGATAAAGTCTTAAGAAAAAAGAAAAAAAAAACAATTTATAAGATTTAATAACTATCATGAGTGTTGTTGAGGGACTATAGTTTTTTTTATGTGATAGCTAATCTTTAGAAGAGGCTTGCATTGAGTGCATCTGATTGTGATAATGTCATGCATCATGGGTTCAGTCAGATTGTTTACAACCAATGCTTTTTATTAGACAGCCTGAAAGATATATTGATTATATGATTAATGTCTAATTAATAATGGTAAATAATTGTATTAAATGAATTTACCATAGCCTAATTAATATATTTTATTGTTTTGTTTAGGATTTATTTGTCTGGCTGTACCCAATAAATCTGCCATGACAGCAGCACTGGTCCTTCTTTGCTGAGCCAAGCGTCCACAGTAAAAAGCCGTAAATCTCTGTGTCTGTGTAAGGTGAGAGTGTTAATGTCCATGTGTCCTGTATGTCTTTGTGTAAGGTAAAAGGGGTTAATATCCCTATCCAGCATCATCTGACACAAGCACCATGTCACATCAGGATCACACAATCCAGAAAGTAGTAGGGTCAATCAAAAGGCTGCTTAAATCCGAAGTAAAGAGGATAATGCTCCCCCATTCCTCCTTCCCTCTCAGGGGACCCGGTATAGGATGAACACTGATAAATATAATTCTGTCAGGGCCACTATTGTCAAAGATGATTGATTGACTATTAGCATACAGTTTGGATTCTGTTCTGGGCAAGAACTCCCTGCGCATCCATGCCAACCATAAAACAAATCGCAATAACCCCCCTTAGGGTAAACAAAACAGAACCAACATAATGTATTGCAGATATCATTAATGTCGATATTAAATGTACAAAATAATTTGGGATAATCAGAATACTAAATCCTGACTGGGCGAGAGGAAGAGCTGGGGATGGAGGAGGGTAAATGAGCTCTGGAGAACGCGATAGTTGCAGATAGTACTGAAGTAGCTTATATACACTCACCTAAAGGATTATTAGGAACACCTGTTCAGTTTCTCATTAATGCAATTATCTAATCAACCAATCACATGGCAGTTGCTTCAATGCATTTAGGGGTGTGGTCCTGGTCAAGACAATCTCCTGAACTCCAAACTGAATGTCAGAATGGGAAAAAAAGGTGATTTAAGCAATTTTGAGCGTGGCATGGTTGTTGGTGCCAGACAGGCCGGTCTGAGTATTTCACAATCTGCTCAGTTACTGGGATTTTCACGCACAACCATTTCTAGAGTTTACAAAGAATGGTGTGAAAAGGGAAAAACATCCAGTATGTGGCAGTCCTGTGGGCGAAAATGCCTTGTTGATGCTAGAGGTCAGAGGAGAATGGGCCGACTGATTCAAGCTGATAGAAGAGCAACTTTGACTGAAATAACCACTCGTTACAACCGAGGTATGCAGCAAAGCATTTGTGAAGCCACAACACGCACAACCTTGAGGCGGATGGGCTACAACAGCAGAAGACCCCACCGGGTACCACTCATCTCCACTACAAATAGGAAAAAGAGGCTACAATTTGCACAAGCTCACCAAAATTGGACAGTTGAAGACTGGAAAAATGTTGCCTGGTCTGATGAGTCTCGATTTCTGTTGAGACATTCAGATGGTAGAGTCAGAATTTGGCGTAAACAGAATGAGAACATGGATCCATCATGCCTTGTTACCACTGTGCAGGCTGGTGGTGGTGGTGTAATGGTGTGGGGGATGTTTTCTTGGCACACTTTAGGCCCCTTAGTGCCAACTGGGCATCGTTTAAATGCCACGGCCTACCTGAGCATTGTTTCTGACCATGTCCATCCCTTTATGACCACCATGTACCCATCCTCTGATGGCTACTTCCAGCAGGATAATGCACCATGTCACAAAGCTTGAATCATTTCAAATTGGTTTCTTGAATATGACAATGAGTTCACTGTACTAAAATGGCCCCCACAGTCACCAGATCTCAACCCAATAGAGCATCTTTGGGATGTGGTGGAACGGGAGCTTCGTGCCCTGGATGTGCATCCCACAAATCTCCATCAACTGCAAGATGCTATCCTATCAATATGGGCCAACATTTCTAAAGAATGCTTTCAGCACCTTGTTGAATCAATGCCACGTAGAATTAAGGCAGTTCTGAAGGCGAAAGGATTATTAGGAACACCATACTAATACTGTGTTTGACCCCCTTTCGCCTTCAGAACTGCCTTAATTCTACGTGGCATTGATTTTCATTTTAGTACAGTGAACTCATTGTCATGTTCAAGAAACCAATTTGAAATGATTCGAGCTTTGTGACATGGTGAATTATCCTGCTGGAAGTAGCCATCAGAGGATGGGTACATGGTGGTCATAAAGGGATGGACATGGTCAGAAACAATGCTCAGGTAGGCCGTGGCATTTAAACGATGCCCAATTGGCACTAAGGGGCCTAAAGTGTGCCAAGAAAACATCCCCCACACCATTACACCACCACCACCAGCCTGCACAGTGGTAACAAGGCATGATGGATCCATGTTCTCATTCTGTTTACGCCAAATTCTGACTCTACCATCTGAATGTCTCAACAGAAATCGAGACTCATCAGACCAGGCAACATTTTTCCAGTCTTCAACTGTCCAATTTTGGTGAGCTTGTGCAAATTGTAGCCTCTTTTTCCTATTTGTAGTGGAGATGAGTGGTACCCGGTGGGGTCTTCTGCTGTTGTAGCCCATCCGCCTCAAGGTTGTGCGTGTTGTGGCTTCACAAATGCTTTGCTGCATACCTCGGTTGTAACGAGTGGTTATTTCAGTCAAAGTTGCTCTTCTATCAGCTTGAATCAGTCGGCCCATTCTCCTCTGACCTCTAGCATCAACAAGGCATTTTCGCCCACAGGACTGCCGCATACTGGATGTTTTTCTCTTTTCACACCATTCTTTGTAAACTCTAGAAATGTTTGTGCGTGAAAATCCCAGTAACTGAGCAGATTGTGAAATACTCAGACCGGCCCGTCTGGCACCAACAACCATGCCACGCTCAAAATTGCTTAAATCACCTTTCTTTCCCATTCTGACATTCAGTTTGGAGTTCAGGAGATTGTCTTGACCAGGACCACACCCCTAAATGCATTGAAGCAACTGCCATGTGATTGGTTGATTAGATAATTGCATTAATGAGAAATTGAACAGGTGTTCCTAATAATCCTTTAGGTGAGTGTATATATATATATATATATATATATATATATATATATATATATACTGTATACAGCCCGGATCCGGCTGACTGCAGCAAACCTCGGAATAAACAGAGAGACTAGATTAGCATAGATGCCATTCTTCTTATGATGTAACGAGTACATCATGTTATGGGAAGTGTTCCCGGTTCCGGCTGACCTAGTTAATGCAGCCTAAAACAATCATTTAACTGATTTAAATAAAAACTTTTGGCAATATAGTGTATAGTGTATAGTGTATATAATATATATATAGTGTATATAAAATGTAACAAATTTACATTTTATATAGTGCTTTTCTCTGCACTTAAAGGGCTTGACACATGGAAGAGGGGAATCTCCTCAACCACCACCAATGTGCACCACCAATGTGCAATGATGTGACGGCAGCCATATTGCACCAGAACGCCCACCACACACCAACTTTATTGGTGGAGAGGAGACAGAGTGATGAAGCCAATCAGTATATGGGGATGATTAGGAGGCCATGATGATGGACAGAGGCCAATGGACAAATTTGGCTAGGATGCCGGGGTTATTTTTTTTTTTGAAGGACATCCTGGGATTTTTAATGACCACAGAGAGTCAGGAGCTCGGTTTAACGTCTCATCCAAAGGGTGCTTTTTTACTGTATAGTGTCCCCATCACTATACTGGGGCATTAGGACCCACACAGACCAAAGGGTGAGCACCCCCTGCTGGCCTCACTAACACCTCTTCCAGCAGTAACCTGGTTTTCCCAGGAGGTCTCCCCTCCAGGTACTGACCACGCTCAACACTTCTTAGCTTCAGTGGGCAACCAGTCTTGGGCTACAGGGTGATATGGCTGCTGGAAACACATTTCAATGTGTTTGTTATACTGAAAAAGCAGGCAGGATTTTCTTGAAAATGTCACCTTTTGTGTTTAATGGAGAGAACTGCAGTTTGGAATAACATATGAATGAGTAAATGATGAAATACATTCATTATTGTTGTCATAAATACTGTTTTAGAACATTTGTTCAAGGTAATTTATCATACCTAATTGGAAAACAGACACTTGAATTATAAGCAAGCATGAGACGTGCATGAAAAGAAAGACAAAACAACATTGCGTGAGAGGAGGAGTCGTGCAGTCTGTGCCTGTGTCCTCCCAGAGGAACCTGGTCAACTGACACACAATATTGTTTGTCTCTGAGAGGTGCAGCAACACACACAATAGTGTTTTAAAGGACTGATGAAGCCATTTAGATACTGGTCACACACCAGGGCACTAAGAACTGTGAACTCAGTAGGGACGTCAGATGTTGATTTTCTTTCCAAGTCCAGTCTTTACCTTCGCTTGCTTTGAAAACCTTGTTGGAGCCTTGTTGAGTTTACCATCTGAATTTAAAAGCACTTCACAGGTTTAATTTCTTTGGTTGTTTAATTTGGTTGCCCTATTATTATTGCTAATACTTAGTGTTAAGGATTTCAACAAATCCCTAACCCTAAGTATTAAACTTTTTAGGTGACCAGAATATCATAGAGAATTGGAAGAACTGGAGTTTGGAATTTTAACTGGAATCAGAAAATTAAATAATAATAATAATAACAACAACAACAACAACAATACATTTAATTTAGCTAATTTTGTTTTTGTTGTATTTAAATAGTGATTTAAATGTAATTAAAATATATACATATGTATGTTTCAAATTTACATTTTTAAAATGTATTCATTTCTAAAAATAAAAATAAAATAATAATCTGTCCTCTATCTGTAGAATATAAAACACCAAAAAAAAAACTCAATAAATTTTAAACTCAATCAAATCTCTCCCACACCACCTCTCATTCCTTACTGTCAGTTTAAACACAGCACAGACTGAACCATTTCCCACAAATTACATTTCAAAGATGTGTGTCTTGTGAGCACTGAGATGAGCGCAGTCTTGAGTCTGTTTGTATCATGCTAAATGTATTGGGAACAAAACCACTAATGTTATTTACTCTTAAAATGTAGTCTCATGGGTCCTCATTATACATAAAGAAGAATTAGATTTGAACTCTAGAGGTTTGGATTCAGACTCCAGGAATGTGCTTACTTTCATGTTCACTGTATTACGGAGCTTTTGAGGAATTGTTACCGATTTTGGCACAGCATGAACATTATTGAAAGCATTGGCCAGTGTGCATAATAATTGATGACATAGATTTGTAGCCTACTTATACATTTTTTACCCCTTCTGGTAACACTTTATAATAACTGCATGCTATAAATCATTAGATAAGCATTTAATTAATCAATTATAAAACATTAAATAGCAGTTACAGCTACATACAGCTATAAACACTTTATTTTTTATTTAATAGCATATCTATTATGTGTTTAATAATTGTATTTTCATACTATATTAATGATCAATTTATCATTTTTAAATTAAGTATTATATTATTTACAAACCAGTTATTTAGGAGCTGTCAGTGGTTCATAAGATCATTTAGAAAGTGAAAGTAAATGATTAATAAACTATTTAAATGTACATTTATACATATTATTTAGACATATAGTAATAGTTGCTCAGTGTGTTAACACATGCTTTATTAACATGTATTCCTACTGTAATTCATTCAAGTAGTTATAAAACATTCAGTAGTTGTCAGTTTAACTATTTTTGTGAGCTCATCTAAAGTGAGGACTATTTATGCCTCGTAAAGCTTTTACAAAGGAGATTTAAAGGCTCAGTTGAAATGTACAATTATTAAACATATTATAGATATTCTTATAAATCAAGAATAAAGCATTTATAGCTGTATTTATAAACTGCATGTCTATGAATGCTTTATAAATTATGAATTAACTATTTACTAATGCTTACTCATAGCATGCAGTTATTATAAAGTAAAAAAAATTATAAAGAAAAAATCTAGTAATCTGTACTATTCACATACTATTACTTGTTTACTCAGAAAACCCAAGTTAAGATTAATTAATTGGTTTGAGTGCCATTTTGTCAAGAAAAATCACCATTATGGTGATCAGTGTTCACTTTGGTTGGGCACTTGAATACATATTATTATAACTCTCTTCCTATTGATGCATTGATGCAACAAGAAATCACAGTTATTTGGTTTCAAAGGAAGAGAAGTAATAGATAGGTTGCTTTTAAAAGTTGACCTAGCTTCTGACTGAATAATTAACTATAGTTAATGATTTAGTCAGAAATTAGGTCACCTTTTAAAATTAACCTATGTAATATTTCCCTTTATGTCGTATAATGATCGTTTACAATTTTATTGCTAACACTTACGTCATAAACACTTGTGAAACTTTCAATTGGGTTGATATAATCCCTCTATATTTGTAACAATATCTTGCAGTTGACCATGCTTGAGTCACACACACACTTCAACATTCACCATGCAAAACACAACAATAGTAGTCAAGTCAAGTCAAGTCAACTTTATTTATATAGCGCTTTTTACAATGCAGATTGTTTCAAAGCAGCTTCACAGTGTTAAACAGGAAAATAATGCAACAGAATTTGCTCTGGAGAAAACGGTGATGTCATCTAGCTCATTTCCATTATCATATATATATTCAAGTAATGTAGTTGATATAGTTAATTTAGTTTAGTAATTACATTTATTTGGATATTTATTTGAAAATTTAGTGTCCCCAACTGAGCAAGCCAAGCCAAAGGCGACAGTGGCAAGGAACCAAAACTCCATCAGGTGGCATAATGGAGAAAAATAAACCTTGGGAGAAACCAGGCTCAGTCGGGGTGCCAGTTCTCCTCTGGCCAATTAACAAACAGTGTATGATTATTATTTTGGCAACCTTACAGGTCAGAAATCATATTAGATCGGAATATTCGAAAGATCGGAGGCATCACACCGGAGACAGGTTTATTGAGGATGCCATGTCGATGAGCAATTTCAGAGGGTAGACTAATTGACACGGTCTCTGCAGACACTTCAGGGATGAGTTGGTCATGTCCAGGCGCAGGTCCACCATCTGATCTGGATACGGCCCGGATCCGGCTGACTGCGGTAAACCTCGGGATAAACAGAGAGACTAACATTAGCGTAGATGCCATTCTTCTTATGATGTA
Source organism: Rhinogobio ventralis (assembly GCA_039654625.1). Taxonomy (NCBI): domain Eukaryota; kingdom Metazoa; phylum Chordata; class Actinopteri; order Cypriniformes; family Gobionidae; genus Rhinogobio; species Rhinogobio ventralis. The sequence goes on along the minus strand of CM077215.1, from coordinate 22,090,436 downwards.
ACAAGTGCATCAGGTGTTATGGGAAGTGTTCCCGGTTCCGGCTGACCTAGTTAATGCAGCCTAACAATCATGTGTGTCTGCTTCCCGAACAATGCTAGGAAGGCTGTTCCAGAGTTTAGGTGCTAAATAGGAAAAGGATCGACCACCTGCAGTTGATTTTGATATTCTAGGTATTATCAACTGGCCAGAGTTTTGAGACCGCAATAGACGTGATGGAGTATAATGCGTTAAGAGCTCGCTCAAGTACTGGGGAGCTAAACCATTTAGTGCTTTGTAAGTAATTAGCAAGATTTTAAAATGTATGCAATGTTTAATAGGGAGCCAGTGCAGTGTTGACAGAACCGGGCTAATATGGTCATACTTCCTGGTTCTAGTAAGAACTCGAGCTGCTGCGTTTTGGACCAGCTGCAGTTTATTTATTAAGCGAGCAGGGCAACCACCTAGTAGAGCATTACAATAATCTAGCCTTGAGGTCATGAAAGCATGAACTAACTGTTCAGCATTTTGCATTGAAAGCATATGCCGTAATTTAGATATATTTTTAAGATGGTAGAATGCAGTTTTACAGATGCTAGAAACGTGGCTTTCAAATGAGAGATTGGTATCAAGAGCACACCCAGGTTCCTAACTGACGACGAGGACTTGACAGAGCAGCCATTAAGTGTTAGACAGTATTCTAGGTTACTACATGTGGAGTTTTTTTGTCCAATAATTAAAAATTAATTTTTTTCTGAATTAAGGTTCTCCATACTGAACTTGTGATCGGTGTGACATCACTTCATTTACTGCTACAAACTGATAATGGTCAGATAAGTATGATTTAAACCATGCCAATGCAATTCCACTAATGCCAACATAATTTTCGAGTCTATTCAAAAGAATGTTGTGGTCGATAGTATCGAATGCAGCGCTAAGATCGAGTAACACTAACAGAGATATACAACCACGATCGGATGATAAGAGTAAATCATTTGTAACTCTGATGAGAGCAGTCTCAGTACTATGGTACGGTCTAAATCCTAACTGGAAATCCTCACAGATACCATTTTTTTCTAAAAAGGAGCATAATTGTCTAGTATTTTTGACAGAAAGGGTAGATTTGAGATTGGCCTGTAATTGACTAATTCTGTAGGATCAAGTTGCGTTTTTTTAATAAGTGGTTTAATAATAGCCAACTTAAAAGTTTTCGGTACATATCCTAAAGTCAAGGATGAATTAATAATATTAAGAAGAGGATCTATGATGTCTGGAAGCATCTCTTTTAGTAGTTTAGTCGGTATAGGGTCGAGCATACATGTTGTTGATTTTGATAATTTAACGAGTTTAGCCAATTCTTCTTCTCCTATAGCAGTGAATGAGTGTAATTTTTCCTCAGTGACACTACAATGCTCTGTCTGATGTGATACAGTAGTAGACGGCTGCATGGTTATAATTTTTTTCCTAATATTATCAATCTTACAAGTAAAGAAGTTCATAAAGTCATTACTGCTGTGCTGTTGGCAGACATCAGAAGTTGAAGCTTTATTTTTGGTTAATTTAGTTAATTTTGTATCGAATAAATACCTAGGGTTGTGTTTTCTGGCTGCTGTTTTAAGGGCCCAAGTGTGCTCGTTGTACCATAGCGTTGGACTATTTTCTTTAATCTTCTTTAAGCGCAGAGGAGCAACTTCTGTGACGTGAGGCAGCTAGCAGACGGTCGGGTAAGCCAGTCCGTCTGCTTCCTGACCTGACTATGTGCCAAATTACTAGAGAGAAGAGCGGCACCATCCCAGGAGGGATGGATACCATCTCTTTTCAACAGGTCAGGTCTGCCCCAAAAGCTTTTCCAATTGTCTATGAACCCTATGTTATTTTGCGGACACCACTTAGACAACCAGCCATTGAGTGATGATAGAAGTATCTCATCACTCCTTTTAACGGGGAGGGGACCAGAGCAATAAAAGTTATCTGCCATCGTACTTGCGAGTTCACACACCTCTTTAATGTTCATTTTGGTAATCTCCGACTGGCGAAGTCGAACATCATTAGTGCCGACGTGAATAATAATCTTAGAGAATTTACAATTAGCATTAGCCAGCACTTTTAAATTTGCTTTGATGTCAGGATGTCAGGCGCTCTGGCTCCCGGTAAACATGTGACTATGGTGGCTGGTGTCTCTATTTTCATGTTCCGTGTAATAGAATCGCCAATAACTAGGGCACTTTCAACAGGATTCTCAGTGGGTGCATCACTGAGTGGGGAGAACCTGTTTGATGTTCTAATCGGAACGGAAGAGTGGTTTTTAAATCCGTGACTATGCCGTCTCACAGTCACCCAGTTGCCCTGCTGCACAAGCTCTACAGCTGGAACCGAACAATGTAAAGAGTTCACTAAGCTAGTTGCATCCAAAGCAGTGTCTAAAGCTGTTACATTCTCACTACTCTCAAATAAAGTCTGGATGCGTGTCTCTAATTCTGAAATCTTCTCCATCAGCCTGACTATCTCCTTGCATTTATCACATGTGAAGCCCTGTTCACCAACGGAGACAGATATACTAAACATGAAACATGTAGTGCAGGTGACAATAAAAGGAGAAGAAGACATGGCTTACCATATTTGTTGATTAATCCAACTTACCACAGTTGTTTGATGGAGTCTATTTACTAATCCAACTCACCACAGTTGTTTAATGAACTCAGAAAATAAGAGACCCGAGTGCAGAGATGGCAAGCTAACAGGCTAGCGAAATGCTAACGCGTGATAGTGATTTAGATTAAAAAGCTAGCGATGTCAGATCTAATGTAGTAGGCAATATTAGACAATATATGTTGATGGGTAAATTATATTTAGCAGTTTAAACAACAGGGAATGATATCAAATAAAGATTCAAAAGTGAACAGAGCACACACGAGCACAGCAACTAGGCAGACAGGAGCAATCGATCGAGCAATCGATTGTAACAACAATGGTAGCTATACTAAGTCAAGAGTAAATCTAAAGTAAAAGATCAAGTACTCTCTACAGTTCTTTTTTAGTTACTAGAACTCTTGTGTAAGTGAACTATACTAACTAACTAATGTTTAAATAGTGCAGCTGTGCTGAAAAAAAATACACAATACAAACAATAATAATTCAAATTAATGACATGTTTGAAATATAAACACAGATTCTGTATTTATTCATATTTTCAACAGTGGCAAAAATAAGTAATAATCCCAACCACATGTCTTCAGATTACAAAACAAAATGCAAATAATGATTTAATGATAGAACCTAAGTAATTTGAACTAAAACTTGGTAATCATGTGCGAATGAAAACGTATGAATGCATATTTGTCATTTTAACTGAACTAAGTGCTTAAGACATTGTTGGTCATTCAGTGTTTCTGTAAAACAAAAACAAAAACCTAACAATAATACTGATAAGATAATACTATGAATTCTACTACTAATAACAATATAAACCGCACTAAGGATTGATGAGCTGCTGGGTTTATGAATATTAACCACGTTGTCTGCGTTCGCTCGAACTGATTTGCTGAAATCAAAACAGGCACAATAATAGGTGAGCGCCAGCCAATGAGATTGCCGTTTGCGCATTAGTTTCTTCTTTTTCATAAAGACTGGATAATTCCAGATGAACACCATTGTTTTACAGGAAAATACAACAAAGAATATTGTTTACATGTAGCACGTCAATTCTCTCGTTTAGCGATAAACTCCTCCGCAGCTTCCGCCATATTTGTTTTCAATCTGCACGTGAGCTGCAAATGGGTTGCGACATCAACTAGGCTTTATCGTTATTATCGCAGGAAGAATAATTCTTATCGCGGGGAGAATTTTTACAAAACGATAATATATCGCCCATCCCTAACAGCTACATCGCCTTGTCTTTTTGTTAAAGTAGTGCATATTTACATACATGAATAACCATTTGAAGCATATTGTATGTGTTATACACAGCAAAAATAGCCTGTATTTGACTGCAATTTCAGAATCGTCAGCAATAGCTGACTAGATAGATACCACAGTGAATGTTTATATGGTTTTCAACAAATGGGACGCCTAAATATCATTTTGGCTTTAAGAGTTTCCCAATAAATAGGCAAAAATAAACCTGGGACCTCATTTATAAAATGTTTTGTATAAATTGTCCTAAATTTGATCTTACAAACATTTCTCAAATACGCACATACAAAAACGTGCGTATGCCTCTCTTATAGATGGGAAATTTATAAATTGCAAATAGACCCTGACATGGTGCTCAGCACTTTTCCACATTTTTACAAATATGAACGTTGCCGTGGATTTTAGCGTACGCTAAAATCATCATTTATAAATGACGCCCTTTGGTGTCCTCTATAATTCCTGTTCTTTCTGACAACAAAGAACTTGAATGCGACAAGCTCGTAATCACAACTTCAGAAGTGGGAAGTAGGAAATTTTCAAAAGGCAGCATTAATTTCTGGCTTAACTACCAAAAATAATTAGACAACAAAATATATAATAAGATAGTTTTAAACTTTAAATCTGTTTTTAGTATCACACCCTGTGACTTCCAGTTCTGACGGAGAAGTGATAAGCTTGATGGGCTTTTGACCTTTTGGTGACCTTTCATTGACCATTCCACAAACTTCTGCCTTGTAATGAACGCTTTGTACTCTGGCTTCCTAACATCCAAGTCTGAAGCTCAGATCTCGACCTTTTCAACAGACGGGCTCTTGCTTTCAATCTCCTTGCCAAATGATACAATCCCTCCTTTCTGAGGAAAAATATGAGTCACTTTGTGAACTTCAACGACTGCTGCACTTTTAGCTACAGTACATGTCTGTGGGAGTCCCGCTCAGCTGTGCCAAGGTTACAGGCATCCGTGACACAACGCCCAACAGATATGTCAATCAATATGTGTGTGCCATGTAAACAGATTATCCCAAAGAGAGACTGATTGATAGATAGATGGATTGACTGACTGACTAACTGACTCATAAATTGATAGACTGAACAATGAAAAGACAGATTGATAGACAGACAGTCAGACAAGTAGGTAGGTAGATAGATAGATAGATAGATAGATAGATACTATGTTACCAAAAGTATTGGGACACCCCTACAAATAATTGAATTTAGGTGTTCCAATCACTTTCATGAGTTGCTGTTGTTCCCAATTGCTTCCACTTTGTTATAATACCACTAACAATTGACCGTGGAATATTTAGTAGTGAGGAAATTTCACGAATGGACTTATTGCACAGGTAAATCAAGCACCAGGCATGCAGACTGCTTCAACAAACATTTGTAAAAGAATGGGTTGCTCTCAGGATATCAGTGAATTAAAGCATGGTACAGTGATAGGTTGCAACCTGTGCAATAAGTCCATTCGTGAAATTTCCTCACTACTAAATATTCCACGGTCAATTGTTAGTGGTATTATAACAAAGTGGAAGCAATTGGGAACAACAGCAACTCAGCCATGAAGTGATAGGCCTATGCCACGTAAAATCACAGAGCGGAGTCAGCGCATGCTGAGGCATACAGTGTCAAGTCAAGTCAAGTCAACTTTATTTATATAGTGCTTTACAATGCAGATTGTTTCAAAGCAGCTTCACAGTGTTAAACAGGAAAATAATGCAACTACAGTAAAATAATACAACAAAGTGCGCAGAAGTTGACAACTTTCTGCAGAGTCAATAGCTACAGACACCCAAACTTTGTGTGGCCTTCAGAGAGCTTAATGGAATGAGTTCCCCAAGTGCAATGCAAAGCGTCGGATGTAGTGGTGTAAAGCACGCCGCCATTGGAATCTAGAGCAGTGGAGACGTGTTCTCTGGAGTGACAAATCATGCTTCTCTGTCTGGCAATCCGGTGGACGAGTCTGGGTTTGGCAGTTGCCAGGAGAATGGTACTGCATTGTGCCAAGTGTAAAGTTTGGTGGAGGGGAGATAATGGTGTGGGGTTGTTTTTTTAGGGGTTGGGCTTGGCCCCTTAGTTCCAGTGAAAGGAACTCTTAATGCTTCAGCATACCAAGACATTTTGGACAATTTCATGCTCCCAACTTTGTGGGAACAGTTTAGGGATGGCCACTTCCTGTTCCAACATAACTGCGCACCAGTGCACAAAACAAGGTCCATAAAGACATGGATGAGTGAGTTTGGTGTGGAGGAACTTGACTGGCCTGTACAGAGTCCTGACCTCAACCTGATAGAACACCTTTGGGATGAATATGAGCGGAGACAGCAAGCCAGGCCTTCTCGTCCAACATCAGTGCCTGACCTCACAAATGCTCTTCTAGAAGAATGGTAAAAAATTCCCATAAACACACTCCTAAAGCCTTCCCAGAAGAGTTGAGGCTATTATAGCTGCGGGCCAACTCCATATTAAAACCTACAGATTAAGAATGGGATATGGGATGTCATTAAAGGTCATTTTCATGTAAAGGCAGGCATCCCAAAACTTTTGGCAATATAGTGTAGATAGATAGATAGATAGATAGCCCTGACACATGAGGTGTGATAGATAGATAGCCCTGACACAGAAGGCGTAAGAGCTCGGAGGAAAGGATGGTGTGGAAGCAAGAAGAGGTGAGAGATCAGGCCTAATTGCCAGGAAAAGAGGGATAATGAATATACAGGGAGATGGAGCAGAATGCTGACAACACCAGTTTTCAAGACTCTCGGGACATGTAGTTTCTCTCTATACTGAACTTTGAATGCTACCAGAGGGGAATACCACATCATTAAGTATGAAAAAACAGAAAACACTTGAGTCATGCATAACTAAATGGCTAACCAGCTTTTTGTTTTGGCGTCTCGTTAGAAATAAAGGTCAGTGTGATGAGCAACTTAGCAAATGCATTTAAATGTATTTCCTATGTCACAGCATGTATTCCTGGTAAATTTCAGAATGTTATTAGGGGCTTGGATATAGGAATTAGATTTGGGAGTCTGGAGGTCAACTGGAAAGGTCAAATTACAGTCTGTGCATGCCGTATATGTTTATGCTTGTCTGTCATGAAAGGCTTGGCAGTGTACAACCTTTCATTAACGTGTCATCATTTAGCCCAACAATGTTCTTATCAGAAAAAGAGAAAGAGAGGGGAAAAGGCTTGTTATTTCACACTACAGAAAGTGTGAGGCCTCCTATTAAGCAATTTCCTCTCCCATTCCAGTCATCCAGTCCACCTTCACCTTAAACAATATTGTCAGACACATCAAATTCTCATGACTCATGTAACTCAGCACACGCAAACAAACTTTGGCCTGTCAGACTGGAAAAATATGCTTTGTTGCTGTATTACTTTCCTCTCATGTTTCAGTCTGTGTTGACCTGCCTGTATCTTCCCCAACATCACTGAAGACGGTCCACCTGAATTATGCATTCAGCTTGACACAATGTCACCCTAAAACATGCACACACACACACACATTCTTGAATATGTGGTTTACGGGGACTCTTCATAGGCGTAATGGTTTTTATACTGTACAAACCGTATATTCTATCCCCCTACACTAACCCTACACAGGAAGTGTCCTCATAATACCTTATAATACCATTATCATTATACACATTTGTGTCCTCATAAACCATATACCTGTACACACACACACACACACACGTTACTAGGGTTGTCTTGCTCTCGGAAAGATGGCTGTGGTCATAATAATAGGCCTAATTACATATCTGTGATTTTATTGTTTTGGTGTTCTCTGCTTTTAACGTCATACTTCCTGCTATTTTTCCTGTACCAGTGTTATTATCTAAAACTGGTAAAAAAAATTCTTTCTTTAACATATAAATATTAGATGAAAAACTTAAATACTTAAACAAAAATTACCTTTAGTTGGCAACTAACTGAAATAAAATAGGTTTAAATTGAAGTACTAAAAAACTAACTAAATCAGAATTAAAAAAAAAATACAAAAGCATGCACAAAAAAACATCTTGTTAAGTATGTAACCCTCGTTCCCTGAAAGAGGGAATGGAGATGTTACATTGACGTCACCGACGTATTGGGATCACTTCTGGGAGCCATCAGTAATTAATTTAACCCTCCTATCGTTTCTTAGGCGGGGTTATTTACATTTGATATCAATGCACCAGTTCACTTAGAATCTGGAGGTTACTTGCGTTTGTGTCTTGTATCTTCTTTGAATGGGGATTCCCTCCTTCTTAGTCCTGGTTGGAGAGGGGTATTTCCCAGGTTCTTTGATTTGCTGACGGTCTTGTCGTGTCTTTGATTGGCGTCTTGGGAAGCCAATCACGTGGCGTGTTGACGGATGGATGGAAAGTCTTATGGATAAGGTTTGAAGTAAAATCGGGCTTTGCTGTAGAATCGTTGATCGAAACTTTGCGGCAAAACTTAACTTAGAACACGAGACTCACGGAAAGAAAAGAAACTAAGTAAAAGAAAGGAAAGTGAGACAAGAGTATTTAGATGGTTTGAATTAAATTGTTAACCCATTTTCTCTGATCTTAGTCTGCCTCGATCGTCTTCATCCGATCATCTATTCGTCATGTCATTGTCTTTGTCTCTTGTCTTCTAATTCTTTGTTCGTGTTCTGAGATTTTAAACTCAAATGTCTGCCTATCCTCCTGGATGGGTTCTGACCAATTAGGTATCATCTTTGGTTCTGAAGTGACTGCTTCCCCACCCCTCCCATAAATTACCAGTTATCTGTTGTCTCCTAACTTCCCGCTCTAAGCAGAGAGTGCATTTAGACATGCTTTCTTATTATAAGAACACAATACATTCTACACAGATTTCAATCAAGCCATCTTCTGAATTATGAGCATACAATCATACTGATACCAAGCAAGGCACACTTTCAATCAACCATTCAATAGTAATAACAATTACATGAATTGTGAGTGATATATAATGGTCACGTGTATTGGTTATAGACATGATATAGAATTATGCAGTAGAAGGCTGTTTGAATGCAAGTCTGGCTATCATCCTTTTTTAATGATTTGATGCAGTTTATATGTAACAACAGTCTCTGTGGGTTTTCCTGTGGATTTTAAGTCACTCAGAGTTCATTTAAAGGTCATTGAGAAGAAGGTGATCTGTTTTGGCTCTTTGTCTTGGGGATCAACCAAACCTCTGCTGTTATCTTGCTGTGATGAGTGCCTGGGCTTGGTGCACCTGGAGCAATGCCATGGCATGCAGGGCGGACGCAACAGGTCCAAAGGCTCTGTAAGCTTTGCCCGTTAGAGTGGATGTGAACTTACATGCCTTGGATGGGAGACGTGGATTACCACGCCAGGAGGAAGCGGACGCCAGACATAGTTGCATCGCGACTGCCCATTCCACTGGCGGGATCTCCACGTACCCCTTGGCTGGCCCGCCATTGAGGGTAGTGAGGAGTGAAGAGCCACTGGGCCGGTTTCTAGCAGAAAAAGGTGCTGTCCACGACCTAGTGAGCTCCTCATGCACTTCCAGGAAGAAGGGCACTGAGCCGGGGTGCTGAGAACCAGTGCAGGCCGCCCCAAGATACCAATAATCCAGCCTAGAAGGCTCGGGACACGGTGGAGGGTTCCACGTGAGCCCAACCTTTTCGGCGGCCCGGGAAAGCATAGCCGTCAATTCTGGGTCCTATTCGCCGAAGTAGCTCTATTCTGCTGTCCAGCAGGAATAGCTCAGATCGGGGTATAGGTAAGGGGACTCTGCCTTCCCGACGGTAGGTGAGTCTTGACCTCAACGCGGAGATAGTCATGTTCCCGCAGTGGGTACAAGAACTATCCACAAACGCTGCCTCAGCGTGTTGAATGCCCAGACACATAAGACAACGATTGTGAATTTGTGACCATCAGCTGGTGACAGGAAACGACTGCATCCAGAAACGCACGGTTGGAATGACATCTTGAAAAAGACGCAGTATCACACTTGTGTACTCTTTTAGGGAAAAAGCTCTTTTTTAACGTGTTGAAGCACACAGGGAGATGGCCGCAGCAAAAACACAGGAAATAGTGCAGCCTATAGTGCAGTATTTGGTATTAATTTATTCTTGCACTCAATGGACTGAAAACTAGCTAACGCTAGAAAAGCTGCTGATAATGCATAACATTTGGGGATAAATAACATTAGAGCAATACCTTATTTTAATAAACGATTTTGTTTTTAATGTACGACTTTCATAAACACCGCATCCGTAGGGGCTGCCATTGTTGTTTTGCGGGCTATGTGATGTCAGAGTGCGTAACTGGGAGTACATCGATCTAGTACGAGTTCACGGGTGGGAAGTCACGGGTTTGACTGCCGTTCCAGTGCACTTTCACGGGTAGAAGGTTAGAAAAACACGGGTTACGGGTTGCCTGGAACGCGGCATAAGTCTCTGTTGTCTCCAGAATGTGTCTGTGAAGTTTCAGCTCAAAATACCCCACAGATCACTTATACCATGTTGTAAACAGCCATTTTTTTGTGAAAGGAAAAACATTTTTGTGCATGTATCTTTAAATACAAATTAGCTGCTGCTCCCCACCTAGCTTTCCAGAAGAGGGTGGAGCCTGTACAGCTCATGCCTCCAATACTCCAAAAGCTAAAACATCTGTTTGGTTTTGATTATCATCTCTATTGCGTTCACGTGACATCGCAGTTCTTCATCATTATGAAAGTGTATTATCTGCATGTGTTTTAAAGCCATATCAGTCTAAACTTTTGATATGTGGTTTTCTGACCGCACGCATCTAAAGCACACACACAGAGAGCTGGATGTCAGATGGCACGCCATGTGAGTATTAAACTAAGTTCTCTTTCACATCTTATTGCGCTTAAACTGTCAAATACACACATCGTTATGCCAAACAAAATTCACATAAACAGTCGGTTATGTCTGTGAACGAAAACAGCAAGTAAAGAATTTGCATGTGTATATTAGATCTGTGTATTAAAGTGAAAGCAGTGTAATATACAGTACCTTCTGCTATATATGCTGTTAATATGAATCAAACAACAAAAGAAAAACAGAAAATCACTTACTGCTCTTGATTGAATTAACTTTAGTAGCTTTAACAGGACTACATTTCTTACTCTCTTCTTACTCTGCTGTTAAATGCTCTGGCGAGGAGATAAACATGGCGGACTGTGTACACTACAGCTCACTTAGGGCAGGGTCTATGCTAATAGGGCAGAGTCCGCCAGCAGTCGTGGGAGTGGCGTAGGCCTTTGTGACTTCACAAAAGCTAGAATCTGCAAATGGTTTGTTCTGAGACACTGCTTATGATTTATGTGGATTCAAAAAATAGGAGTGGGTGGATTTTTACCATTATAGGGTGGTTGTGTACACACTGCCGACACATTTATGTTTAAACACCATATAAAAGTGAATTTTGCATATTAGGTCCCCTTTAAATGATTGTATAATACTTTAATGTTTAATGTTTTTTTTTTTTTTTCTTATAGTCATAAAGTATGTTTACGAGCTGTCTTTATTCACCTCTTTCTCATGGTTTCTAAATATTATTCCTAAAAGTATAGAATATAATAGCATAGTTCTAATAGGGGCACATTGTAACACAGTGTTACATCGTGCCCTACCTGCACAACTGGGATTTATACCTGGCTAGTGTCTTCTGCTGGTTAGATAAGCATTAAATAACTATCTTTGTTTAATTCATAAAATTGAATCAGAATAAATAATGAATTAAAACAAAATTAATTAATTAAAACTAAAACTAATTAAACTAATTAAAATTATCCTATGATAGGAACCCCTAAAAGGTTCTGAACTTGACAGAAACCTTTAACCTTTCTTCTAAGAGTGTGTACTGAGTAAATAGTGAGGCTTCCTTCTGTTTTGAACACAGAGGAAATGGAAGGTCAAGTCAAGTCAAGTCAAGTCAACTTTATTTATATAGCGCTTTTTACAATGCAGATTGTTTCAAAGCTGGTTCTTCAAAGAAAAAGGAGTACAGGGAGTACATTAATATGAGAAATATCTTAGATTTTTATTTGTTTAATTTTTTGCTTATTTAATGCTTGTTATTTTAAGTTATTGAGGATGTTACGGGTAGTTGTCACGGTGTTGCTATGCAGTTGTTACATTTTGATTGTGATTGTTATTTTGCTATGCGGTCGCAGTTGGTTAGATGTTAATAGAGTATGCAGTTGTTTGGATGTTCCGAGTCATTGTCATGGCATTGCTATGCAGTTTCTACTATGTTCTGAGTGATTGCTAGTGCATTGCTATGTGGTTGTTAAGGTGTTCTGGGTTGTTACCAGGACATTCTATGCAGTTGCTAACATGATCTGAGTGATTGTTACGTTGCTGTTCTGGATGGTTGTCAAGGCGTTACTATGGGTTGTAACATGTTCTGAGTGTCCCTAGGTTCCTAGGGTGTTCTAGTTACCAGGGCATTGCTAACATGAGGGATTGTTTGTTAGCACTTTAGTATGTGTTGGGAAGGTTACTTACGAAATGTAATAGGTGACAGATTACAAATTACCCTATTTAAAATAAAAGTAGTGTAACTATTTAGATTACTTTTAATAAAGTAATCTAACTGATTACATTTGATTATTTTTTGATTACTTTTCTAATTTCCAGCACTGGAACACATTTTTATCACTTACCACGGTGGCAAATCTAAAGCTTTCAGCAGTAATGGGGATTGATGTAATTGGCAGACGTGGTGTGCCACAAATTCAAAAAAGAGAGCCAATCAAAAGCATCAGGATAGCTTCGCTTTACTAAACTGCCTTTAAATGGCAGGAGGCATTGCACATCAAAAACATTATAGGGTGGTTGTGTACACACTGCCGACACATTTATGTTTAAACACCATATAAAAGTGAATTTTGCATATTAGGTCCCCTTTAAATGATTGTATAATACTTTAATGTTTAATGTTTTTTTTTTTTTTTTATTATAGTCATAAAGTATGTTTACGAGCTGTCTTTATTCACCTCTTTCTCATGGTTTCTAAATATAATTCCTAAAAGTATAGAATATAATAGCATAGTTCTAATAGGGGCACATTGTAACACAGTGTTACATCATGCCCTACCTGCACAACTGGGATTTATACCTGGCTAGTGTCTTCTGCTGGTTAGATAAGCATTAAATAACTATCTTTGTTTAATTCATAAAATTGAATCAGAATAAATAATGAATTAAAACAAAATTAATTAATTAAAACTAAAACTAATTAAACTAATTAAAATTATCCTATGATAGGAACCCCTAAAAGGTTCTGAACCTGACAGAAACCTTTAACCTTTCTTCTAAGAGTGTGTACTGAGTAAATAGTGAGGCTTCTTTCTGTTTTGAACACAGAGGAAATGGAAGGTCAAGTCAAGTCAAGTCAAGTCAACTTTATTTATATAGCGCTTTTTACAATGCAGATTGTTTCAAAGCAGCTTCACAGTGTTAAACAGGAAAATAATGAACAGAATTTGATCCGGCTGTACAGCCGCTCTGGAGAAAACGGTGATGTCATCAGCTCATTTCAATTATCATATATATTCAAGTAATGTAGTTGATATAATTTAGTTTAGTAATTAAATTTATTTGGATATTTATTTGAAAATTTAGTGTCCCCAACTGAGCAAGCCAGAGGCGACAGTGGCAAGGAACCAAAACTCCATCAGGTGTCCTAATGGAGAAAAATAAACCTTGGGAGAAACCAGGCTCAGTCGGGGTGCCAGTTCTCCTCTGGCCAATTAACAAACAGTGTATGATTATTATTTTGGCAGCCTTATAGGTCAGAAGTAATATTAGATCGGATTATTCGAAAGATCGGAGGCATCACGCCGGGTTTATTGAGGATGGCGTGTCGATTGTCAAATGCATTGCATTATGGCATGCAATATCCCTTGATGGCTCTGATACTGTACATTTAGCAAATGTAGAAGGTCATCCAGGTATTACACAGATACTGTGCATTTACATGCTGTGGTGGCTATAATTATGCATGTTGCAAAAGTAAGACTAGTACCGAATGATAGTATGCCATTCCAAACAAACCCTCAGAAAGTCTCACATACCGTCAGTCAGTCTCCTTTAAGATGCCAAAAAGTCCCTCTTTGGCTTTGTGACCCTGTCATGCCTTTCCATCCGTGGCATTTCTGGCCCTCAGGCGGTTGCACTGATACTGTGACCTTGTGCAAGTGTTTAGTCAGCTGAGTTGTTTGCTAGAAGCTCTGTGACCGTGTGAATTTCTGATTCACCCCACAGCCCACCATGTGTGTGCAGGGACAGCAGCCAGCTCACGACCTAAAACCCAACAGCAGGCACCGAGGGCTGGACTGAGAAGGATCGCATGTCCCATTTCTCTGTCGCCTTCCACCGGCACGAGCCCAGTTGACACACTTATTGCCATATGGACTGTGTCGATGCAGAGCACAAGTGTGGAACTTCAGTGTCTACAGTCAGATTTGAATCACTACAGTCTGAATGAGAAGATTAGCTGCTTGCTTTGTTGCTCTAATACACTTTTAAAGAGAAATCTTGTTTTTTTTTTCCTGCACTTTGGCTTCCGCAAAGAATGTTCATTTCAAACAGTTTTTGTTCTATAGCAGCGGTTCTCAACCTTTTTGACTCCAAGACTTCCTCATTGTCAACAATCGACAATATTTAAAGGCCCCGTGACCTTTCCAGTTATTCATGATTTATAAGATTTTATTCAGTTTTAACTTTTCCAGGTCTAGGAATCACACTTTAAAATGATCTCATATATCCAGGTTTTTCTAGACAGTGGGAGCCCTGGTTCTTCAAAGAAAAAGGAGTACAGGGAGTACATTAATATGAGAAATATCTTAGATTTTTATTTGTTTAATTTTTTGCTTATTTAATGCTTGTTATTTTAAGTTATTGAGGATGTTACGGGTAGTTGTCACGGTGTTGCTATGCAGTTGTTACATTTTGATTGTGATTGTTATTTTGCTATGCGGTCGCAGTTGGTTAGATGTTAATAGAGTATGCAGTTGTTTGGATGTTCCGAGTCATTGTCATGGCATTGCTATGCAGTTTCTACTATGTTCTGAGTGATTGCTAGTGCATTGCTATGTGGTTGTTAAGGTGTTCTGGGTTGTTACCAGGACATTCTATGCAGTTGCTAACATGATCTGAGTGATTGTTACGTTGCTGTTCTGGATGGTTGTCAAGGCGTTACTATGGGTTGTAACATGTTCTGAGTGTCCCTAGGTTCCTAGGGTGTTCTAGTTACCAGGGCATTGCTAACATGAGGGATTGTTTGTTAGCACTTTAGTATGTGTTGGGAAGGTTACTTACGAAATGTAATAGGTGACAGATTACAAATTACCCTATTTAAAATAAAAGTAGTGTAACTATTTAGATTACTTTTAATAAAGTAATCTAACTGATTACATTTGATTATTTTTTGATTACTTTTCTAATTTCCAGCACTGGAACATATTTTTATCACTTACCACGGTGGCAAATCTAAAGCTTTCAGCAGTAATGGGGATTGATGTAATTGGCAGACGTGGTGTGCCACAAATTCAAAAAAGAGAGCCAATCAAAAGCATCAGGATAGCTTCGCTTTACTAAACTGCCTTTAAATGGCAGGAGGCATTGCACATCAAAAACAGGCAAAGCAACAAACATATAACTGTACTTTTATAGGGTACAATTATACCATTGTTTTCCTCTACTTAGAGGTACAAAAATGTACCCTTAAGGGTACCACCCCAGTGACGGCCACTTATACTTTATTAGGTACAATTTTGTACTCTTTTTTTTTTGAGTGTATTATTCAAAATATCCTAGATTTTACAGAAAATATTCAGATGTAACCCCCTTTGTAATCATTAACATTTTCATAAGTAACTGTAATTAAATTTTTTCTTTAAATTTCTCAGTAACTGTAACTGATTACAGTTATATTTATTTTATATTTATTTTATTTTTTATTTTTATATTTATTTATTACTCCCCAACACTGGCCGTTGCTATAGCGTTCTACTGTAGATGGTTTCTTACTGGCCCAAAATAAAAATAAAAACTCTGTCTCAGCCATGTGTTAGGTCCCAGGACGTATGTCATTTATTGTTGTTAATGTTTTCTCTTTAATGTGTGTGTGTGGTTGTGTTTCCCTGCTGCCCAACTGCCTGCTGGGAAATTGAGTTTTTGCCTGGTTTCCCCTGTTTCTCCCTGTCCTCTCGCAGGAGCCTAATTGATGCCACCTGTTCCTCATCAGAGTTTGTGGAGAGGAGCTTCCATTTAGACAGAGAGAACTGCTTGTTCACCTGAGAGAGCACGGCTTGTCTGCTTTTCCAGACTTTGCTGAATGTTGAAGCCTATGTGTTGAGCCTTAATGCTGCTATAAGAAAGCCTGTGTTGCAAGTACTGTAGTGACAGAAAGCTTGGTGTGCCCCATTGTTGTTGCTTGATGACAAAGTAGGGAGGTGGGTGTCACTTTTGTTTTTACTAACCCCAGATTTTCTCCTGTTTTTGGGATAGTAAGGTAGTCAGGGAAGATATTTGTTGTTTGATAGGTTAGATTCCCTTACTCCCAGGTAATTTACTCTTTTGTTTGTTATTTTGACTTTAATCCCCTGTAGGAATTGAGGGCGTATCAAACACAAATGAATCTTCCAGATGATTTGTTCAAACATAATTCCACACAAAACTCAACACTCCAGACCCTCAAAAATCAACCATCTATCATTAGGAAAGACCAGGTGCCAGTCAGTCTGCATCAGGCTGACAAAAACTCCAGCTAAGTACTTTATGGCCTGCAAACTTTGACAAAAACCAAGATAACGGCCAAAGTTGTTTGACTCCCAAGAAAAGGGGCAAACCAGATTTAGATGAACTCTGAGTGACATGGTTACAATCCACAGGAAAAACCCACAGAAACTGTTTGTTACATATAAACTGCATCAAATCAGTCAAATGATTGATCGTCGGACTTGCATTTAAACAGCCTTCGACTGCATAATTCTGTATCATGTCTATAACCAATACACGTGACTATTATGTGTATATATATATATATATCTCACAATTCCTGTAATTATGTAACTATTGAATGAGTGAATGAAAGTGCACCGTGCTTGGTTTCTTTGTTTGTTTGTTTATATTTCAAAAGATGGTTTGATTGAATTTTGTCTAGAATGTATCGTGTTCTTATAATAAGAAATCATGTCTATCTGTGTTCTGCTTAAGAGCGGGAAGTTAGGAGACCAGAGATACCAGAATTTATGGTGAGGGTGGGGACACAGTCACCTCTGAACCAAAATGATACCTAATTGGCTAGAACCCATCCAGGAGGATAGGCATATAATTGAGTATTAATCTCAGAACACGAACAAAGGTTCTTGTCTAAAAAGAATCAGTTCAAGTCAGTCTAAAAGAGAGTCCAAATTGGTCAGATGAAAGAGACCGGTCAGAGGCAGACCAAGATCTGAGAAAATGGGTTAATGATTTCATTTCAAGCCATCTAAATATTCTCCTCTCACTTTCCTTTCTTTTACTTAAATTTATTTTCTTTCCGTTGAGTCTCGTGTTCAAAGTTAAGTTTCGCCGCAAAGTTTCTCTCAACAATTCTACGGCGAGTGTGCTTCAACTTCAAACAACACCCACGAGACTTTCCATCCAGCCTCCAACACGCCACGTGATTGGCTTCCCAAGACGTCGATCAAACACACGGCAAGACCGTCAGCGAATCACTGAACCTGGGAAACCCCTGCAGCCAGGACCAAAAAGGGAATCCCCATTGAAAGATGAAACGAGATACAAACGCAAGTAATACCTCCAGATTCGAACTGAACTGGTGCATTAATATCAAATTTAATAACCCCGCCTAAGAAACGATAGGAGGGTTAAATGAATGATTGATGGTTCATTCAGGTCATGTTTAAATGCATATATTGCTAGAAACTTGGGACTTCATCATTTCACACTCTTAAAACTCATTCTTTCCTCACTTTCTTCCTTTCTGCAACGCATGTGAATGTGTGTGTGCGCGTGTTTGTGTTAGATATTAGTAACATAGATATATGTGTTAGAGTAATCAATAAAGCTTTGTTCGTATTTAAAGATAAGTGTTCTTGTGTTATGTGCTTATGAATTTAATGTCTTAAACTGCTGATCTATGTTATCTGGCTATTAAATAGTGTTTCACTATTGTGTGGATATTAATATCCGCTGCAGAGTTGATAGTTGATAGTTCAAATGAACGCTGGACGAGTCAAATCGTAAAATCAGACTCTTTCAAAATTCCCTATTAATTAATTTAATTTTAGCTAAATAGACCCGTTTCTCTTATTCAGAGTCCCTACACCCCCCTCCTGAAGCTTGACGTGTCCAATCTTGATTTATTTTTACTGTTATCAATCCTATTCTTAATTGCTGTAAAAATGACTTTATAATTAAAATCTTGAAGAGTTACCCTGTGTGTGTGTGGTGTGGTGAGTGCTGGTACTGCAGACAGACCCAACTCTAATTTTTGCTTAATTTCATGGGGATACGTTCTCTTTCCTTTTTAACAACATATGTTACTCTCCTGCCGCCCCTAGACAAAAAGAGGACATAACACATGTCTCTGATATTTTGGCCCTACTTCAATGCAAATCTATATTTTGTATTCTGTTTTATTGTCTGCCAAGCAAAAAGCATCAGTCCAATCATTTAGAAAAGTAAGAGAAATAGCTCCTCAGCAAGCTACGCAATTTCATGAAATCAAAGAGTTGGCAGGAGTCTGTTCAGATGGGTGTTTATACTCCAGTATGCTAAAAAGACAATATATTACAGTCTGTGCAGTAGCCGAACAGTCTTGACTTTAAATGCCTTTTGATGGAGGAGCTCTTTTTAACTCAGTGTAACAGTGTAATGTTGTCTCACACTTAGAAAAAAAAGAAGAAGAAAAAAGAAAGTAAAATGTACTTAATTTTTTTAATGTAAATTTCACATTTGGAATTAAGTAAAATCTACTTAAGTAAAATTAACAAAGAAAATAAGTAACTTTAACTTTTTTAAATTAAAGTTTTAGTAATTAAAGTTTCAGTAATTTCTACTTAGGTGAAGTTTACTTTGAAATACTATTTTTCAAGTACATTTTACTCTAACAATATATTTTTTCACTGAATTAAGCCATGCTTTTAAAGTGTATGCTTTGAACATCTAAGTAAATAATACAGTACATATTGTGTAGACAACATAGTAGAAGTAACATGGTACCCACCCGAACACAGAGATCTCAATGCTTGGTACACAATACACAATAATGGTAACATTCATTGAATAATTTAAAAAACTAAATTAACTAAACCTAACAACAAAAGTAATGATAAAACTGTAAATACAGCTGGAAAACAATGAAAAATGCTACCTTATTAATTATTCATGCTCCAGTGCATGATGGGAACACCAGTATCAGAAAGTTGAGTAGGTTTTACTTAATTTTATAATGCTTTAAATTGAGTACTAATATAGAATTTAATTCTTGCCACTAACTTATTTAGGCTGAAAAAAAAAAATTCTGTAGTATTTACTTCACCACAGAAGTAAATAATTTTTATGACTGTGACAATATGTTTGTTTGAGTGTGTGCAACAGTCATAAAACAGTATAAATAGACTAGATATAAATAGCACAATCACACGCCTCTTGTTAAGGTTATCACTTTCGTTTTTGTATCCCCTTTTTATTGTACTTTGTTTTAGTGCTTTACTTTTAGAGCATTTAATGAAACTAAACCACTGTGAAGTGGTCCACTGCTAGTCACTGAGCAGATGTGCTCTTGGCCTTGACATGATAATGAAATCTCAACACTGAAGTGTTTTATATACAGTATGAAACTCACAAAACATTATTTTTGATCAATGCTAGAGAGAGTTTTTGCTGGTTCATAGTGATTGAAGGCAAATGAAACTCCAGGATTTTTTGTCTGAAGGGAATCCATCATGGAAGAACGTAGGATGAGGTCAGAAAGGGTCTTACATATCGATGCAAACTTTTTGTCTGCTTGTAGGCTGTGTTATGTGAAAACTTTCTCTCTATCCTTCTTTAAAATGCACTCTCTTTTTCTCTCTTGCACACACACACACACACACACAGATCATTATAATATATACATTTTCCATTTTCATAAATCACACTGACAGCAGTGTTCCCATCACACCTGAATGCAGCGGCCCAGATACATTACTGTTCACTTTTCACTTCCTCTGTCTTTCTTTTCGATTCCATCTTAACTTCTCTGTTCAGCTCTTTGCATCACTTCCTCTGATCTAAAAGAACTCAGTCTTCTGTGTCCTGTTGATTTTTCATATCCAGTCTATTCTCTGCTGAGAAGTTCAGCTTGAATTAGTCATCCGAAGTAGAGTTGTCTTTCACTTGGCAAGAGACACAAGCAAACTGTGTTCTTGTGGCAGATGTGATGTATTAAGCTGTTTATGCATTGTGAATCTTCCAAACTCAACTCTGGGCTCAGCTTCACACATAGGTGATAAACACCTCTGGAATACATGTATTGTAATTAGGGCTGCAGTTGATTATACCAATCAAATGTCTTTTACAAGTTAACACATTCAGCTTGTTGAAACTAAATAAGCATATGTGTAATTATCTCACCAACACAATAAAACAGCAGATATTATGTATTCTTGAAAATTTATTCATATTGTATAAAGTTCTGCCATTAAAAAAAAACCTATGATTCTAGGTTCTGTTTTAGCATTTTAGCTCATTTACCTGCGCTATTATTCATTAGCGCCGCGAAGTCACCTTTATTTATTTATAAAATACATATTGTTTTAAAGCAGCTTCACAGAGATATACTGGAAATGAATGATCAATTATTCAGACTTCATCAAATATGAGACAAATTCAAAATCTGTAAAAACTGGGAGTTCAATTCAGCTATAAGCAGCTCTGCAAAAGACAATAGTTTCGTTATTCTCTTTGAGTCAGTTCAATGTTGAATTAAATCAGTTCAATAATGTCGATGTTGCAAAATTTGTTAATTATGAAATAAAGTTGAAACAGCTATAAAGCAGCTCTGCAATCCTTTCATCATATTACTTAATATTATAACCCCAACTAAGCAAGCCAAAGGCGACAGTGACAAGGAACCCAAACTCAATCAGGTAACAGAAATAGAAATTTAGACATTTCAGTTGTATGTGGACTGGATGCTTTTCCAGTGTGGATCTAGTTGCATGCACCGTCCATCACTTCCTTAATGGAGTTATCCCCTAAGGCCACGATCGTCCTGGAGCTCAAGCCAGAAAAAGAGTCTAACCAGGCATGCAAGCCAGTCCCCATGGCTGTTCCAGTGGGTGTATTAGTGGAGTATGAAGGTATGGATTGGAGCACCGCCCATACTCCCAAGGCTGAAGTGAGTGTGCTGAACTCTAAATTATGTTTTATTAACAAATTTCAGGAGGAGCATGTTTAGATAATCTACCCAATCAGCACGAGAGGAGACTTATATAAAGCTGACTAAACTCTTCCTTCCCTGCGGCTCCACTGTTGACTTCGCTCCCTTCGGCAAAGAAAGTAGACAGTTTATGAAAAAGTATTAGCGTTTGCCATGTGGTTGATGCCCAATTTTGCTAGCTGAGCAGAAATACATAATACATAATGTTTTGCTTGGTCCCCTCAAAGTTACGTTGGATTTTCTCCTTAGCGTAAAGGTTGAAAGGGTCCATCTATCGCTGTTCTCCATGTTCGTAGAGTTAGTTTGTGGAGTAAATATATAGGCTATAATTTGTGTGTACACAGCTGCTTCTTTTTTTTAAAATGGCAGGTGCTGGTGTTTCGTGTGTGTTTGGCCAATCTGCATACACTTACAATACTGGTAGTTCCTATTGTACTGGGTTAGACCCTACTCTTAATTATCAGATAATTTAGATTCTAAAATCGTTTTCCAGTTCATGTGGCGCTAACATGCCATAAAACGAGTACTTCCGCCATTAGCTATAGGAACTATGAAAAGGTTTCTCTGATGCTAAAGCCCGTTATGTCTCTTCAGCTCCTCATGAATCTCTCCACTATGCCCGACTTAAACTCAGTCAGCCAGACCACACCATGGCTCCTCCCTTCTTTGGTTCCACCGTGGGCCTTCATTCTAGTGGCTCTGTTGGAGGTCAGTTCCTGGCTCCTCTCACTGTCATCTCATTAAAATCAACTGTTGCAACTAGATCCAGCTTGGTGATTCAAAATGTATAGCTCAACCAGTGTAGTCCAATCTCTAATGAGTCTAATGACACAAACTGCTGTGAGACTTAAATCAGTGTAGTCACTGACTGGTTGTGTACATATGTGTATAATAATCAGATATGTATGTGCATTTGCCGTGCTGTCCGAGGGGAGGGCTCCTAGCTCAGAATTTTGGCCCGAACCCAGAGTACCCCCCCACCCCCGTAACTCTGATTAGGATAGTTAACCAAGCAAGTGTGAGGAGACGGGGTGGTGGTGGGATGTTTTTTTGGTTTTTTGTTTGTTTAGTATTGTGTGGTAAATATATGCTACCTCAAAAGAAAAGAAAAGAAAAGGGGGAAAAAAGAAGAAAAAAAAGAAAATAACCTGTTTAAACACAGCTTTTTCACCTTTTCTAATACATTTTCATTTATTTAAAAATATTTTAAATTACATTTTTTCATCTCTGCAGGAATTTTGTGTGCATGTAGCAAATTAGCTCAAAAGGGAAATTAATAATTAATCATTACTCGTCATAATTAATTATAAATATTTGGTTCAGTTAATCGAATTAACTTCATGTAACTGAATTAATATTATGATCAATTAATCTGTTCGTCCAGCGAACCCCTTAGTATTGATAGTCTATCAACTGTTCAGAAAGGATATTTTCCATGGCCACAGAAAAATAACTCTTTCTTAGCATGTATTGTGTGATCTTATTGTTAAATTGACATTGATTTGTAAGCAGACCAGAATCAACTCGGACGAATGTGCACACAAGTTTATTTAACTAAAACACAAACACATACACAATCACGCATACACGGGTATAATGGAAAGTGAAGGTGCCTGGAAAACCAGAACAAAAACAGAGGAAGCTATGAAAAGAGTCTAACACCTGGAAGAACCATTGGTTCTTACAAAGCTCCTTTGTTAACAAAGGGGTTCACAACATTAACTAGCTAAACAGCGATTTAGTATATCGTACGTTACTTGCATTTGCCTGAGCAGTTGAAGAGTGTCCGGATATACAGGAAAAAGTCTTGATAGTTCCAGAGGCCGGATGAGGTCTCATGCAAACAGCAATCAGGAGCATAAGCCAGCCAGCGAGCACACTCGGAGGAAGCCGTGGCTTGATTAGATAATTGCATTAATGAGAAATTTAACAGGTGTTCCTAATAATCCTTTAGGTGAGTGTATGTGTGCTATTATGTAGAATTCACTGCTGACAACACTGCTTACATTACATGCATGTAAAAAGTAATGTAAATAAACAAATCTACATAAAGTAACTAAACGTAAGTTATCTATTTTATTTGTCCATTAGTACTGTTGGTAAATTAAGGAACATTTGTGTAGGATAAAAAGCGAGTTAACACATCAAGAAAAATGGAGCGCAGGAAAGAGATTTCGGATTTCGTGGAAAGAGAGCATGATTGCATACAGAAAGGTATACAGTTAAACTGCTAGATCTGCTTATTTCTCGACTCTCTTTGAAGAAAACAAACACAACCCTAGGTATTTATTCGATACAGTGGCTAAATTAACCAAAAATAAAACTTCAACTTCTGATGTTTGCAAACAGCACAGCAGTAATGACTTTATGAACTTCTTTATGTGCAAGATTGATAATATTAGGAAAAAACCATGCAGCCGTCTACTACAGTATCACATTAGACAGAGCATTGTAGTGTCACTGAGGAAAAATTACACTCATTCACTGCTATAGGAGAAGAAGAATTGGCTAAACTCGTTAAATCATCAAAATCAACAACATGTATGCTCGACCCTATACCGACTAAACTACTAAAAGAGATGCTTCCAGAGGTCATAGATCC
Source organism: Rhinogobio ventralis (assembly GCA_039654625.1). Taxonomy (NCBI): domain Eukaryota; kingdom Metazoa; phylum Chordata; class Actinopteri; order Cypriniformes; family Gobionidae; genus Rhinogobio; species Rhinogobio ventralis. The sequence continues at coordinate 22,066,513 of CM077215.1, read as the reverse complement.
TCTTCTTAATATCATTAATTCATCCTTGACTTTAGGATATGTACCGAAAACTTTTAAGTTGGCTATTATTAAACCACTTATTAAAAAAACGCAACTTGATCCTACAGAATTAGTCAATTACAGGCCAATCTCAAATCTACCCTTTCTGTCAAAAATACTAGAAAAGGCAGTGTCCTCACAATTATGCTCCTTTTTAGAAAGAAATGTTATTTGTGAGGTTTTCCAGTCAGGATTTAGACCGTATCATAGTACTGAGACTGCTCTCATTAGAGTTACAAATGATTTACTCTTATCATCCGATCGTGGTTGTATCTCTCTGTTAGTGTTACTCGATCTTAGCGCTGCATTCGATACTATCGACCACAACATTCTTTTGAATAGACTCGAAAATGATGTTGGCATTAGCGGAATTGCATTGGCATGGTTTAAATCATACTTATCTGACCGTTATCAGTTTTTAGCAGTAAATGAAGAGATGTCACACCGATCACAAGTTCAGTATGGAGTACTGCAAGGCTCAGTGCTAGGACCGTTGCTTTTCACCCTGTACATGCTACCACTGGGAGATATCATTAGGAAGCATGTCGTTAGTTTTCATTGTTATGCTGACGATACTCAGCTCTATATTTCTTCACGCCCTGACGAAACTTACTAATTCACAAGATTAACGGAATGCATAGCTGATATAAAAAATTGGATAAAAAACAGTTTTGGTTCCTTTCCACCGTCGCCTTTGTCGTATCATTGGCTTGCTCAGTTGGGGACACAAAAATTTCAACTATATTACTGATCTGCCCGCATTGACACTATATGATAACTGAAATTAGCTGGATGACATCACCGTTTTCTCCAGAGCGGCTGTACAGCCGAATCAAATTCTGTTGCATTATTTTCCTGTTTAACACTGTGAAGCTGCTTTGATACGATCAGCATTGTAAAAAGCGCTATATAAATAAAGGTGACTTGACTTGACTTGACATGAGCAACTACCTCAACATTTAAATGTAGTATTGAGCACATAAATCACAGAGGTAACATGAATCTTGTCTGGATGTTACAGGAACAGATGACACACACGTGTGTTTATGAAGGCTGATGAAGGAATTCTGACATCAAAGGCTTTGAGTGATACTACAGAAATGAATAAAACATCTATTTAAATCTTAAGTTTTAGTTTATTTTAATTATTGTAATTTCAAACAGATTTATTACAGCACTTTTCTGATTCTTGATGTCTGTGCATTTACTGCAGAGCTTTTGTGGTGGAGCAGGGCCTGCAAGGCAGGGTGACGGTGGCATGTGTGGGGGGAAAAAAGGAGAAAACCTGAAGCAAAAATATACAGTAAAATAATTTTGTTTCTTCTAATACAGAAATCAAATGACATTGTGCTGTTAAAGTCACTGCTTTTGTATTATGTTTGTGCATTTTTGTAGGATCTGAAATGTCGGCAGATAGGTGTGAGCACTGAGGGTCCTGGAAATGGTTTAGTGCCATGGATGAGACCCTCCATCACTCCACCTGCCTTTATTGTCTCATCTGGCCCAGATGTTGCTGTGGTCTCTTCATCCTCAGTGAGCTCAGAGCCAGTGAGAGCTTCTAGAAAAAGACCAAAAGACATCAAGGATGTGATTTTGGTCAAGTTTGTTCTGCTGGTTTGTGTCCGTACAATCGAGCCCGACTTTCAGAAGCTTCAAAAGTATCATCATATAATATCATGAAGCTTCTGGAAAGCCAGGCTCCATTGACTGATACTGTATGAAGAAACCAATAGGACCAAAATCACCTTTTGTGTTCAGAAAAAAAACACAGGGATTGAACAGCGTGAAGGGGAGTAAATAATGACAGAATTTATATGTTTGGGTAAACTAACCCTTTATGTCCCCAAATAGAAATTGAATGAAATGTATGTATGCATTTATATTACAGTACCTTGAAAAAGTAAACTTTAAGAAATAATTGATTGTTAGAACAATACGTTTGAATAAAGCTTTGTTTCATGCGTTGTTGACTTGTATTTATTTATTTATTATGATGGTTACTTTTATTCATTCTTTTACTCATTTATTCATGTTTCATATTGTTGTCAGTAAATAAAATATAATTATTTAATTAATTCATGCAATAATTAATGGACTGAAAATTGAGATGTATTCACTTAGGCTGCATTTGTCTAGGATTGCTGTCACATGACAAAACAAATTGCATTTTGCTTGTTTTACTAAAACAATATCATTTTCGGTAAAAAGATTATTCAGATTAGTAGGGTTAAAAATATAAGAACTTAAATTAACCCAAAATGTTTCGGTTATACTACAATCACAAAATAAATGGGCAGCTGTTTCTTCAACAAGACCACGAAATAAGCAAGTTTAATCAACATGAGGATATTTACAGATAGATGAATTAAACCTGTCACTCATATCTTTTAAGTTGTTGCACTTGTGATAATGACAACATGGTGCATGATGTGCGGTGGATTGCATTCATACTTAACGCAATCAGGCTATATAGTACCTACTCTTTTAGCGCTCGTTAAGTAATTACTTAATCAATAAGTAAAATTATTGAAATTAAGTACCTACTCAGTGAGTATGAGGTTTCGAACGCAGCCCCCATGTTGGCTTTTAAGTTCCACAGTTTTGGCTTGACCAATGACAAGGGCAATTCTCGAGCGGGAAAGTTCCTTTGTTTGAAAAGCTGACTCGTTTACATGATTTGTGTCCCTTTATATTCTGATAAATATAACGAACACACACTGCATTCTATGAAAAAGTGATGTCTATCAAAGATTTTGATAGGAGACATCACCTAGATGGGGCTACATTAACTAGTAATTCTATTACCAGGCATGCATAAATCAAATCAAAATCAAATCACCTTTATTTATATAGCGCTTTTTACAATGCTAATTGTTTTAAAGCAGCTTCACAGTGTTAAAACAGGAAAATAATGGAACAGAATTTGATTCGGCTGTACAGCCGCTCTGGTGAAAACGGTGATGTTATCCAGCTCATTTCAATTATCATATAGTGTCAATGCGGGCAGATCAGTAGTATAGTTGAAATTTAAGTGTCCCCAACTGAGCAAGCCAAAAGCCAAAGGCGACGGTGGCAAGGAACCAAAACTCCTTCAGGACCAGAATGGAAAAAAAAACCTTGGGAGAAACCAGGCTCAGTCAGGGTGCCAGTTCTCCTCTGGCCGACGAACAAATAGTGTATGATTATGATTCTGGCAACATTACAGGTCAGAAGTCATATTAAATCAATAGATATTCGTAAGATTATTCGAAAGATTGGAGTCGTCACGCCGGAGATGGGTTTAATGAGGATGTCATTTACAGGGGGAAGTTTAATTAACATGCTCTCTGCAGACACTTCAGGAATGCGTTGGTCATGTCCAGGTGAAGGTACACGATCTGGTCCGGATATGGCCCGGATCCGGCCGACTGCAGTAATCCTCGGGATAAACAGAGAGACTAACATTAGCGTAGACGCCATTCTTCTTATGATGTAACGAGTACATCAGGTGTTATGGAAAGTGTTCCCGGTTCCCGCTGACCTAGTTAATACAGCCTAAAACAATCATTTAACTGATTTGAATAACACTATACAGTATAAACAGACAATATACAAACAGTAATGATACACAAAATGTACTGGGGTAATGCATGTTCATTCATTAGACAGACTGTCAATGAATTAGTGGAGAGAATTCCATTTCTATGGGACTGCATATCTGTTTGTTGTACTGTTCTCTCATTGAGAACAATCACTCTTCCAGTGTATTTGAAGTGTATGAGTGGAGCAAAAGGGTGATAATTCACAGTGGGGAAACCAGGCATCACAGAGTCTGCCTGGGTGAGGGGTTGTAAACATTGTGTGTTTGATCGGTCTAGTTGTTACATGCATGTGAGGCACCTTCGCTGAACATCTTGAGCTGTTCACACAGAACATCCTATGAAACAATGACAAATTAACAGTAAATAAAACAGCATTAAACGTGTTTAATTAATTGTGTGATAAAGCATTAACTTTGACACAACTATTTTTAATGCTGATTTTATTACTATTCTTGTAGCATCTGTTTTGTCACACCTTTAGTTCTTGTTAACACTCCAGCTACACTCCACATAAACATACAACAGAGCAGATGGTACAGAAAATTACATTCTCTACTTCCTCCGTTCTTAAGCTCAGCATGCCAAAAGAAACTTCTGGATCAATTTTACGCATTCTAAAATGGAAGAGGAAGAGAGTAAGAGATTTTAAAATTCTGCTTTGAGAGTCAGTATGGAGATTGTAGAGGCTGGCGTGATTGATTATACAAATGCAAACGAATTTCTTAACTAAAAAATTAACTTGTACATATTGACTTGACCATATCGACAAGTGTCATTGGTGAATCTCATGATTCTGCCTCTGTTTATTTAAGTTTATAATTAAAACTGGATAATTTTTGTTCCATGCATGTTTCCACGGGTTACACTTTATTTTGATGCCAATACCCAGCTTCAGTCTACTAATACTTTAATGACAGTTAGTTACTTATAGTCAACAGAATATCTAAAGGGGACCATCAAAATAAAGTGTTACCAAAATACTTTCTTGTATCCGAGTTTAATGTGCAGAAAAAAAACTATAATAGGATTTAATGATCAATCTGTTAATTTTATATTTCCTTTCTCCTACAAAGAAAATAAAAAGAGTAAAATGAAGAGCAGATACAGTGTATGTGCTCAACTTCCTGTCCTCACCATTGACTGAGAGATCAGTAATAATACAAGCGTATTGATTATAGACCAGTGGAGATTAATAACTATGCCCCCTATTATATCTTGGGTTTATAGGTGATGACGATTCACTGTGGGTGGGGCTACCAAGCATAATGTAGCAGAAATGAAGACTAAGCTATCATCATTTGTTTGACACTTGTCATGGTCACAGATGGTCAGGACAAGGTATACATTAACAGCACATTTTTCATTTTTGTATTTTTTTGTTTTGTTTTTTGTCTGTATTCCATCATCCTTCCTTCATCTGTCTGTTTTCCTGTTCATTAGTCTGTCTTTTACCCCGTCTTTCTACATGTAGGCCAATTTCTCATTTGTTACATCTCACAACCCAGTTGCTCTTTCTCCCTTACTCTTATTTTCTTTCTGCCATTCTCACATGCCTCTGATTATTCTCTTTTTTTTCAATCCATCTCTCTGTTTTTCCAGAAAAGCTTTGTGTTGTCCGGCATGAGATGAATACAGTCGCTTCAGAGGAGGAGAGTCAAGTAAGGATAGGTTTATACTTTACTCTGTGTTGTGAGAGAAAATAAACCAAGATAAAAGTATTCATTGCTCTTTTGATTGCTCTCTCACTCTCTTTTTCTGTATATTAACAAGTGCACTGTCAATAATCAAACCTCTCTCGCTCCCTCCTTTCTCTCTCTCCTTTTACTTCTCCTAGCTTGTCCGCACTATATACAATAATATATTAATGAAGATTCCACATCCTTAAATAATTCAAATGTTTGGATCAGTGAGTACCAGCTGTAATCCTGCTCTTGATTCAAACAACTTCTTCTTCTTCTTTTTTTTGCCCAGCTAAGTGCATGTGAATTAGTTATGCACCCCTAGTCATCCACTTAAACGTCTATATTTCAGAAATCTGGAATCTTAGAAACTGTCTGACATATGTTAGGCATATTTCTGTTCATTTAAGACTCATGCATTGGAGCTTATTTGTAATCTCAACTGCGCTTTGGAAATATAAATCTATTCATGTGTTCTTTTGATCTGTCATTGAAAGTTCTATATTATTTTGTCAAAATAAATTTAAAATAAAATACTATAAACTAAAGTTAATCATTTTACACATTATAATGTACAGTATGGGGGGAAAATTAGATTTGCTAAAGATTACAGTTAACAGTGCTATTAAAGTATTAGTGTTTTTAATCTTTTAGGGGTAGATAATGCCAAAAATCTAAATGTAAATATAGTTGTTTGTAAGGTGTTTTAATGTCTCAAGGCTGCGTTTATTTGATCATAAATACAGTAAAAATAGCAATGAAATATTGTTACAATTTAAAATAACTATTTCTATATTAATATGTTTTAAAGTGTAATATATTCTCCAGTCTTCAGTGTCACATGATCCTTCAGAAATCAATCGTATATGCTGATTTGGTGCACAAAACACATTTCTTAATATTATCAATGTTGAAAACAGTTGTGCTGCTTAATATTTTTGTGAAAACCGTGATTCAGGATTCTTTGATAAATATAAAGTATAAAGCAGCATTCGTTTGAGATTTAAAACAAATATTTTGTAATATTATAAATGTCTTTACTTTCACTTTTGATTAATTGAATGATTTATTGATGAATAAAACAATCAATATCTTGAAAAAAATATCTTACTGAACAGTAGTATAACAAATATAAAATTACATTTAATTATTTAAGAGATTATTTAGTATTATTATGTAAATGTATGATAATTTATATTGATTTATATATTGATCTATAATAATTTATTATTAGTAGTTATGTTTAATTATTTTAATTATAGATGAAAAAAACAATTCCCTAATATTGTCTGATAACCACCAAAAATGACTGAAATTGCTTACGCGTCCGTGTGTCCATAAATGATAAAACGTTCATTCCAGTCAGAGAGGCTGTTTCAGTGAGTTTTGATAAAGAGTTATATTAATATTAAGGTTATGAGGTTTCAGCCAGAGGTGCAGCGAGTTCTTATTATGGCCAGGTGTGAACAGAAATAGAGTCCAGAGAGGGAGAGAGACTGATCCTAATGGGAAGTGACAGTCAGTTCAGATTGTCCGTATACATGTATGCAGATGAAGTTGATGAGAGGGAGAAAATGCGTGCAAAATGTGTGCGTAAGTGGGCACATGGAAAGAACCGTAATTGGAATGCGAGTTCAACGCCTCCTCGTCGCAAAATATTTCACATCTATTGACCTACTGATATCTGACACCTGCTCACTCTCCTCAGACTAAACATCTTCTCAGCAGTGGGCAGCTGATCTCACTTCCTCCATAAACAACCGAACGACATGGGCGGCACTTCACATGTCTCAGAAGATATGAGTCAGATTTGACTCATTTGTGACTTCTGTCCTGCCTTTTAGGCTCTAATCTCAATGTCTTGTTTTCAGTCTTCTCTAGGCTATATATATATATACGCACAAACACATACACTGTATGCATTATCTTTAAATACAATATAATCTTAAATGTAATCTTTATCAAATCTTACATTGTTCATACATTCTATGATGCCTAAATGTATTTTTTTTTTTTAATTATTAATTTATACAAAATTGCATTTATCGGCCCGATAAATATAATTATTTTTTTTTTTAATTATCTGCTTTACCTCAAAGTCTCTAATATGTTTGTGCTCAAAGGTTGGTCTTGGCTAAATATCATATTGGTCTTTCATGTACTAAATTCAGGTAGGGACCCGAGCCAAGATGAAATTCTAAATTTAAGCTACTGAATCAATTTCTTGTTAGTCGACCTAATTGACCAAATGGATCTTGGATCAAGCCAAGCTTATTTTTGCTCTTCTGTTCACACATGTCTAAACATTCAATCAGCTCAATGATTTTGTTCTTTACTGTCTCTCACATCACAATTTCACAGCTGCATAACATTCTGGAACATAACCGAAGCCACAGATAAAATTACTTGTGAAATTGATCATTTATCCATTCTGACCCATCTTTGCCCTTTCTGGATTGCACCGTCATGAAAGCAAAAAATATTGCATTCATTTAACCTTTTCGCCTTTCTTCTTTTACTCCAGTTTCTCTGCCATTCTTCTTTGAACTCAGACACAATATTACACTATAAATAGCCATGTAATGGTTAGCACTAATTGCCATGTCCTCCAGGAAGACGTTAAAAATGGTCCTAATTATCACTCTAACGCACTTAACATGTATTCAGACAAGATTCTTTATAGCAGTCACACCATTCAGATGCTCAAGCAATAAGTTATATTTCCGCATCAGTTCTGCATCAGTCCTATAGGTTATTTTATGTTCTTTTAAATCACAGCTTTTCAATTAATCAGTTGATCCATTTAAAAAAATTGTCGCTGCAACTAAAATCAAATGCTTCCCTACAATAGTATGCAAAGCACAGTAAGTCAAAAAAGCAGTATGTCCGAATACGTATTCAGAAAAACTGTAGGCAAAAACCTGCTACCGATATTCTGAAATGTGCATTCGATGGACACTTTACATCCGACTATAGGTCAGTAGCAATACTTTATCAATTATAAAGTGTTGCTACTGACCTATAAGGCCATAAACGGTTAGCTCCTATGTATTTAACCGATCTTCTATCGCACTACAATCCATTACGCTCTTTAAGATTACAAAACTCTGGGCTTCTGGTAGTACCTGGAATATCTAAGTCAACACAGGAATGAGAGCGTTTTCACATTTGGCTCTTAAACTCTGGAATAGCCTTCCTGATAATGTGGTAGGTAACAACATGGCGGATATACGTCTTAATTTCATTCATTCTCCCCATTTTTATACTATATAGAACATACTTTTTTAACAATAAATTCAAATGTAGTACCTCTTTAGACAGTATGCGATTTCGCATGCACCGAGTCTGATTAATGTGAATCAGTGTGAATCAATGAATCAATTCAGAAATTATTTCAAAATGTGTTCATTACAAGTCATACAGGTTTGGAATGACACAAGAGGGAGTAAATGATGACACATTTTTTTTATTTTGTGTGAACTGTTACTTTAAGTTTAAAATAATTCACAATAATCTTTTAGCTAATTAAAGGTAGGCTAGGCAATTTTCGGAGCGGCTAGCAATAGCAAGTTAGCTTTGAAATCATGAGATTTCACCCTCCCTTCCTCCCTTCAGAGCATCTTCAAAGCCACACCTGCAAAGCACCACGAGAGATGGCGTTAAACTGCCTCATGTCTCAAAGCACATAACATTACAATAATAGTGAACATAAACAACTTAAAGAGCACTGACCTGTACCACATGACTGCTGCAGATCATTTTGGCATTGATAGTGTTGCCATTAAAACGCTTAAATTCAAGTCACAAACTGCTCCGTGTATAACATCATGGGTTTCCATCTTTTCCAAATTACAGTAGTTATGGTGTAAACGCAGCATAAGCTCATTGTTTTGTTTCAGGAGGAACTGTAAAAGGTGGCTGCTGTTTCGGTTGCGGTGCTCTGTGACTGACATCTGTCTACCTCTGCATAGCATGAACCGCGCTGATGATGTGTGATGTCTGTGCAAGCAGGGTGCGCAGAGGTATGAAAACACATAGAGGTGCTGGTCATATAATTAGAATATCATCAAAAAGTTGATTTATTTCACTAATTCCATTCAAAAAGTGAAACTTGTATATTATATTCATTCATTACACACAGACTGATATATTTCAAATGTTTATTTCTTTTAATTTTGATGATTATAACTGACAACTAAGGAAAATCCCAAATTCAGTATTTCAGACAATTTGAATATTACTTAAGACCAATACAAAGAAAGGATTTTTAGAAATCTTGGCCAACTGAAAAGTATGAACATGAAAAGTATGAACATGTACAGCACTCAATACTTAGTTGGGGCTCCTTTTGCCTGAATTACTGCAGCAATGCGGCGTGGCATGGAGTCGATCAGTCTGTAGCACTGCTCGGGTGTTATGAGAGCCCAGGTTGCTCTGATAGTGGCCTTCAGCTCTTCTGCATTGTTTGGTCTGGCATATCGCATCTTCCTATTCACAATACCCCATAGATTTTCTATGGGGTTAAGGTCAGGCGAGTTTGCTGGCCAATTAAGAACAATGATACCATGGTCCTTAAACCAGGTACTGGTTGCTTTGGTACTGTGTGCAAGTGCCAAGTCCTGTAGGAAAATGAAATCTGCATCTCCATAAAGTTGGTCAGCAGCAGGAAGCATGAAGTGCTCTAAAACTTCCTGGTATACGGCTGCGTTGACCTTGGACCTCAGAAAACACAGTGGACCAACACCAGCAGATGACATGGCACCCCAAACCATCACTGACTGTGGAAACTTTACACTGGACCTCAAGCAACATGGATTGTGTGCCTCTCCTCTCTTCCTCCAGACTCTGGGACCCTGATTTCCAAAGGAAATGCAAAATTTACTTTCATCAGAGAACATAACTTTGGACCACTCAGCAGCAGTCCAGTCCTTTTTGTCTTTAGCCCAGGCGAGACGCTTCTGACGCTGTCTGTTGTTCAAGAGTGGCTTGACACAAGGAATGCGATAGCTGAAACCCATGTCTTGCATACGTCTGTGTATTGGTTCTTGAAGCACTGACTCCAGCTGCAGTCCACTCTTTGTGAATCTCCCCCGCATTTTTGAATGGGTTTTGTTTTACAATCCTCTCCAGGGTGCGGTTATCCCTATTGCTTGTACACTTTTTTCGACCACATATTTTCCTACCCTTTTCCTCTCTATTAATGTGCTTGGACACAGAGCTCTGTGAACAGCCAGCCTCTTTTGCAATGACCTTTTGTGTCTTGCCCTCTTTGTGCAAGGTGTCAATGGTCGTCTTTTGGACAACTGTCAAGTCAGCAGTCTTCCCCATGATTGTGTAGCCTACAGAACTAGACTGAGAGACCATTTAAAGGCCTTTGCAGGTGTTTTGAGCTGATTAGAGTGTGGCACCAGGTGTCTTCAATATTGAACCTTTTCACAATATTCTAATTTTCTGAGATACTGAATTTGGGATTTTCCTTAGTTGTCAGTTATAATCATCAAAATTAAAAGAAGTAAACATTTGAAATATATCAGTCTGTGTGTAATGAATGAATATAATATACAAGTTTCACTTTTTGAATGGAATTAGTGAAATAAATCAACTTTTTGATGATATTCGAATTATATGACCAGCACTTGTATACACCGATCAGGCATAACATTATGTATAACTTTCTCTGTCAAAACAGCCCTGATCTGTCAAGGCATGGACTCCACTAGACCCCTGAAGGTGTGCTGTGGTATCTGGCATCAAGATGTTAGCATCAGATCCTTTAGGTCCTGTAAGTTGCGAGGTGGGGCCTCCATGGATCGGACTTGTTTGTTCAGCACATCCCACAGATGCTTGATTGGATTGAGATCTGGGGAATTTGAAGGCCAAGTCAACACCTCAAACTCAGTGTTGTGCTCCTCAAACCATTCCTGAACCATTTTTGCTTTGTGGAAGGGTGCATTATCCTGCTGAAAGAGGTCACAGCCACTAGGGAATACCGTTTCCATGAAAGGGTGTACATGGTCTGCAACAATGCTTAGGTAGGTGATCAAAGTAACATCCACATGGATGGCAGGACCCAAGGTTTCCCAGCAGAACATTGCATCACACTGGCTCCCCCGGCTTGCCTTCTTCCCATAGTGCATCCTGGTGCCATGTGTTCCCCAGGTAAGCGACACACACGCGCCCGGCCACATTATGTAAAAGAAAACTTGATTTATCAGACCAGGCCACCTTCTTCCATTGCTCTGTGGTCCAGTTCTGATGCTCACATGCCAACTGTTGGCACTTTCAGCAGTGGACAGGGTCAAGTCAAGTCAAGTCAACTTTATTTATATAGCGCTTTTTTCAATGCTGATTGTTTCAAAGCATCTTCACAGTGTTAACAGGAATATAATGCAACAGAATTTGATTCGGCTGTACAGCCGCTCTGGAGAAAACTGGTCAGTCATCTAGCTCATTTCAATTGTCATATAGCGACCATATGGGCAGATCAGTAATTTAGTTGATATAGTTATAGATATATAGTTTAGTAATTACATTTATTTGGACATTTAGTTGAACATTTTGTGTCCTCAACTGAGCAAGCCAAGCCAAAGGCGACAGTGGCAAGGGGCAAGTGACAGGGGTCAGTATGGGCAGCCTGACAGGTCTGCGGCTATGCAGCCCCATACGCAACAAACTGTGATGCACTGTGTATTCTGCCATCTTTCTATCAGAACCAGCATTAACTTTTTGAGCAATTTGAGTTATAGTAGCTCGTCTGTTTGATTGGACCACACTGGCCAGCCTTCGCTTCCCACGTGCATCAATGAGCCTTGGCCGCCCATGACCCTGTCACCGGTTCACCACTGTTCCTTCCTTGGACCACTTTTGATAGATACTGACCACTGCAGACCGGGAACACCCCATAAGAGCTGCGGTTTTGGATATGCTCTGACCCAGTCGTCTAGCCATCACAATTTAGCCCTTGTCAAACTCGCTCAAATCCTTACGCTTGCCCATTTTTCCTGCTTCTAACACATCAACTTTGAGGACAAAATATTCACTTGCTGTCTAATATATTCCACCCACTAACAGGTGCTGTGATGAAGAGATAATCATAATGTTATTCACTTCACTTGTCAGTGGTCATAATTGTATGCCTGATCAATGTATATACTTGGTTATTTAGACCATTTAACTTAGTGATTGCTATCAAGATGTGAAGAGACTTTCAACCAGCATAACAAAAAATGTTTCTGGAACAAATCGCTTACCCTGCCTTTAAGAAATATAACTAGTTAACACATGATGTGGTCTGACTGCTTTTATTATGTTTATCGATGGTCTGTGGCATAAAATGTCTGAATTTTATTGTGTGAAACTGTTGATAAACTGTACTAAAGCTTTTTGAACTGAGCCGGTATGAAGCAAACACAGAGGTCACTCAGCAGAGGCATAAATATTTCGTCAGAATAGCTGCAGGGAATGGGAATAGGCACAGCCCACCCACAATGATGGCTACACGGTACAATGAAAAGAAGCAAGAAGCAGAAGCAAATCCCAGCTTGAGCAGAGTATTACAGGTAGCATGCTGCAATATCTCTCTTACGCTGTTAAACCTCCACTGTTGCTGATGTGTGTGTGAGAGAGATTGCATCCATGGTTTAAAGCTCAGAGATTACATGACTTTGGTTTATGATAGAGAAGCTTTGTGATTGCAGTGTGCTTATGAAGTTACAACAACATAGAGCTGACAGATTCGCTGGTTATGATCTATCGCTATGGTAAAATAAGAATTCCACAGCCTATATTCAACTGGAACTGGGATATTATTATTTTACAATCTATTTTTATACTTTATTTTATCAATTCCATAAAGTCCTTCTCTATAGTGCCTTTATCTCTATTGACAGATTACCTGATATATGATATTCCTACATTTCTTATAATGCACATTAACTGCATTAATGCGTCAGTATTGTAAGGGAATAGACAGTTTCTAACTTGATATGCGTGGAGTGTCATGATATCTGATATTCAAAGCTACTGGCTGGTGTGTGTCATTTAGTCATGTGCTATTGGATTTTTTGCCCAAGAATTGTCTATGTATTGTTGGTTCTTTCTGTGAATAGGGGATATATTTGTCATTGCTTTTTGTTTAAAACTTTAAAGCAGTAAAGGTCCAAACACCATGTTCTTTAGAGGGTGAGCTTTACATTTGATATATAACTAATGTAAAAATGACCATAGCATAGTTTTAATTGTTACAAGTTAATTGTTTGTATCTGTTGTTTTAAACTGGAGTTAGGTTATTTTGGCCCACCTTACTGTTCCTTCTCCATTTTATCCAACAATTAAATTCATACAATGTCATATTTCAAATTAATATGTTGATAAATGGTATTCTTTTAACTGCAGGAAGAATTTTTTTAAAAATATTTATTCAGTTTTACACAAATGCTCCTCAAGATCAACCCTGTTGCCAAAGATTTTATAATAAAAAATGAGCAAAGAAAATACTATATGTTATAATTTAACATAAGTCGTTTAGGCTAAAGCTTCAACCTTCCTAGCTAACAAAAATATGTTCTAAGAACATTTTGATAACATTCCCATTAAGTTATGGAAACGTTATTTATGAATGTTCTCAGAATTTTGGCATCATTTTCCATGAGACTCTTTTTTTAGGTTTCAACCCCAATTTTGCACACTATTTCTGTAAAGCGGTTGTTGTTGTTTGTTTACCAGATATTATATGTGCTGCTTACATGGTTACGCATCCCAATACTGATGCAATCCATGTCATTCTGATCCAGCGGTCCACTTGTTAAATGACCATGCGTGTGCTTGTTTGTGGGTGATTGTGGGCGCGAATGTACTCACGCTCCTGTTTCATGAGTGTTTCTGTGGATTTATCCTTCATCTCATCTGTATTCCGCTCTGATGATCCTGCAGGGGTTACTTCCTGCTGCAAAGGGTGAGAATGAAGCACCCTCACCTGCCTCTAACAAGCTGCATTTGAGAATAAATCACTTAAACAGCACTGAAAGGAAGGTTGGCCTTAGGGCCTGTTTTATTTATTTGGTCTCATTTGTGACTCATCTCTCTGGTTGATCACGGTGAATATTAAAGAGAGCAGCAGTTCAGACAGAGGACAGGGAAAACGAAGAGGTAATGAACGGGTGCAAACGAGACGTTGGTTGATAGGAAGACCCTTGAAGGGGCACACCGAAGCATTTAATGTGTGATAAAATGCTTTGCACTGGCAAAATAGCTTTGGATGTGTTTAAGTAAATCTGTTAATGCAGGGAGCGAGGTATAGGGTGTCTGTAGGGAATGCTGAGAATTTGGATAGCATATACTCAGCATGCACAGACAAGACATTAAATGAGAGAGAGAGACTCTCATTAATTAAACCTCTTTTTCTTTTAAAGATATTCATTTAAGTTAGCATGGTCGACTGCCACAAAACCTCCCTTAATTATAGCTTAAAGCATATGCTTAGTGCTGGTTCCTACTGCCTGTGCTCTGCACATCACTGGCAGAAATATTCATTCATTTCAAGGATGAGATGCACACGCAAGCTGTTTATGTACTTGGCAACAGTGAAAACAACCATCTATCTATCTATCTATCTATCTATCTATCTATCTATCTATCTATCTATCTATCTATCTATCTATCTGTCTGTCTGTCTGTCTGTCTGTCTGTCTGTCTGTCTATCTATCTGTATGTCTGTTTGTCTATCTATCTATCTATCTATCTATCTATCTATCTATCTATCTATCTATCTATCTATCTATCTATCTATCTATCTATCTATCTATCTATTTGTATATCTATCTATCTATCTATCTATCTATCTATCTATCTATCTATCTATCTGTCTTAATGTCTGTTTGTATATCTATCTATCTATCTATCTATCTATCTATCTATCTATCTATCTATCTATCTATCTATCTATCTATCTATCTATCTATCTATCTATCTGTCTGTCTTAATGTCTGTTTGTATATCTATCTATCTATCTATCTATCTATCTATCTATCTATCTATCTATCTATCTATCTATCTATCCGTCTTAATGTCTGTTTGTATATCTATCTATCTATCTATCTATCTATCTATCTATCTATCTATCTATCTATCTATCTATCTATCTATCTATCTGTCTTAATGTCTGTTTGTAAAACACATAAACACATAAAACATTTTAATTTATATTTTATTCAAATTGTTAGGCTGCATTAACTAGGTCAGCCGGAACCGGGAACACTTCCCATAACACCTGATGTACTCGTTACATCATAAGAAGAATGGCATCTACGCTAATGTTAGTCTCTCTGTTTATCCCGAGGTTTACTGCAGTCAGCCGGATCCGGGCCGTATCCAGATCAGATGGTGGACCAGCGCCCAGACATTACCAACTCCTCCCTGAAGTGTCTGCAGAGACCGTGTCAATAAGTCTACCCTCTGAAATTGCTCATCCACATGGCATCCTCAATGAATCCATCTCCGGCGTGATGACTCCGATATTTCGAATATTCCTATTTAATAATTGTTTAATTGACACGCCATCCTTAATAAACCCGGTGTGATGCCTCCGATCTTTCGAATAATCCGATCTAATATTACTTCTGACCAATAAGGCTGCCAAAATAATAATCATACACTGTTTGTTAATTGGCCAGAGGAGAACTGGCACCCCGACTGAGCCTGGTTTCTCCCAAGGTTTATTTTTCCTCCATTAGGACACCTGATGGAGTTTTGGTTCCTTGCCACTGTCGCCTCTGGCTTGCTCAGTTGGGAACACAAAATTTTCAAATAAATATCCAAATAAATTTAATTACTAAACTAAATTATATTTGAAACAATCTGCATCTGTCTGTCTGTCTGTCTGTCTGTCTGTATGTCTGTTTGTATATCTATCTATCTATCTATCTATCTATCTATCTATCTATCTATCTATCAAATTCAAATTCAAATTCAAATTCAAATTCAAATTCAAAATTGCTTTATTGGCATGAATGTAAATAATACAATATTGCCAAAGCTAGGAATATATAAACATAAATAATAATACACATATGAACATAAATAATAATAAATATGAACATAAATAATAATACATATGAACATAAATAATAATAATAATAATAAACATCAAAATAATAGAAGGAAATATTACAGCATAACTTAAACTTAAATAAACAGTGCAACAAATTAGAACATTTGAACATTTGATACCACAGTGTTTTAACATATACACTCACACATACTGAGGGTCACTGTGGTGGACAGTAGGGAAACACACTGAGGTCAGACGCAATACACACATTACACACACATTCACCTGCTGTCTCTTAGGCTGTGGCACATCCACACATATCTCGCAGTGCTGCTGTTTGTCCCTCTCCTAATATTATCCTTATTTGTTCTACTTCAGTCATGGCTGTAAAGTTATTTATTAATGTACTGAATTTATTTAAGTAGAGGTCTCTTATGGAAATGTATTTGTGACAGTGAAGGAGGAAGTGCGTCTCTGTCTCGATCTCTCTTATCCTACAGTGAACACACACCCTTTGCTCTCTGGGTAACCAGCTTTTTCTGTGTCTGCCGGTCTCGATGGTTAGACTGTGCTCACTGGGGTACTTGGTCAGGATCCGTCTCTGCTTTGTATCTCTGACACTCTGGAGATATTCTTCCAATTCATAATTTGACTTTAGAGTTCGATAGAATTGTAATTTACTTTGTGTTTTAGTTTTCTGATCCCAATGTTCCAGATATGTATTTTGATGTTTGTGTGAGAAGCAGTGCTGGTCTGAGACTGGTTAGTGTTAGTAGAGTTAGTCAGGTTAGTAAGTCTCAGAACCAGCTGACTGAGGGGACTTTTTTCGGGGTTCAGTTCTTGGGTTTGTAAAGCTTTAAAATGTAGCGATTCTGTGGGACTTGATTTTAGGTGCATCCAGAATTTGAGGGATCTTATTTGCATATTTATAATCAATGGGAATCTGCCTAATTCTGCCCTACATGCATTATTGGGTGTTTTCTTTTGTAGTTTTAGAATCATTTTGCAGAATTCTGTGTGTAGGGCTTCTGTTGGATGTCTGTCCCATCTAGTGTAGCTCTATCTATCTATGTCTGTCTGTCCGTCCGTCCGTCCATCTATCCATCCATCTGTCTCAGTAGAACTGGTCTCGGATCAGCATTATTATACAGATAAACTCTGTTGTGTACGAGTATAACTATTAGAGGCATCAGACCTCCAGGGTTCCTGCTCATTTTTAGATTAATTGTCAAGTGCTCAGGAGGCACAATCATCCAGAAAACTCACCAAGATCAACAGAGAGAAATAATCATCTACTCAAATTAAGAACTTTCCCCGCAGGATTGCATGAAATATTGAATGCATAGAGATTTATGTTAAACTCTTTTTTTGTGCAGTTATTTACATTCTTTGAAAAGCTTGAAGGCATGATTTTGTCTTTCTTCTTATACAAACATTTGAAAATATGGGAGACACAGAATCCCTAAATCATTATGCATAATTGCAAAAATGCATAGAAATTATGTATTGTATCTTTCGTGGTTTTAATTTTTCTGAAATTATCTCACATTTTGTGTTCCTGCAGCATTGTTTTTTTTTTGTTTTGTTTTTTTTGCATTCTCTCTATTTAACTGCAGTGATACTTTCCTCTTTGAACATACATTTAGTTTAAAACCATTAACTTACTTGTCACTATTATATTGAGAATGCTTGCTTTTGTCACTATGTCTGCTGTCAGTGGGCTTGTATTAGACCTATCCTCTTTCAATGCAAAGAGAACAATTGAGCCTTAAAATATTGTATTTATTGAGAATTAAATGAAATAAGTACAACATTTCAATTCGTTGCAATCGTGTAAAAAAATAAGACATTTGCAAATGAGAGGCTAACATATATTTATGTATATATATGAGCCACTAAGAAAGAACACCATTTCTTTAGGGAACGCTTTCCCCCTGGCGTTTAAATTCGGAACTACATTTCTGTTTCTGTTTTTGGAAAACAATAATGTACAATTCATGGAAAGCATACTTGAATAAAACATAAAAAAACGCATTTTATAAAATAGCTTTAGTGCTAGCTTGTACACTGGGACAAGTGCGGATAATATTTCCTAAGCTGAACTCTTGATTCGTATGTTTCCTCACGGCCTTGAATCAGTCGCAGAAAGGAAAAGGCTAAAGCTCGAAGAATAATTAAGAATAGTAAACGAAATGCATGGAGGAGTTATTGTTCTACTTTAGGGAGGGAAGTTAAAATAGGAGAAATATGGTCAATGTTGAAGAAAATAAGTGGGAATAAAGTGTATGTTAAAATACCAGTATTAGAGGATGACAGAATAATGGCAATAACAGATAAAGAAAAGGCCAATATGTTAGGAAAGAAGTTTGCCAGTGTGCATAGTGGTGACCATTTAGATGATACCCACAGACGAAATAAAGAAAAGATTCTAAGTGAAAATAGGGATGTTTTTATTAAAAATAGAAATTAGTATGAATGAACTAGTAATCTTAAATGGTGTCAGAAATACTGCTACAGGAGATCAATTGAGTTATGTCATGTTCCAGAAATTACCTGGAAAAATATTATAAATAGACTATATACCCATTGCCCTAACATCCCACCTATGCAAGTGGATGCAGAAGATATTAGTCAGAAGACTTAATTATTTCCTTGAACATGGAGGATTATTTGCACCATACTAAAGTAGTTTCAGAAAAGGATGTTCTGCAATGGATGCTGTTGTGAAAGTAAGCAATGAGATAGAGAAAACATTTAAAATGAAACAATTAATAAATATTGTATTCTTTGATATTGAAAAGGCTTATGACTCCATGTGGAGGGAAGGGTTATTAACTAAATTAAATAAGATAGGAGTTAGAGGTAGGTTCTATAATTGGGTCTTCGATTTTTTTTATCAGAAAGAAGATTTAGAGTTAAAGTGGGATCAGAAGTGTCTGAGGAATTTGAAATAACTAATGGAATTCCACAAGGAAGCGTTATAAATCCAGTTTTATTGAATGTTATGATTAATGATATTTTTATGAATTTGGACAGGAGGATTGGGTCAGCTCTGTATGCAGATGATGGTGCCATCTGGGCAAGAGGACGAGATCCCATAGGTGTGATAAGTAAAATCAAGGAAGCAATGAGGAAAGTAGAACAATTGTCGTACAAATGTGGCTTTAAGCTTTCTCCAAGTAAATCTTGTCATATGTTATTTACCAGGAAGAAAGGGATAGACAAACAGAATTTGAAATTATGGCCACAATTTGGAAACCATAGATTATTTTAAATATCTGTGTATAGGGTTAGATCAAAAGGGTACATGGAAAGTACATATAGAAAAGGTAGAATCAAAATGTAAGAAAGTTATAAACTTAATGAGAGCATTATTTGGGAAAGACTGGGGAGCAGATAAACAATCATTGATGAGATGTTAATAAAGCTTTGAGGATTTGTACTGGTGCAATGATATCAGCACCGATTAAGGCATTCCAGGTAGAGTTAGGAGAAGTGCCCTTAGACCTAAGAAGAGATAAACTCATGCTTACATACTGGTGTCGTCTCCGTGTATGTGGTAATGAAAATCCCACCAATAGTGTGTTTCAAGTATGTTGGGAATATAATTCTTTTCAAGGTAATGGCTTTGAATGGGTAATAAAGGCTAAATCAGAGGAATATAGATTAGAGAACATTTGTTTTAACTCCCCTACACCTATTAGTAATATTCCTATTTGGTTGTTTCCAAAAACTGAGGTAGATTTAAATATAATGAAACTAAAGGAAAAATGGGAAGAGAGTGAGAAAGGACACTTGGCAAGTCAGTATATAAGAAGTGTATATTAAAGTGTATATTATATATATTACCATCTATACAGATGGGTCCAAAGATGAAGAAGATAGGAATAGATATATATCAACATGGAATGTAAGTATTGGGAAAAGATTACCTGATCAGTTATCAGTTTACACGGCAGAGATGATGGCGATTATTGTAGGGTTGCAGTGGGTGGAGGAAGTAAAACCAGACAAAGTGGTATGTTGTGTTGACTCTGTAGCTGCCCTTTACAGTATTCAAAATATGAAATCTAATAGAGAAGATTTAATGCTAGAAATCCTTCCAAGTTTATTTAGATTGCGAAAACTTCGGATAGATGTGAGATTCTGGGTACCTGCTCATGTTAATATAAAAGTGAATGAGAGAGCAGACAAAATAGCAAAAAAATCAACTAGGACGAGAAATGTTATAGCTTCTCCTTTACCAAAGGGAATATTTATAAGGCAATGATCAAAAAAGAAATGATGAAGAAATGGCAGGACAGGTGGAATATGGATAATAATGGAAGGAAATATTACAGTATACAGAAATCTATCAATGCACAGGGTGTAATTAGAAGGGAGTTCGTTTTAACCGGACTGAGGTTTGACCACACAGGGTTAAATAAAACATTGTTTCTGTTAGGTAAAAGTCAATCAAATGAATGTTTGGAATGTAAAATCACAGAATGTGCGGAACACATACTGTTACATTGTAGGAAATAAAGGGAACAAAGGAATAGACTAAAGCAAAAGATAAGTCAGGCAGGAAGAACATGGAACCTTCAAGGTATATTGGGAACAGGAGACGGGGTAGAGGACACACAGAAAGCTGTTGTGGAATACCTGAAAGATATAGGGGTGTATTATAGGATATAGTGTATTTATTTATTTTTAAATATTATTATGTAAAGTAGTTTCATTGAACCTTAATCCATGCTGCATACTCTGGTACAGTAGGTGGCGGTATGCACCTGATAAGTCATGGTTGCAATCCGCCATAAAATTAAAAGAAGAAGAAAAGAAGTCGCAGAAAGGGAAATGTATCAAGTTTTGTTTCTATTTAGACTTTCGGATATCATTTTATTTATAAAAAAATATATAACTCTGTAGTGTTAAGTCAGCTTGTCCCTGTTTGTTTGGACGTGTGTACTTTAGCGGTAGTACCTTTCGAGTTGGGAGAATAGCTAGAAAACTACAAAAAGCTTTGACAGATAGTTAATCATGTCTAAAGCTGCGGTTCCTCTCCGAATTCTCTGTATTCATGGTTATCGACAGAATGGAAACTCTTTCAGAGAGAAGACAGGGGCTTTACGCAAACTATTAAAGAAACAAGTGGAGCTGGTGTATATTAGTGCGCCACACCAAGTTCCTGCAATTCAAAACGAAAGTGAGTATAAAACTGATGCTATTTGCTGTACCTCAAAACTTAATGGGTTGCCTAGCATTATATAGTTTGGAATAATTAAGATAAGATTTTTATTTTTGAAAGAAATGTATTTGATCAAAAATACAGTAAAACAGTATTGTGAAATATTATTGCAAGTTAAAAGAACTGTTTTCTAGTTTAATATATCTTAAACTGTAATTTATTCCGGTATTGGAAAGATGTATTTTCAGCATCATTACTCCAGTCTTCAGTGTCACGTGATCCTTCAGAAATCATTCTAATATGCTGATTTGTTGACATAAACATATCTTATTTTAATCAATGTTGAAAACAGTTAACTTATGCTGCTTAATATTTTGGGGAACACGTAATAATACATTTCCATTCAAAAGTTTGGGTTAAGTAAGTTTTTATATATATATATATATATATATATATATATATATATATATATATATATATATATATATAAACATGTTACACTGTATAAAATAAAATAAATATTCAGCAAAGATGCAAATTAATAATGTTACAAAGTGATTTCTATTTTAAATAAAAGCTGTTCTTTTGAGCTTTTCTTTTGAGCTTTCTTGTCAAAGAATCCTGACATCCTGAATGGTTTCCGCAAAAATATTAAGCAGCAAAAACTGTTTTCAACACTGATAATTAGAAATGTCTCTTGATTAGCAAGTCAGCATATTAGATTGATTTCTGAAAGATCATGTGACACTGAAGATTGGAGTAATGATGCTGAAGATACATCTTTGCCATCACAGGAATAAATTACTTTTTAAAATATATTAAAATTGAAAACAGTTCTTTTAACTTGCAATAATTTTTCACAATATTACTGTTTTTCTGTTTTTTAAATTCAGCTTTGGTGCACATAAGAGACTTCTTTCAAAAACATTAAAAAGTCTTAATTATTTTAAACTTTTGACTGGTTGTATACATTCAAACTTATAAATATTTAGATATATTTCCTACGCAAGTGTCATTGTTGAATCTTTCTATCTTACTGCAATCAGCCAATCAGGAGCCAGAGAAGATGGCCAGTAGTGGTGAAGAAGACCAGAAGGGCTGGTGGTTCTCTGATGTCGAGGCACAAAGTTTTAATGCTAAGCAGGAGTGTGAGAGCAGCCTGGGTCTGGAAGAGAGTATAGAGGCTGTGAAAACTGCAGTGAAGGATCTTGGCCCTTTCGATGGTATCCTGGGCTTTAGTCAAGGTGCCGCCCTGGTGGCCATGCTGTGTGCTCTGCAAGAACAAAAAATACAGCCTGATTTCTATTTCCGCTTTGCCATCCTGGTCGCTGGATTCCGCAGTGCCTGTTCCCAGCATCAGCGGTTCTACAAAGGACCAGTGCTAACAATCCCCTCTCTGCATGTGTTTGGACAGGATGACCGTGTAATTCCAGAGGAGATGAGCAGAGATCTACTGCCTGCGTTTGATGGAGCTCAAATCCTCGTTCATCCTGGTGGACACTTTGTTCCGGCGGCATCCTCACACAGGCAGACATACCAAGACTTCCTTAAGAAGTTTCAGTGAGTGGATAAAAGAATATCTGAGGGTTCCTGAAATAAATCAGGTCAACTGAATTATAGCTACATTATAAAAGCCTTGGACATTGAAAGGGTAATAAAAGAATGTTTTACACTGTTCTCAGGAAAATGGTTACTTGAATACAGACATTCACAAGTATGCAGTGCAGTTTCATTTGCTGTCCAGCTCATTTGTGTGACTGTCTAAGGATATTTGGGGGTTCAAAACTAGTTAGGCTATGTGGCATGGTGTATAAAATAAACAGATAAAATATAATAGTTTTATTTGGAGTTTGTAAAATATAATTTGTAAAAATAAATAAAAAAAGTTACAGAAATGCATGTATAATGGAAGTAATTACATAAAAATGTATGTAAAATTACAATATTAATCTGTAATTAACCCATTTGTGCCCAAATTTTTCTGAATGGTTTCATGCATATAGTCATGTTAATAGTGTCCTATGTGAACATGTTCTGCATTTATTTTCCCCAGGTTTTTTTTTTTCTTTCTTGAAAATCGTATTTGAATGTGCGACAACTATAGTTGCACCTCTTCAATGTCAAATTTGAATAGGAGGAGAACAATTGGCATCTAACTCAAAATAACTGCTTTCAACAGATCAATCTTTATTCCTAAACACATTTATTATGTATAAAAGTCAAAGAACATTCGATGCAAATTCAAAAAAGCTGCATCTATCTTATAATCTTTCGAATATGAAAACACAACAAACAACAAATACATTTTTCTTAAAGTGGTGGAACATAGTGCAGAACAAAGTGCAGCCATTTGGTTGCCCCAACAGGGCATTGTGTATCAAAAAGTAAAATGAAAATAAATAAATAGAATGACGAAGAAATTACATTTATATAACAACAACAACAAAAAAATAGTCCCATAGTATTCAATGGCTGACTGTAGTAGGTGATTTCATATAATAATGTAAATGTAAACTCATTACTTGTCTGAATTTCCAAATTATAATGGAATCATAAGCTGCTAGTTATAAAAAGAAAGGGTCCTTGATCGCTTAGAATGAAATGCATCAAAACTGGATGAAGGGGCCTCAATATTTTGCCCCTTACAAGACATAACATAAAAGGGAGAAAAAGATCATCTACAGCAATTAATCCCATGCTGTAACTCTCTACCTTTCCATTCTTCCTTTTGTGTGAGTGAATGAAGTTCGAAAACTGGAAGGCCCATGGACAGTAGAGCTATGGAAAGATTGCTCTCTCATCTCCTCCTTTTGACAGATTTATTCCGAATTAAGGTCTACTGTACAGTAGAGATGTCAGTTAAAGGGTTAAGTTATGTTTTAGTTCGGATATTATGAAAGCAAAAAGCACTAAACAAGACCAAAAACCTTGATTTATTAAACTATTAACACCCCATTTCCCCATGATATATGTACTTACAAGTCATTTGCCCACTGGCAACTATAGTTGCCGCTTGGACTTTTGACTAAGTATACAAAAAACTATAGATCTCTTCTAAAAGTTGTTTTGTTTAGATGATTCTAGAGACCTTCATGATTATGTAGATATATATGTCAACAAAAAATACTTATTAGTAACATGAAAATTACCTTTCTTTGGGAGGGTTTGCCTTTGCCATGCTTCCTGGAAGTATTTTCTTGAAATCCTTTATATGGTTGTTTCCTTGCATGTCATTGAGACATAAAACATGGATAACATCTAGAAAAATACTTACAAAAGGAAAATTACAGCTATACACTGCGGCAGCTATAGTTGCCGGTGGGCTTAAATGGGTTAAACGGTAACAAAACAGTTAAATGATAAAATGGTTGAATTACTGGCAGCCAAAAAAAACTGTAAAATTAAAATAAAATATCCTAATTAAAATAAACCGAAAAACTGTGTTATTTTACAGATATTTCCTGAATTATTACAATCAAATTCCTAAACTTTAAAAAAACGGTAAAATGACTGGCAGCAGCGGCTGTCAAACAAAAACCCTAAAATTAAAGTGAAATATCCTAATTTAAATAAACTGAAAAACAATGTTATTTTACAGGTATTTCCTGAATACCTTCACTGTAAAAATAGTTTTTAAAAAATTGTCAAATAACTGGCAGCAGCGGCTGCCAAACAAAAACTCTAAAATTAAAGTAAAATATCCTAATTAAATAAAGTGCAAAAAACTTTTCCTTAAATGTTTACAGAAAAACACTGTTATTTTACAGGTATTTCCTGAATTAATTCAAATGACTGGCAGCAACAGAGCATTAAACACTAACATATCTCTTAAGACCTCAGCATCTTCACTTATTACAATCCAGTTTGACTTTATTTCTTTCATACAAAATTTCTTGTTGAGAATTATCAGAGGGTTAGATGTTTATGTCATATTGAGAAAAAAAAGAAAAGTTTGATGTCACCATTATGGTGATCAGTGTATGCTTTAGTTGGGCTCTTGACCCATGACTTTTTAATGTTAACATGAATCTGTTGCACGTTCACATTAAAATGTTTTTTTGTGAATTTAGTACATGGGTTTTCAATTTTGGACCTCGAGATCCACTCCACGCAGACTGATCGGTGTATGTCGTCAAAGTACCGCGAGACCTATTCAAAAGCATAAGGTTTGCTCTCCAATCTTTCTTGCAGTACTTTGACGTCATATGCCGATCAGTCTGCGCAGTGCCGATGCATCTTGAACAAGCCTACGAATTACAACTGACTTCCAGCCACAGCCTTAGATGAAATCAAATGAAGATAAAGACATTAAATCTCTCAGGATCTCAGCAGAGAAGGATTAAACAACTCCACAAACAGCATTACCAGCTTCACTTATTACTAACCAGATTGACTTTATTTCTGTCACACGTCTACAGAATTTATTGTTGAAAATTGATGTTGATGTTTTATTGGTCAAACAATTTATGCCACCATTATGGTGGTCAGTGTTTGCTTTAGGTTGGGCTTGTGATCCTTTTGTCTTTCTAAAACAAGTTTATTTTAAACAATTGCAATAGTGTTTCATAAACACTTGAGCATTGCAGAAGTAAAAGATTCAAAATGCAATGAGCATTTTCTGCTTTTAAGACCTTTAAATAGACATCATAAAGTGATCTTTACTAATGGTGAATTTTCACTTATATAGACTGAGGTTCAGGTATAGCAAAGCTTTAAAAAAAAATTTTTCTATTAAACAATTTTCAATGCTGAAAATGAACAATTATTACCTCTGGCGATACACACTTAGACATCAATACTTATCATACAATCCTCAACAGTGGTGACAATAATTATTCATACTGCAGTGCATGCTGGGATTTTTGTACTATGGTGATACCCACCATGAAACCTTTTGTGTCAACATTGTTGAGATTCATATGCTGATTCTTGATGTCTGTGTGTGTCCGAATAAAACAGTAGTTTAAAATCTTTATGCACTACACAATTTTAAAATTACACACGATAAATGGTTTCTGCAAAACTTTTTTTTCCCCTCATGCTGTAGTTTCACAGGCTTGGTAACACAAAACCTCATTATATTTATGACAAGTCATTGATTAGTGACTTAAGATGCAATCAGGATAGGTTACTATGATTATATAGTCATTTAAAAAAATCTAACGTGAAGTGAAGGGTCAAGACATTAACATCTAAACCTCTGTTAGTTCTCAATAAGAAATAAAGTCTGGATTGTAATAAGTGAAGATGGTGAGGTCTTAGGAGATCAGGGCCCGTATTTATTAAGCTTCTCAAAGTGCCATTTTAGACTTAAGTGTTGAGAATTTGTAAAAATGTACTTCTACTTTCAAACTTAAGTATAAAAGCAAGTTATCAAATTTCTTAAAGCTAAGAATCATTCTTACTCTCCCAGTTATTTAAGACAGATCGAGAGGTCTCTCAAGTGGTTAGGAGGGCGTGTGATGGCACTGAGGAGACAGAGATGTGCGCAAATCTTTCAGGAGAGGAAGAATATTTTGGAAATGTTTGACAATGAGCAGTTAATCAAATGGTATCGTTTGGACAGAGCAGGCATCATCTTTTTCAGCGCTGGTTAATGTTGGGCTGAACTTGCCTTTTATAACTTTGTTTTCACTGTTCGACTAATTCAGCAAGCAGTAGCACTTCTTCCTCCCACCAATTTGGTTTTCTTTTTGATTATATCATAAAATCTAGCCTATATATAGGCAGGTCAGTTAACAGTCACACAAATGAGCTGGACAGCAAAATTTGTAATTTGTAAGGCATGCCGGAAAACATGTTCATCTTTCATTTCCAATGTGTATATCATAATGTATTCTCTTGAAAATTCTTTATTGTGTGTTGAATGTAAACTCCTCTTAGGAATTTCAGCATTCAATGCAAATTTATCTGAGAATATTCTTAAATAAGGAAATCTATTCAGTGATTGGTCCATGCCTATGTCGTCATCCAAAATCCTGTTTGTGGCACAGCAAAGTGTTGTAAATCATCTCTAAGACTGACATTTAAGATTTAGTCCTACACTTCACTTTAAGTATGACTGAGATGCTTGATAACTAACTTTTAAGCGCAGCTTTGAGCCAAGAATTTTTTTACTCTTAAGTCAATTCTTAGCAGTGTTCTTGTGAGTAACTCTAAGAAGCTTGAAAAATATGGGCCCTGTTAGTGTTTCATGTTCTGTTGGGATTTAAAGGGTTTCTGTATCGTCTGTTTTGTGGGTCACGATTGTGCTGAAAAGTAGGTGTATCCTGTGCTTCAGTCCAGGATGGGCCAGGAATCATTGGTGTTATGCTGCATGTTGCTTTATTTAAGAGGTAGTAACTGTGTAGTTGCTGATGCAATGACAGTTACAATAAGTCATGTGTGCTGTTTCTGGTTAACTGCATGAGAAGTGTTTTTCTGTAAAAGTTTTTTGTACTTTATTTTAATTAGGGTACTTTACATTCATTTTATGTTTTTTTTGTTTGGCAGCACTGTTGACAGTCATTTGACCATTTTTTTGAAGATTTTTTTTACAGTGAAGGTATTTGATCGTAATAATTCAGGAAATACCTTTAAAATAACGGTGTTTTTCTGTAAAACATTTAAGGAAAATGTATGTTAAAGTTTTATGCACTTTATTTAAATTAGGATATTTTACTATAATTTTACGGTTTTTGTTTGGTAGCTGACAGTAATTGATTATTTTTACTTTTTTTGTTTTACAGTGTATATATTAGGAGTGCACCAAAATGAAAACTCTTTGTTGAAAAAGAAATAGAAAATTCTGGATGCACTTGGCCGAAAACTGAAACCGAAAATGACTTTTTTGTAAAAATTATTAATTTCTTATTTTAAAATATTTGTTTGTATAATTGTATTATTATTAGACTTTAATTTAAATTTTACTGAATGTTATTTTTTTTTTAAAAACACACAATCCAATAAAATAAAATATTGTGGGGGCGGGGGCTTATGGTGCTTGAGCCCCTGCCCCTTTGAAAGTGAAAGTGAAAGTGCCCTTTTCATCGCACCGCGGTACACCCGCGACCGCGATTTCTACCGAGGGGGACCCCGCCCGGAACGCGATTCTTACCAACACAAGAAACAACCCCCAACAACCAAACAAAGTTTAAAACATTAGTATTGTGTTGTTTTAAAATTAGTATAAACTTGTTTTCTTTGCATTATTCATGGCCTGAAAATTATTTTTTAAATTACATTGTCATTTTCTGTAAATAAATGCTCTAAATAACAATATTTTTATTTGAGATTTGGAAGAAATGTTGTCAGTAGTTTGTAGACTAAATCAAAAATGTTCATTTTACTCAAACATATATCCAGAGAAACTGGTAATTTATATATAAATTATATTATATTAAATTTGATATATATATATATATATATATATATATATATATATATATATATATATATATATATATATATACTAATCAACGTTGATTATATATATATATATATATATATATATATATATATATATATATATATATATATATATATATATATATAAATGAAATGCAAGACAATGATTGAGAGATGAACAAATAAACATTCCTCAAAAGCTTGATTATTTTTTACATGAATTTTCTTTAAAAAAGTGATGTATGGATAATTAACTAAACCTAGGTTGCTTGAGTCCAATTTTGGTTCATCATAAAATATTACTAACAATATAAAAAGATATTCTTTCATTTACTTTATAAAAGAAAAAAAGTAAAGGTATCACAACCTAAAGGGTTGTTTTTAGAATGATCTAAAAGGCCTATTACTTGCTAAGAAACAATCATGCGTAGTAGATGGTTTAGAGTGAAGAATGTTTTCAGTATAGTTTTGATCATATTGATAATTTAGAGGCATTAGAAATTTGCATACTAAATATTATACACTATAGGCTTTAGGTTTAAAGCAGATATGTTCATCATTATTTTATTTTATTGTTTGTTAAATTGCTTCTATTAATTATTCTATAGAAAATGTGTGGTATTGGAGCTGTAAAGTCCTATTGGTGGTGAGAATCCTGTTCTGGGGGATGAACTGGGGGTGAGTGGGTGGATTTTCTGTATATTCAGTTTAGTGCTGGCAGATGCAGTTGCTCCGGTTTCCAGTGGGGGCGTTAGTGAGTGTGTTTCCCCTGCAG
Source organism: Rhinogobio ventralis (assembly GCA_039654625.1). Lineage (NCBI taxonomy): Eukaryota > Metazoa > Chordata > Actinopteri > Cypriniformes > Gobionidae > Rhinogobio > Rhinogobio ventralis. The sequence goes on along the minus strand of CM077215.1, from coordinate 22,036,836 downwards.
CTGTTTATCATTTTGATTTCTGTCAGTGTCTGTGTGTTTGTGCTCGCTCACGGTCAGATTGGGAACTCTGTGTTCTCGTGTAGCTTAAAGGAAGTTTGGCGGCCCAGGATTGCGTTCATGATGATTTCCAGATGCTTGTGGAAAGCACTCCTCTCTTCTCACTCACTCTTTCCAATGTATCCAGAGCGCCTCCACACCTTCCCTTTCCCTTTAATGACCCTATCTATCACGGTTCCTTTACTTTTTTCTCTCTCTCCCTGGCTCCATCCCTCTCTTATTCTTGTAAACGGCAATAAAACAACTATTAGGTTGTGATTTATTGTTTTAAACAGTTCACACTGCATCTACTAGTAGGCCTATATTTTATGAAAGTCAACATGAAATCAACATCGAACCTGATTACTTTCTTACTACATTTTGATGTTTTATTGTGCATCTTCAATAAACAATTTTCAGTATGTAGGAAATAGTAGATTACGTCTAATTATCTCTATTTAGGTCATACTTAAAATTGTATCTGGTCCACTTGGTCCCATTTGTTTTCAATGTTTGTTTACTAGAGTAAACAAAGAGCCTTTAGGGGAATATGGTGATGGGGGGAAATGAGATTTATTTTTATATAATTATTTTATAATTGTTATATAGAAATATTTATATACATACTAACTCATCTTGCTACCAATACCAAGTCAATGATCATATTTTACTGCCTTTTTTATTTTTCCCCTTCATTTGTTTTTCCCCTCTTTCTGTCAGTCCCTCCCACATCATTCGTCCTTTTTTCTGTTCTCTCCTCAGTGCCACGTGTCTCTTTCTCCACTCAAACACATGGTTTTGATAAATGGAAGACAAGAGAAGAGGAGAAACACAGACTCCCTCTTGCCAGTAAGTTTTACAACAGCTCCGTGACTCCCAGCCTCAGGAATCCATGGACTTGCGCAACAGTAGTGGCCAGGGGTGAGATGGAGAGTTGTGTAAGAAACGTCTGGAAAAGAAGGGTGAGAGAGGTGCATCAGGCTATATTTTGCCTCTGGTGGGCTATAGTAGAGGGCAGGATGATGCCAGCAACCTGTGTTAAAAGTAACAGGACATTTTTTTTCTCTGAGGAATGAGGAAGGTGTGGTTTTAAGAATGTGGGCGAGGCTACAGAGTGTTTTTATAAGAGTAGAAGGACTCAGTAGTTTCATCCTGCGCTGTTAAACAAATTTTTGTGTTCTCTCATACTGAAAGCTGACTATATGGACTATATCACATTGTCTCTGGACGTTTACCTTTATTTTTCTGAAAATCTACATCTTTATGGGAGATTTTGAGGAGTGATGCGTTGGGACAAGTGATGATTTTGGGTGTCTTCATGTATGTATTGTGCTGTAAAGTCTCATTTCAAAGATGTTTTGTGGTAAAATGAAGCTGAAGAGTGTAATCATATTATAGGTTTATGTAGCCCACGGTATGAATACATACATATATGTCTTTGTATATATATAAATGTGTTTGGATATGCCTATATATATATATATATATATATATATATATATATATATATATATATATATATATGTATTTATTCATATTGTAGGTGTAATGCTGCTTTGGAGTGAATCAAAACCTTATATGTATGCTTATATATAATATTTCAAGAAGACTGGAAAATACTTATGAGGTTTCCCAGAAGAATAGAAGAACGTTAATTCCCAGAAATTTGTTATGGTGAAGAGGTCACTGCGAAGACGCTGCTTTGCTGGTGTGGCTGGACTGACCAATCAGATCTCAGCAGTGATAGAGAGGGTGGAGGGAGTTTCCCAAGGAGTAGATTATTTAACCTAAAGAACAACTATGATGTCACTGTGATGAAGCACATGGTGCATATTTACAAACAAAGTGTAAGACAGGATGTAGAACAAAGGACTTTTTCTCTCAAAATGTCTTAATATTCTGAGCTTAGGGGTTGTTGTGGGTTTGTTTTGTAACTATGTAGAGAGTTTTTTTCTTAGAGAGTCATGCAGTGTCTTGTAACCAGGAATTCATCTAGTAGAATATGGTTTGAGTTACTTATTTATTTCCAGCCTGATCCAAACACGGTCCTACTGCTTCTTGGTTTTCCTGTTTATGTGGACAGTGCACAACATAAGCCAAAGGGTTGCACTTTATTTTACAGTACGTGTACTTTCAATGAACTTACAGTGTATTTACCCAAGGAAGTACTAAGTAATATTAGGTAACTACGTGGGTTAAAATTAGGTTTAGGTTCAGGGCTAGTACCTTATTACCAAGTTATTGTATATATGTACATGCGAAACAGGACTGTAAAATATATTAATATTGGTAGAAAATGCCTTTCTTTCTTTCCTTCTGAGCTGCAGGAACTCTGTGCTATCATTGGTAAGAACTACAAGGTTTTGGTGAAGAGGATCTGGACATAAACCTTCAAATTCTTGTGGTTTGGCTGTTCCTTCTTGTGAATCTAGTTGTTACAGGGGTACATTTGGGTCAAGTGGAGGTGGAGATGAATTAACGACTATACTTTCCATTTCTAATCATTGCTTTTAATCCTCAAAACATTTGCAATTTGCTGATGATCTCTTACATTATTTTCTCTGTATTGCTTAATTGTCTGACATTGCCAGGGTTGTCTTCATTCTGCTGAATGTGTAATTAATAATTGTTAGAGAGGCTATGTGTGTGTGTGTGTTTGTGTGTGTGTGTGTGTGTGTACGATGCCCTTAGCCCTGAACAGTAAGAGTTTATGTGCTGAGGTTCCAATATCAGCACATGATCTCTTACTTGTAGGGAAAAGAGTCTCTTTCGACTTCATCACACTGTTTCAAAGTATTCACTTTGTTTTGGAAGATCAACGTTTACATTTAATCATTGAGAAACAAAGGAGGAATGTCATAAGATTATCATAAGAGGCAAGAATAGTTCAGAAAGAGTAAGCTTGAGTAATACACAAGCTAGAAAATAATTTTAAAAATGCAGAATAGAGAAACTAATTTTTAAGATCAAATGTATGTATTGGAAGTACTTTTTTATTTATTGTTGTCTAGTAAATGTTGAAATGTAATGATCCACAAGTACATATATATAATTATTTTTTAATGATTTTTTTATAAGGCTTAAAAAGATTTGCATCCAGTCCAAGAACAAATATTAAAACCAAAACATGGGACATTGTCTTTTTATGCCGAGATTTGATGTAATTTAATTTTCATATAAACATTTCTAAATATAATTTATTTCTATTGCTTACACAACAATGGCCCACGGATTGTTTTGTGCAACTACAAACTCTCTCCTCCAGAGGGCGACATGTGACTGCTATTTCTTTAGGATTTGGGCCTATTCTATTGCACATCACTAGAAATGTCTGCAGATCAAAACTCATTCAGACAAGACATCCCTGTTAATTTAAAATATATTAATTACTCACTAAATTCATCGAAACACCTGTCCTGTTGTCCCAGATGGCACTGGAACAGGTAAAAAAAAAAAGTATGGCTTTCATCAATTACACATTAAACATATTCTACCATTCTATCCTAATTGAAACTGCTTCTCCCTGTTCCACAGGAAATTGTCTGAGGGGAAAAGGAGCATTCATTGGCACTCCACATTAGAATGAATCACTTGGCCATCAGGAAACAAAGTGAATCATCAGGAAAACATTAGAGTGAAATAATTGTATTCTGGTACAGTACACGAATCAATTACAACAGAAAAAGAATATGTTTGTATTGAAGTGTTTAATGTATGTTGTGTTAAGAATAAAGTTTTCAGTCACAAATCAAAAAGTATCACAAAAAGTACAGTTTTGATGCTTTTCAGCAGGCAGAGATAAAGAAAAACGTGTTCACTTTCACATCTGTCTTTCAATAGAGTTTCAGAAGGAGGGAAATATATAAATAAATAGAGTGAGACTTTGACCTACTTTCCAAAATCAAATTATTCTGTAAACTCTTCCTAGCAAATCCTCACCATGTTACAGTTTCAAGTGCGTTCTGGTCACACACATGAAACGTAATTAAGCCTGCTAGTCACAATTATGCTTCCAGTTGTCGCTATAACACCTGCCCCTTGGCGACCATGGCTGTAGACTGTTACCACGTGCCATCGCTACAGTAACAATCTAAAGCCACGGTCACCATGGAGACAGCAGAGGGGGTGTTGGCATGGTAACTGGAAATAGTGCGATCCTATTGGCTTGTTAGATGAAACGCCAAGCCTCCATAGCACAGGACTCCCCCAATACAGGCTCAGATATACGCAACTGTTTGCCGTCACAGCCGAGTATTTCTGATGTATGTGTGCGTGCACATTTTCACAGCGTTTCCTATGAAATCCAACCGAAGTTATACAGCTGATAGGCTAAATCTGGCTAGGTCTGGTATTCAAATGTGTAATTGTGATGCTGGAGCCAGACTTCAGTAGCCATGACTGTAGACTGTTACTGTACTGTTGGACTCCTTAAGCAGTAAGCAGTCTAGAGCCAAGGTCATGAAGTGCTGGCATACTGGCAAAGACTCTCATTACAGCCATGCTGGGCAAGACCAGGAAGAATTCAGCTCACTGAGGGAGAGATAGAACATCTACTGCAATTAAAGAGAAGTGTTACAAAAACAGGATTTATTAAACACCTAGAATATATATATAATATTACTTTTAATATTAATCATATTTAATCATAATTATTGTTTATGCCCATGAATGATGCATAGAACAGTTTGTTTCATTAGAAGGGCCATGGTTTGCCCAAGCAGAATATTCTCGGGAACATTGATTCCCACGAGCATCGCTGCTGGGTCAGTGACGTAGATGCGGCTTGAACCCCTTTGAAAGTCGTCCCATTACCTAAAAGTTTTTTCAGTTATATTTTATTATGCATATAAAACCTAATACTCATTCATTTTCACTGCCCAAAGTTAGACTGCTTAATTGTGTTCAGTTTTGAGAAAGGAGAAAGTAGCCTTAACAAAACACCAACCCCTGTCCATGGTGCTGAAACACAATTTTACTGCTTTATTCTAATGAAGGGTATTTTTCACAGCATTATTGTTAAATATGTGACCCTGGACCACAAAACCAGTCATAAGTCACACGGGTATATTTGTGGCAATAGCCAACTATACATTGTATGGGTCAAAATTATCGATATTTTGTAAATTTCCTACTGTAAATATATTTTAAAAATGTATTATTAGTAATAATATGCAGTGCTAAGGACTTCATTTGGACAACTTTAAAGGCAGTTTTCTCAATATTTCGAATTTTTTTGCACCCTCAGATTCCAGATGTGTTGTATATCGGCCAAATATTGTCATATCCTAACAAACCATACATCAATGGAAAGCTTATTTATTCAGCTTTCATATTATGTATAAATCTCAATTTCAAAAAAACTGACCCATATGACTGGTTTTGTGGTCCAGGGTCACATATATGACTGATTAAGTAATTAATCCTAGATTAATTTTAAAAAGAAATATTTTCCATTGCACTAGGCTTCGAACTATATAGTTAGGGAAAGCTAGGGAAAATAGTCACCATTCACGTTCATAGCATATTTATACATACAATTACAGTGAATGCTGACTGATATTGTGCCAAACATCTCCTTTTGAGTTCCGCGTGAAAAAATACATCAAAATAAGGGTGAGTGAATAATTATCATAACATTTCACACATTTTTGTGTGCAATGTTCCTTTAAGAGTTCAAATACATTTTGTGTACTTGTTAACTCAAAATATTGGTCATTAGTGTCATTGGCTCTGCTAATTCAATTGTACAGTCATTCATTTACAAAGAATGAATAAAGGTGTCATCAATGAATGAAAACAGACGCCCACTCCCTTCTTGAACACCCCCGCGAAAAATAAAAGGTTTGTGCTGCAGTCATTTGTGTGCGTGTTTGTAGCTGAGCGCGCGCTGTCTCTTTAAAGGGTTACAGTAGGTGACTACGAATCATCTGCAAAGTGCGCAAGAATGACGCAGACCTGACTTCAACGCCTGAATACACGTCACAGAATCTGTGTAGAAAAAAAGGTGAACGGAAACGTTAGGTAGGAAGGAAATTCATAGCATATATTCAAGAGGGGTGGTAAAACAAACAAAAGAAAACTACTGTTGAATAGAACGTCAAAAATAATATGATGCTTAGTGGAGGTACGAGGGCATCAACCGTAAGGGGAGGGGGAGTGTTGCCACGTCTTTATTATAAGCTGGTTTTTTCACTTACAAATATGCGTTTTTAGGCTTAGAATACAAATCGCGTATTTGAGCTTGACTGCTTCGTCGTTATTTAGTGTGAAGTGAGTCTCCATCTCTTTAAACGGACTTTGAGGGAGACTGGGGGCGTTTCTGCTCCTGTTCAGATAAACGGAAGGATAAATAGCTCCTATATCCTACAAAAGTGCGTTTTTATACCGAAGTTTATTATACGGAATAACTACCATGGTATGTAAAAAAATGTTTTATTCTACCAACATCTGGCAACACTGCGCGAGACGACGACAGACATCTCTACCGGAAATCTCCCGGTGTCACACATTCACGAGAGAGTTTACAGCGACGTTTCGGATGGTATTGTACTTTTAGATGCATCACTTACAGCGACATTCAATGATATATTTGTTTCACTAAATACATATACATATTCCATACCATTCCAAAAATGCCTATTTATCTGTTTGTCATTCCCGAATAGTTAATACACAATGAGGCAACTGCTTATGAATAATAAATCCTAGCGTCACAAATTCTACGATAAAACGTTTCTTTAAAAATAAAAACATAGGCTATTCTTTAATTTAGCTTGTGGAACCAACATTTTTCAGCACCAACTGCATTGTCCATTAGACTGTTCTCTTTAAAGGGTCTTCATGCTGCCCACGTGCGAAAAAAGTGAGTCACACTGCAGTAAGTTTCAGGTCGTCTGCAATATGCCGTACATCTTTTAATAAACACGCATAAAAATATTCTCTGAGGGGAAAACAAACTTATAAGACTTGTATTTGGCAACCGTCAGGTAGCCTAATTTCTATAAAGACTTGCAGGTTGCCACCGTGCCATTTTCAACCAAACAGTGTCAAATCACTCTTACCTTGAAATATAGGGGTCCTCGTCAGAAATGCAGTCGAATTTGTGACGGCTGTCCGTTTTCTGGTACCTTGTCTATTAGATGTTGTCGCTCCAGTAGGATGGCACGGTGTACTGCGTAATGAGAAGTTCTTTCTCGCCTGAGTGTCTCCATATGGACCACTGTCTACACTCGTCACGCTCGTCTCGTCTTCTTTTTCCTGGTAGAAACAAGCAGCTCTCAAGCGCCTTTCCATCTATCGTGCGCTTTTTATAGAGATCTGATAGTACTAGTAAGCTGGAGAGGGAGGGGGAACTCATTCACTAAAAAGCATCACCTACTCAACTACGCGCGAGCACTACGTCATTGACGGAATTTTGTCAACGGGGCTGCTATTTATAAAGACCAAGGAGAGTTTGGATTCTCACAATGCTCGGTTAAACGAGCACAGAACGATTATATATAGCATGTGTATGCTTGTTCCTTCTTCTGACCCTGCCAGTTAAACTCTCAGGACTAAAAACTGGTTAAATACGTTCAGGTCCAGCAAATTATGATTAAATGCTGGTTTTGACGTAAGGGAGACCAGGAGAGGTTTTAACACCATTAGTTTAAAAAGTATATAAGATAAGAAAGTATAATTTCACATCTGTCTTATTGAGGTGTTAATGAATGTTAAATGAACCATCGTCTGAACCATAAGGTTCTTGTTTAAACCAATACATAACATCCACGCAACCTTTCAGTATAATTTGAGATATTAATGGATGTTAAATGACAACTATCATCTGAAGCATTGAGTTCTAATTTAAACCAATATATAACATACCCACAACCTTTTTACCTATATGTGTAAATTGGCTTGAAATATCATGCAGGGTAGAAACACATTCCAATGTACTTCTATTTGATCTAAAATTGCACAAAATGTGGCATTGTTTAGGCCACATTTACCAAAACTATGGCACTATGGTCTAAACTATGGTCTGTTATGTTTTACATTTGTTAGTCTTTTGTTTTATGGATTTGTTATTTGTGTCTAAGTTTATTTGCTCTTTTGGATTAAAATATTTTCGGAGTTTTCTTTTTAATTAAACTGTTTAAAATGAATAATGATTACTTTGAACATCCAAATGTGAGTAGGCTATACCATAATAAATGCATGCACACATTTAAAATGTTTTAGTTACACCCAACTAGTGGAGTAGGCAGTAAAAACAGCCCTCTTTGTACTTGATATTAATTTACACAGTTTAAGGACAAGTTGTGGATTTGTAAACTAGCCTACTTAGTCTCCCCACTCTAAGATAGATTGAACAAAAGCATATAGGCTATAGTCCTTTATTTTCATTACAGTTATATGTACTGTATAATTAATGTAATTTAGTGTAAATAAATTGTATTTTTTAAACTTATATTTATTATTCTGCGTAAGCGCGTGAGTCGTGATTCTTCGCGCGCCGTTCACCCTTTGATTACCACAGTATAGCTTTTCAGTGCGGACGCCCTTTTTTCCTGCAAGAACGGAACATCGCAGTCTAATTTCTTATGTTTGACGCGGCATGTATGTCGACAGCCATTCCCTGTTGTAGCTTAACAAACCGATTTCGATCAAATAGCGTGCAGAATGTCGACAAGCTTTCTGCGGAGCGCGTCGCTCGGTCCTTCTTGAGTGCGTTTCGCGTTTAGATATTCAGACAGACGTCAACGGGAAGCAGTCATAGCAGCAGAGGATTGATCGGCCTTTTGAAATCAATACAAGTGTAACTCGATTCGAAGTCTCTAAATGCGCCGAGAGCACGCAAATGCGTACAACCGGTAGTCTACGTCCTCATGACCAATTCTGGATAGTGATTTGGGGAACCCTGAGACGTAACGCACATGTCAGACGGGTAGCTCGTATTCTCCCTCCTGAACGTGGGATGATCAAGACAGCGGAATACACCGCGTGCCCCCGCAAAGGGTACATCCCTGAGGAAGTTTGCTGCTTTTCTAACTAACTCATGTCAACTTACTTATAATATTATAGCAGTGAACATATTATTTAAACAAGAATGACTTGGTTTAACAACTCACACATAAGAACGTGTTTTAATAAGTTAAGCAGACTCTAAAACGACCTTTTTGCATTGTTAGATTTAGACATTATTTGGCCCATTTATAAACCTTTTTACTATAGCAAGAACCTAACAAGCAGGGGCGTGGCCAGCGGGCAGGCCCGCCCACTATGATGAGTAGTCCCCCCCAGTTTATTATACAAATATAATATTTGTTAAAAAACAGTTTTTTTATTTATTTTAACGTAATTACAAAATTATTATAACATCTCAAATACTAAAATAAATAAAATGTGGTTTTTTTTACAGTCTATGGTTTCCCTTTTCACATTTCCGGGTTTCTCAGAGCGGAAGTCGTCATAGTTTTTAAAATTTTTGTTATTATTGATTATTGCTTATAAGTATAAACAAAAAGCCAAGTGAACAAGGGAAGTCGCCATAGTTGGGTTAACTTTTATAGTGGCGAATGAGAGAATACATTAAATATATTTTTGTGTGCCCATTTGCTCAAATAGCAAAAGAAAAACGCCACAATAGTGATTTCACAACTTTCAAAAAAAGGGAAAAAATAGAGTGAGATTGATAACGGCAGTGAAAAGAGAGAAATATGTTAATTTTTACCATCACTCCCATAGACGCTGTATTAGAAACACCTTCACAGCAGCGGTAACTAGTTTTTTGTAATTTGATGCAAAAGTAATAAAGTACAAAGTATTAGTGTTATAAATCAAATCAAATCACCTTTATTTATATAGCGCTTTTTACAATGCCAATTGTTTCAAAGCAGCTTCACAGTGTTAAACAGGAAAATAATGCAACAGAATTTGATTTGGCTGTACAGCCGCTCTGGAGAAAACAGTGATGTCATCAGCTCATTTCAATTATGTGTCAATGCGGGCAGATCAGTAGTATAGTTGAAATATGAAATAAGTGTCCCCAACTGAGCAAGCCAAAAGCCAAAGACGACGGTGGCAAGGAACCAGGCTCAGTCGGGGTGCCAGTTCTCCTCTGGCCGACAAACAAATAGTGTATGATTATGATTCTGGCAACATTAAAGGTCAGAAGTCATATTAGATTAATAGATATTCGTAGGATTATTCGAAAGATTGGAGTCGTTACGCCGGAGACGGGTTTAATGAGGATGTTGTGTCGATGCGGCATTTACAGGGGGAAGTTTAATTGACACGCTCTCTGCAGATATTTCAGGGATGCGTTGCGTTGGTCATGTCCAGGCGCAAGTCCACCATCTGGTCCAGATATGGCCGACTGTAGTAAACTTCGGGATAAACAGAGAGACTAACATTAGCGTAGATGCCATTCTTCTTATGATGTAAGGAGTACATCAGGTGTTATGGGAAGTGTTCCCGGTTCCGGCTGACCTAGTTAATGCAGCCTAAAATAATAATTTAACTGATTTGAATAATATAAATTAAAAATGTTTTATGTGTATGCCATAGTAAAGAGATGTGTTTTTAGGCTAGATTTAAACTGACAGAGTGTGTCTGCTTCTCGAACAATGCTAGGAAGGCTGTTCCAGAGTTTAGGTGCTAAATAGGAAAAGGATCGACTGCCTGCAGTTGATTTTGATATCTGTACATACATTCGATAAATGTACATAAATTTAAAAAAAATGAAAATACAAAACACATTGCAGGATTTACGATATTGATGACCGTTAAAACGAATCATCACAGTCTTTGAAAAGGGTCTGTGTCAGGCTGTCTCATACATGTCGCGCCTGTGAGTTCATGGAGTGTGTTTGCCTATTCACTTAGCCTATAATTTGCTGTTGTGTGATAGATAAACAACAAAAATTCTATAAAAAAGGACTTTTTAAAACTTGCATTGACGCGGGAGAGAACCAATCCATCAGCCCGAAAGTAACTGTAAGACTTTTCAATTCCAGGCACAGGTTCAGTCTGTGAAACATTTACATTCTGTAAGGCCGGGAACACACTGTAAGGCACTGGCAGTGGAGATAGTGTAGGGGTATGGTGCGTGGCATTAAATTTTGACGCAATTCGACCTGAGGTTTGAATCCACCTTTTGCCAAACTCACTCTACTTTCTTTTCCCATCACATATCAGATCAAAAGGCGTTTATTTTCAATAAAAATGAAGCAAATATTCGAAAAGTGGAAATAAAGTGTAACCGCTGCTCATGTTTTGTATGTGGACAGGTTGTAGCTACAGTTTTGGGTTATGTTGACAATAAAACTGACTGGGCACGTTCGTGACTGAGGTGTGGTAGTTGTACATGGGTTTTTAAAAAAAAAATTATTTATGCTTGACATACACACATACAAGATACCAAAACAAACCTCAAAAACACAAATAGCAGCAAACAGAATAAATACATGAACAACATGAACCTTAGTTTTACAAGGTGTGTTCTACACATGAAAAAAAAATGTGTTCTACGATTTATTTTTTCAATAGGATCAAAGAAAATAAGACTGAAATGACCTGAATATTGAGTCCGTCTGTTATTTTACCTGAAAGCATAGGCGTAATTTAAGGGTGTATGGCCCCCCCAGGTGTATGCCCCGTGCCCGCTCACTTTTGCCTACGCCCGACCAAAAATTAAATTCTGCCTACGCCACTGCTAACAAGATATATCTTTTAATATTTTTGAGAATTTTTTGTAAGTAATTTATTATTATTATTATTCTCCGAAATGAATCGCAACTTTGCACACACGTCTGATATGGGTTTCAGAATTAGGTGTGGCAAAATGGCTCATTAGTGCCACGCACAAAATTTCAATAAAGCGTCGTTCGCGCTACGTTTCACGTACACGTATGAAATTCAGTACACACATGTAACAGCCCAATACGTACAAAAAAGTCTGGGAGCAAAATCTGAAAACCCAACAGGAAGTGAAATATTTTGAATTTTCTCTTGTTTTTGCCATTTCCAGACGTTGTACTTTAACAAACTCCTCCTAGGGATTTAATCAGATCAACATTTGGTATTTAATATTTATATATAATATTTGGTCAATCTTATCTAAAGGCCTTTGCGGCGTTAAATTGCGAAGATCTTGAGTTTTCGCTGAAGGGCGTGTCCGTGGCGGCCTGACAAAATTAGATGTTTCGCCATGAAACAGGAAATTGTTGTAACTCGGGAATACAATGTCCGACCTGCCCCAAACTTGACATGTTTTATTAGAGTCTTGGCCTGAAGACATCTGCATGCTAATATTCAGTTATAGTCATAGCGCCACCAGCTGATAGCAGCTCCTATTTTTATATACTTAAATGCATCTTGCCCGCCATTTCCTAACGCTACCAGGTGGCGGTGACACGTGTGCGAGGGCCCTTTCATCGCTGCTTGCTGCTTTAATTTTATGTTGACCTTATGTGCTGCAGACAGAGGGGCATATTGGCACACTATATGGGGTAAGTAGTGACACAAGAAAACCTGCCTATAACACCCAACGGTGAACGTCATTTCACCAAGTGCAACATGTTTCTGGATCAACATCTTTGTTGATCCTGGAACAACATTCCAATCAAGTTTACAGTTAAGTTTAGGCTTACAACCAGGGTTAGGTGCTTCTACATCAGGGTTATTCACCTATCATTTCCCTCTGATTTTAGGGATAACTTATGGGTAGGGTAAAGTTTAGGGGTAGGGATATGATTAGGAATACAAAATATGTTGATCCAGGAACATGTCTTACTTGGCAAAATCACAGTGACCACCAACCAACACATCGTTTAATTAATCAATTGTATAAAATTGCACTGGTATAAATGAGACAATTTTTCCCCTTGTCCTGAGAACACAGTTCAACCTTTCGGTTCAAATCTACCATCATTATATTGCTGACTCTTGTCTGAATGTACAGTATAATACTATTTTATTGTGTACACTTGTTTATCCAAAATGATCATAAATATGATATTGGAATGTTAGCTTGGAGGAATTCACAAAAATATTATAATATAAGAATTATTTGAACAAAATCTTTGAAAACACAAACACAAGACAAATGTATTCAGTTGGACTTTTAGCTAAAGCCACAGTGCAATACTCAAACATTTGTTAGCTCTGTAGTTTTGGAGATCCCATTTGTTTAATAAAACCTCAATCTAGTTATTTTACAGAACCCTTTCTGAACTTTAACGGGGCATTTCGGGTGAACACATGCTTTCCTTTTTGAATTCAGAGCGAAACACACACATCACCAATTGCAGGAAGCTCACTGCCGGATTCAATTTCTTTTATTTCAGAGCAGAGGACAGAAAATAACTCTCTTAGACACTGAGTGGGAAGAGTCTTTGGGAGGCTGCATTTACTTCCGCTTCTATTTTCAGAGGCCCATCTCTTTATCAGAGCTCCTTTTTTGTCATCTCTGCCTACTCTTTGCATCCCTCCATCTTTTGCATAGTTGATTCGTATTTGTTTATGACTTTTCTCCAGTTTTTTTTTTTGGACTGCACGCCGGATAGCACGTGATTTATTTCTAGAACATCCTGACCTCCAAATGTCCTTGTTTTTAAAACATACTGATGCAGGATTATTGTAGTTCATAATATGGATGAAAATGTATGCATGCACAATTTCAAAGAGAAATTCGATAGATTTTTAGTCACATGCGTGGGCATATTTTGCAATGCACTGTTTGTTAAAGCTTTCGTTAAAAATAACAAGAAGAGATGCTGAATTTTGTTATCTCCTCTCTCTCACTTGCTCTCTATTTCATTGTCACTTCCGCCCACCCTTCTCATCCTGCTCTCTTCCTCCCTCTCCAATGTAATCGCCCCCACAGAAACTGTCACCTCCCTCCCTCTCTCCCTTTTCTCTCTCCATGCTTTCTCGCATCTCTCCATGTTGTCACTGTATTGTTTCTCTCTCCGCATTTGCAGATGTTCCTCAATTTGCTAGTGACGCCGATAATGATATCAGAATTTTCTGAAGATTGATTCAAAAGGCGAGACTTGATGTCTGGAGACAGTAACTGCTCCCTCTATCTCTGTCTCCCTTCTCACTTTCCTTTTTTGTGTCTCACTCTGTATTCGCTGCACAGAATGCACTCAAATCAATACAAAAAAGACCCCCCCCCCCCCTTCTCCTCTGCCTCCCTTCTCTTTTCACCCCCTCCCACCCACAACGTCTCTCTCTCTCTCTCTCTCTCTCTCTCTGTGACTCATGCAGAAATCCCTGCATGCCTGAGCCCAGTTTGTGTTTTCTCTCTCTGATTGCAAGGCTGACTTGCATATAATGAGGTTTGCCGGAGAGAACAAGTGAAAAAGAAGGACAAGCAAGAGGCAAGTGGGTTCTGATTGGTAAAACCCCCTCCACCTCCGCATTCATTTACACACACACACACCTTCAGACCCCCAAATGCACACATTTCTATTCCTCCTACCACACCCACCCGTATCGCCCAGCACATCCACACACTCTCTCTCTTTGATACAAGTTCATTCATTTTACATCAAAAGAACAATCTGGACCGCTGTGAAACCACAGTGTGACCAATAGCTGTCGACAGAGTCATATTCCTTTAACAAGATACACATTAAATCACTGCACTATATGCAAGAGTGAAATCTTAGGTGCGTCATCCACATGTCAGTGCAGTCGGTGACAGAAGAACACAATACAGTAGTATACCTTATAAAATGTACAGAAAAACTGTAAAACTGTTCACTGTAAAAAGTGAAAATGTGCAGTTGATTAGCTTTACCTGATCTGAGCCTTAAAAATTACTTTCATAGTGTAATATAATGTAGTTAGGTTGTTTTATTCATGTGAAATAATACTATTGACTTAACTTTGATGTTAGAATTTCTGATTTTTAGTGCACATACTATAATCACTGTGTACATAATTTTCACAATACCCTATAGACATTAAACATTGATCAAGTTCTGCACTCTAAAAAAATAAAGGTTCCAAAAAGGGGGTTCTCAAACCATTTTTTGTTCCACAAAAAACCTTTCAGTGAACAATTCTTAAAATAACAATTTTTCTTTGCATAACGAACATTTTAATAATAAAGGGAAACTTGAAGGAAATTTAAAGGAACCTTTTTACACTATAAAGAACTGTGCAATGGAAAGTTTCTGTGAATGTTAGTTCTTCATGTTCATGAAAACTGAATGTTAGTTCTTCATGAATGTTAGTTCTTCTCTATAAAAGTTCAGTTTGTTGCGTATGGGGCTGCATAGCCGCAGACCAGCCAGGATGCCCTTGCTGAAAATTTGAATATTGTGAAAAGGTTCAATATTGAAGACACCTGGTGCCACACTCTAATCAGCTAATTAACTCAGAACACCTGCAAAGGCCTTTAAATGGTCTCTCAGTCTAGTTCTGTAGGCTACACAATCATGGGGAAGACTGCTGACTTGACAGTTGTCCAAAAGACAACCATTGACACCTTGCACAAGGAGGGCAAGACACAAAAGGTCATTGCAAAAGAGGCTGGCTGTTCACAGAGCTCTGTGTCCAAGCACATTAATAGAGAGGCGAAGGGAAGGAAAAGATGTGGTAGAAAAAAGTGTACAAGCAATAGGGATAACCGCACCCTGGAGAGGATTGTGAAACAAAACCCATTCAAAAATGTGGGGGAGATTCACAAAGAGTGGACTGCAGCTGGAGTCAGTGCTTGAAGAACCACTACGCACAGACGTATGCAAGACATGGGTTTCAGCTGTCGCATTCCTTGTGTCAAGCCACTCTTGAACAACAGACAGCGTCAGAAGCGTCTCGCCTGGGCTAAAGACAAAAAGGACTGGACTGCTGCTGAGTGGTCCAAAGTTATGGTCTCTGATGAAAGTAAAATTTGCATTTCCTTTGGAAATCAGGGTCCCAGAGTCTGGAGGAAGAGAGGAGAGGCACACAATCCACGTTGCTTGAGGTCCAGTGTAAAGTTTCCAAAGTCAGTGATGGTTTGGGGTGCCATGCCATCTGCTGGTGTTGGTCCACTGTGTTTTCTGAGGTCCAAGGTCAACGCAGCCGTATACCAGGACGTTTTAGAGCACTTCATGCTTCTTGCTGCTGACCAACTTTATGGAGATGCAGATTTCATTTTCCAACAGGACTTGGCACCTGCACACAGTGCCAAAGCAACCAGTACCTGGTTTAAGGACCATGGTATCCCTGTTCTTAATTGGCCAGCAAACTCGCCTGACCTTAAACTCATAGAAAATCTATGGGGTATTGTGAAGAGGAAGATGCGATATGCCAGACCAAACAATGCAGAAGAGCTGAAGGCCACTATCAGAGCAATCTGGGCTCTCATAACACCTGAGCAGTGCCACAGACTGATTGACTCCATGCCACGCCGCATTGCTGCAGTAATTCAGGCAAAAGGAGCCCCAACTAAGTATTAAGTGCTGTACATGCTCATACTTTTCATGTTCATACTTTTCAGTTGGCCAAGATTTCTAAAAATCCTTTCTTTGTATTGGTCTTAAGTATTATTCTAATTTTCTGAGATACTGAATTTGGGATTTTCCTTAGTTGTCAGTTATAATCATCAAAATTAAAAGAAATAAACATTTGAAATACACTCACCTAAAGGATTATTAGGAACACCATACTAATACTGTGTTTGACCCCCTTTTGCCTTCCAAACTGCCTTAATTCTACGTGGCATTGATTCAACAAGGTGCTGAAAGCATTCTTTAGAAATGTTGGCCCATATTGATAGGATAGCATCTTGCAGTTGATGGAGATTTGTGGGATGCACATCCAGGGCACGAAGCTCCCGTTCCACCACATCCCAAAGATGCTCTATTGGGTTGAGATCTGGTGACTGTGGGGGCCATTTTAGTACAGTGAACTCATTGTCATGTTCAAGAAACCAATTTGAAATGATTCGAGCTTTGTGACATGGTGCATTATCCTGCTGGAAGTAGCCATCAGAGGATGGGTACATGGTGGTCATAAAGGGATGGACATGGTCAGAAACAATGCTCAGGTAGGCCGTGGCATTTAAACGATGCCCAATTGGCACTAAGGGGCCTAAAGTGTGCCAAGAAAACATCCCCCTCACCATTACACCACCACCACCAGCCTGCACAGTGGTAACAAGGCATGATGGATCCATGTTCTCATTCTGTTTATGCCAAATTCTGACTCTACCATCTGAATGTCTCAACAGAAATCGAGACTCATCAGACCAGGCAACATTTTTCCAGTCTTCAACTGTCCAATTTTGGTGAGCTCGTGCAAATTGTAGCCTCTGTTTCCTATTTGTAGTGGAGATGAGTGGTACCCGGTGGGGTCTTCTGCTGTTGTAGCCCATCCGCCTCAAGGTTGTGCGTGTGGCTTCACAAATGCTTAGCTGCATACCTCGGTTGTAACGAGTGGTTAGTTCAGTCAAAGTTGCTCTTCTATCAGCTTGAATCAGTCGGCCCATTCTCCTCTGACCTCTAGCATCAACAAGGCATTTTCGCCCACAGGACTGCGGCATACTAGATGTTTTTCCTTTTTCACACCATTCTTTGTAAACTCTAGAAATGGTTGTGCTTGAAAATTCCAGTAACTGAGCAGATTGTGAAATACTCAGACCGGCCCGTCTGGCACCAACAACCATGCCACACTCAAAATTGCTTAAATCACCTTTCTTTCCCATTCTGACATTCAGTTTGGAGTTCAGGAGATTGTCTTGACCAGGACCACACCCCTAAATGCATTGAAGCAACTGCCATGTGATTGGTTGATTAGATAATTGCATTAATGAGAAATTGAACAGGTGTTCCTAATAATCCTTTAGGTGAGTGTATATCAGTCTGTGTGTAATGAATGAATATAATATACAAGTTTCACTTTTTGAATGGAATTAGTGAAATAAATAAATTTTTTGATGATATTCTAATTATATGACCAGCACCTGTATATACCTGTATATATATATATATACACCGATCAGGCATAACATTATGACCACCTTCCATGTACACCTTCCATGTACACCTGCCAAAACAGCCCTGACCCATCGAGGTTTCCCAGCAGAACATTGCCCAAAGCATCACATTGCCTTCTTGCCATAGTGCATCCTGGTGCCATGTGTTCCTCAAGTAAGTGACGCACACGCACCCGGCCATCCACGTTATGTAAAAGAAAACGATTCATCAGACCAGGCCACCTTCTTCCATTGCTTCGTGGTCCAGTTCTGATGCTCACATGCCCACTGTTGGTGCTTTCGGCGGTGGACAGGGGTCAGCATGGGCACCCTGACTGGTCTGCGGCTATGCAGCCCCATACACAACAAACTGCAATGCACTGTGTATTCTGACACCTTTCTATCAAAACCAGCATTAACTTCTTGAGCAATTTGATCCACAGTAGCTCGTCTATTTGATCGGACCACACGGGCCAGCCTTCGCTCCTCATGTGCATCAATGAACCTTAGCCGCCCATGACCCTGTCGCCGGTTCACCACTGTTCCTTTCTTAGACCACTTTTGATAGATACTGACCACTGCAGACTGGGAAAACCACAAGAGCTGCAGTTTTGGAGATGCTCTGACCCAGTCGTCTAGCCATCACAATTTCGCCCCTTGTCAAACTCGCTCAAATCCTTACGCTTTCCCATTTTTCCTGCTTCTAACAAATCAACTTTGAGGACAAAATGTTCACTTGCTGCCTAATATATCTCACCCACTAACAGGTGCCGTGATGAAGAGATAATCAGTGTTATTCACTTCATCTGTCAGTGGTCATAATGTTATGCCTGATTGGTGTATATATATATATATATATATATATATATATATATATATATATATATATATCAGACTTTTGTATATACTTTGAATAATTGATGTCTTAACCAAGAACTGAATTCATATATATTCATATGTATTTAAGTTATGTAAAGTTGTTTCCTCCTCATTTGGTACATATTTGAGTACCTTGTAAATTAAACACACTTCCTCAGTCCTTTGCTTCATGGGAAGTCCAGCATTTTTCTCTCTCTCGTTCCTCTTCTGTTCTTCTTCCTCCCTAGAGCTGTTAATGTGAATTAAACATTAAAAAGCTTTCAGAGGCTTGAGGTTATTGGGATACATACGTCACATGTTCTATACCCTCTCAATCTCAAACTGTTTTTCCAACCCCTATATCTCGTTTTCCTCTTCCCTCCTGGTTCTTCTCACTGCATTATCTCTGCATTGCTCATTGTTCTTTCTGCACCTTCTCCACCTCTTCATTTAATGCCTTCATATTAATCACTGTCTCTTTCCCCATGTGTCAACTAGACCACTTCATCCCTCCTTTCACCATCATCCACCTCTTCTCTCATTACTTTTAAAAAGTTGGCTTCAGCCGATCACCCACCTCCCTTTTACATCCCAAGGGAGAGCGGGGGAGAGAACAGAAGTGTGTGTGAAAGAGAAGGGAGAGGGATGGATAAATGAGGGGGCAGGAAAAACCCCCTGGTGTTGTGAATTCACCTGCAGAAAACTCCCTGCCTTTCCCACCTCCGCTCTGCTCATCTGTATTCTGAGTCTTTTCTCTGCTCTCTCTCCCTCCTCCCGCCTCAATATCTCGTCTCCCCCCTCCTCCCTTGCCTCTGTCCTTCAGTATTACTTTACCTGCAACATAGTGCAGCAATGAAACATCAGTGTTCCTTTTCAATTTATCTCAGTTCAAATGCACTATATTAGTGCATAAGCTAGTATAAAATTAAAATTGTAATACAATATTGCCTCTGCATTGTAATAATATCATGTTTTTAAGGAATTTGTATTCATTGGAATACCCTGCAAATTCCATTCATGGTATATGAATATGGCAATGGTTCAGCGCCAACTTATATATTTTAAAGTACCACCACAGTACTTTTTATAAGAAATTCACAAAAAAAAAGGTGATTCTGAGTGCAATAACATTATATGCGATAGTTTTAATGTCTGATTTATACTGACTTTAGTTGGTACATAAAAAAAAATCACATGCACAACTTGGAATGTTTTAGAGACATTTTGCACATGAGTAAACATTTCTTCCAGAAGAAAACACACACCTTAAATTGACATCTGAGCGATGTACGTGTGATATCCGGGAGGTGTTACACCCTGTGGAGTTGACAGGAAGCATGTCCATAAATAAGGAATTCAGACAAAAGGTGAATAGGCTCCTGTCTCTTTAAATGCCTGGCTGATGCCATGTTGCTAGGGAAATAGAGATGTTTATTCCAACAGCAGTGTGAGCTGGCTGACTCTCCTGCGTTCCACGTTTTCTCTTTCTCACTTTCTCTCTCTTCCATTCTCTTTGTGCATTTTTTTCATTCTCAAGATGCTGTTTTTCCATCCTACTTGCCCCACTACTTGCCAATTTAATTTTCAATGAACTAATTAATGCTCGTATTAGTGATGCATGCATGTGCAGTTGCAGAATTGTCATGTGATTGTCAGAAATGAGTAGGTTGACCCAAGTGATGAAAAACTGACTTAATGAACCACATTTTAATAAAGTTGTTCATCCACTTTCTCTCTATCTCAAGTTTTTTTAATTCCAAACCACCCCCATGCAAGATTTTTATTTTTTACTTTTTAAAAAAGTGTGTGATACATTTAGAGGTTTCATATCTGCAATAAAACGTCTGCAAATTCTAGTAAAGCAGAAGAGAAATAAAAGACAAAACTATGCAGATAAATTTCTAATGAACGTCCTTGAGTTTGCTCTTGAAAATGCAACAACACTGACACCTTTGGCCATTTGGAGGAACTGCACTTTACATTAGTCAAAAAAAAAAACCCGTTGAGACACAAAACAACTAATTTCTTATGCATCGGGGGCTGTATGTGCTATTCATTTAGAATTATTGCATGTTCAGTGATTTTTTTTTCTGTTTCGGCTCCTTAATTGCCATGAAATTTCCTTACTTTCCCCATTTGCACACACATGAACACACAACCACAAAGCACATGACTCACAAGGATGACTCATAGTACCCACCTCTCTGTTCTCACTGAACCCTGTCATCCCAGAGAGAGAGAGAGAGAGAGAGAGAGAGAGAGAAGAGAAGAGAAGAGAAGAGAAGAGAAGAGAAGAGAAGAGACCCAGTGGGTGATGGCTGACAGGGGGGAACAATTCTTAATCATGTCACCTGTGATAATTATTTGGGTCTGACAATCTCAGTTTCTGGACAATTTGACACTGCAATAAAATATCTGACCGATAAGGCACATAGGGCTTATTATAGTGTAAGAAAACCTGTTTAAATTCAACACATCCATTAAACTGTGGCTGAAAATCTTTGACAGCATCATCAAACCTATATCCTTCTATACGGCTGTGAAATCTGGGGCCCCAAATTTACATTCAATTATGAATCCTGGGACAAAAACCCTGTTAAAATTTTCTACCTTGAGTTCTGGAAAAGTGAACTCACAGAAATGCTCTAAATCTGGATTACAGGCCAGAACTGGGCAGATTTCCAAACAAACTGTAAACAAACTGTATTAATTTGACAGAATTTTCTGTATTTTTATTTTTTTTACAGGTGTTTTACCTGTATTTAGAATTTTGGACTTGAGTGCGTTCTATGTTAGGGTTAACAGAAATGTCTGTTAATTGTATGTAAATGTATGTAAATTACTGGATAATGTCCAGGTAATAAGCTATTTTACGGATACCCCGTACTAATACAAAAAATTAAGATGTAGTTTTTTATTTTATTTTAGGAAAATAAAACAAAACAATTGTTTTCTGTTTTTCAAAAATAATTCTAGAATTACTGTAAATCTTTGAGTTTTACAAAACCGAAAGAATGAAAATTTTAATTCATCAGAATACCCTGATATATAAGCTGTTTTTTTTTTTCTCATTCGTTATTTTATGCAAATATTCATTTATATAAAATGAATATTGTTTTTATTATTTTTGTGTAGTCAAGGCAAACCACTCAGCATAAAAATGGGATGATCTTCATTTTTAAACGCGTTTTGGTTTTATGGCTTTTTGGCCCTACCGAGTCGCCTTGTGTTTGTGTTTGTTTCTGACGAAAATGGCGGACGAGCTGGAAAGAGTACGAATTTCAGCCGCGGAGCTACGAGCAGAAGCGTCGAATTTCACAACACACGGCGACAGTATAAAAGGTCAGGAGCTCTCTTAATGTTTATAACATTGTAAGAAACGAAGTAGTCGAAGACAAGCCCTATTTTGACATGTCACGTCAAACTTGGGGTTCAGTTTGCTAATAGCTAACGTAGCTAGCATAACAGTTAACAACATTCGTGTCGCTCATGTGGGTTGAACGGCGCTTGTTTTGAAAAAAAAATTTTTTTTGCCGGTTTTTCCTGCAAAATAACAATGAATAGGCCCTGCTGTGTCGCTTAGTATAAACCATCCAAATAAGTTTTAATGCTAACTATTGTACTGGCTATTGAAGGCGGCAACGTCCCAAATGAGATATTTATTTAAAGTGGAGAGTTTATAACTAAGCTAGCATCCAACCCCAACTCTTTAATTTTATATTATAAATTGATGTGTATATATATATGACATATGTGTCAGTGTATGTGTAGTAAAAGTATTGTTGGGTAAGCATGTGCATGTGCAACAGGTTATTTTCCTCGGATTCCATAGTGACAGCAATTTGGTCGATATTGTTGATCAATAAAAAGTATTAGGGTAAGCTCAAGTACCCATTAAGCACACTACTATCTTTGAGCTCAGATTATAAAAAGAAAAAAATAATTTATCATCCTACTTGATGTCTTAATCAATTGATGTGTTTGTTACTATATGCCTCCTGTAATTTCAAGCTAATCAGACCATTGCACACTGAGATATGGGTACACTGTCTGGTGGCCATTTTGAAAGCTGTCTGAAAACTTTCACCAGAAGAGTAGCCCCTTAAATGTGCATTTTTTTTTAGATGTTTAAGCCTTTATTTTGGATAAGTATAACTTCTTATTGCAAAATTAAGAGATTAATGTTTAGACGTGTGCATATTATAACCTGGAACCTGGATGTGGGAAATAATTACAGTTAGATCCAAAAGATAGTTTTAGCAACATAGCACAGGTGCCACAGAACATAGTTCACTTACTAGCTGTATAAGACTGTGTGCTACACTAATTACTTCACAGGCATTACTGGCTTGTACTTCCATTATATTATAAATTTACAGTTTATTGATGTTCTTTGGTTTTACACTGCTGTAATTTTTAAAGACTTCATATTATTTTAAGGTGAGCTTAAAGGGTGCACTACTGTGAAAATCACAGCTTCAGTGTGACATCAATAAGAAAAAGTATAATTTCATAGATATTTTCAATAATAGCGGTCCATATTAAAATGTGTATGAACTTACTACATGACCTAGATTATTTATTTAGCAAAATTGTCCTTTTAAATTTAATTTAATAATATTTATTAATAAAAAAAGTTTGTTCCAGTAAAGCTCAGTGTGCTCCCTTTAAGCTCATCCACATTGAACGTCTATGTAAATACTTCATAAACAGACTTTAAATATTAACTGATGGTTGTCACTTAAAAGTTAATCTTTATAAAATTATTCTTTAAAAATTTTGTTTAAAATAAACAAGAATTTAAAAAAACATGTTGTGAGCTTAATGGGAACAGGGGTGTGCTTAAAGGGTACAAACATGTACCCATTAAGCACAGCCAGACTTTTTGCATTTCATGTTGTACATCTTAATTGACATGCCTTTGTCATTTAAAATAAAATATTATTGTGTGAGAGATTAATCTTTTATTTTAACATAACTTCTTATACTGAAACCAATACCCTGTGCACTAAAATGTCTCAATGTAGACTTTGGTGAGCTTAATAGGTACGTTTACCCTTTAACATAAAAGTCTGTGTTTACATAAAATGTGTCTTATGTTTGTGTATATTATATATATATATATATATATATATATATATATATATATATATATATATATATATATATATATATTTCTGTGTGTGTTTACTGTATACACACACACACAAAAAGAACGTAAAGCAAAGAATGATGCCCTTTGATATATAAAAAAATGGCCGTGGCTAGGGAAAAACGCTTAACGAGGCTTAATGCACTAAGACAGTGATATTAAAAGACCAAACTCCGTAAACATCATAATAATAGTTTGGTTTAATAACACTGTCTTAGTTAATTAAGCCACGTTAAGCTTTTTCCTTTTTTCATGTTAAGAGTTTTAGAACGTCCCAGTGGCGATATCATTTTCAACTGATTAACATTATGAAAACTGGTAAAACCTTTAGGAACTTCAAAAGATAAAATGGCGAAACTCCTAATATTATTTACAATAATTCTAAATTATGTTCATTTTCCCGAAATAGTACAAGTGGCTTGTGAAGAAACAAAGACTGGCTGTATGACACTTTCATTGAAGCAGAATTTCGCTGTGGAGATCGCTAAACTCCAGCGCACATGTTTGTTTTCTGATCATCAGCGCTTCTTCAGCAGGGAGCGCATGCACAGAGTTGCCAGATTGCACAGATTAAGTAAAACACCGGGAAGAAAGTATATCCTTTTAAGGGAAAAGCTTTATTTGGGTGATAGGGCTGGACAGTAATTACATATCAATATATATCGCGATATAATTTTTTTCAATAACGGTGATATGATGTTTAAACACATTTCCGATATTTCTATATACATTACAGCATTTCTCACTGACTGACGTTCAGGGGGCGCAGCCGTCAGAAAGAGCAGAACAGGATTGGCTACTTGCGTGATGAGATACACCACAGACATGCAGACAGTGCTCCGCAGCAGTAACGTTACGCTAATAAGATCCAAAGCGGAAAGTTTTAGCTACAAAATGAGTACCCCTGACCGCAATACAAATGTGACTGAACGAGCTTCCATAAGTAAGGAGAAACCCTCTACAATGCAAGTTAATCTTCACTCTGACTAAATAATGTCTATCATCAGATTTTACTCGCCAGTGTGTGTGTTAGAGGCTAAGAATAAGTTTAGCATAGATATATTTCCACTCACTGAACACTCATAGTTTCACTCTCTGTCAAGCGATCTGTCTATTTCAGTTCAACTCAACGGATGAGCAGCGTGCCTGTATTTGACGTACCGTAAACCGTTTGACACACACACGCACACAGATACAGAGGGAGTCTTAAATACCACGCAGAATCGACACGCTACATGTAAACGATATTCTTTGTTGTATTTTCATATCAACAACGTTGGAACATTTGGAATTAGAAGCTGTTTCTCCGGTAGTGGGCGGGACTAATGTGCAAACGGCAATCTCATTGGCTAAAGCTCATCTTTTACCGTCCCTGTTTTGATTTCAGCAAATCAGTTTGAGCAACGCTAACTTGATTTCATATTCATGAACCCAGCAGCTCATTAATCCTTAGTGCGTTGTTTATTGTTATTAATAGTAGAATTAGTAGTAGTATTATCTTATTAATAATTAAAATGATCTATTACTATTGTAATTTTTTTACAGAAACACTGAATGACCAACAATATCTTAAGCACCACCACCAGTCCTAAGTTCAGTGAAAATGACAAATATGCATTCATATGTGTGTGTGTGTATATATTAGGGCTGTATGTGTGTGTACTGTGTATAATTATTATGTATATATAAATACACGCACATGCATGTATATATTTAAAAAATATTTGCATGTGTGTATATATATATATATATATATATATATATATATATATATATATATATATATATATATATATATATATATATATATATATATATATATATATATATATATACACTCACCTAAAGGATTATTAGGAACACCTGTTCAATTTCTCATTAATGCAATTATCTAATCAACCAATCACATGGCAGTTGCTTCAATGCATTTAGGGGTGTGGTCCTGGTCAAGACAATCTCCTGAACTCCAAACTGAATGTCAGAATGGGAAAGAAAGGTGATTTAAGCAATTTTGAGCGTGGCATGGTTGTTGGTGCCAGACAGGCCGGTCTGAGTATTTCACAATCTGCTCAGTTACTGGGATTTTCAAGCACAACCATTTCTAGAGTTTACAAAGAATGGTGTGAAAAGGGAAAAACATCCAGTATGCGGCAGTCCTGTGGGCGAAAATGCCTTGTTGATGCTAGAGGTCAGAGGAGAATGGGCCGACTGATTCAAGCTGATAGAAGAGCAACTTTGACTGAAATAACCACTCGTTACAACCGAGGTATGCAGTAAAGCATTTGTGAAGCCACAACACGCACAACCTTGAGGCGGATGGGCTACAACAGCAGAAGACCCCACCGGGTACCACTCATCTCCACTACAAATAGGAAAAAGAGGCTACAATTTGCACAAGCTCACCAAAATTGGACAGTTGAAGACTGGATAAATGTTGCCTGGTCTGATGAGTCTCGATTTCTGTTGAGACATTCAGATGGTAGAGTCAGAATTTGGCGTAAACAGAATGAGAACATGGATCCATCATGCCTTGTTACCACTGTGCAGGCTGGTGGTGGTGGTGTAATGGCGTGGGGGATGTTTTCTTGGCACACTTTAGGCCCCTTAGTGCCAATTGGGCATCGTTTAAATGCCACGGCCTACCTGAGCATTGTTTCTGACCATGTCCATCCCTTTATGACCACCATGTACCCATCCTCTGATGGCTACTTCCAGCAGGATAATGCACCATGTCACATCGAATCATTTCAAATTGGTTTCTTGAACATGACAATGAGTATGGTGTTCCTAATAATCCTTTAGGTGAGTGTGTGTGTGTGTGTATATATATATATATATATATATATACACACTCACCTAAAGGATTATTAGGAACACCATACTAATACTGTGTTTGACCCCCTTTCGCCTTCAGAACTGCCTTAATTCTACGTGGCATTGATTCAACAAGGTGCTGAAAGCATTCTTTACAAATGTTGGCCCATATTGTTAGGGTAGCATCTTGCAGTTGATGGAGATTTGTGGGATGCACATCCAGGGCACGAAGCTCCCGTTCCACCACATCCCAAAGATGCTCTGTTGGGTTGAGATCTGGTGACTGTGGGGGCCATTTTAGTACAGTGAACTCATTGTCATGTTCAAGAAACCAATTTGAAATGATTCGAGCTTTGTGACATGGTGCATTATCCTGCTGGAAGTAGCCATCAGAGGATGGGTACATGGTGGTCATAAAGGGATGGACATGGTCAGAAACAATGCTCAGGTAGGCCGTGGCATTTAAACGATGCCCAATTGGCACTAAGGGGCCTAAAGTGTGCCAAGAAAACATCCCCCACACCATTACACCACCACCACCAGCCTGCACAGTGGTAACAAGGCATGATGGATCCATGTTCTCATTCTGTTTACGCCAAATTCTGACTCTACCATCTGAATGTCTCAACAGAAATCGAGACTCCACATGGTGTGTGTGTGTGTGTGTGTGTGTGTGTGTGTGTGTGTGTGTGTGTGTGTGTATGTATGTGTGTATATATATATATGTATATATATGTGACCAAAAATATATGTATTATAAATATGAATATTTTATGTATAAAAATAAAAAGCATTTCTTAAATATATACATGCATGTGCACACACACACACACACATATATATTATGTAAACACAGACTTTTATGTTAGATGCGATTAATTGATTTTACACCTAATTCTTATTCTTAGTCCTGGGGCCTTCAAAAATTGTTATGGACAATGGGAGGCGTTGGAATCAAAAGGGCTGAGAACCACTGCCCTAATGTACTGATTAGCCAATAAAAATATATTTGTTATATCTTTTTCTTAGAATTGCGAGAGGAGGGTAAGAAGCAACGGCAACGAGACAGTAAACGTCCAGACCTGCAGTTGTACAAACCTGGTTCTGGCCATCCACGCAGACACAAGGACAGCTCAGAAGGAGCCGGCTCAGACCCTGTGCACCCACCGGAAGATTGCAGTTTTGGTAATGATGCTAAAATGCCTGATGGCTCACCTACCAGTCCTGGATGCTCTCACATCCCTGGTATAGACAGTGGAGACTTTCCAAATGACGATCAGCCTGAAACGAATCATAACACTAAAGGACACGTAGGTGACAAGAGCCACCAACTTGTGGATGGAAATGCTGTTAAAAGCATTGAAGCTGCTAGTACGCCAAGGTCCCCAAAGCAGTCACGAAGGATGCGAAAGCCAGACCGTGAGATATATCAGCCAGGGGGGCGAAGGTCTCAAGGAAACAAAGAGACCGGGGCGAGCAAAGAATTAGATGGAGATCAAAGAAAAGAGGAAGAAGTGGGTGGGAAATCTGTTGAATCACTTACTAAGAGTGAGAAAGAGGAAAAGCGTAGAAACAGGCGAGGGAAAGATGACAGGAAAATGCAAGAGTCCAAAGGAAATGTAGACTCACCCTCTGTGAACAAAAATGAGAATAATGTCGAGAATATCACTGGTAACATCAGCAAACTGCAACTAGAGTCTGAGGAAGGTAGAGACGGAAGTGGGCAGGATGGTACAAACCGAAGAAAACCTAGTGGGGAAGGGCGAAGAAGCCAAGCAGGTGGAGGGAATGGGGGGGCTGGAGAAGACAAAAAAAAGGAGAGGGGTAACGGGAAGTCCAAAGCAGGAAGGGAGAAAGGTAACAACCAGGTCTTTGCTAAGAAAGAGGAGGGGGAGGGGGGAGGGAAAGGTCCAGAGGCAGCTCAACCTGAAGGAAAAAGGCAGAGGAATGTTGGCGCAAAGGAGGTGAGCCATAACCAGAACATGAACCATGAAAAACAAACAGGGAACAGGCCAAAAGAGAAAGGGAAACCATCTGAGAGAACCGATTCAAACAGAGTCAACTCTGCCTCAAAGCGATACTCTCAGTCAGACATCCGACGACCTCGAAACCGCACATACAGCACAAGTTCGGCCAGTAGCGGGACCAGTATGGACGGTCTGGCTGAAGCTGAGAGACTTAGAGGAGAGGGTCAGCAAATGTCGGCACGCACTGCAGAAAGGACCACTGGACAGAGGGATTTCGTCCGAGGGGGCCAGGCCCGCCCAAGGAGACGGACGGCCCGGACCTTGTCCTCTACTGATTCACTGGAGGAAAATGAGGCGTGGGAGCGAGAAGATAGAAGAGGCCGTATTGCTGAGGAAGCCAAGAGCACCCACAGGGGTCCTGAAGGGGGTGGAAGAGGCCAAAGAGCGCCTGCGCCTTGTGGTCGAGGAGGGCTTTTGAGAGTTTCTTTGGATAAGCATTCATCTGAAGAGCAAGCGAGCCGAAAAAACACTAGAGGTCGTGGGAGGGGCATCCTAGTGCTTCCTGCCCACACTGATCTAACTTCAACCCCTGAGCCTGGGCCTCAGCTTGGAGGAATGAGAGGAGGAATGGGTCTGGGCCGAGGAAGAGGCAGCCGTGGCGGAGGGACAAGACGACTTTGGGATCCGAATAACCCGGATAAGAAACCAGCGCTGGTTTCAAGCCAACAATCCCAGCATGCATCTCTCCAGCAGGCATTGTACTTGCAGCAGGGTGGATGCGGGCCACTGCACTTCCTGGATACTGATGATGAGACTGCAGGAAGTCCTCCTGTCCGCCAGGGGGAGTATTTTCAAAACCAGCAGGCTGCTGCGATGGCTTACTACAAATTCCAGAATTCTGATAATCCCTACTGCTATCCGTTATCGGCCAATTCACCGAACACTCCATCACGCTATCCTTACCCGTATCACATTCCCTACCAAATTCCTGGATCTAATGGGATCTATCCCACCTCTCCTATGCCACCTTATTATGGACCCTATGGGCAAGGTGGGCCAGGTTATCCCACTCCAGCGGGATCTAGTCTTACTCCAGAAGAGGCAGAGGTGCAGACCAGAGGAGAGCTGGGAAAGTTGCTTCGGCTGGCTGACAGTCAGGAACTCCAACTCAGTAACCTGCTGTCCCGGGAACGACTGAGCCCAGAGGGACTGGAGAGAATGGCCCAGCTCAGGTGTGTATTGACAGTTGAAAATTTTATTAGGAAAACATGAGATTTGTTGTAATAGAGTTCTACAATTACACATTTTATGCCGTTGTCTCATAATGGACATTATTTCAGCCGTTTGAATTTTTCTTTTAACTTGTTTAAATTTTTTCTGATGTTTATGCAGAGCTGAACTCCTGACATTATACGAGCGGGTGATTTTGACAGACATAGAGTTCTCTGACTCTCAAAACCTGGATCAGGCCCTGTGGAAAAATGTGTTTTACCAGGTGATAGAGAGGTTTAGGCAGCTACTGAAAGACCAGACCTCAGACACAGCCCCACAGATCAAAACCATGCTGATGACCATTCTGGAAGAGGTAGATATGCACAAAGTGGTCTATATCCCCCTTATGAATGTTCTTGTCATTGTCTAATTTGTTATTTTTTCCCCCTGATATCACATTTACACTACCATTGAAAAGTTTTTTCTTTTATCTAGCAAGGATGCATTAAATTGATCAAAAGTGACAATAAAGACATTTATAATGTTTAAAAAAAAAAACGTTCTGAAAAAAAGAATCACAGTTTTCACAAAAATATTAAGTAGCACAAATGTTTTCCACATCGATGATAATAAAACATGTTTCTTGGGCAGCAAATCATCATATTAGAATGATTTCTCAAGGATCATGTGACATTAGACTGGAGTAATGATGCTGAAAATTCAGCTTTGCCATTACAGGAATAAATTACATTTTAAAATATATTAAAATAGAAAACAGTTATTTTAAATAGTAATTATTTTTCACAATATTGCTGTTTATATGATGTTTTGTTTTGTAAAAATCTTACCAATTCCAAACTTTTGAATGGTAGTGTATAAAGCAATGTTCTTATCAGAGCCATTTACAAAAGTGCTTTAGCTTCACATGTGAGGGTGATTCAGGGTGTATTCACACCTGTCTTGTTTGGTTCGATTGAATCAAACTCAAGTTCGTTTCCCTCCTTGGTGCGGATCTTTTGGGCAGTTGTGAATACAGCAATCGCACTCGGGTGCGGACCAAACAACCGTACCGAGACCCAGCTGAAGAGGTGGTCTTGGTCCGGTTCCAAACGAACTCTGGTATGGAGCCCCTCTCTATGAATAAAAACTTTATACCTAATCCGTCTTGTGCACAGTGCCACTGTCAGCATGCCATGGTAGGCGCACATAAGTCAGTGACATTATTCTAACTTTATTTTGGTTGCTTGTTACGAAATAAAAAGTCTTTCTCACCTCAGAAAACTGAACTTTCCTGTCCTGTCAGCTGTTATACTGTGCTCTTAGCGCACACTCTTGCACTCTATTGCACGCGCAAATGTGGCAGCACGCACTCTATATCAGTTCAAATATAAAGCGCAAGAGAAACTACGAGCATGCAACGTTACATTGTAAATTAGTAAGCCATGAAATAAAAGTAAATCCTGTAACTGGTACGACGTGTGTTAGCTGGGAAGGATTTGCATTAGGGCTGAACGATTTTTCTGAACGATGCAATTTTCTTTTTACCAAAATTGCGTTTTGCGATTTAATATGCAATAATTTTTTAAGCTCTTTATCTTCTGTATTATTCAACAAAGACGAGCAATAAATCATTGTATAGTAATGGTGGGAATCTTTAGGCACCTCACGATCCGATTCCGATTCTGGGAGTCACGATCCGATTCCAAAACAATTATTTTACTTTTTTCTTATTAAGCTTATTAATAAAACTTAATATTTTTGTATTATTATTATAAATAATAATAAATTAAAACAATTGCATGTTAAGAATTTTAAATATATAAACTAATATAGCTTCAAAACATAAAAGCTAGTAAATAATAGAGGAACAAAAAACATATTACAAGCAATGAATGAGTGCTTTCAGTTGCACCAACCAGGATTAATCTTAAATCTAGATTAAATCAAGTTTTATCTAATTCTGTTGCACCAAACTTTAAACATTGTTTAAAAATAAGCAGGTTTACATTTAAACCATCATTTTGATCCTGGATTTAATTTATATTTAAGATAGATTAACTTTAATCCTGTTGCTCCATAACTTTAAACTCAGATTTAAATCTCAATTATGGATTAATTTTAAACTTACATGTGAGGGGGTTTAAATAAAATAAAGTGCACCTACAATTAAAATATACAGATGATTGAACAGAGATAGAAACAGTGGGTGTGTCGTCAGGTCTCAGAGAGGTGTTTATTACTAGTAAAAATGAAAAATAAAGAGAATTGAGCCGTCAGAGTATGAGGGTCGTGGCGGCCCATGAGTTTATGCCTGCTATCGAGTCCGGGATGCAGATCCGTCACTAATCTCGGTGTACCTCGGTGTCGGACAAAGAAAAGAAGAGAGGAGTATCAGTATATTTAGCATTTAACGGATGATGAGGTGAGCGCCAGTGATCGCGGCCTCGCGTTTCTCATGCATGCTCCACTCGATCAAACAGAATGGGCGGCGATCAAACGGACAGAAGGCAGCGCTGTCAAGAGCGGAGATGGTGACTCCGCCAATCATGACAGTTGTTTGTCATAAGTTACTCTGCCACAATATACTCCATTAATTGATACTATAAATATATTTCCAGGCTTATGAAATCCGCAAGCGCTGCCGCAATGTTTTCATTGCCTGCTTGATCAGTAACGGTCTCTCTACATAGCGCTTTATAAAGACAGCTGACATTTGACAAGTTTATTTACTTTATTGGCAAGAGCTTATGTCAGAGAGAGAGAGTTTCTAGTGGTCAATAAAGAAGGAAATTGAATATTAGTATTGTTGCTGTCAATGGCGAATCCATCATAGGGTGAAAATTAATCGTAAATGGAGGTTTTAATCGCAGGTTAAATTCTAATCCACGATTTGTTAATCTGGGTTTAAAATTAAGTGGTGCAACACAACTTGATTTAAAATAAAGCCTAGATCAACAAATCCTAGATTAGCTCTAAACTGAGTTTAATTGAATCCTTGTTGGTGCAACCCACCCTAAGAGTATCTGCATTAAAAAGCATTAAAAGTCATTAAATGGATTTTGCGAAAATTAAATGGCATTAAAAAGCATTACATTTTATTCCTACAGGCATTAACTTTTTATTAGATAGCCAGTTTATATTGAATATAGCCTTTATAATAAATAACTTTGATTTGCTGTCGCAAAATATGTACATTTGCGATGGGCTGGGACCTGGAGACGGAAGGCTGCATCAGTGTTGCCAATTTAGCGACTTGTACTTGTTAACCTGATCTAGCTTCCAGGACCCCCCATTACTGCCGCACGAGTGCGAGATCTTGCTTTCCTGCTGCTGCGCAGGTGCACCTCTCTCTGCGTCTGCTGTTCAGTGAGTGGCTGAGAGGAGCAGCGCATACAGTTGAGGCTGTGCGCTCTGCCAGAGAACAAATAAAATGGATACTATTGCTTCTTACCGGAATGATCATTTTACGTGTACGTATAGCCAAAATCACAGCAAATTCTTTATCTTATGTGTATTGTGATTTTGTCAGACAACGTCTCGATTATAAATCAGGATTTTAGCGCTGGTTTAGAATGTCAGGGCTCAACATTAACTCTTGTCAATTAGTCCAGGATAAGTGGATTTTTGAAGGGGCAAGTGAAAGGGAATCTTACTTGCCCGGCTGGACAAGGACCTGATTAAAACGTCAATAAAAAATTTATTAAAAAAACGTGAGAATTACTGATTTTATTACATTTAGTGTAAGTGGTGATCGATAGTGGATAATAATAGGCTGTATAATGAATGGACTGACGATAACAAGGTTGCGCTGTTGAGGCTTGCGCACCATCTCGAGGAGGAATGGAAACATGAGCGAAGCACACACATAAAGAAACTCGGTTAAGCATACTGCGGTAAAAATTCAACGGTAAAATTTTTGTATACATGTATGTATATATGTGTGTGTGTGTGTGTGTGTGTGTGTATAGACACACACACACACACACACACATTAGTGGGATATATTAGGCAGTTTTTGTCCTCAAAGTTGATGTGTTAGAAGCAGGAAAAATGTGCAAGCGTAAGGACTTGAGCGAGTTTGACAAGGGCCAAATTGTGATGGCTAGATGACTGGGTCAGCAGCTCTTGTGGGGTGTTCTGGGTCTGCAGTGGTCAGTATCTATCAAAAGTGGTCCAAGGAAGGAACAGTGGTGAACCGGCGACAGGGTCAAGGCTCATTGATGCACGTGGGGAGCGAAGGAACGAAAAGGATACAAAAGTATCACGCAATGATACAGTGAGACACGCGCCATATATGGAAAGTGTTCAGGAGGCATACTATAAGGTTTTTATACCTTATAGTTCAGTCAAAATTCTGAGCTTGGTCGTTACTCTGTGCTCGTTCCTGCGAGTGCGTGCAAGCCGTCAACATTTAAAAAAAAATTCAGCTTGAATGTCCTTGGTTCTTAAATGCCACGAAGATGCAGAGAACAGGAAAAACTGGCATCTTTTTAGTTAAGGAACAGACACTGTACTGACAATACTTTCAGTATTAGGCAAAGAAAATTATTTTGTGTCATGCACAGAAATAAAAACATATTTCAAACAA
The DNA here is from genome assembly GCA_039654625.1 of Rhinogobio ventralis. NCBI lineage: Eukaryota > Metazoa > Chordata > Actinopteri > Cypriniformes > Gobionidae > Rhinogobio > Rhinogobio ventralis. The sequence goes on along the minus strand of CM077215.1, from coordinate 22,002,253 downwards.
AGTTTCTTACCTGCAGCCTAATGTAACATATTTGGTTTTAAACATGTTGTTCTCTTAATTAAATGAAAACTGGTGTCTTGTTAATAAAGGAATGGATACTGTGAATTAGGGAAATACTTCCAGTATTAGGCAATTATTTGAGGTGGTAGAACAGATTAGCTGGAACTGTTGCCCCACACACTCTACAGAGTATAGTTTGCTGCTGCTCGTCGGACGGCTTAAATCCGAACCAAGTCCAAATAATGGATGTTGCACCGGTCTTTTTCACCAGCTCCTCCGTTTTGCTTTCAGCCATGTTTACTGAAGATGACGAATACGATGATGTGTTGCAGCTTGTGGCTCTAAATTTCACAGGTAGATTGCGTCATCAACATGCATTATCGCGATAGAATTAAAATCTCTATCGTAGGCCAATTTTGTATAGTTTATATTGCATATAGTTTCTATGGGCCATTATTAGGTCATAATTATATATAATTTCTGTTTTGCCCATGGTAATGTTAATGCCTGATCTGATTTTATATATATATATATATATATATATATATAGAGAGAGAGAGAGAGAGAGAGAGAGAGAGAGAGAGAACCCCTGGTATAGATGACATCGTATCATATGATGCTCATAAGTTTCTTCGTTAGGAGCTGATAGCACCAAGTCAGTAAAATAATAAAAATTGCACTACGAAAGATCTCCATGATTAGTCTGTTTTTGCACTTCCTGCTTTTCCTTGCTTGAGAATTTCTGTCCAATGAATGGATGACCTTAGCACATAGACTTTCCTGGTGTGAATACACCCTAAATGTTCACTGGTGTTTGCAATACAATTATGAATTACTTTGTTGGAAAAAAAAAACTATATTCAGTAATATAATCCATTTGTGACAGAAAGTAAAGATTCAATGTTTATTTTTTGCTCTAGGGGGCAGTATTCTTTGATTCACTTCTACAGAAGTTGCAGACAGTGTTTCAGTTCAAGCTGGAAGACTATATGGACTGCATGGCTATACGAGCAAGACCTCTACGCAAGACGGTACACACCTTGTGTTTCTCAAATACTATGAATTACTTAGGAATATAGGCCCAGCTGTTATATGCCTTTTATAGTTCTATAGTTTTTACCGCCCTACTATTGAATTAGAATAGAAATTTGAATAGAATAGAAATGTATGCAAGCACATTCAACAAGTGTGAATCCATCTTACCTTGTTGCAGGTCAAGTATGCTCTGATCAGTGCCCAGCGCTGCATGATCTGTCAGGGCGATATCGCACGATATCGTGAACAGGCTAGTGACTCTGCTAACTATGGGAAGGCCCGCAGGTAAGTCGTTAAATGGGGCTGTACATTAACTTTTTTTGCACATAGCACTGGTGCTACAGAGGTTAAAAGTTTTGTAGCACTGTAATCAATCACTGTACAGAATATTATAAAATAATATAATTTCTGTGATGTGAAGCACGTCAGATCACAAAAGTAAGTTATTTCAAACACTCGATTAAATGTTCTCTTTTGTTGGACAACAGGTTTGTAAACGCTTCTTGTTACAAGTTTGGAAAGATGTTTGTCTTTTTGGCTTTTTTTTTGGTCTGGTTTCACACTTAACTTGATTCTATCGAACTCTGGTGCATTTGCTTTCATCTCATCAAAAACGTGCAAGGCGCATGATAGAAAGTAGACCGCGGTAAATATATTGTGTTTTTTATTAATTTGATGTTATTATGCGCAGCTGAGTAAATGGCACTTGAGTTTAATGTATGTACGTCGCATGAAGGCGGCTTTCTGCTGCTTGCAAACAGACTCTTTTGAGGAAACAGTGGATTGCCATTCATTTGCCGCCATGATTACACTCGCTATGCGAGAATACGCTTCAGGCTCACTCTCTCTCATATCCAAGTTAAATCATCAACACTATCATCCCTTACATGTGTTTTATTGAACTAAATAAAATTGTAATCGTCTAAAACACATGCGTAAGTTACTTTTCTTCCTGAAGAAGTGTGCACCCGAGTCTGTGATGCTTTCACATTCACATGAATCACTGCACATTTCGAGTGCCACCGAACTCAGACCATCTCCTCCAGGTAGTCTCGGGTTTGGTACCCCGGTGCGCGAACCGTGCCCCGTTTCGAACTAAACTGCAAATGGCTCAATCTCACTGTGCTTGCAGAGATAGAGCTGCATTTACTGCGAACTGATCGATCCACTCTGAACAGTGCTGTGCTTCACCGGCACATATATTTATTTAAAAATTGAAGACTTTGCAATTTCATAATCTCACTTATGCAAATCGCGATTTTGGTTTAATTTAATTCAATCGTGCAGCCCTAGATAACCTCACACAAGCACAAAACAAATTCTCACTTCACACAAACAATTGTCTCGCATGCATTAATCTTAATTTTTTTCCCCTTCATGAGAAGTCATTGGTTAAGTTGTGTTTTTGTGTTTTCACATTTCAACATTGACAATTTGTCTTTTCTCATGTGCAGTTGGTATCTAAAAGCTCAACAGATTGCTCCGAAAAACGGTCGGCCCTACAACCAGCTGGCCCTTCTAGCAGTGTACACGGTGAGACCACCAGCATAGCATAATATATAAATATAATATATAAATCTATAAATAAAAATATAAAAGTATTTGCATTTAAAAATAATTTTAAATATTTTGTCTTAGACTGGCAAAAAATGTTGTAGTCTTGTCAGTTTTAAACTACTTTTTTTTTCTTCAATAGTTGCTTGTATGTTATTGGCTTAAATGATGACTATTATTAACATGAAAGTTAAACTAGTTCTTTCTCCTCCCATCTCTTTTTTTTAGAAGCGAAAGCTGGATGCTGTATACTATTATATGCGTAGTCTAGCCGCTAGTAACCCGATCCTCACAGCCAAGGAGAGCCTGATGAGTCTGTTTGAGGAAGCCAAGCGCAAGGTATGCATGTTAACACCGCTGCTCCAAAAGAATAAAAATAATTGTTGTGTCATATAAATGTCATATTTGTTCACTTCTCCCAACCTAGGCTGACCAGATTGAACGTAGACGAAAGCAGGATTCAGATGGAGGTACCCATGGTTCCAGAGGTCACGCAGGTGGGCGTCGTGGTGAGGACGCCTCGCGTGTGGAGATCTGGATACGTCCGAGTGGGAATCCAGGCACTTCTCGTCCAACAGGCAGTGAATCGGGAAAGGACTCTGAGCAGGATGGAGAGCTTGGAAATTTGAGTGCCAGTGATGTGAGTGCTTTTGAAAACAAAAGTGTAATTTGTGCTGGGTTAAATATAAATATAAAAGTTTTATTAAGAATCTAGCAGCCTGTTGCACTATAGGCAAGAAATATTCCTCTGAGACACACAAATGTTTTTACAAATGCTTCAAAAAGCGGCAACAAACATAGGCAGATGCACACAACAACATGAGTACAAACACCTGCACGCATTAGGGGGCCAAAGAGGTCACGTCAAGTCGCACAGGATGAGACTGACTATGAGTCACCCATCAGGGGGAGAAAAGGGTATCATTGTGCCCTCATTTCGGTAACCTTGGATATTTGCCCACGTCAGCATTAAATGCACACTTACTCTAAAAGAAAGCTGACCTCCTTCCACCCCACCATTGTTCTTTTGTAAGAGTTAGCAGGTTGTTTTGAGCCCTCTGCTTCTGTATTTTATTAAATACTACACTGATTTCATTAAATAAGAGCGTTGTAGGTTCATCAACTAAAAAAGGTGCTCTTCCTGTGGCGAGTTGGTCAATTTTCTGATCATTTTGTTTATGCATTAACTCTTGGTGACTGCGCACACCTATGGAGCTATTGGTTTCAGTGGGGGAAAAAATGACATGTTTTTTAATAAAGTTAACTATTTTAGCTAAAGGTAAATTACACATTTCCTCATATTTTTCTGTCCTTTTTTTTTTACAGCTCAATAAGAGGTTTATTTTGAGTTTCCTATATGCTCATGGAAAGCTCTTCACTAAAGTAGGGTAAGTCTTAATGTCAACAGATTCATTGAAAACAGCGTTTTTTACACTGTTTTTGTGTTTTGCTATTAAATTCACCTTTGACATTGAAGGTCATCTCAGTCCAATTATATTGAGAGTTTAGTTTGCTGATTTTTGAAGAGAACCTAGATTATGTATCATAAGTAACGGTTCCTGAGAGGAACTTTTTGGGATCAGAACAAGTTGACTACATTGACTGTAATGCATATTTGATTGGAATATCCTGCCTTAAAATATATTAGGCAACTGTTTTATTTAGAATTTTTTTCAATGGACATTTTAAAAAAGACTTGTCAGGGCTTTAGACTAACTTTTACACTAGTTGCAGTGGTGCTACCAACTTTCTCAGTTGGTCGCCCCAGCACATGATTTATTATTTTCTTTTTTTTTCTTTTTTTTGCTGCTACAACATGGCATTATGAAATTACTGAGGGTGCTCTAGTAAAGTGCAGATGTAGGGTAAGCAATGGCTCCACCATAGCAGTGTACAGTGAGACATTTAAGATTATTTACATGTCATCACTTTTACCAATAATTGGAATAGAATTGAAAAGAATATTTTTCTATTAATCTATTAGTCTGCCTTAGTGCTGGGCGGTATGACCAGAAATTTACATCATGGTATTTTTAAAAATTATACCTGTTGGGCGGTATATGGCGGTATTTTTTCACCATGCATGACTGGGTGTTGACCACATTTTCTACTGATTGAGAGAGGAAATACTGCAGTAGATTGTCTTAGAATGCCCTATTTTACTGCCATGATGAGTGAATATTGTAGAAAAATATTCCGAACACGTTCCGAACGTTGTATAAGCGACATACACCGGTATTGCGGTATAATAAAAATTGATATCATAACAAAAATAAACACTGGTATTCAGTATGAATCGGTATACCGCCCAGCACTAGTCTGCCTCTGCCTTTACATTGTTTTAATGCATTACTATTTTAACATGTCATATTTCTCTCCTGTGCAGAGGGAATCCAGCATTTATATGTAGATGTCACTTCCAAAACACCATGCAATGGCCGTCGGTCCACTTAGCAGCATGAAAAATAGTAGTTTTATTTAATGGATTATATAGGATGTAGCCTAGAAAGCGCGCCAAGACTGCTCCCTTTACAATCACTAAATTGTTGTCGCTTTGTCAGTTCATCCCAATCTCACATAGTTCCATCATCAATAAAGCGTAACTCAGCACTGATTCTGAATAAAAATTCTGGAGTGGATTCTAAAACACCCCTGATCGGCCATTGCTTGTAAATGGATACATTTGTCGTACTCCAGAGCACAAACACTAATATGCACTGGAGCGCTTGCCGAATCTGTTTTGCCAATATAGTATTACAGTATCAACTGAGAGTACTTTTGCTTGTGTTTGAGCACCCCCCGTAGAACCAGGCCTAAAGTGCAGGTAGGCAGACATCATGCACTTGCACAAATGTAACCATGACAAATTTAACTCTCACACCAAAAAAATGGTCGCAGTCTAGAGCCCTGCTTGTCCTGGGAAAATGTTTGATTTTCAAATATCAAAATTATTCATTATTCAATTTTTGCCATAAAAATATTTTTTTTCTGCTGATATAATAATAATTTAATTAAATATCTACATAATCTGTGGCATGCTGGTAAATACCACAGAAAGTAATTTAGATTTTTTTGCTTTAAAATGCTACTATTCTGATGAATTATTTGCATAATGTGTTGTGATTGGTCCTCAGGATGGAGAGTTTTCCTGCTGTAGCTAGTCGAGTGTTGCAGGAGTTTCGGGCTCTTCTCCAGCACAGCCCCTCCCCCCTCGGCAGCACACGCATGCTGCAGATCATCACAATTAACATGTTCACCATTCATAATGCACAGATTAGAGGTAAAAATACAACAGCAGTTGCCATAGAGCTTCTCCAGTCCATTGAAAATAATCTTTCTTGCTTCTCACTTTGCTATGCCATTCAATTTTTCTCTCTTTCTTTCTCATAGCTGAAGGGCAGGGTGAAACTCGGTCCGTATTGGAGGAGCAGACCATATCCCTAGGTTTAGCTATGTTTGGTCTCCTTGTCCAACGTTGCACTGAACTCCTGAAGGAAACACCTGCTGGTGAGTAGATGATCTACTACATAGACAGCACTAAGGTAGACAATGTAATTGGGTAAGATACTTCTTTTGGCCAAAATTTGGACTGCACAGAGCTTGCAATCCCACTGTGCATTACAACATTACTATAATTTAAAAAAAAATCTAAAATGACAACATGAATCAACATTATGTGTTGCTCTCTATGTAGTTAGGATTCTGTCTTAAAAGAAAGTTGTCTATGTAGACCACAAAACAGTTAGGTTTTAGAACAAAAAATGCATTCTTCAATCTACGTTCTTAAAGGCCCTTTCACACTGAGAGTGACGCGATAAAGCTAAACGAATCGCAGAAGAACGGAGCTTTCACACTGAATGCGAAACGATTGATTGCTTTCAGCTAATTCACGCCTGCACGATAGGTGACGCTGACCGAGAATACATTTTTCCTCATGTATGCATCTCGTAGGTTTTCCCATTTGGCTTTAACCTCATCTGCTGCACTACATACAATAGTAAATTTAAGATAAAAACATTTTGGTACTACACAGAAACCATCATTGAGTGTGTGTAATAACTTCAAACTGCAATCTAAAGTGGATTTTGATTAAATAATGGCCATACGCATTATTTGTAGTGTTTTATAATAAACTGAATGCTACGCCTGTTTAGCATTTCTCATCTAAGTATTTCTCATTCTTTATTGTTAAAAAAAATACCCCAAGCCACATGAAAAATGCATACAGAACATATATCGTCGTAATCATATATTTATTTGGCTTCATGTTTCATCCATAGAAACGTTTTTCTCTCAGTTGTTTATGTGCGGAAGGGCAGGAGTTATCAAGAGTTCCCATTCGTCCTGGAAAACCTTGAAAACCTGGGAAATTGGTGACAAATTTTCCAGTCCTGGAAAACACATGGAAAATTTGAGAAAATGTAAAATGTCCTGGAATTATTTATTTTTTTTAAGTTAAAAAACAAAGATTATTACGGGCCCAAAACAATTACCATTGGTGGCAGAAAGTGCGATGTTCAGGAATGCTGAGTTTTGACACGTGAGAGTAGTTGATATTCCCTTGATATTGGCACTGGTAACGAGAACAAACAAAGAAGATTTGTGTGATATTAACTCGCAATTGCATGTTATAAAGTCAGAATTGCATAATATAAACTCGCAATTGTGTTTATATCTTGTAATTCTTTCTACTTTTCTCAGAATTGTGAGATATAAACTTGCAATTGCGAGTTATAAAGTCCAATTCTGAGGAAAAAAGTTTTTCTCAGAATTGCAGGTTTATATCTCACAATTCTGGCTATAACTCGCAATTGCGAGGAAAAAAAGTCAGATTAGCAAGATTAAAAGTCGCAATTACCTTTTTTAATTTTTATTCTGTGGCGGATACAAGCTTCCATAGTCATAATGTATGATTAAGAGCTCATATTAAAAACTGATTTTATAGTTAAGTCATGGCAATAAACTGTACGCCTTTTAAAAAAAGAGCAATATATAACTTTAGGGCGTGATCCTTGTCTTTTATTCTTGCCGTAGTAAAAGTGAAAATGTACTGGAAAAGTCCTGGAAAATGATCGCTAAAAAAAGAGTGGGAACCCTGGTTATGATCACATAATATGATTGACTGCTCTAGAGCGAATGAGCTCTCTGACACGCACAGAAGAAACACTTCGCTCTGTACGCTGTTTCAAGCTCTTCAGATCGCATAATATAAAGAACATGTAAGAATAAATCTGAGGGCCTTAAGAGTGCCTTAATCATTCTCGGTAAAAATCTCAGTGTTTGGTAGCCCTGTGCTGCTTTGTCTGATAGTGATTTCTCTTTTTTTGTCTCTCCCAGAGCCTATCCCAGCAGAAGAGCTGGGAGAGTTTGATGAGATGGATGATGAAGAAGGGATGGTACGGGTGTCCGCCTTCCCGCCCGACCTCAGAGAGCTGCTGCCCAGCATGAAGGTCTGGTCCGACTGGATGCTCGGACACCCAGACAAGTGGAACCCTCCTCCTTGCAGTATTCAGTGAGTCCTGCTCGCATTGTGTTCACAGGACTGTGTTGATTTGAAGCTGAGCTGGAGTGTGTGTGTGTTTATAGGGGGAGTCCAGATGTGTGGCAGTGTCTTGCAGATCTGTGCAACTCTTTCTCACGTGTGTATCATGGTGAGGTTCTGCTGTATAAAGCTGATGCAGATGGAGAAGGAGATGAGGAGCTCAGAGTCCTGCAGCTGGAGGAGGACAAAATGCTCTCTGGCTTTGTCCCGCTGCTCGCTGCCCCACAGGAAGCCTGCTATATAGACCAAGGAACAGATGCGGTCAGTAATGTACACATGTATAAATAACACATTACATTACACTCCCATATTGCATGCTTGGATGAATAATGTATCAAATTAGGACTCTTTAGATTACAGTAATTTGCTATTTAACCTTTATTTTATTTTTATTTTAGTTAACAATCTACTCTAGATTATTTGAATGAATATATTAGCTACTTATTTATTTTAAATTCCAATTTGCTCAAATTGACTGCCTCCTGGGTGAGTAATGTATCAAAATTAGTGCTCTTAGTAGATTCAAATAATTGCATTTTTTTTATTTTTTTTATTCATTCTTATTTTTATTCTTTTTTTTTTACTTTTTAATTTTTATTGTCTTAATTAGAATTTTTTTTAATTCCAAGTTGCTAAAATTGGCCTGTTTTATTTTATATTTTGGATTAATCGCATCCAAAATAAAAGTTTGTTTTACATAATCTCTCTTTCTTTCTCATAGCTGAAGGGCAGGTTGAAACTCGGTCCGTATTGAAGGATTATTATGTGTGTGTGTGTGTGTATGTATGTGTGTGTGTGTGTATATATATATATATATATATATATATATATATATATATATATATGTAAATATATATACAATATATACATGCAAATATTTCTTAAATATATACCTGAATGAGTGTGTATTTATATATACATAATAATTATACACAGTACACACACATATATTATGTGTAAACAAACCTTTATTTTGGGTGCGAATAAATCGATTGCCAGCACTAATTTTTATGTAGTCCATTCAGTGTTAATGCATTTCTCCTTTTGACAAAAAAAAATGCTCGATGATGATTGAATTCTATACAAAGATTTCTATACGAGATTTGATTTATTAAATCAATGTCAAGATCTTTTTCATCATATACTAATATATGCGAGCAAAAACACGTGCTGTCATTCTTATTCTGATCAGTTATAGAAATCGCATAACTCAATGCATCACTTTAGTCAAATTCATTGTTAGTTTTATGATTTTAAACATATTTAATTGAATAAATTAACAGCTGTAGTTACCTCACATCTGAATGATTGTTTCTGTATGGTAGGCTATAGCAGCTGACTGTAAGCGAGTGACCGTTCTGAAGTACTTCCTGGAAGCTCTGTGCGGGCAGGAAGAGCCACTGCTGGCTTTTAAGGGAGGAAAGTACATTTCCATGGCAACACCTCTTACAGCCAGCGTAAATGCCGAGAACAAGACGCAAATGCAAGAACAGGTACAGCAAACCTCTCATTTCCTGGATAAATGAAAGAGAATTTCATCTGTTTTGTTTTGCATTTCTCTGAATCGTCAACAATCTTTTTCCAGTAACCCACCCAACAGAGTAGAGTGTGTGGTTAGCTGTCTGGGCAATGCACTGCTAATTCCACTGTTTTCTCAGGAGGATGATGTCATTGTGGAGGAATCATCTCTCTCAGCATCAGAAGGGGAGATCGATGGAGAGATTGAAGGAGACGGAAGTGAGGATGATATCAGAGAGCTGAGGGCACGGCGCCACGCTCTCACACACAAGCTGGCACAGCAGCAGAAACGAAGGGACAAGATACAGGTATCTCAAGATGCCATCTTCTTTACATTGTCTACGTCTAATGCACCAGAATAGATAAAGCTAATGAATTAGAGCTGACAAAGTGACCGTTTCTGTCGTTCAGGCTGTTCTGCAGATGGGTGGGCAGTTGGAGATTGAGATCAGGCCATTCTATCTGGTCCCTGACACAAATGGCTTCATAGATCATCTGGAGGGCCTGAGGAAGCTTCTGGCCTGTGGGAAGTACATTCTGGTTGTGCCTCTTATCGGTGAGACCCTCTTTGATAATTACAATGCAAGCAAATGTTTCACTCTTCCTTTCTGTCTAATGTTTCTCTGTGTCTTTGTGACAGTGATCACAGAATTGGACGGTCTGGCTAAAGGGCAGGACAGTCGTGAGGGGATCAGTAATGGTGCCCATGCCCGACAGGTGCAGGAGAGAGCCAGAGCAGCGGTCATGTTTCTAGAGAAAGCCTTCGAGTCTAGAGATCCCTGCATCAGAGCGCTCACCAGCAGAGGAAACACACTGGAGTCCATCGCCTTCCGCAGTGAGGACACCTCTGGACAAAAGGTTTGTGTGGCGTTAATCTACAGAGGATTATGCTGTTTCACACTTGGTTCAAACCTCAGTTCTATTCAATTCCTCTCTTTCCATATTCCAAAATTTCAATTAAGTGTTTGTGCTATGTTTCACGTACAAGTATGACATTCGGTAAACACATTTAACAGCCCAATACCTACCCTGGGAGCAAAATCTGAAAACCCAACAGGAAGTGAGATATTTTGAATTTTCTCAGCAAAATTTTTGCAGTTTTGCCATTTGCCATTCGCTGTACTTTAACGAACTTTTCCTAGAGATTTTATCAGATAAACATCATTTTTGGTCAGTCTAATCTAAAGGCCTTTGCGACGTAAAATTTTGAAGATCTTGAGTTTTCGCTGAAGTCCATGGAGGCCTGACAAAGTGATGTTTCGCCATGAAACGGGAAGCTGTTGTAAGTCAGGCATACAGTGTCCAACCTGCCCCAAACTTCACATGTCCTGGCCTGAAGACATCTACATGCCAATATTCAGTTAGTCATAGCGCCACCTGTTGGCAACAGGAAATGGCATGCTTTACACTGTAATTCACTCCCTGAAACACATTTAAATATGCCATGAAGTACCAAACATGCTAGAAACACATTAAATCATGCAACACTTGGCTGAACTCAAGCATACAATGTCCAATCTACCTAAACTTCACATGTTTGATAAGTGCCCTGGCCTGAAGACATCTACATGCCAAAATGTAGTTATAGTCATAGCTCCACCAGCTCGTAGCAGGAAGTGTGGCAAATACAAATGACTAACGTAGTCCTCCTATTTTTGTATACTTAAATGCATATTGCCCACTGTGCTCTGTTTTCCTAAAGCCACAGGGTGGCGGTGGCACGGTTGCGAGGGCCCTTTTATCACTGCTTACAGCTTTAATAAAATAAAAAAAACATTTTATTAGTCAGGGAATGTATCATATTGACTAACAGTCATTTAAATTCATGTAGCCACAAAATTCATGTTAGTTAAATGTTGTTCAATGTTGATTTCCACATAATTTTTTGTTAATGCTATCCCTCAAAAGTTTGAGGTCAGTAAAGCCGTGTTTCCACCATAATTACCCGGAACAATTTGTCCCAGGAACTTTTTTCCCAGGAACATCAACACCCCCACCCACAGCTGTTTAATGTTGATGACCACGTTATTTTACATATGATATCACTTGTTTCTGCTTCTTCTTCAAATGTATTTTAATTAGAAGATTCAGTACTCTTTCAGCGCCTCCTATCGTATAACAGTGAAAACACGTAAAGCCGTCTATGTCTGAGGAAAGAGTTAAAATGCTCATGTAAGTCACAAGACAAGGAGAGACCGCAGAGTTAGTTTAACATTGGTCTTTACGGAACGTAACACTCCGACACGGTTCTGTAGTTTGGAAAACATTTTCACGTCAACAGGGCTCGACAGTGCGACTAAAATGTGTGATCTGTAAAATGTATTTTGGAGCGCGTGTGCAAATAAATAATCACAAATGTTACACAAATGTAAGATCATAACAAGCGTCGTAATGGTCATTTAAGGCATCTTATATTTTGGGGATGAAAAAACATAAATCGCAATACGGCCTAATGTGATAATGAAATCATACCCTTTTGAAGTTTAATAAAGTAAATGCGCGAGCCAGTAGACCGCACAACAGCGCCACGTTCAGGATTTGAAACGTGAAGCCCTGTTGTGTGTTCTACTCGGCTCGCTCGCGCAACAGCGCTTCAGACTGCTTGAGATCAGTTCACAATCAATGAATAGCGCACATTTATGCCAAGCGATTGCTGATTGTTGTAATCCTGATCAATCATGACAATGTTTACTTTACGGTGTTTATATTGTATATATGTTGCATACCGGTTGTAAGAACGCATATTTTATCTCCCTCAGCTGAATTTAATTGAGCGTCCTGGCCTGCAATAATAAAGCAAAGACATTTCAAAATAAGAGTCCCAGTGTATTTCGGGCTTGTTTATTAAATAAAAGTCACGCAGTGTGCCCAATTTCCACCCCAGTTATTATTTGGTTAAACTAAATTAAACTGCATGTAATTTAATTTAATTTCCATATAAGTAAACTATTGTAGCTTCTGTCTGGGATGCCCTGTCACAGGAAGGAAAGACTATGATTATTTAACACATATTATTAAATATATTGATTTTACTAGTATCAGTGTTGTTATAGCTAACAAAAACTAAAATCATAAAAAATCTCTTTATTTGAAATAAATAAATGTTAACTGACATAAAATGTAAAAAAAAACTAAAAAAAAACATACAACATAGAACACTTTTCTTATTTTCATTTAGTTGAAATTAATCTGCTATTTAGTTTCATTAATCTGATTAAAAATTAATACTATACAAATAACAAAAACAAAAAGACAAAACAACAGAATTACTAAAACTTTTAACTAGAATTAAAATGAAAGCAGAATTAAATTGAATTCAAAATATGAACAAAAACGATATAGTATCTTAGTGATACTAAAATAACACTAGTATGGCAAAAAATTGTGTTTTTTATATATATATATAAATGCAGAAATAGTTGCGCCCCTAAAGTTTCTAATGCGCTCCTAAATTTTTCAACAGCGTCAACCTGCAACTCTAGTGTGAAAAAAAAAAAGAGGTTCATTTTAAAGTTTATAAATGCACATGGGACTATAAAGTCTATTTTAAAGCCACCCGCTCATTCTTTCCTTCTTTCCCCAGGGCAACAACGATGATGTCATCCTGTCTTGCTGTCTGCACTACTGTCAGGACAAAGCGAAGGACTTCATGCCTGCGGAGAGAAGTTCGTTCACTTACTTTTACTTGTTAGGGGCCGTTCACACAGGATGGGCTTTTGCATTCCATCTGCATTTGCTTTTAATTAGTCACTTCATATTCACATTGCGATAATAACCTGCTGAATGTACATTATCCGGCTTATTACATGACTACTTGCCACATAAGTAAATAATTCAAAATATTGATTTGAAATATTTTATTAAAGCTCATTAAAGCTTTCGCGAAGAACGGTTCCTTGCAAGTTCTTATCAGTTTTGAGTTGAGCCTAGACGAACAAACAAGTTAAAACAAGACTGAGAGTTAAGGGATAATCTATCAGTTATTATTTCTATCACTTATTACTTATTATATCACTTGTGCATTTCACCACATAAATAATGACAGAACATGAGATATAGGGTGCTTCTCAATCTAAAGGCTGCGTCCTAGTAAGGCTGCATATCTCGGCTGACACATCATCAGGCTTAGTCAAAGAATGTCTCAATTTAAAAAATCTTTTTAAGGCAGTTTCCTTCATTTGGCCTGTTTTGAAGGATGCATCGTGTATTCTTCACATCCTCCAACCACCCACAATCTTTTGCACATATTCCAATTTACAAAAAATTAATCGCATTTAATTAAATGAATTCTGGCCGAGTTCAAAATGCTTACGCTACGTCTGACGACATTGCACACCAGTTATGCTCATCAGACATAGCGTAAGCATTTTGAACTGCGGGAGGCGCTACATTTTCCTTAAGTTAAATACGAAAGGCAATAATAGATAATTTACTTTATGAAGTTTTAAATATGGATATTTTTCTTACACAAACGCATCGATTTGCTTCTGAAGGCCTTTATTAACCCCCCGAGGCCGTGTGGAGCACGTTATATGACGGACAGATGCACTTTAATGAAAAACAGAGCCACAATCACTGCCATTATAAAGCTTGGATTAGCCAGGACTTTTTTAATATAACTTTTTAAATATTTTATTCATCTGAAAGATGAATGTCATATACACCTAGGATGACTTGAGGGTGAGTAAATGATGGGCAAATCTTCATTTTTGACCCTTTAAAGGGTTAGTTGGTCCTACTTTATATTAGGTGGCCTTAACTACTATGTACTTGCATCAAAAAATAAGTACAATGTGCTTATTGGGTTTTCATATTGTATTGCAAAACACTTTTGCTGATATTGAGGTGGATACGGGTAAAGTTAGGGACAGGTGTGGTGGTATGGGTAAGTTTAAGGGTAAGGTTAGGTGTTAGGGAAATGTAACTACAGAAATTAATTACAGATGTAATTACATACATGATTTTACATTGTACTTACATTTTTAAAAAATCCTGCATGTACACATTAAGTGCATTGTATCAAATGATTAATTTAAATGTACATATTAGTAGTTAAGGCCACCTAATGTAAAGTGGGTCCGGTTAGTTCACCCAAAACTGAAAATTCTGTCATTAATTACTAGGGATGGAACGATTACCGGTTTCACGATAAACCACGATACAATGTACTGAGGATTATCATGATTTTAAAAACTTGCGGTAAATCCTGCCCAGCCAGCATCATTCTGGTGCAGGCGCAGAACGCAACATTGCCTTCTGCTATTTCTTATTCAAAAAACAGTGACAGCGCAGGGAGATTTTTCAGCCTTCTAAAAAGACTAAATCTGAGGTGTGGTCATATTTTGGCTTTTACAAAAGTCCTGAGGGAAACTTAATCGAGCATGGTCACCCTGTTTGCAGAACATGCAAAAATAAAGTTGCTGCTATAGGGGCAAACACTTCAAATCTGCTGAGTCGTCTTCGTGACCATCACACACTGCTGTATAGCGAATGCAAGGCAAGTGGACTTTGACCTCAATACCAAAACTTCGTCTGGGAAATAATTGGACACAAAATTTTTAGGTGAAATATTTTATCTCACTCACTTAAAATTAACGTGAAGCTTCCACGAAGAAAAGTTCACAGCAAGTGGCTTTGAGCCAAAGACAAACTAACAAGTTCAGACAAGACTAGGGTGACATTTAAGGAATAATAATGTATATTCATTATACACTTATTACACAGATTTTCTTTACCACATAAATAATTATGGGGACAATGTTTTAGATCTTACCTGTTTATAAATCCATTTTGTACAGTGTACAAAACAATAGTCCAGACAAGATGATCACAAGAAGTTATAGTAATAATTATAGTAGTATAAAAAATAAAGTCCTCTGATTTCATTTTCAATGCAATCAAAAACAGATACGCAAGTTGCATTTGAATGAAACGAGAGAGCACGTCCGTTGTGATACGTGGATGTGAGCTGTTATAATGCGTTGCTATTGACGACAGCCATTATAAGGAAGGAAATCCCACAGAATAGAATCTCGCTTGTTTTATTTGTTGGTTGATTTTCAAATATAAAACTTGTTAATTTTTTCTGTGTGCATCTGTTCTTTTTAACACTTTTATCTCATTTGAACAAAACTGTGATATTGATAATCGTGATAATTTGGGTCACTATAATCGTGATATGAAATTTTCATACGATTCCATCCCTATTACTCATCCTCATGTCGTTCCAAACCCGTAAGACCTTCGTTCATCTTCGGAACACAAAATAAGTTATTTTTGATGAAATTCGAGAGCTCTCGAGGGATGAGGGTGAGTAATTAATGACAGAATTTTCATTTTTGGTGAACTAACCCTTTAGCTGTCCATCTTGTTTTAGTTTGTTCGTTCATCTAGGCTCAAGTCAAAACTTATAGGAACTGTTCTTTGCAAAAGCTTTAATTAGCTAATAAATTATTCAGTTTGAGAAGCACAGATAGATTTGAGGAATTTGGGAATAACTGACCCCGGAATGTCATGACCAACCAATTAATCAAGTATTTTAGAGAGCGTAAAACACTACATAAACACTGAAAAACATCCCGTTATGAAACGCAAGAATACTTCCTGTGCAAATGCTCTCTTCATTTGAGACGTCTTCGGTTTCTTCTGTTGTATTTTTCTTTCCTGACTGACTAGTTTTGTATTCTCCACCAGATGGGGCGGTGCGGTTGCGCAGGGAGGTGGTCTTGCTCACGGACGACCGCAACCTGCGAGTCAAAGCGCTCACACGCAACGTCCCGGTCCGAGACATCCCTGCATTCCTGATCTGGGCTAAAGTAGGCTGAACTGCAGACCTGACCTGCTGCTGTACAAACCAATCATCCTCCACTACAACAGTTGGAGATGAGGAAATTGTCACGGAGAGAGGATGAATATAAAGGGGAAAGATACTACAAGTTTTTGTCGAACCGACAAAAAAAGAGTGGAGTGACACATCGAGCTACTTTAACAAGAAAGAAGTGAGGATTTTCCCCTTAACAAACAGCGTGCATAGACAACCGCTTACTTCGGAGGGGGAAATAGGCGCGCTTGGAGGGGGTTGAAAGCAGTTTAGGTGATTCAGGGGGATTGATTAAAGCGCAGAAATGCCGTATGAAGAGGAAGCAGGCGAAGTGTACGTGTGAGCAAGAGAAACCAGCGTCAGCTGCTCTGCTGTTTAGTGTCAGCTTGTAGTGTTTGTGTGGAGTAACACGCAGGCGGATGAGCTCGTTCCAGCACTTCCGTCGCTCGCAAAGGGCCTGTAATGAGGTGAGCTCTCCAGTAGGGGGCAGCGTGAGGCAGTCTCACGTTCCTGCTCTGTGGCCCGAGAGGCCCTGTTTGCGTTTTTCATTGCCTTGGTGTATGCTTGGTTTGCTCTAAGCATGATTGTTTTAAAGCTCTTATTATTTTTTACCAGTACTTGCGTATTTAAGTTTGCATTGCATTTTTGTCTTCAGTTTTGACAATGTCAGGTTCTTGTTTTCATTTAGGTCACATGGTTTTGTCGTAATACACTCATAACTGTTAATCTTATGTAGTAGCTGTGTGGAAGCATCTTTGTGCATCAAGTGTGTGAATTAAAATCAGAAATTGTATTTTGGATTGTAACATCTGTATTCCTGTGTCAAGTAAATACTGATGTAATGAATCTGTCATCACAGTAGTTTTAATACAAACTAATCCATTGTAATTGTTTGAGGAAAATTAGGCTTTCCGTTGCTGAAAATTATTGACAAGGTGTATCTGTCTCTGAATGAATGGAAAATAAAATCTGAAATTTTGAGGTAGAGCAAAACAGAACTTAAGTTTTGTTTCCTTTTTTAAAGAAATTAAAAATACATGGACAACTTGGATGAGCTGTAAAGTGGGTTATTTAGATACTGTTGTCAGGACCATCAAGAAAATCAATAGATGCTGGTTAGTTGACATAAAAAACACAAAGTATAATTGTTCACACTTCAGAGTCTTAGAAATGTTTGTTTTTTTTTTGGACATTTTTCGTGCAAATTGTTTTCTTGCCTGTATTCGAGTGGGTTGTCTGTGCTTGTGTTTTAGTGTGATTCTTTAATTTTTTCCCCGAAGCTGAAGTATTATAGTTGTAATGGAACCTGGTATGTCATCTTGTTACAGCCTGTTTGTTTTAATGGTCTACTATCATCCTCACCTTTCTGTTCTGTGGTAACAAAAAGCCGCATCTGAATTATTCACCTCTGATTACAAGTCTTCCTGATTTGTTTTTAATGTTTGGGATTTCATTAAAATTTCTGAGTTAATCATTTGTATTGTCACTATTTCATACAAATGTCTTAATGACTTCTAACAGGTTTATATCCATAGAGCAATGCACTAAGGGATATTTTCTTTCAGCAAAGGAAGTGAGCCTTCTTGTAATGTAGTTGCAATTATACAATTAGATCAGAGTATCTTTCCTGTAGATAGTGAAAAAGGAAGGACATCGTTTTGGGAAAGAAAAATCAGGCAAAAAAAAGTCTATCAATCAAATGGAGTGCCAATTTTTTTTTTATTAACTCTTAATTTTGTAATGCATACACTGAATACTTGTTAAATCTGCAAAGTACAAACATTAAATTGAATTAGACATGGAAAATCTGTGCAAACTGTTCAGACTTCAGAAACATATTGAAATATAACATCATAAACCAAACTGGCCTGCAGGGTAAGTACAAAAAAAGCTGATTTTTTTTTTGTTTTTGTTTTTTGGAAAGAATAATACAAATCAAAATGAAAATGGTCCTATATATGTTTGGTTTTCAAATTCTAGTAATACATTACATATTTATGAGGGAGTAAGTGATTGATTAGTGAGTTCCTTGATATTAAAATTATTTTTGGCATAATCACTGTCTTATAAAAATATTTATAAAGACCACATGACCTCCAGCAGATGCAGCAGCCTATCAGTAATTACATTTGATGTTGTAACGGTTACGTCAGCTCAAGTTCTGCTGAAATGCTATCGAGAGGTCATAATTAAATTGGTAATTCATAGCCCCTTTAACGGTCATTGCTTTTCATATTAACATGCAATAACATAAATAGAACATTCTGAAAAACTATAATAAAAAAAAACTATGCAACTGTTCAGCACAAACACAATTCCATGAACATCAACCCTGAAATGAGTTATGAACAAATCTTTTTCAAGCAGAGATATGCATGTATTTCAGTCACAGAAGCGCTTCCTTATGAGGTCACGTTACTCCAGGAATAAATGAAGACAGTGCATCTGTAAACAGACCTCGCTGAACTCCTCCCATTTACAGAACAGCAGAAACAAAACTATACAAACAAAAAACTGTACACCAAGATTACACATTCACATGGAGTAAAAACTTCAGCTGTCTTCAAACTTAGATTAAGGAATCCCTGTCAAAGTTCCACATGATACTACTTGCTAGAATTCTTTTGCCATTTTTGCTGCAGCTGGCAAAAGTTTAATGTCTTGGCCTGAGTTCCTTCTGTAATAAACAACTGAACTGCACGTGCTACGCAACCTAGAAATCTTAAGTGTGCTTTAATGTCACAATTCACACCATCTGCTGCAAGATCTAGCCCTCAAACGAAGGCACAAAGCTGATAGTATAATGCTGATGCGCTTGAGGTTAAAAAAAAAAAAGGAATTTGAAGGAACAAAAAGAGTGAAAAAAGGAAGAAATAGTGTTAATGAATGGGTAGTGGACCAAAAAGTTGTTGGATACCACATTAAGTTTTCCACAAATAGAGTACATTAATGTAAAGATCTAGAAGGAAAGTATTGCACTTTCTTCTGAATTATCTCACAAAATACTTGAATAGAACTCCTAAGCCATTCAGATCTATTAGTTGAGGTTGACCCTTCCTTGTAGTGAATTTTACTCAACGGAGGAAATTTCAATAAAATACTGCATTGCACTTGCATGTTAATTAAAATCCATTAACATCTGCAAAACCATTCCACACAAATACTTGCTGACAAAAGTGCATCTTGGTTAGAAACATCTGCCGAACTTTTTTGGCCTACAAAAATGAAGTAATCCCAGAGATTAACCAGTATAAATACATTATATATTGGACAGACAAAAACCTGAAGGTCATCTTGGGTATTTTGGTCAAATACATGTGCATTTCGGAAAAAAGAAAATGTGTTAGTCACCACGCCATAAAACCCGATGAAAGAGTCGAGTTCAGTCGATGTTTGGTGTGAAGAGTCTGTGCGGATATGATCGCAGGTTAAATCAATCCACTGCAGCGAAGTGCCGCAGGTGATTTCCATAGAGATGAGATGATGCTGCTAACCTTAAGGCATTATATCTGAGAGCTATGTGGTCTTTCACATGAGGTCTTGGAACAAGAAAATCCTTAAGAGAGGAAAAATACTCCTGGTGCCATTCCAAAGTCCTGTAAATAGAGAAACCAGATTTGTGTTAGAATAAACCAACACTGGAAAGATCCATCCTCTGAATATAACGAAAGAACGCAAGCACACACCATTTAGCATACACTTATGTTCACACCGCGAGTCTTAAGCCCAGGACACACTGCACGATTTTCTGCTGTCCCAGACTAAAGATTGCTATCATGAACAACTGTGGCGATTTCTTTGATCGTGGCTCCTAATCGGTGGTCCTGTCGTACAATGAGAGAGGTTCAAAGATGGCCGTTGTTACAGTCTTGAGACCAAAGATAGCCTACGATAATTTTCTGATAGTGTCAGAAATTCCGCATGATCACCGCAGTGTGTTTGCAGCTACAACCTACGTCTACTGACCAGCCAATAAAAATGGAACATGAAATCAATGCGACATGGCGCTACAACTTAAAACTGCTTCCCTTAATATCTTTTCCCTTCCTCTTTCGCCGCATCCTCTTTTTTTTTTGCACACATAAAAACTACAACTGCCAGAGTGTGATTCATCAAAATCTTTTTGTTTACCACTAGCACATGCTGCTGATGTTTTATTCTTCTACAGAAATTTGCAATTGAGCCTACGAGTCAATAGGCGTCATCATCGTACTGTATACATACATGTCGTACCCAAGTTTAATAGATCCATGTCGCACAGTGTGATTTGCACGGTTTTAGAAATCCTATAAGAGCATTACAGTGTATCCCGGGCTTTAGTCAATTTTGATTTATTGCTTTTTTTATAGCTGTTCACATTGTTGTTTTAAATGTAGCCAATATCAGATTCCAGTGCAAACAGATTATGGTCCTGACTGGGACGCATGTAAAAAAGAACAATAAAAACAAACATCACGCAGCACGCTGTCATACAGAAGTAAAAAAGGATATTAAATTAAGTAATTACGCAGTGTAATCTGCCGCCTAAGCCAGCAAATTTATACACAAGCAATATAAAAAAACTAAAATTATGATACAAGCCCTCGTGTTTTGCTTGTCACTGTAATGCTCTGACATCACTGTCCGTCAGTGACTACCTTGATCATTTCGGGTATGTAAAATCTTTGAAGTGACTACCATGAGCGCAGAATTGTGACGTTTGTTGCTCCAGAGTGATGTAAAAGTCGCATGAATTCTGACTGTTTCAGACTCGTATAATTCCTGTATTGGATTTTAGGACCACATATGGAAGTGGCCCAAATCGGAATAAAAAAAAAACAGATTCCATGTGGTTTGTGCTGTTCATAAGTGTCATGAGAAAAACAGATCAGGGTCACATGTGAGCAAAAAAATCAGATTGGGCCACATTTGCCCGCAGTCTGAATGTAGCCTTTGACCACCAGTCAAAAAAGTTTTAATGTACGCTCCAAAACGTGGTGGGGAATGATGGGCAGATAAAAGACTATGTACCACATAACAATGGTAAGCAAAGATGTCTTTTTTTTGACTGCGATTCCAGAGCAAATTACTTTTTTGAACGGGTTTATGTTTATGAATTGTTCAAAGATACAAACACATTCACACCAAGAATTTATAATCGTTCTAATTCTACAAGAATAGGGAAGTCCACATCACAATTATAACAACCATGATAACAGGAAGGAACAATATCATTCAATCAGCATCCAACCTTAAAGAGTATTGCATGCTTATAATAAACAATGTCTTTGTCTGTTGGTGCGGATGCTAGTATAGTTATCGTTACAGTTATAGTTCTGTCATGACAACTCTCAGAGAGTTTGGCATGGTAATGACTAATGAGTATGAGAATGACAATGCGTTTAGTCTTGGCGGAGTAGATCTGCTACGCTGCTGCTGCAGAGCAAGTACAGAACTTGCCACTGCCAATACGACATGCTGCTGCTGTACAATATAGCATACATGATTTACCCCATAGCAAATACAGGTGGAGCTGGGGAAGGTGGAGGGTTGCTATAAACTGTTGCCCAGATCGTTTTCAACTAAAAACAGAAAACTTTTAATGCGTTTTGGCATTTTGACGTTGTTGTCTGTACACGAAAAAAGCAAAGAAAAAAAAAACAGTTCTGTTTTTAGAACATAGTTTTAACCACTACAGTACACCACCCCAAAGAAAATCCCCATTCAAACTAAGGCAAAGTCTCACCTGATTAGGACTCATTCTCCATGGTAACAGAAACAGGCTGACATACCTCTGGAAGACAAATCCAGACTGATCAGTTTCATAAACGCATACATTTTCCTCACATTTTTAATGTAATCAGTCAATAGGTGTATATTAAGGAGCAGTGTGTCTCCATAAAGCTTCAGGGAAATCATTGGACTTTTACCAATATCTAGTGATAATAATAAAAAAAACATATTTCACAGTGTTTTCTAGCAGTGTAAAAGCTCAGCTGTGACGTACCTATGTTTGCAGGACTGCCATCTTTCTGCTCCTCAGAATGCATATCATTGCCTAGGAGATGATTCTGTGACTCACTCAGCGGTCTGGGGTTTGTCTGTCCATCAACAGTGCTGTTACCATAACAACCATAATGTGTCAGTCACAAACACTTACAGAGATTTTCACAGCCCCAAAATAAACCTCAGCCTGGATTATATTTTACTATTAACAGTGATGCTCTGAGGACATTTCTGGGAAAACAGACTTCTAGAATGTCTGAGATTAAAAGAGAATGCACGTAACTAAATGATCTAAAACAGCTGAAGGGAAAAATAATCAATTTGATTAATTACAATTCAATTTGTTCTCATGACGTATTGTAAACAAATGAGATTGTAATTACCATTTAATGGCCTGTTGTTCAACATTGCCTTGCTCTAAGTCAACGTTGACTAGGCGGGTAGGGAATGTGTAGCCATCACCCAAACTAGAGAGGAAAAAACATGCTACTCATGCTACCATAACTTGCCACACAACACTGAATGGATTCTTATAAGAGTGCTTATAATCTTAAGGTTAACTTGAAATTTAAATTATCATTCACTTATTTAATATACACTTCTGTATGCAATTATGAATGATTCATTGTTGCATATTATTTTAAAAAAGATTGTTTTACCTGCTGTAAATGGGTATGCACCAGCATAGCTTCTGGTCCCCGAACACCTGGGTGATATTCTTGCGGAAGCCCAGAGTGAAGCCATTTTTATCTGGGCCATTTCTGAACACCGGTGCCCTGAACGCCTCTGAACCAAAGGATGAGAGATTAGAATGAGGTCTATTCCTGTTCTCGACAAATGACATCATCTACTTTTGAACAAACTTTGGGAGGAGTATCAATTGATTTTTAGGGCACACAAGTTTTTCGTTGTTTTTATTTTGTCCTGAAGTTTGACCTAAAATTTCTTCATAAGCACGCTCACAATCCAACGGCCCACATTCATTTACATTTGACTTTTATCAGCAAAGTTTTATTTGTTGTCTGAACATGTGACTGCACTTTCCCTCAGTAAAAGCTAATGATGAAAAATAGGTCATTATATGAGATAGGAGGACTAGCAGATCAAACAGTGACAGGAACTGGAACCTGGACAGGAATTCTATGAGGAAATAATCAGAATCTAAAGAAGCAATAACTGTATTTAGTGTATTTAGTGTTTGCAGTGAAGCAAGAGAAGGAAGAAAAAAAAAGAAAAAAAATCACAATGTAATATACAAATATTAAACAGCTTATGATAAGGAGAAGCAAGTAATAAAAATTATGATAATAATGGCTAGAGATTAATTAAACAAAGAAATGTGATAAAAAGGAGAACGAAAAGGAGAAGAAAAAAAGAGGAGGAGGATTAGAAGAAGCAGGAGGAGAGATGGAAAAGAGAAAGGGGAGGAGAAGGAGAGGGAGAAAAAGGAGGAGAAGCAGATGAAACAGAAGAAGAAACATAAGGAGAATGAAGAGAAGGAGAGGAAGAAGTAATAAGAGGAGGAGGATTAGAAGACGTAGCAGGAGGAGGAGGAGGAGAAGAAAGAAAAGAAGAAGCAGGAGGAGGAGGAGAAAGAAGAGGAAGAAAAAGCAAGAGGCGGATAATTAGAAGAAGCATGAGGATAAGAAGAAAGATGAAGAAAGAAAAGAAGGAGAAGAAGGAGCAGCAGAAGGAGGAGGAAGAGGAGGAGAAGAGGGAGAAAATGAGGAGGAGAAGGAGAGTGAGAAAAAGGTGGAGGAGAAGCAGCTGAAGCAGAAGAAGTGGGAGGAGGAAGAGGAAGAACAACAAGGAGAAGGACGAGGAGAACCAGGAGGTGGAGGAGAGGAAGACGAAGATGGAAAAAAAATAAGAGAAGGAGAAAGAGAAGAAAGAAGAAAAGGAGAAGAAGAAAAGGGAGGAAGAGGAGGAGGAGGAAAAAAAAGGGAAAAAAGCAGGAAGAGAAAAGAGCAAGCAATACTAACTACCTATAGTGGTTCTGTTTTTTCCCACCAGCCACAGATGGTAGCTAAAGAGTGACAGGATACTGATGAAGAACATGGCCGCCACAAAGAATAGGAACAATACATGGAACTTTGCATGAGTGTCTGGCAGATGATTCTGTGGAGTAAGAAAGTAGAACATGATACAATGAAAAAAATAAATAAACACATTTATTAAGTATCCCAATGTAGTTTGTAGATCAACATTGCATTACACTACAAAGGCTTATTCAAAACCCTCACTCACGGGTCATTTTTAAGGTGATTTACAAATAAATTGAATTGGCAGATGATTTTTTTTGAAGCGTGACATTTTTTAGAATCAGTAAACAAAGTAAACAAAATAACAGACACTCCCCAGTTTGGTTGTAAAAATATAGCCCAGCCCCAAACACACCATTGGTGGAGTCAAACTTGTTGCTGTTAAGCTGTCTCTGAATATTAAGCTAGGACAGGAAAAAAATTACACACATCACCTTTAATATTGTGAGATGTCAAAATCATTTACTGGCATTAGATGCAGTTAAAGGGCTCAAGAAAGCCCGTTCATCTAACTGCATCAACACTAACATCCATGTCTGCTAAGAGCCGACTGTTGTGCCTCTAAAAAGCATTTGTATAATTTAATATACTAAACTGCACTCTTTATTGCAACACTGCTGTTTATTTTCATCAGTGAAAGAATGCAAAGCTAAATGATTCAACAGTGCAACGCCAAACAAACGGCAATAGTCACAACAGCGCAAAGCAAGTGGTTTACCTCCGGGCAATGCTCTATAGCCCTCCGTCTGCAAAGCTTCAGACAAAGTGTTAAAAACACAGACAGAATGTTAGAAGCAGACACATTTTCTTCCATCTTTCTGGGTCTCAGAAACTGACATGCAAACACAAAGGTACTCGCGTAGCATTTAAGAACATTGAAAATGTTTTAGTAAAAACAGAAATACACTATATTACCAAAAGTTTTGGGACACCTGCCTTTTCATGCAGATGAACTTTAATGACATCCCATTCTTAACCCGTAGGATTTAATATGGAGTTGGCCCGCCCTTTGCAGCTATAACAGCGTCAACTCTTTCCACAAGGTTTAGGAGTGTGTTTATGGGATTTTTTGACCATTCTTCTAGAAGCGCATTTGTGAGGTCAGGCACTGATGCTGGACAAGAAGGCCTGGCTTGCAGTCTCCGCTCTAATTCATCCCAAAGGTGTTCTATCAGGTTGAGGTCAGGACTCTGTGCAGGCCAGTCAAGTTTCTCCACACCAAACTCACTCATCCATGTTTTTAGGGACCTTGCTTTGTGCTTTGCCATCATGTTGGAACAGGAAGGGCTATCTCCAAACTTTTGCCACAAAGTTAGGAGCATGAAATTGTCTAAAATGTCTTGGTATGCTGAAGCATTAAGAGTTCCTTTCACTGGAACTAAGGGGCCAAGCCCAACCCCTGAAAAACGACTCCACACCATAACACCCTCTCCACCAATCTTTACACTTGGCACAATGCAGTCAGGCAAGTACCGCCCTCCTGGAAACCGCCAAACCCAGACTCGTCCATTGAATTGCGCGATTCATCACTCCAGAGAACACATCTCCAATGCTCTAGAGTCCAGTGGCAGCGTGCTTTACACCACTGCATCCAATGCTTTGCATTGCACTTGGTGATGTAAGGCTTGGATGCAGCTTCTCGGCCATGGAAACCCATTTCATGGAATTCCATGAAGCTCTCTAGGCACTGTTCTTGAGCTAATCTGAAAGCCACACAAAGTTTGGAGGTCTGTAGCTATTGACTGCAATTGGCGACCCCGCTCTGTGATTTTACGTGGCCTACCACTTCGTGGTTGAGTTGCTGTTCCCAATTGCTTCCATTATGTTATAATACCACTAACAGTTGACCGTGGAATAAATTTCACGAATCGACTTATTGCACAGGTGACAACCTATCACGGTACCACGCTTGAATTCACTGAGCTCCTGAGAGCGACCCATTCTTTCATAAATGTTTGTAGAAGCAGTCTGCATGCCTAGGTGCTTGATTTTATACACCTGTGGCCATGGAAGTGATTGAAACACCTGAATTCAATGATCTGGAGGGGTGTCCCAATATGTTTGGCAATATATTGTAAACATTATATTATATTATACTGGGGTATATAAATGAACACAGTATACACTGCTGTTCAAAAGTTTGGGGTTTGTACGTTTTTGTTGTTTTTAAAAGAAGTCTTATGCTCAGCAAGACTGCATTTATTTGATCAAAAATACAGTAAAAACAACAATATTGTGAAATATTATTACAATTTAAAATAACTTTTTAATATATATTAAGCAGTAGGATAATCTCTCTCTCTCTCTCTTTTAGATATGAGAAAGAACCATATTTATCTGCACAACCAAAACAATGTTCTTCCGCAAAATGTATGCAGTTTTGTTTTTTAACCGCCAAAAGGTACACGGTATAACTTTAGGGTGTATTCATACTTGGCATGTTTGCTTCGATTAAAACGAACCCTGGTGCGATTGCTCTATTAGTGTGGTTCATTTGCCATCTGAACCCTGGTGCACAACAAACAAGGGGACCGAGACCGCTTCCAAGCGAATTCTGGTGCAATTCAAATAGCATATAAACACAACATGGACCAAAGACATGTAAATGAACCAAAAACGTGACATGGTGTCACAAGATGCAACCCTAAAAAGGTCAGAATGCTCAAGCATACCATAGTCGCAATGTTGCCCATCACAGTTTGGTAAAGGCATCAGAACCGCACCTCCTCACAGCGGATCTTTGGTTTTGTGTGTGTGATGGAGGGATTCCTTCCGCTGTTTTGACTCCTTTACACATTTTATAAGCTCTTTACGAGTTCTCAGCTGATCAAAATACCATCATATGTAGGCTACGCACATACAATGAAAGCATTTATCCCAGCACACAGCATTGTTTTGGATGTTTGGTAAGTTCCTTTGTGAAATATACGTAAATAAAAGCCAGTTGTGAACATATCCCTATGCCTTTAGGTTTGGTATTAAAATGCAAATTTGAACGCTAAGCGGACACAGAACCAAAAGGAACCAAGCAAACCGAACAACAAGTATGAACACACCCTTAAACTCGAATCAATATTTATTTATAATAAATATTTATTAGCATGTAGCTGTGTATATAAGCAGGATATAATGAGGTAAATAAATCTAAAATAAACAACAGAATAATCCCCAACAGGGCGATTTGTTTATTTATCTTTGTGATATTACCACCTGACTTTACATTATCCTTCACACTGTTTAGATTATCTGCAATTCATTTTCATGCAGACAGAAAAACAGATAGATGGAGAGACAAGTTGAAGTTGGCGCTTCCAAATAGCACAAGGTGAGAAGCGAGAAGTGTGAGAAATTAGAGGAATCAGATGTCTTTGTGTGAATGTGTGGACTTACTGTCCAGAACTTGATAAAGTACTGCAAAACTGTGGCGGCAATGTAGACGCAGTACAGCATGGAGTATGCCAGGAACAGCACAAAGAACTTGTAGTTAGAAAATCCAACACAGTTATTAACCCTGAAAGACACGGCAAAGAGTCATAATCTCTCTACATAGTAGCTCAAGCACAAAAGGTGACAGCTTATGTGACAACATAACTTCAGGTAATAAACTGATCGCAGCTCCAGATGCACGTACCATGGACAGTGGTGATCCATTTTCAGCACACATCTGTGAAAAACAAAAAGGATCAAAATAAAAATGCGCAAATCCAAGACATACAAGATAACTATGTTTTCTGAGTGGACTCACTTGTCGCAGGTAGAGCAGTGATGACATCTGTCTGGTTTGATCAGTTGACAGCGATCACAATAACGGACAGCTGAGGAGGCCCAGAGGATTAATAATTCAGACTCAATAATTCCAAACAGTATGTCACTAGCATATAGATGGATAGATACCCAACCACTCAACATTTTTTTGGATTACACTTTATTTCAAAGGGGACTTAGTTACATTGTACTTACTGAAATAAGTACTGAGTAATATTAATTAACTACATTGATAATAAGAAATGTTTCTTGAGCACCAAAATGGTTCATAATTCAGCTGATAATAACATTTTAAAATGTATTAAAAATAGAAAGCAGGTGTTTTAAATTGTAATAT
This sequence comes from Rhinogobio ventralis, assembly GCA_039654625.1. Lineage (NCBI taxonomy): Eukaryota > Metazoa > Chordata > Actinopteri > Cypriniformes > Gobionidae > Rhinogobio > Rhinogobio ventralis. The sequence continues at coordinate 21,973,655 of CM077215.1, read as the reverse complement.
TTCACAATATTAGCTTTAAAATATTTTTAATCAAATAAATGCAGCATGTGAGCATAAGAGAATTTCATTCAAATTTTTTTTTTTTTTTAAACAGTACGAATCCAAACTTTTGAACAATAGTGTATAATAGTTAAATGAATTAAAGGTCTAGATTCAAGAGGTGCCCATTCATGTGTGAAAATGATTCTTCAAGCTCCCTCCCAACCATTCTTTGACAGTTTGAGCCTGATGCATCTTGACATTGTCATCCTGGAATATGGACATGATGTGTCTTCCTACATTGTTGTTCAAGAAATGAAAAGCTACACACTCCATCAATAAGGGTTAGAAGAACTGTTGCTAAACATATAACATGATATGATTTAACATGACAAGAAACATAATAATCACTGCAATAATGATCCAATTATAGACTCTTGAGCATTTGCCAATTTAAATCCAAACAGCTACTTTTTTTGGCATTAAAGGGATAGTTCACCCAAAAATGAAAATGATCCCTTAATTTACTCACCCTCAAGCCATCCTAGGTGTATGACATTCTTCTTTCAGACAAATACAATCAGAGTTATATTAAAAAAATGTCTTGGCTAATCCAAGCTTTATAATTGCAGTGAATGGCTGCCCAAATTTGAATTAGATTCGCTTCAGAAGGCCTTTATTAACACTACGGAGCCCTGTAGATTACTTTTATAATGGATGGATACACTTTTTTGGGTTTAAAATTTTGGGCTGCCATTCACTGCCATCATAATGCTTGGAAGAACCAGGACATTTTTTAAATATAACTCAGATTGTATTCGTCTCAAAGAAGAATGCCATATACACCTAGGATGACTTGAGGGTGAGTAAATCATGGGGTAATTTTCATTTTTGGGTGAACTATCCCTTTAAAATAATACATTTATAAAGATATACATTTATAAAAACCAAAAGTTTGTTGTTAAATTAACTACAGAACATCTTAAAGAAGAAGTATGAGGAACTTAAATGGCGTTGTATTTTTTTAAGCTCACCCCCAGATCCTGTGCGTGTATACACGGGTAAATCTCTGGCCACTCTTTTCAGGATTTCCTGTTGGGCCTCTGGTCTCTCCTCTTTCTCATACAGCTCTTTTTCAGCCTTAGGGAGACAGAACTAAGAGAGACAACAGGATGTAAGATGGAGATGTGTGTGCGAATAGACTAATATGCATCTGCACATGCAACCAGAATCACTTTAAAATAACATTTTAATATTACAAAATTTTTTTATTATTTTTGCCATCTTTATTGACAAGATAGATACATGACAAATGAGCTCAGTGTGTAAGAGCATGTGTGCTAACTGCTAAACCACGCCTCACACCGCACAGGCAGTAAAAAAAAATGCAAAAACATCAATTTCTTTGCCTTTCTTCCTCTTCTCTTCTCTGTCATTACATTCTGGTTGCTCTGTAGTTTTATTACCACAGAGCAACCAGAGTTTAAAGGCTCCCGCAGCTGCTGCTCCTCCAGATGTGAGGAACATAACAACATACACAGTACAATATGATAAATATTTTTGCTCCCAATGACCCAGGTGAAATGAGAACCTGAGAGCCTGGCAATAAGGAAGAAACCATTAACCATTTACCGAACAACATATCTGGCATCTATAGCCACTGTAATTGGTCAAGGACCAACCTTTTAGCCAGGAAGAGGCCACCTGACTGACATGTAAAGTGACCAATCACAGTTTTGTTTTGTTCAATGTCATGTTTAGGGGCTCGTACATGTCGCTACAATAACAGACCATTACAAAACATATTTCCTTCTCAGTAAAGTATTTCACCTGATCTTCGATTATAGATGTGAGAAGACATACAACTAATACAATGGGATCACTTGGGAATCCAAAGGGTTGGCCAAGCTCAGAAAATAACACTTTTCACGTATCCCGTTGGGTAAACTTGGGAACACATACATCTCCTTTAAAGGCACAGTATGTAAGTTTCGCCGCTAGAGGTCGCTTTTTCAAAACAATAACAAACGCATACTTTGATGATGCCGTGGATGAGCGTGGAATCATGGGTGTTGTAGTCTTCACCTCCACAGCCGATGGAATCCGGTGGGACTCAGAAATAATTTTCATGGATGAGCTAATGTATTAAAGTTTTATTAACGTTACAGTGGTATGAAGCAGGGCGAGCCGAGAGCTGTGGGATCAGAATAAGGAGCTGCTTATATGCCACAGTTGCCCGCTGCTGCTCCTTTTGTATTGTTGTTTATGTTTATTTTACAATTAAGCTTACGTTTTACATTTGCCGGTTCCTGCCTCCTCCTTCCCTGACCTTGAACTTTGTTACAGTAACATTTGATCACTTAAATTCACATTATTTTATTTCATTCTAATGGAACCGCCGGAAGTGCTGAATTACTACTCATTCAGGTCACTTTAATTGAAAAACTTAAATTGTGTGGTAATGCAGTGCTGTTTTACTTGGTCAAAACAACCATACTAAAAATAAATTTGAGTATGTTGAAAGATATGTTATAATGTCACATATAACAATAATATATATATATATATATAAATAATGATTAGTTTCTCTTGATTTAAACATTGTTGCAAACATTTGGGATAATGTACACTACCAGTCAAAAGTTTTTTCATCAAAGAGAATGGGAAAGTGTGTCCAAACTTTGACTGGTAGTGTAAGTACACAAGTCAATAAAATATATAAACAGGGCTGCATATAAGTGGTGTGCAGGTGCGCATGCGCAACCAAAATAAGAATTGCGCTGGGTAAATAAGTTCAGACCACTCATTTGCGTACCAACATGGTTGACAGCTGTTAATGCACAATCACTGTTTTAGATCAACTAACTGTAATACTGTACTAGATTTCCGTTTGAATTGAATGCATAATGAAACTGGTGGTTTCAGAGCAAAACACAAAGCTGTGACATTCACTGTCAAATGGACAGCAATGGGGCACTTGGCAGTAGGGCTGGGCGATATGGCCAAAAAAAATCATATCTCTGTATTTTTTGGTTGAATGGCGATACACGGTATATATCCCGGTATTTTCTAAGTTTTTCTATTTGGATAAAAAAATCTTTATTTACTTTAATAATAATTTTATTTCACATCCTGCCAAATGATGTCCCAAAAACATTGTTAATATTGAAGGCTATAAACAATACAGCGAATGTAATGTAGGCTATGCAATATATTATGTACAAAAAAAAATGAAAGACATTAAATGTTTTTAAATTCACTAAACTAAAAATGAAAATAAAAACAAAAGCATATTAGCCTATACTTGATTACCCCATTATAATGGTCACTTTCATAAAAATATACTTACTTGTAGGTTTAAAATTCCACATATGGCACATTTATTGTCCAACAACAATATTTTAGAAAGATGTATACTTTAGTCAGAATTATTGCGTTCCTATTCTATTGCGCTCCGTCTGTTTTCGCGCATGCACGCAGCGGCGCTCATTGACGGAAGCCTGAATTTTTGCGGAATTTTCAAATGCAGAAGGCTCGTCCTCTCTGGACAGCAAAATTGACATATTTGCATGACTTTCTAACATTTACAGATGGATAATATACCTGTGAAATGTAAGTTATGAGGAAAGCAGCACATTTCAAACGCATTAAACACCGCAAGTATTTATCTGTCTGTCAGCACAAGTAGCCCATCTCTCAGAGCATCTGACAGGGCAAGCTGCTTTAAACTATACGTGTTAACTATATCTTACCAGTTATTTTTAAGCCCTTAATATAAAGCATGTGTCATGTTTAGGACAAAGTGTATCATGCACTTTCCCTGCATCAGCTCATTCTGCGTACTCCGCTATTTTTCAGATGCACTCGTATCAATCTACTGTATATCGATATAAACGGTATTGCCTCATTCCATATCGTTTCTAAAAAAATATATTGATATATTGTACAAATTCGATATACCGCCCAGCCCTACTTGGCAGTGCTAAAACCGGCAGTGCATATACTTATTTCCTGGCAACCGGCCAAAATAAAAGCTTGCTGATTTTATGTTTGAAAATGGTGAAAATTCATATAAAAAGAAAAAAGTAAAAAAGAAAAAAAATTTAAATGTAAATATTAGCATTGTATTTTTGAGTGTACTATATTTTTATTTAATACTTTTTTTATTTTAAAATATAATAGTATTATCACACTTTATTTATTATTTTGTTGATTATTTTATTAAAAAAACTAACTAAATAAAGTGCAATAATGCTATAATTAATTATTTTATTTAATGGGTCATTTATTTTATGTGCAGTGAACCAGACTGAAAAACTGTATATAAAACTCCACTGTACACTAGGCTCCCGGAAAACATGTAGTAGTCAACCAATCAGATTCAGACTTTTGCCTTCGTGAAAGTGTTTTACGTCTGAGGCTGAGATCTAGACCAGTGCAGTTTTTAGTATACTATAAATAATTTTAGTATAATATTATAGTATGTAATTTTACTTCAACTTTCTACGACAACATATCTAATTTTCATTGCATTTTTAGCGTTACTTCAATTATCAGAAAATGTCTTTTAATAGTTTTTATTTTAGTTATAAAACTAACCATATAAAAATTGAAAAATAAATAGATAAATGGAAGTATCTATCAAACGTTATGTTAAACAAAGTTCTTAATAGTTCTTGACCAAAAAGCTTTTTGCTACTATTTTCTACAATAATTTGATGCAAATTCATCTGTCGCTTGGTAGAATGAATGAGCAGACAGGTGGCAACATGGACCAACTTGCCCTCATTCTCAAAATCCAGAAACTGAACTAGACAAAGTAAAATAAAATACGGAGCAGACTACATTAAACATTATACATGATGTCCTGTTGGGCCACCACTTGATCTCTAAAGCAAGATCTGGGCCCTGAGGCAAAACTAGTAAATAAAGGAACAAGAACAGAGAGACAAAGAGAGAGATACAGTACCTCTTTTGAGGGTTTGGCAGGCTTGGAAGTGATGGTCTTCCAGTAGGACCATATGAACATGAAGAAACAGAGGTGAAACACTATCAGATAAAAAACTGTAAGAAAAACAGAATGAAAGGAATTTTAGAAAAACAAATGATACTTACTTTGTAACCAAAAAAAAAAGCTGTTACTTCATAACAGAAATGAGATGTTTTGTTCATTCTGGTGTGACAAAACATGTGACTAAGAACAGTAGGAGGCCAGATTAGCCAACAGAAGAATTTGTTAACTGCTTTTGCAATATTGTGCACTTGGTTTCACTGGTGTTCCTCTTACCTTGCTCCTCCGTGTTAGCGATTGTGTCTGCAGAGAGAAAGAAGCAAATGTCAATCACCAATCCCATCAAGAACAACTGGCCTGATTCACAAAGCCATCTGCTGAGTGCTGGGATACTGCTAATTCTCTCTCAGCTCCCGACTGTCCAGTTCCCTCCAGATCAGCCCAGTAAGGCCAGAGCACCGGGCGACTGGTACTGCCATCTGGCAGAGTGCTGTCAGAGAGAGCCTTGTGTCCATCACGGATGGAGAACCCCGGTTGTCATGACGACTCAACGAGTGACTGACAGATGCATGTCGTGATGAAATCGGAGTCAATGTTTTTATTAATTAAATATTTATTTTCATAAAAGTATTTCAATAAATGTTTATGATTTATTTTAATAATTAAAGTACTGTGCACAACATATTGAACGTTTTTCAACTCACTGGTGTTACATTATGTTGTTATTTATTTTATTAATCTATGATTTAATGTAAATCATATAAATGTCAATTAATATTTTATGTGAATTTGTCACTGGTGTCACAGTCCTTGCTACATTTGTGAAATAAAATAAGAAACTCAACAAAAGAGCAAAAGTTAATTTGATTTTACTTGCAACTCTCCATCAGAGTCATCCCGTCAGATTTCTAAAAGACTCTACAAACCTTTATAGCAAAAAAGAGAGGGAAATCAATAATGAATGGCTTACAATATATCACTGCACTCTACTAGGGTAATAAATGGACCGGAACACACAATGAAGTGAGTATTTTTAGAATCTGATGGGGAAGTAATAACTGGGTGTAACTACAGCGAGTGCAGAGATCACTGTGAAGTGGTTAACAACAGCTGTAGTTAAAGACTTAAACAGTAAGAATGTTTTCAGTGACTTATGTTTCACACTTTATATCTAAAAAAAAAAACCTAAAAAAAACACACACACATTTAAGGAGTTCACTCCTAAAATGAATGCGAAAATGATGACAGATTTTTAACATTTTTGGGTTAATTGTCCATTTAAATAGTCCTGCAGTGTGAGAAATTTATTTAAAGAAAAGTTAATAAATGAAATTTTTAAATGCACTCGTATCAATTTTTAAATGAAATTTTGCATTTGATAATTATACAAGACATTTTCAAAACAAAACTGAAATTGTGAAGTAGCTATAGCATATATACTATGACACTGCTGTCACTGTTTGACAAACTAATCAATGTATAAGTCAGAAACCTTCCCGCCAGAGAAGTGAGCTTTAAGTGACTGAAAAGTAATAATATATTCGCCATTCTTTTCAGCACGTCAGCTTGTCAAATCTATTCTTCAAGAATCAAGCACTCTCAATCAGTTTAACAGCTGGGCTTAATGCTCGAGCTTGAATTAACACTGACTGTACAATAAATGAAATTAAACCAGAAAGTTTATAAACACATTCATGGCTTTCGACGTTAATTATGCACATAAATAAATACTAATCAGAAAAAACCAGCTGAATTTCGATACATATCTGGTACCAGTCTGTTACTGTCACTTCCTGCCCTGACCACCACTGCAACAACTAACCATCAACTTTTATCTACTGTGCTACATTCAACCAAGTCTACTTGAGTCGACACTTACATATACAGAGCTCCACCACGTAAGCGTAGTAGGACCAGCACACGACCAGGTTGATAAAAACCACAGGTATCCAGGATAAACCCCGTTGACAGCATCTTACCGCCTGAGAGGGCGCCATCTTTAATCCGACCCTCGGAAAGGGTGTCGGTGACGTCACGGCACGAGGCTCGTCCGATCGCTGCGCTCGCAGAAAAACAAAGAGCTGCTTTCACACCAGCAGCACATTAATTCCCCATTATTGTCCAATTAAACGACAAGTACTTTTTTTTTTTTTTATTAATAACACAATAAACATAAAATGTTCTTCCCATATGTAGTTTAGTTTTGTTTTATTATGTGACTATTCCAAATGAGCCTTAAAGGAACCCAAATTAAATCAGCATTCACTTCACCTTTCTGCCATTCTGCCTTACATCTATTCACATTTTATTTAAGTTATTTTGTTGTTTCAATGACCTGAGAGTTTAAAAGACTATTTGCTGTGGTTTGCTGTGTGTGCAATTTATTAAAATGCATATACAGTGGTGTTTTCAGAAAACTAATACTCTTTTCAGTGATTAATTCAGATTTTTTTTTATTAATTACATTTATTTTATTTAGCCTAATAAATGTATTTTATTTTATTGAAAAGCCTATTTTAATGTTTAAATATGTATTTTAATAATTAAAAATTAGACCTACTTCCAAATTCAACATGCTTATGACTGTTTAAATGTGCATATTGGAAATGTATTAATTTGCCTTTATTTTCCAACTTTACTTGGTTAATTACATGCTATTGTTGCTACATTGGTGTTATTTTATTCAACTCCATTGCTAGATTATTTAAATTAATATTTTATGAGAATTTGTCATGTTTCATAGCACATGAATTTAAAAAAAATAATGATGTGCACAGATATATAATTTATATTCCATAAAAAAACAAGAATTATCGATTTTGATATCATGGTGACTAAAGGGATAGTTCACCCAAAAATGAAACTGATGTCATCATTTACTCACCTTCATGTTACTCCAAACCTGTATGAGTATCTTTCTTCTGTTGAACACAAAAGAAGATATTTTGAAGAATGTTTGGCAACCAGACAGTTGATGGTAGGCAGTCATTGACTTCCATAGTATTTTCCTATTTTTCAACTGTCTGGTTACCAACATTCTTTAAAATATCATCTGTTGTGTTCAACAGAAGAAATAAACTCATAATAATAAAATAAACAGGTTTGGAACAACATGAGGGTGAGTAAATAATGAGAACATTTTCATTTTGGGTGAACTATTTTGAGAATTTATCTGCAACTCACCATCACGTCAGCAGAGGGAAGCAGAGCAGTAGTTTAAGCATCACTGTTGGTCTCCCATTGAGACAGTGAAGAGGTGAGAGGACTTGAGTGTGGGACGCAAAAATCAATATTACAGTCTGTATGGATTTGAATCATACAGCTAAATTTAATCTAGTTAATGAGTTAGACTGGATGTCCCAAGTGTCACCTTCATCAATGTGGCACTTTTCATTTGTGTATAATCTGATTCATTGTCAGTTTGCTGGCTAGGTGGGCTAGATGGTAAATCGGTTTATTTGTGAGTTTTATTAGATTCGTTTTCCACCCTGTGTCTCCTGTCCTGCAGGGGAATTGCAATATTGTTGCCAGATGTGTTTCGTTTCTCTGCACTGTAGAGAACAGACTCCTCTGGTCCTCTCTCTCCATTGCTGCTCTTCTCTTCAGCAGGTTTCAGAAGTGAGTTCGTCAGCGGACCAACAGAACAAAGAACAAATTGTCTGTTCCATGCACTTACGTGTGATAAGTAGATCTTGTGCTGAGCCTGATTTAGAACACTTGCTCTTGATAAAATACACACGCACACACACACACACAATCTCACTCTCTTTGTGCTCTGCACTGTATGTGAATATAAAAAGAGTCCCCTTCGTAAGCCAATGAACTTTATAGTGACTTATATTCTGTACAAATTAATTTCAGATGATAAAAGTAAAAGCAGTCTTGAGCCTCTAGTGACTGTAATGTAACTGTAATGAGTGGTTTGTATATCTACTACACAACTCACACCTGGATGATATAAGCTTATTAGTAGTTTTCAGTGATGAATTCAACTAAATTAGCTTGCATAATTAAAATTTACAATGCCTGAAATCTAAACTCACTCTGACAAATCCACAGATTCTTAATCTTACCCTCATATAGCTTTTAGCCTTCTTCCTCTATGTGGCCTAGCTGTGAATTTTGATGTGCTACTGATCTGTTTTTGTACATTTTGTAAAGACAATTTGGAGCACAGCAGAAACGGCATTAAATGAAAATTGACCCTTTTTTCTAAATGAATGTTACTGGTCTTCATTATTGTTCATCCAATTATTCATCCAAAAAAGCAGCCGTATCACCCTCTAGCCCAAGTTTCCCACTAAAGAGAATCAGGGTTGAGCCTGGTCAGTACCTGGATGGGAGACCTCCTGGGAAAACTAGGTTGCTGCTGGAAGAGGTGTTAGTGAGGCCAGCAGGGGGTGCTCACTCTGTGGTCTGTGTGGGTCCTAACACCCCAGTATAGTGATGGGGACACTATACTGTACAAGCAAAGCTTCTACTGAGGTTAAACTGAGGTCCTAACACTCTGTGGTCAAATCCCACACTGTAAAATCTAATTAGTTAGAAAAAACATGCAAACCGATTGCCTTAAAAAAAAAAAACAAGTAAAGTGAAATAGGAATAGTATGTTGTGCTAACAAATGCTTAGTTAGTATAGTTCACTTACACAAGAGTTCTTGTAACTAAAAAAGAACTGTAGAGAGTACTTGATCTTTTACTTTAGATTTACTCTTGACTTAGTATAGCTACCATTGTTGTTACCATTGTTGTGTTTTCCATGCTGAATGTTGAAGTCTGTGTGTGACTCAAGCATGGTCAACTGCAAAATATTGTTACAAATATAAAGGGATTATATCAACCTAATTAAAAGTTCCAAAGGTGCTTATGACGTAAGTGGTAGCACTAAAATTGTAAACGATCATTATACGACATAAAGGGAAACATTACATAGATTCATTTTAAAAGATGACCTTCATTTCTGACTAAATCATTAACTATAGTTAATTATTCAGTCAGTAGCTAGGTCAACTTTTAAAAGCAACCTATTTATTACTTCTCTTCCTTTAAAACCAAATAACTGTGATTTCTTGTTGCATCGCTGCATCAAAAATATGATAATAATAATATGAATGTTCCAAGTGCCCAACCAAAGTGAACACTGATCACCATAATGGTAATTTTTTTTTTGCTTGACAAAATGGCACTCAAACCAATCAATTAATCTTAACTTGGGTTTTCTGAGTAAGAAAGGAATAGTATGTGAATAGTACAGATTACTAGATTTTTACTATTAAGTTAAGACATTAAGTAAAGTTAACTAAAAAGTGTTAGTTAGAATCACTGTTGGATTTTACAGTGCAGGATGTCCTTCAGAAAGAGAGTAGGGGTGTAAATGGCCAAATCCCCATATACTGATTGGCTTTAAATCACCCTGTCTCCTCTAAACCAATAAGCTGGTATGTGGTGGGCATTCTGGCGCACTATGGCTGCCGTCGCATCATCCAGGTGGATGCTGCACATAGGTGGTAGTTGAGGAGATTCCCTCCTTCTATATGTAAAGTGCTTTGAGTACCCTTTTTTCATAACTATGTGTGTGTTTGTGTCTCAGCACAGAGTAATGTGTTGATGTGTTCTGTCTGGCGAGTCACCCCTGTTTAGTGAGCCCCAATGAAAGCACCACTTAAGGGATGAATGAATTCATTGTTTCGTTGCGATGGGGTGAAGAAAGGAGGAGGCCTGTTTTAAAAGAGAGAATACTGAGCAGATAAGGACAGAAAAGTAGATGTATACATGAATGGATGTAGATGGGGTGTCATGCACCTAGTCCTGAGGGGACAATAGTGGTGGTCCTGGCTCACTTGGTGATGTGCACAAGACAAAAACGTAATTTTTCCTCAAACTTTTTTATCAATAATAAAGTGTAGTAAAAAGAAATGAAGAAGGTAAATACATTACAGAGCAGTCTAGAGTACAAGAAAAATATTAAAACTAATTAATAGTAATTAAAAGATAATTAAAATACATAATTAAATTTTAAAATTTTAAAAATAAATAAATAAAACTACACATTTTTATGAATTTTATGAATTACGTTATTCCAAGTTTAGGATAATGCCATTTCATATTTTAAATAATTTATAATATGGGCTTTCTAAACCAATTGAAACATAATCATGGTTCAAACTGCAAAATCTTATATTCTGCTGCAGAAATTTACACTTTTTTTGCCTAGAATCATGCAACCTAATAATGCCTTTTTTTGCATTCAAAATCTGCTTTGCTTATATACATAAAAAAAATGAATGTGCTAGAGAAGAGATATAGGTTTGGCCCATCTCTCCTACCCAGTATCTTCATCTCTGCATCAGTGTCTCTCTGCCTCTTGCTGTCTTTCATGATCTCCCTATTTTTCAAAGCAATTCTCTCTCCGTTTGTCTCTTTTTTCCATTTACATATGAGATTACATACCACATGGAGAGATGGTCCAAACTCATGATGAGAGGAATACTGATAAATAAAAATGAGTTCCAATGACTGGAGTTCTCATGTCAATAAGACCCCAGAGAAATAGGTGTGACAACTGAGCAAAAGGACGGGCTACAAGAGCATGTACTGATGTCCTATGGGAATTTTGTGTGTGTGGGAGATAGATTGTGGGTGGTTGAGTGGGAGGGGCATAAGAAGAGGTTGTTAGAGAAAGACAGTGGATGTGAGACGACAAGAGATGGGGAAAGTGAGGGAAATTATGGGGAAAATGTTTAAACCTTGACAGTTCACACCAATCTCAGCCATAATCATTACAAAATTTCAACACCTTTCCAATATGTCCTCCATCTGATGTACAATACACAGGCTTGGAGTGGTAACATATTTCGATCAGATTGATATTTGAGCGGCTTGTTTGTAAATCTATCACAGCAGGGATGCTCTAAACCGAGCCATTTGCTGCCTGTGTTGTCCTTAAATCTGGATGAGTAACTGGGATGGGAACACTTGGATGAAAATAGGGAGTGGAAAGGGAGAGAGAGAGAGAAAGAAGGAAACAGGGTGGGATGATGACAGCCCCTGGCTCCGCTCCATTGCTGACGAAAGCTGCTTAGACCCTCAGTTGCTATGGCGACCAGCTGGAGCAGCCAGAGGAGAGAAGCAGAGAGAAAGAGAGGGAGGGCGGAGGCTAGAGAGGGAGGAACAGAACGAGAGAGAGAGAGACAGAGACAGAAAGAAGGAGCACTTGAAAAAAAGAGCAATAGACAGAGGGAGGGAACGAGAGTGGAGACGGAGATAGATATAGCAAAAACAATCTATAGAAATATAAAGGGAAAAGGTAATTTATTTGTTTATTCTCATCAGAGTTGTATTTCATTTATCTGAGCGTGAGGTTACAAAGAGAGAAAGTGTGAGGGTAGACAGAGACGTCGAGACGAAGGAAAAAACACACTGCAGTGGAGCTGGAATATGGATGCACAGTCTGAGAGCTGTGAACCACCGCCATGTGACCCTCAGCCTCCAGGTAAAATCAGAAAAGCCTTTAAACTGTTTGGCAAGCGGAAGCCTGGGAGCAGTGTCGCTAGCATCTTCTCTATGCGTGGGAAAGGAGATGGTGGCCCTAAATCACCGCCGCCAATAAGCAAAACCCTGGATGAATTAAATGAGCCTACTGCCCCAGAAGCAGAGGCAGAGCAGGTGGATCTTGACCACGAGGATGAGAGTCAACAGGAGGATGCTCCAATGGAGGAGTTCATGAGCGGAAACATGAATTCAGAAACCACCCCTACTCGGCATTCCATCTCCTCGCTCACCTCTGCTAAGTCTTTGAGCTTCCTCAATATGCTTCGCAAAGGCCGGCGGGGATTGATGGGAGAACGGCAGGCTCAGACCGAGTCTCAGAGGCCTGGACGCCAACGGAAGGGCCTAAAAGGATTGTTTGGTACAGTACGCTGGCGTGGTAAAGAAAAGGAGGATGAGGAAGAGGCTCAACCCGGCCCTCCCCTTCTTGCTTCCCGCTCCAACAGTGTTGAGATTATAAAGGAGAGTCTCACATTAACACCTGGGCCTCCGTCTCGCTCTGTGGAGGAGACACAGGAAAAGCATCAGCTTCTTACACCGCAAGAGGGACCTACATCATCTGAGGACTCTGCAAAGGTGAGCGGGGTGACCAAACCTCCACCAAATGAACGCTTGAGCACGCTGCTCGGAGATATCTCATCAATTTTGAGCTTTGATTCACTGACAGCATGTGGAGATATTGTAGCAGATGTTGAGGCGGAATGGGTCAAAGCTAGCAGTAGAATGGAGGGAGCACCTAGCACACAGAGAGTGGATAATTCTGAAAAGACTTCATCATCTTCAACTTCTACCAGATCAAAGCCTAGTCCTTCTCCTACTTCTACTCTAAGCCCCACCACCTCCTCCAAACCATCCCCTACTTCAGCAACCAAACCCATCCCTTCACCTACCACCACCAAACCTAATCCCAGCCCTTTGACAAAACCTGCAGTCACCTCAACGACCCCTCTGGTGACCAAAATGTCACCGTCTATGCCTACTGTCCCTATTACCCCTACTCCAACATCCAGCCCTCTCGCTAAACCCATCCCTACATCCTCAGCTATGCCCATAACCCAACCTATACCAACACCTACCCTAATACCTCAAGCCACTGCAACTTCAACTACTCCAATTATCCAACCTACACCAACCCCTACATCTGTCTCCATTACACAGCCTGCCCCAGGTCCTTTATCAAGCCCTACAACCAAATCTACCACTTCTCCAGCTAAACCTGCCCTGTCCCCTGAATCTAGCCCTGAAATCAAACCTGCCACAATATCTAGCTCCACAACTACCCCCATGACCAAACCCATCCCAACCTCTACACTCATTCCTCTGTCCATCTTGACCACTACTTCTGAAACCTTCCCCTTACCCACAATTAGTTCTATCCTTGAAACTGCTGCAGTTACTAAAACTGAACCTGTCCCACTCCCAACCCCTGTGACTAAACCTACCCAAGCATCAACCCCTGCAACAAAACCCACTTTGAGCATTACCCACGAATCCAAACATACTGCGTCTACCTCTGCAAACAAATATGTCCCTTATCCACCACCATTTGGTAAACCTACCCCAGCCCCTGCACCAACACCAAGACCAAAACTTGTAACAACATTTGGATTATCGACAAGCCGAAACACTGCTCCTATTTCCAAGCTTGAGACAAAACAAACCACAGGACAAACTTCAAAATCTATTACCCATACTGGCACAACATCTGTAAGAAAAGCCTCCATCTCTGAAACGACTGCTCCTGTTGCTAAACTTCCATCTGCTGTTGCACCGTCACACTCAACATCCATGCCTGCTCCTATTCTTACCTCTGCCACCATGAAATCACCCACAGTTACCTCCACACCACACATTCCTGCCCTGAAGTCTCCTCCAGGTATTACTCCATCCTTAATTTCTTCAAAAAGAGCAGAAGATGATGTCAGCTTGGATTTGAGGGAGGACATGTTAAGACAAGAAGGAACTGACAATAGAGACTCAGTGGCTACTCAAAGCATCAGCAAGGCTGTGAAAAGGGGCCCTGCAGTGAAGCCCACAACTTTGAGTAAGATCCCTGTTAGTGGTGGAGGCAGACCTACTAAGCTACATCATCGAGATTCCCAGCCCAATGGAGATGAGGACCACTCAAATCTACCAACACCGGTACATGAAGAGGAAAGTCCATTTACTCTGTCACGGGAAAGCAGCAGCAAAGAGGCCCTTAGCGATGTCTCCACAGAATCGGTTGTCACCCCAACCCTCTCTCACAGCCAAGAGGACATTCTTTATGGCAAACTTTGTCTCCAGACACATCCAGCAGCTGGTGCCACAAGTTTAACTCGGGAGTCCAAGATCCCCATCAAATACGGATCTACTGCAACCTACCATTCTGTGCAGGGGAGGGCAGAATCTGCACGTTCCAAGATACCAGTGTCTAAAATGCCTGTTCGTCGGACCAGCAATAAGCCTGCACCAACAGCTACACCTTCCGTCACCCGGAAATAACTGACATTCTAATCCTGTCTATGACAAAACCTTGAAACATTCCACTGGCAAAAGTTTTCTCAAGATATACTTTTTAACATATTTGGTCAGGCATCACTGTGCCTGGTTTACGCCTTTTTGCAGCAAATATCCTCACAGGAACAACTGGATTGTTATGATTATTTGAACTATTTTACACACCAGTGTTAATCACACAATTCTTTTATCGGCTGGGTGTTTTTATTCATATCACTCTTTTGAACAGACTGAAGCTGTGGATTCAACTCTGTGTGCCACCAGGAACAGATGCACATGCACAGGCCCCGTCTAAACGATCCCCATGGCAACCAAACATGCAAATTAAATGGCAGGCACTAAAGCACAAGAGCCCTCACCTGGAATCCAAAGCCATGTAGACCTTCTCTGAAGAAACAACCAATGCATCCTTCCATTATCTCCAGTGTCATCCATAATGGTCTTTTGCGGAAATTAAAAGCCTCAGAGAAGAAACAAGCAATCCAACATCAAGTCTTGTGGTTTTCGTCCAGGTCTACAACACACTAAAGGGGCCCAGTATCATCACAAAGGTGCTTTTTTCTTATCTTCCTGGACTGCCACACAGAAAAAATGTTTTGTTACAGAGCAATGGAGGGATCTTTGTAGCCTTTGTTACTTGGACTTCTTTTTTAGATTTTCTTTTTTAGTGTCTTTTTCCAAATTTTTCTTTTTCAAGTGATCTTTGTGGAACAATGTTAGTCTTCTTGGAGCTCCCACGTGTTGTATGCAAACAAACAGAATATCTTACCTGTACAGTTCATGCCAAGACAGGATATTCCACAGCATCTTTTGAATGTATGTAGCAGAACGCATGCCCTACTTTTTTCAACCAGACGAGCCATCGCACTCCTCTTCCTCTCCCCACAAATGTCCTTTTCTTGCTGTTTTTAAACACTGTGTTAAGTCACACAGTGCCTGTCAACTGTAACAAATGTGTATGTAACATGTCATTGAAGAACCATGAAGCATATGGATCTAACTCTGTGGATTTTTCTTTCTGCCTGCACTGAACTGAACTTTGTGTGAGACTGCATTAAAGAAGTCTAAGGACAGTAGAGATGATGTTTCACAGGCAGTTGGTGTTATAGGTAAGCTAAGACTTTCATGGATGACAGTGGTGTCAGTTTTGGATGAACAGATCCTTTTTTAAGTTGCCATCCCATGCACATGTTTAACAGAGGACTATTTTTGTGTGTATGCGTGTGTATATGTGAATGAGTGGGTGTGATTAT